>CM068835.1:119799957-120499957 GCA_028554795.2 Sinohyriopsis cumingii | reverse complement strand
AATGGCGATCCGTGTCACACAACACTTTTCAAAATGTGTATTATCAGAGGTTTGTTTAGCGATCTGCACGGTTAAATTAAATGTTGATGTATTTTGCAATAAGACGGACACAATTTCCATGGGATCGCCCATGGTACGATTGTCCGTGCATTAGTTTAATTTTTAAAAATATTTTTTTATATAAATCGCCAATAGGATAGACCCAGTAAAGCATGGCCATTCTCGTCACTGTGTGAATAGCTACTCAAGTCAATTCGAAGCGAACGCGGTAAGAAAATAAGTATAGCCAATGAAATGGCTTACAACGGGTGATGCATTGTTTTGTTCTAGGACTGTGTGGCATAATAATCCCTATGTTCTTGCGTTGTTACCATTACAGTGCAGACAGACTGAAATGTGAACTTACAAGCCCTCTTTGTGTGTGTGTGTTGTACCATTTCTTCTTACCACATCAAAAGACTGAGCGTCACAGTATTGGTTCGCGTTTTCAAGCTGACCATTTTTTTAAAATCTCACTTAAACATTTTAACATAAACACTCACACTCACATCGGTAGAGTCAGAACAGACGTGTTACAGTACTGAGGGGCATGTTATCTTTTTTTTCAAACTAATAAATTTGGGGTTTGTATGAAGTAAAGAACCGAAAGTACAGTGAAACTCAAGGATGATGACCCAACCTGTCTGTCTATTGATGCGTGTATTTACTTAAGAAGAAATATGACCTCTAAAACACAAAGAGATACGGCAAGCATGATTAGAATGAACATAACGATGTTTTCCTTCACGTCCGTGTAATTTAGAGTTTCAATCCTCTTTGAAAACAAACTTGGTCTCCTTTTGTAGGGCTTGAAATAATAAAAAACCTGAAAAAATCTTAAGCACTTTGCTATAGATAATTTCATCAACAGACTAAACAACATAAATGCCGTTACAACACTAGAAAGCCTTAAATCTTCTATCAAAAAGAAATGCATGAAAAAAATTAAAGATTAACGATAACTAACCAATGAAACCGAATTTAACAAAGGCAATGACATGTGAAGAAATGCCTCTCACTTTGGAAAGGTAGGCGAATGTACTCTGTCATGCACCATCAACTTGAAAAAAATTATAAACAGAGAGAAACCTGAATTCAAAATTCAGTTGTTTTTTTTTTTCTTCAAAATTATTTCGTTTCTTTTTTCTTTTTGTTTTGGAACAAATCTAAGCACTAATATAGAGTGGAAAAGGGAAAATGCACATACAAGCTTTGATATTTCTGAAAAAATGAGGGGATATATTCCTAATGTTCATAACCACCTATATATGCTTGGACTTGTCTGTGACTTATCCACAAAACAAGATGTACATATTTCTGGTCAAGCTGCAAGTGTGTGCGTGTTTTTGAAAATGGTAAAAAACTTGGATATACAATTTTCTCGTGACACTTATAAAGTGAAGAGTCTGTGCAAGTGTCAAAAGCCAAAGTCATATAAGTTTTGTATTTTGTACGGCTTGTAAAGATTTCCACTTTAGGAAATGTGAAGTATCACAAGTTATTATCACAAACAGAAGTGGAACATAGGGGCTTGCAAGAAAGAAAATAACCCAGACAGTTGGTGTCATCAAGAGTGCTAGAGACGGTACCCGAACTTGCTTGCTTGCTTACTTGAATTAAAGTGATTTTCGCTCTAATGGAGCATGTATCACTGGTTCAATAACGCACCGCGTGATTTTTAATTACTCCTGGGGAAGGAAAGAGAGCCTCATCCCCCAGGCTTTTATGTACTCACAGACTATTTTTAAATTTAGCCACTCAGGTGTAGGACTAACTAGTCCTTAACAACCTGACTGAAAGGCTTTACACATGAGTGGGAATTGTCTCACCACACACTCATATTTCTGTCCGAGCGTGGTAAAGGAGGAAAAAGGTGCTCAAAAAGACAGCCATGGGTGTTAAGTACTCAACAAAACTCTAGCCCGTACTTATTTCAAATCAAGTCGTGTCACCAAAAAAGACGACGTGTACGACATCAAAGGCATTGTCAAACGCAGAAACCGTAAAGTGGGCAAACGACGTGTCAAAGAAGTCAAAGTACGTTGGAAAGGATATCCACCCAGTTTTCATTCTTGCATCGACGCTTCGCACTATAAAAAGAAGTGACCATCATGCCCTTTCACACAGATTCAGCTACTGCGATCACTCCTTCACCGAATTCTTCTCTGCAAGATTTACAAACACAACCCTTGTGGGTGTGGCATGGAAAACGTGTGCCTAAAACGCAAATCGTCTTTTTCTGCCAAACCTTCGTGGTGTATTGTGTCATCGGTGCAGCCATTGCCAATTTGAGTTTGCAACAAGGAGACAAACACTTGTGGACCATTGTATTGAGCAGTTACATCGGTTACCTGCTTCCTAATCCCTCCCTGAAATTCTCCTCGAACGGGAACCACGGGAACCTTGTGTCCAGTGTCAGTGCCAGTCACCACTCCAACAACAACCCCATTTTGGGCGGAGACACTCCTCTAACTTCCAGTATCGCCTCGGAGAGCCACAAAACTCTGGAATTATGAGCAATAAGAACCAATTTTACTTAACCTTACCCAGTGACAGTTCCATGGAGGTGTTTCCCAAGAACACGTTATGCTGTTACACGGTCAAATTACCTCAGACCATCCAGTTAGATCACGAAGCCCATTGGGAAGTGGCTTTAGTGGAAATCATTCACCCAACACAAATCAAAAACATCACCGAAAAGCAAGACACTTTCGAGGTGGAAATCCTGAATGCCCAATTGGAGGAAGAAATCAACAAAATAGGGTTTTTAGGGGACACAAGACCAGCCAGCAATCCAGCCTTCATTATCTACACCTTGAAAATTCCTTCAGGTTATTATTTTAGTGGTGAACATTTGGTGGACACTATTGCGGACAGGTTCAACTTAGCCTTTGGCAAAGCACTGAACAGAGCCAAAAAAAGTGTGAAGATTGAGTACAATAAAGTGGCTCATCGTCTCGTGATCAAATTTCAAGATACGGACACATTGTCCCTCAGGTTCAGTGGTAGTTTGTTTGAAATTTTGGGTGGACATGCAGAAATGGTCGCAAACAATATGAGCCCCAAGATCAAAAGTAATATGGATTTTTACAGAGCTTTTGGAAACCCGGTAGAACTGAACCAAGGGCTTAATTTGATCTTTGTGTATTCCGATGTGGTGGAGTACAACGTGGTGGGACACACCTCTGTTCCGTTACTGCGTGTCATTCCTTTCAAAGTGGATAGTACCACAAACAGTGACCAGGAAGGTGCAAACACCTATCACGTACACCGTGAATTTGTACATCCTCACTATTTACCCGTCAGTAAGTCGTATTTAGACACTGTCAACATTGCTATAAAAGGAGATCTGGGACAAAATATTCCCTTCTCCAAAGGGAAAGTTACAGTGAAACTCCATTTTCGAAAACGGTTCTCTAACGAATTGTAAGTCAAGACAGCGAAGAGGGACATTTTCACCCTATAAAATCCGGCCAGATGCGTGTGGAATTTCAGTTTGCAGAAAATCTACGCGCAGATAATACGGTGAACGTCCTCCTGTATGCTGAATTGGACAATACGATATAAACCAACAGTTTGAGAGAAGTCATTCTACACTATTAGAAGTCATGGACGACTTTTATCAATGTTTGTATAGTAGTTATTCTTTGGACATGGAATGTGAAGATCCTGAGGAAGGAGAACCCCAAGACAAAGACGAAGAAGTCATCATGATGAAGTCTAGATGGCCAGAACAAGAATCACATATAGTTTCCTGTTATGCTATAGTCTTGACAGAAAAAAAATTAAGGAATTGATCAAGAAAGATTGCTATGGATGTCATAACGATCATCCCAGTCAAATTCAACACGATAAATGCCTAATGCTGAGTCAAGAAGAAAAATTGGACGAATATCTGGACGAAGCTTGGAGTCTCATCTCGGACGAAGTCGTGTTGCATCAGTGGTATAAAGACTTGCGTGAACATTCTTGTCCACCATTAAACACTCAAGAGATCGATCGTATCGAAGCTCTCCTGAATCAGAGTGAGGAAACGAAACGAAGAAACTGTTATTTGTCAGACATTTTCAAGCAAAAAGTCAGGATCGAATTGATGACTTATTATTACCTGTGAAGAAGAAGAAAAACGCGCACAAAACATGGATACCTGGGAACTTTATTACCTTTTGAACAACAGTTCGTATACGTCTTCTTGGAATCCCGTCGTCTGTGCTAAAGATGAACTCCCTCATCGCAAACCTCAAGACCATCTAGCTTACGTGATCAACACGGACGACAGTCATCTCCCAGGAACCCACTGGGTAGCCGTTTACTTTCCTCAAGAAGGATGTGTGGAATATTTCGATTCGTACGGATTGCCCCCTTTGGAAGACGATATCATCGACTTTATGAGAAAAAATGCTCAAACCACCCGATTCAATAATGTGAAATTGCAAGGCACAGATTCCTTGGTGTGTAGACAATATTGTGTGTATTTTCTGCATCATCGCAGCCTGGGCTATTCCTTAGAACATTTAGTGACTCATTTTGATCCTCGTTCTTCTTCTAGAAATGATGTGAAAGTAGATCAATGGTTTTGTGACCATTATGCTTATCTTTTGTCTCAAGCTAGGAAACCTAGTGTCAATCAATGGCCTGATGACTTCCAACAGTGGAAATCACAATTTCATTCACAACGTTGTCAGCCCTGTTTAAAGTAGAGTGTGAATTGAAAAAAATGTTTGGTATTTGAAAAAAATGTTTGATGTTATAGTGTTAGATTATTGTTAAAAAAATGTTAGAGTTGTTTGTTAGTATGAATAAAAAAATGTTGTGTTTTGAAGAAAAAAATGCCTTTGTGGTTTGTTTGGCTATAGGAATCTTGATTCATGCTCTTTGACTTCTTTCTATCCCTCCCATAACACTATTTGAACGTTCCGGCTCGAAAACCGTGTAGCAATATTTTCCTTCACGTCCGCGCTTTGACAATAAAAACGGGGAAGTCTCCAGTCTGCCCATCCATTGTTAACTTATCTTCCTACGTAGATGTGCTCAAGATTAGCCAAGTTGAACGAAGCCTATGTGAATTTGCATAGGGTCATGACAAGTCTGATACCGAGACCTGAAGAGATAGACAATATCATAATGTTGAAAGTCACTGAAGACCTAAAAGAAGAGCTCTTCAAGGAGGAATTCAAGAAGGAGAAAGAAGAATGGATGGAGAAGTACAGACTTCATAAACGGCAGAGAGAGAGAGCAGCAACAGCAGCAGCATGAACCTGACAAAGGCTTTGTCGATTGTCGTATCGACACCAAAGAGTTCTTCTTCTCTTTTCCGAAGAAGCAGATCTTATCCTGTGAGAAAGCCTGTCGTCAGAGGAGGCCGCCATCTTATAACCTAAGCGATCGCCATAGCTTCAAGTTCCCAAAAACATTTCAGGGCTACCCCATACTCTCGAAAAGAAATAACATTGCATTGCCTATGATATGTTAGTGAGTTAGAAGAAAAAATACAGAAGTGAGTCTATCAGCACATGATTTCTTTACCTTGGTTAGAAAGTGTGACTCTAAGTTGTTCGTTTCCGTCGCTTATCAAAATTTTAAAAATAGTAATGTTCTGTAAAAAAGTGAGTGAGTGTTTCTTTTAGGTCTGTGCGTTTTTGTTTTGTTTTTTTTTTGTTGGTGATAATATGGATAATGTAAGTTCGGGTACAACGAAATTAAAAGAATTAGGCCCAGAACTCGGTGTGGAGGGAAGAAACATACGCAACAGCAGCGGGAGCAAGAAATGCAGACCTAGCCAGTTAGCAATGAGGCATTCTGCGTTTGACAATGCCTTTGATGTCGTACACGTCGTCTTTTTTGGTGACACGACTTGATTTGAAATAAGTACGGGCTAGAGTTTTGTTGAGTACTTAACACCCATGGCTGTCTTTTTGAGCACCTTTTTCCTCCTTTACCACGCTCGGACAGAAATATGAGTGTGTGGTGAGACAATTCCCACTCATGTGTAAAGCCTTTCAGTCAGGTTGTTAAGGACTAGTTAGTCCTACACCTGAGTGGCTAAATTTAAAAATAGTCTGTGAGTACATAAAAGCCTGGGGGATGAGGCTCTCTTTCCTTCCCCAGGAGTAATTAAAAATCACGCGGTGCGTTATTGAACCAGTGATACATGCTCCATTAGAGCGAAAATCACTTTAATTCAAGTAAGCAAGCAAGCAAGTTCGGGTACCGTCTCTAGCACTCTTGATGACACCAACTGTCTGGGTTATTTTCTTTCTTGCAAGCCCCTATGTTCCACTTCTGTTTGTGATAATAACTTGTGATACTTCACATTTCCTAAAGTGGAAATCTTTACAAGCCGTACAAAATACAAAACTTATATGACTTTGGCTTTTGACACTTGCACAGACTCTTCACTTTATAAGTGTCACGAGAAAATTGTATATCCAAGTTTTTTACCATTTTCAAAAACACGCACACACTTGCAGCTTGACCAGAAATATGTACATCTTGTTTTGTGGATAAGTCACAGACAAGTCCAAGCATATATAGGTGGTTATGAACATTAGGAATATATCCCCTCATTTTTTCAGAAATATCAAAGCTTGTATGTGCATTTTCCCTTTTCCACTCTATATTAGTGCTTAGATTTGTTCCAAAACAAAAAGAAAAAAGAAACGAAATAATTTTGAAGAAAAAAAAAAACAACTGAATTTTGAATTCAGGTTTCTCTCTGTTTATAATTTTTTTCAAGTTGATGGTGCATGACAGAGTACATTCGCCTACCTTTCCAAAGTGAGAGGCATTTCTTCACATGTCATTGCCTTTGTTAAATTCGGTTTCATTGGTTAGTTATCGTTAATCTTTAATTTTTTTCATGCATTTCTTTTTGATAGAAGATTTAAGGCTTTCTAGTGTTGTAACGGCATTTATGTTGTTTAGTCTGTTGATGAAATTATCTATAGCAAAGTGCTTAAGATTTTTTCAGGTTTTTTATTATTTCAAGCCCTACAAAAGGAGACCAAGTTTGTTTTCAAAGAGGATTGAAACTCTAAATTACACGGACGTGAAGGAAAACATCGTTATGTTCATTCTAATCATGCTTGCCGTATCTCTTTGTGTTTTAGAGGTCATATTTCTTCTTAAGTAAATACACGCATCAATAGACAGACAGGTTGGGTCATCATCCTTGAGTTTCACTGTACTTTCGGTTCTTTACTTCATACAAACCCCAAATTTATTAGTTTGAAAAAAAAGATAACATGCCCCTCAGTACTGTAACACGTCTGTTCTGACTCTACCGATGTGAGTGTGAGTGTTTATGTTAAAATGTTTAAGTGAGATTTTAAAAAAATGGTCAGCTTGAAAACGCGAACCAATACTGTGACGCTCAGTCTTTTGATGTGGTAAGAAGAAATGGTACAACACACACACACACAAAGAGGGCTTGTAAGTTCACATTTCAGTCTGTCTGCACTGTAATGGTAACAACGCAAGAACATAGGGATTATTATGCCACACAGTCCTAGAACAAAACAATGCATCACCCGTTGTAAGCCATTTCATTGGCTATACTTATTTTCTTACCGCGTTCGCTTCGAATTGACTTGAGTAGCTATTCACACAGTGACGAGAATGGCCATGCTTTACTGGGTCTATCCTATTGGCGATTTATATAAAAAAATATTTTTAAAAATTAAACTAATGCACGGACAATCGTACCATGGGCGATCCCATGGAAATTGTGTCCGTCTTATTGCAAAATACATCAACATTTAATTTAACCGTGCAGATCGCTAAACAAACCTCTGATAATACACATTTTGAAAAGTGTTGTGTGACACGGATCGCCATTGTCGTTTGGTGTCTACTTTCTTCTTCGAAAAGAGATCGTTTCGTCTTGACTATAAAAATTTAATTTGACTAAGTTTTACGCACTACTTGAACTCATACATTTACGTTGTAGGTGTGAGCCGTCGTTCTCAGTTTTCTGGAAGTTCGTTTTTGCGTTTATCAGATGTGATACTATTTTGTATGGACCGAACGAAATTTCTTTTGGCATGAATCAGGACTCGTGGTTTTGTGGCAGAAATGGAGAGCATTGATTAAAGCCCAGTTATGTCGTCTTCGAAATCGCTGACACGGATTTGAACTAACACTTCAGGTTTTGTGTGAGGCGATACGGTACATCATTGCCTTTTACTTCCTCAATGAAATCGTTTCATCTTATTGCAAAATTACATTTGACTAGGTTTCATACGCAGCAGGTCTCTGTATATAAGGAGAGTGTCTTAGCATCAGAGTATTCATTCCGCTCTCAAACGATCAAAGATGGAAGAGTCAGCATAGATCGACCTGCTGGTCAAATATTTGCTAAAAGTCATACGAAAGCATAATTCACATGCGAAAGTGGCAACAAAACTTACTCTTTTGGTCGTTGATTTGATGAGAGTCATACGAAAGTGTGTAAGTGCTAATGAAGTTTGCTATATCTGCAAAGGTAAATGGGTATTTGTCTCCAAAATACCTGCTTCGTCTAAGAAAGAGAGACAAAAGTCAAGATACCTAATATCGTTGTCAGGAGAAAGGACACTGGAATTCAGAGTGCCCTACGAGAAAAGAGAATAAACAAAATACAAGACGAAACAGAGAAGAGGGATTCAGAAGAAGAAGAAGAAATTGAAGATGATGAAGAACTTGTACCAGTAAAGACATGGAAATGGAAAAATTGACAATGTGAGCCGATGCGTTGGCCCTGATGTGAAATTTCATACTACCTTCTAAAAGAGAATAGACTAGAAAGAAAACGTAAGTGTCTCTTCGTCTTGACATTGTATAATAAGGATGGCGTGTTTTGTTTTTACTCACACTTTATGAAATTGTGCTCTTTCACCTCTCTCTATCCCTCTGGATCATGTTTTAGTTAGAATTGAAATGGAAGGATGTTTTCCTTCACGCACGCTCTTTAGGCATGCAAGTCCGTAAACAATAGTCAGTCTATTCCTCCATCATTTTTGTGTCTTGATGTTTCCTAAAGCACACACTGATGCCATAAAATAACGGGTTAAATGGGTTTTGTAGTGTTGGGAGTGGGGGTGGGGTGGGGTGTAGGTGTTTGGCAGAGTTGGTCATTGCAGGTGAGGGCTTAGGTGCTTTCAAAAAACTTTTTCTTCTTCACTCTGTGTTGATGGAATATAATGGGTTATTTTCTTCACTCTCTGTTGATAGTATATATAAAGGGTTATTTCTTCACTCCGTGTGGATAGTGTATAATGGTTTTCTTCTTCTTCCCTCTGTGGTGTGTGCGCGCGCGCGCGTGTGTGTGTGTGTGTGTGTGTGTGTGTGTGTGTTAGCGTACGTTGTGTAGATCGTATATTTGGTTGTTTTTTTTCTTCCTCCCGAGTGTGGATAGTATATTTGGGGTTTGTTTTTTCCTCTTCCCTCTGTGTGTGTGTGTGTGTGTGTGTGTGTGTGTGTGTGAGTGTGTCTGCGCGTATGCTGTGTGTGTGTGTGTGTGTGTGCGCGCGTGTGTGTGTGTGAGTGTGTCTGCGCGTATGTTGTGTGTGTGTGTGTGTGTGTGTGCGTGTGTGTATTGGTCTCTGTTTGTCCCTATAAAACTCACTTTATCCCTATCAGATACACTCTACCTACCTACCTACAGTAGCGCGTATTCAGGTCAGCCACTTGCAACACTGTTGCCATTTAGCCCCTAGTGTTCAGTACAGTGACGTCACTGACGCTGGAAATTTTGAGACTATAAATATCGACTTGGGGATTTCCACATTTTGTAGCTATACATATATACTAGAATTCATAAACAGGAACGTCACTCAAGCTGAGGCTATAAAAAGATAGTGGGATTTTCCAAAGGAAAAACCCACAAGTTGGAGCTATAAATAGATTGTGGGATTTCATAGGAATTTCAGCTGATTATAGATACATAGGTATTTATCCACGATCGTCACAGAAGTTGATATTGTAAGTAGTTACTAATTTTATCCATTTTATAGTGTGTGTGTGTGTTCGCGTACGTTGTGTAGATCGTATATTTGGTTGTTTTTTTTTTTTTCCTCCCGAGCGTGGATAGTATATTTGGGGTTTGTTTTTTCCTCTTCCCTCTGTGTGTGTGTGTGTGTGTGTGTGTGTGTGTGAGTGTGTCTGCGCGTATGTGTGTGTGTGTGTGTGTGTGCGCGCGTGTGTGTGTGTGAGTGTGTCTGCGCGTATGTTGTGTGTGTGTGTGTGTGTTTGTGTGCGTGTGTGTATTGGTCTCTGTTTGTCCCTATAAAACTCACTTTATCCCTATCAGATACACTCTACCTACCTACCTACAGTAGCGCGTATTCAGGTCAGCCACTTGCAACACTGTTGCCATTTAGCCCCTAGTGTTCAGTACAGTGACGTCACTGACGCTGGAAATTTTGAGACTATAAATATCGACTTGGGGATTTCCACATTTTGTAGCTATACATATATACTAGAATTCATAAACAGGAACGTCACTCAAGCTGAGGCTATAAAAAGATAGTGGGATTTTCCAAAGGAAAAACCCACAAGTTGGAGCTATAAATAGATAGTGGGATTTCATAGGAATTTCAGCTGATTATAGATACATAGGTATTTATCCACGATCGTCACAGAAGTTGATATTGTAAGTAGTTACTAATTTTATCCATTTTATAGTGTGTGTGTGTGTTCGCGTACATTGTGTAGATCGTATATTTGGTTGTTTTTTTTTTTCCTCCCGAGCGTGGATAGTATATTTGGGGTTTGTTTTTTCCTCTTCCCTCTGTGTGTGTGTGTGTGTGTGTGTGCGTGTGTGTGTGTGTGTGTGTGTGTGTGTGTGTGAGTGTGTCTGCGCGTATGTTGTGTGTGTGCGCGCGCGCGCGCGTGTGTGTGTGTGTGTGAGTGTGTCTGCGCGTATGTTGTGTGTGTGTGTGTGTATTGGTCTCTGTTTGTCCCTATTAAACTCACTTTATCCCTATCAGATACACTCTACCTACCTACCTACAGTAGCGCGTATTCAGGTCAGCCACTTGCAACACTGTTGCCATTTAGCCCCTAGTGTTCAGTACAGTGACGTCACTGACGCTGGAAATTTTGAGACTATAAATATCGACTTGGGGATTTCCACATTTTTTGGAAATTTTGAGACTATAAATATCGACTTGGGGATTTCCACATTTTGTAGCTATACATATATACTAGAATTCATAAACAGGAACGTCACTCAAGCTGAGGCTATAAAAAGATAGTGGGATTTTCCAAAGGAAAAACCCACAAGTTGGAGCTATAAATAGATAGTGGGATTTCATAGGAATTTCAGCTGATTATAGATACATAGGTATTTATCCACGATCATCACAGAAGTTGATATTGTAAGTAGTTACTAATTTTATCCATTTTAGTCTAAACCATTGTAACTTAATTTTCGGGGATATGTTTATTTTCCTTTAAATTCTGGGACAATTTCGTCATTTTAACGTTACTTTTAGTCACATCCATTTTGTCCTTGAGCATTTCCTTGATTATAGCTATTTATAGCATCATTACAATTATGCAAATTTTTGAACACCCCAGCAAGATTTCAGGTCTTGGTAACGCTTTATATATAAATCCCACGCTTGTACTAGTGTATGTATGTTTCTGTCTCTGTTGTGTTTGACCCTCTACCATCATTGTCCCTAGATAGTCCCACCATGTTCAATTCCCCTTGACGCTATACAGATCCACCATGTTCAATTTCCATATGTTAAATTCCCTTGAGGCTATATCCCCCAGGGGTTTCCGTAATGTTAAATTTCCCATTGTCCCTAGACAGTCCCACGATCTATTCCCCATGTTAAATTTCCCTTGTACGTAAAGTGACCCACGATTTATTCCCATGTTAAATTCCCCTTGTCCGTAGATTGTCCCACGATTTATTCCCATGTTAATTCCCCTTGTCCGTAGAGTGTCCCACGATTTATTCCCATGTTAATTCCCCTTGTCCGTAGAGTGTCCCACGATTTATTCCCATGTTAATTCCCCTTGTCCGTAGAGTGTCCCACGATTTTTCGCCATGTTAAATTTCCTATGTCCGTAGAGTGTCCCAGGGGTGTTTTTAATGCTAATTCCCATTGTCCGTAGGGTATCCCCATTCACTACTTACGTTTTGTAAGAGACTAAACACGTAACAGATTAAAAGATGATAAATACAATTCTATTTGTAATATTCACTATTAGTTTGTGGCAGATACAACTTTTTTGTGAAAGTAGAGGTAACTTTTTTAATTATTTAATCATGCATAATGCAAACACACTGTTAATATAATTAAGGTGGTAAGAAGATTAATCTGGAATTGTCCTACATTTCCTACGGACGCAAACTGCCGGTACAGTCGAAAACTACCATGGTACTAACCACCGGGAAAAGAAATGTAGTAAACCGGTATGCAGGTAATACCGCGCACTTCTGTCAGTAGTATAGGGGGACGATGTACGGACAGTGGGAAAATACATTACAGAACCCCCCGGGACGACATACGGTCAATGGAAATCTGAGTCAATGACACATTGGGACTATATATGGACAAAAGGTTGGAGTTATATATTGACAATAGGAACGATACAAGTAAGGTAACCTCACAGTACTGAAAATTGGTAACAATGTAGCAAGGAGCTGATCTCAATCGGGGCCAAAGAGCGGAGAAAAAACCTAGAACGGTTAGCGGGACAGAGACATAGATACCACATACAACATACAAAAACAAACAACTATACTATATACCAGACTAAAAAAAAATTTAGGCAAGAAAGCAAATCTTTTCGAGGCCTATGATTGGCTCTGAAAAGGGCCTTTGTTTTTTGTTAACATAGAGGGCAACGCATAGGCCTTCTTCTCTTCCTCAAACTGCTTCTGACTTCTGGATCGTAGATGAGAACTCTCTTCAAACAGCATTGTCTCTCCACATAAGTTCTTCTTTTCCAAACGCTCGTATCGGTGATCATGATAATTGTCCATGATGATCTGACATACACGGGTAAGTCCGTGCGGAACAGCATTGACGATACTAGGACAGATGATTCTACGTTAGCCCACATCTTGTGACGAGAATAGGTGAAGGAAATATAGTGAACTGCGGTTATTTATAGTAGAAGAGCGGGTCGATATGGATTGAGTTTATTCACCAATCCTAACACGCTTTACAAAATTGAGCCACAGGGCTGAGTCTGTCTTCCAATCCGAAGAGAGCTACCTGTGACGTCCATGCGACAGAATATTCAAACATGACTGAACCTAAGAAGACGATGAATTGGGGTGCATCGGCCATGGAGACGATAAGCGATGGCATAGCAGCGGTTACCAAAGTCAACACAGACCTACTTACAGAAGAGGTCGATTTGAACTGGGATTTAGTCGATTTTCTTTCTTCTTCTCAAGAATTTGTTCCGGTACCAGTACCTTCGCCACCTTCTCCTTCTTTACTACACGTCGATGATTTTAAACAGAAACAGAACATTTTTTGGAGAAATGTTTACAGCAGAAGAAGGAAGCAGAACAAACTTTTCTCCCTCAACAGCAACAACGAGAAGAAGTAAGAAGGAAGCTACAGGAAGAGTCAGCAGAGAAGAAACAAAGTCTAAGAGATAACATATAAAGAAATAGCACATACATACAGCGCACATAGGACACAAATGTTCCTTGGCAAGGAACACTGCTTGTTAACTAAACTCCAAGACCAGCCAGGGTTGAGGAGTAATTATACACTAGCATAGAGAAGGTGTAAAAACCCTAGAACTAAATTAATAAAACTTAAATTCTCATAAAATCAACACAAAATACGCATACACGGAGGGGGAAACAAAAACAAATAAAATCCTTTAATCTTTCGGCGCTTGGGGTCTGTCAAATGATGTATACTCTGAGGCGGACCACACCAAAAAAGAACCTAAGAAGACGATGAATTGGGGTGCACCGGCCGTGGAGACGGGTAGCGATGGTATAGCAGCGGCAACTAAAGGCAACACAGTCATACTTCCAGAAGATGTCGATTTTAATTGGGATTAAGTCGATTTGCTTTCTTCTTCGCAGAATTTGTTCCTGTACCAGTACATTCGCCACCTTCTACTTCTGTACCACACGTCGAAGATTTTAAACAGAGACAGCAAGAAGAATTCGAGAAATTTTTACAACAGCAGAAATAAGCAGAACAAGCTTTACTCCTTCAATAGCAACAGTGATAAGGAAACGACAGGAAGAAGCAGCAGAGAAGTAATAAGGTCTAGGAGAGAAGGAGGACAGTGAAAGTCAAACGGTGACGGTACTCTAAGATATTATAGCAGAGTTAAGGAGTCTGAAACAAATGTATCAGTCTTCTTTAATACGACACAAGAGAAAAAGACCTTCCCGAGCCAAACAACCCTGCCCTGTTACTATGCCTGCGATACCCCCCTAGTGATTTCCACTAAATCATCATCGACAGGAGCAAGTCCAGAAGTAGGCCTTGGCCGTGGGAAAGGCTTAAAGCAGTTAAAGCTTATTACGTCCCGTTCATGATTTAAAAAAACAACATACCAATGGTCTTTTTCAGGGCCACCTACTTCTCTCTAGTATTTCAGTTGCCAAAATCAATTAAAACTCAAACGCACCTCTTATGCCCATGATGTACGTGCGTGAGTGAGTGCGTAAGTGTAGGTTCATATTCTAAAAAAATCAAAACCAAAAGACACTTACTTTTTTGCCTGGTCTATTCTGGTACAAATTTTACAATTCAATATCACAACACAACGCAACACAAAACAACACTTTAAAAAGTTCATAGACTTCTTCTGTGTCTTTTTTCACTCTCTCTGTTTTTTTTTAGTTTCTTCACTTTCACGTTTTTCTTCCTCTTCTTCCTCACTTTCTCCTCGTCTTCTTTTCTTCTCTTTTTGCACGTGTCTGAGTTCTTCCTTTGGGGAGGGTAACTCTTCTTCCTGTTCTGAACCCCTCTCTTGCTCTTGCTCCTGTTGTTTCTTAGAGCATTCTGAAGACAAATGTCCTTTCTTGACAATGATAACAGATTCTTAACTTTTGTCTCTTCCAACACCTGTCCTGTTGTTTTTTTAAGGCCTGGACACTCTGTAGCATAATGCCCTTTCTTCTTACAAATATAGCAAGTATCTTTACTTTTATCTCGAAAGGAGGGTGAGTAGTCTGTCGGCATGTCTGAAGGAACTTTTCTTATGATACCTCGCAAAACTCTGATCAGAAGTTCGATCTGTGTGGGCTCTTCCATTGGTCTGCTCGGTTTGAGAGTGAAATGAATATTGGAAGGGAAGACATACACCCTTTATATATACGCTGTTCTGACATGGATATAAAGTGATACATGACGTTTAAAATGTAGTCATCTGACTTTTCGCAGTCAAGATGAAACGATCTCAATCATTTCGTGGAGAAAGGAGAAGAACGTAAGAGGCAGAAATGTGATTTATCGCCTCGTACAGTAGCTAAAGTCTTTGCATAAATTCATGCTAGTGATTTTGAAGATGACACGAGTGAGCCAGAATTCAGACCCAGATATTCTACACACAGCCAAAGCTCACCACCATTAGTAAATTCAACGATCTGCTGGAGAAAGCAGAGGGCTTCATCACTGAGGTGTGGGATTCTTTGTTAACCACACTGAAACGACAATGCTAAGCCAAAGAATACGATCGCTTGAGACTTTCCATTCTTCACGACAGTCTGAAGTCCCCTGTTTGGATCGAGTTTAGCAGCCCAGCAGAATTGACACCTTCCAAAGTCATCGAGAAGATTCAACACGTGCAACAATCCAATGACAAGTTTCACATCACCAATGGAAAAGCGACACTGTTCATGACCCACGTTTCTCTCCCCAAAGGGACTGGAGAACGCAGAATAGTGTTATTGGTGGACGACCTTCGTAGCATCAAGCGTAGCCTTGTCCAACTAAACAACCCTCAAGACCAGATGTGTTTAGCCCGTGCGATCGTGGCGGGACGATCGTATGCAGACAACAACGACACGGTAGAATGGAAAAGAGCTTGGCAAACTATTGAAAAATCGAATCGTACCAAGCAACGAAGAGAAGCAAAACTCCTGTTACAGCAAGCGGAGATATCCAATGACACATCCTGTGGCATTTCTAAAATGCAAATATTGGAAGACGTTTTGGCTCTACGTTACACCTTGAAAGTGCACCCTCAAGAAGTGCGCGGACCTTTGTTGTTTCGAGGCAAACATTTCAAAGACGAAAATTACATCCACGTCTATCATCAAGATGAACATTTCAATACCATTATTAGTATCATAGCATTCCTGGGATACGGTTATTTTTGTGAGAAATGCGACCATGGTTATAACAACCGAGAGCAACACAAGCATTGTGGATCGAAATGCTCAGGATGTTTGGCCTCTCAACCATGTCAGGACGAAGGACAACCACTAATGCATTGCTCTGCTTGTCAGCGCACTTTCGTCAGCCCTGCCTTTTACCAACAACATCTGAAGACGTAAGATTTACAATAGAAAAGGGCTTGTCAACTGCTGAGATTGTGCCCAACTTGTGGAAAAGGCATACATACCAATAATGCCAAGGCACACGTATGTTCGGGATAGAAAAAATGTCACATTTGTCACCAAATCTGGACTTGGAACCCGAATGATACATTCAAAAATACCATTCCAAACAGGAGTAAAAGGAAGATGACCAGAAGAATGGGAATTTCATCTTTTTCGATTTCAAATGCATGCAAGAGACAGGCATTCACATTCCTAATTTCTGTGCGGTTCATCGAGCGTGCGAGAAATGCATCCAAAAAAGTATCTTTAGTCATTGCCCTCACTGCAGCAAGATTTCTGGAGGACGTGAAAAAACCTTTCGGGAACCGAACACGTTAGCCGATTTCGCCCAATGGATCTTAGACCCCATCGACGAGTGACTTTGAATGGAGCCAACATCATTTCCATGCAAATGGGACAAGTGCAGTTTAAAGATTCACTGAGTTACTTGACCATGCCTTTGAGTCGAATGCCTAAAACGTTTGGACTGATAGAAATGGCTAAAGGTTATTTCCGCACGTTTTCAATACCGAAGCCGATCAACACGCCGTTCTACCCTATTTGCCTTGGAGAAGATTTTAAATAAAATAATACGGACTGACATGATCACGGATATATTACAAGAAAACATTCGTGGTTTGCCTGTGAAACTGTGAGAATGCATTTGCCGAGAGCTGGTCAAAATACATGTGAAACGCAAAGAACAATTGCATCCGTTACGTCACCGGTGTTTAAACCATTTGTACCTGAATGGTATAAGAGGACTGATTCAGATGAAAGTGTTCAAGCGGTCGGACATTGATCCCATTGGCACGAAGGATTGGTTTGTTACTTCTGATTATATTTGCTACAAGGTAGAATTACTGCAACGAATTCCAGAAGAAGAGTTAGAGGGTTACCAAAATTTTCACACAACGTAAATTTAGTTTAAGAGGAAATTTCTGAACTAAGTGTGACATGCAAGTTAGTGACAAAATTATTTATATTCGCCACTGGATTATCTCTGATCATATGATCTTCTCTGTGCAGAAAGTACAATTATTACCTCCGACAAAAGAGGGTATCAAAACGGGCTACCATGCTACAACCTTCATCACTCGTGATACAACAGATTCCGTGGAAGGAAATCAATGCCACTATTCAGACAGTGGAGGATTACCAACACTTATTACAAGAACTGTGTCCGTTGAATTGGGGTCGACGTGTGGTGTGTGTCTTAGTGACTTCCTTTCTGGGATTTCGTTTGCCAGCCGATTCCTTATGGACTCTTTACCAACAGCACTTACCACCAAACAAAATATGAACGTTGTCATTTTAAATAAGCACGAGAAACTCATTTTGTTCAAAGTCTTGCGTTTTAATCTCAATACTTCTCGACCTCTACGGGAAAAAAAGATTCGTCAACGTTTTCTTACCGAAGATGTGTATGACGAGGTGTGTGTAGCTTGTGACTTACGCTCTCACTGGACAGATGTACGTGACTGGAAAAGTTGGAGTTTTGAGGCTTGGACCGAAGAAGTGGCTAATTATGCCCAAGAGTTGTGATCCTGAATTCAAACGTCCAGGGAAAAAAGTAATTGTTACACCTGTATTAGTGACAGTGGTAGAAGAACCCGTCACCGAAGACAACCATTCCCTTCAGGACAGGACTGTCATGGACATTCCCGAAAGACCATTCCGAGAGGATACCTGTGTGACATTACCCAATGTAGAGACTCTGAAAACATTACACACTGTCCCTAGGACACCTTGGTTACCAAACACATTTGTACATTGACTTGTTTATATTCCACTTTGATCGTTTTGATGTGTTTTTTATTGCTGTACTTAACCATTTAGCTTATGTGTAGTTTTGTCTTTCGTGTTGTTCCATTTAAAAAAAATCAATAAATGTGTCCTGAAAAAAGTATAAAAACTCTTGTCTTGTTTGTCTTCGTGTCAAAAGTGACATTCCTTGTACTATGGCTACCTCTGCTGTCTCTGCTCCCTCTTCCTCCACATCGACGAACACCTAGATCGTGCCAGTTGAGAGGCATTGTATCTTCGACATCACTTTAACATGTTAATTGCCGGACCTAGCGGTTCAGGCAGAACCGAATTTGTCAAACGTTTGATTGAACATAAACATCATTTGATCGATTATCCACCTGAACGGATCGTGTGGTGTTACAAAGAGTGGCAATCGGCGTACAGTCTCTTGCGAGAAAGTCAAGGCGATTCCATTGTGTTTGCGGAAGGCATTCCTAGCGAAGACGACGAGATCGTGTATGACCCCAGTCAAACATATCTGGTCATTTTTGATGATCTGTTAGGAGAAGACGAAGAACAAATTAAACTGGTTTATGCGCAAAGGGCATCATCGTAATGCCAGTGTCATTTACACTGCCCAAAATTTGTTTCAACAAAGTAAAGCCCTCAGAAAACAGCATCTACCCATAAGAGAGACACTTCGACCAGGACGTAACCTTCAATTTGCAAACCACGACCGGCAGCGGCGGAGACCGCGTCTCCAGTAGCCTCAGGTTCTTCCACTTCTCCGTTGATGGTGATTCCTGCCAAATCCAATTTGACACAAGAGACCAAGAAGATAAAAGGGGCCTCTGGAGTCCAAAGATTTCAGACGTGACAATTGAAAGCGAATGGGATGACGAAAACGGACTTTAGTGCCTTACAAACGTTGGATTGAATACCATTGTTGGCAAGAACAACGGACACTGCACTTGTTGATGGATCGCAACGATTTGTCCGAAACAGCAAGTATTTGTTGAACTGAGTGGATGTCATCTTCGCTAGCTAAGGTTCTGATATGTTAACCGTATATACACCTTAGCAGATCGAGCAGATATTTCTGTCCTTCGTGTCTGCGAATTTCATTGAATGGGGCGGCAAGCCAACACATCCATTCAAAATTATGTTCTTGATATGTTAACACCGTTACTACATGAACGAGATAAAGGAAGCACACAACTTGAATGGACTCATAGATAAGCAACTTTTCCACTGCCGGTCACTACTTTTCACTCAAATACACCTGTAATGACTTTTTTTTTTCCGTACGTAGTCATATATTTTATGTTAAACTTACAAAATATCCTTTTGAATTCAATTGCTACCACCATATTCGGCTGATGTACAATGCACCGCTTTTGCACGTTATTGGTTAGTTGTCATTACATACTGTAATAAATTTGGAGTATGCGCATAGTTTGACTGGCCTAAGGTGGCGTAGTTACAATAGTTCCATGGTTAAGGGACAGTTGCATAGTTTCTACGGCAAGAACTGCTAGCGGTATGGAAACCTAACGAAGAGAGGCCGTGCGGGTGTGCAGTTGGTGGATATTTGGCAGGTTGTGAGATCTGTGGTCTTGCATTTATTAGAATAAACGTTATAATTAGAATGGACACGTCGGGCTTTCTAATTTAAAACTGAAGTTGTATGGAAGTCTTTGGAAATTTGGGGTAAACTTATGACTTCTAGCGAGAATCGCGCCAGGCTTTTGACATCACTCGGTCAAGTAAAGACCCCTAGCTTGTAACAAAGAGAGGCAACTCATGCACGCTAATAGATGTCGCTATGACAAAGCACAAAAATATCTGTTCGATTCGTCAAGGTGTAGAGAGGCTTAACATATCGGAACCTTAGTCTGCGAATATGAGTGGATGTGAATGTACGCCTGAGACTGAATCGAAATAGTACCAAGTTCCAATTAATGGCCAACGCTAATGAGTACAACCATCATCGGAGAAGCGCGGCTTTACGTGCGTCGTGTGAAAGGTTTACCTAAAGTGAGAAACTACAACAGTCAGACTTTGAGTAGAAACACACTAAAATATCCGATACGACGAGTGGAAGTAAAAACGTTCACCATTGCCCCTGGATTCCGATCCAAGATCGAAGATCGTGTTTTCCAAAGATAGCTACCCAAACGTTTACTTAATTGGCATCGTCATCAACCAGGAACACACTAGGCAGCCGACTATCCATCGATCAGATGGGAACTGGTGACTTATCTTTACATGTGGGAGAAAAAAAACGTCAAAGGCAAAAAGATTGGATACCTGGAACTTCATTACCCACTGACACACAGTCCGTACATCACTTCTTGGAATCCTGTGGTGTGTGGTGTGTGCTGAACATTTACTTCCTCATCACAAATCTAAAGACGTTCAAACCTCTGTCATCAACACAGGCGACAATCATCAACCAGGAACACATTGGGCAGCCGACTATCCATCGACCATACTGTGGAATATTTTCTTTTATATGGATTACCTCCACTGCATGCGACACCATTGACTTTATGATAAAAATGCTGTATCGACTTAATTCAATAATATAAGATTATAAACATTTATAGTTTGTGGTGTGTGGACAATATTGTGTGTATTTTCTTTATCAATTCAAGTTTGGACTTCCCTTTTGTGCTTTCTTTTGATTGTGAGTACTCTAGAAATTACGATAAAATAGAAAGTCGGTTTTGTGAATATTATGGTTATTTCTTGTCTTTAGCTCAGAAACGAAGTGTGCATCGATGGCAAAATGCTCATGCATCAAATCATAGGAAGTCAAGTTCGATTTCACAATGTTGTCAGTCTTATAAATGCGTTCATGTTTAAATATTGTTTGATTGTATTCACGTTTTGCGTTGGAAAAGCTTCTTCAAGTTATTATTAAACATGTTGATTTTTGAGAAAGAAACGGTGTTTTCTCTTCGCGTTGAAAACAAAATTGTATGAACATAGTCATTCACATTTCTCAATCGATCTTGGTCATGTTTTTTTTTCACGTCCGCTTACCGAATCGGAGAGACATTTTCCATCACGTCAATGCTTATTCCATATAGAGCGTCGCATTCTCAGATTTTGCATCCAATATTGCTTGTGTATATACCTGTGTACATATTTTACCCCCCCCCCCTTTTCATCCTATCATTCTTTGTCATAATATAAATATAATCTGTGTAAAGCACTCCTACTATTCTCCTTGGTTTGTAAGTGTAAGGGGTCTTAATCACTCTTACAACGTGCTGGATAATAATCAGAAATTATGTGTTGGATGACATACAAAAAACGGGTGCTGGATTGTACTAAAAGTGTGCGTGTCGGATAGTACAGTTTGTGTTGGATCGTAAAGAAAGTGTGTGTTTGTTAGTATAGTTGGTGTGTTGGATAGTATGTTTGTGTGACTACATCCCCTTTGGTGTGTTGGATAGTATTGTTTGTGTGACTACATCCCCTTCTTTTATATCATACCATTTTCGCCTGATAATGCGCCTAGGAATTTTAGACACTATGCAAGGCGTTTTGGATAGTGTGTATGGGGTGTTGGATAGTATAAATGGTGCGTAGGAAAATATGTTTGTGTGATTTCATCCCGTCTTTTACATCATGCCTTTTTCTTATGAGAATATGTGTGAGGACATTTAGACACTACACAAAGCTTTCTGGATAGTGTGTATGGGTGTGTTTGATATTAGATAACAGTAATCGGATAGCAGATAACTAGCTAATGCATAGTAGATAACTAAGTAGCTCGATATTGAATAACTATTCCCTTGCTAAATTCTCGTAGACCCTCAATAATTTTCAATCCTTTGTAGAAATTCGATTTTGAATCTTTTTTTATGTTACATTCCCGTAAATCGATGTAAGTGGTGAACAGTAATAAAACTGTGAGTGTTGTAATGTATAAGCCATGTGCTGGATTGTATCTAAATATGTTAACATTACATTTCCTGTATGACAACATAAATTTTTGAACATTGAAACGGCCTATAACAATCAACGTTAATGTTACATTCCCTGAACCCTATTAACATTTTGACCACCAATGTTAAGCCTGTTGATCGTTTAAAATAGGATTTACCGAATGTCCTCCCCCCCCCAAGCCAAATCAGTATAAACCTATGGGCGCTATATAAGCTATCACATAAAAGTATACCAGAATTAGCTAAGTCTATTTATAAATTACATGTATACTTTCAGATAAGAAATGTTCAGTACCATTGCAGTATGATAAAGCATTTGAGCCAACAAACAACAATTTAGATCTAACTGAATCTAAATAATTTTATAGAAAATGTAGTATTAATTTTCTTACATTCTCTGGCATGTGATCATCAAATATATTTGTTAACGCCTCCACTTTCACCGTCACTAAAGGAAAAGTAATAGCTAAGTTTCGTAACGACGTGGTAGTCGGGAGACGACAGTAGCGGCATGTACAAATTTATTTTCAATATTGAAGTATTTCTTCACAATCACACGCAGCTATAACAAGTTTATAATCTTCAATATCACATGAGACATTTATTCACTCTTTATGTGCTGACTATATTTAAACTAGTGGTCATTATTATCAATGTCACCGTCACATCATTATCACCAACTTTTTTCTTTTCCTCCTCCTCCTCCTCTCTCTCTCTCTCTCTCTCTCTTAAATAGTTGGGATTTTAAAAAGTTTATTCGTGCGTAATTTCAGAACAGACTATGCACATACAACTTTGCCAATTAAAATAAAATGAGTACACATGCAGCTTATGTTTTTTTTTTTAATTTTTTATTTTTATTATAAATAATTCATTATTTAGATAATTCGTAGAAGTGTAATTTTTTATTTGGAGAATTTTTTCTTTCTAGATCCAAGCGTCTGTTTAAATCAACACTACCATGAATTTTTTATCAAATTTATGTAATGATGATAATAATAATAATAATAAAAACATTCCTGCACTTTTATGAGAAAATAAATAAAGAAATGAACACTAACACGTGTTATCAAGCGTCAAGATCTATATTAGACATTGTTCACCACCTCTCTTTATTATATACTGACATGACTGGTTATGCAGCATATGAAAATAGTATAAAGAGGAGGAGTAATAAATATGCGGCAGCCGACACACTGCAATAGGCGGAGCCTTTAATTTGATACTCTAGCAGTGGTCGTATTTTAGTGCTGCCTTCAGGGCCCGCTAACAACTGAAAGTGGAGAGAGTGTATTAGGAGGATGTTAGTAAGATAAACACAGAGTTCAACTGGTTGGAGATAACAAAGTTTTAAATCGCTTGGAGATATATATCCGTACCCTTAGAGTTATTCCCAGTTATATCATAACTGGGCACGCCACAACCTGTACTGAATGGGTTAGACATGCTACGTTGGCATACGATGCACGGACAGTTGATGTGGCGGATGCTGGTGCTTGTAGCATCACTGTATATGTGGTGTACAGGACAAAATATTTTAGTGCGAGGTGCTGAGGTAGACGTTACTAAGACAATTGTGTGGGGTCCAGGGTTGAAATCAGATTTTTTCGTGCCTACAAGATACTTCTTTATCCAGGCAGTGGATGCGAATGGCGACAAGTAAGTGAATGGTTACATGGATTACATGAACCTCTGCTTGACACAAACTATATTTATTACATATAGTTTGGACTGAAACTGAGTGTTTTAGTATGACAATAATAACCATAAATGTATTAAAATCACATAGTACCAGCCAAGACTTGACAAACAACAGGTTTTCTTAAGCTGGTTAAGTAATAATATTTGGTATTTTTTAAACAAAATCTAGGATTACATCTATCACCACTCATCGTTACATATTGAAAAAGAGCATGCATGCATGTAATCCCCATGTTGCTCCTGTAGTCCTACAATGTAAGATGTCCGTCCAGATATTGATGTTGTTTGGGTCACCCCAAATGCTACAGATATCAGGGTAGACATTATATTGTAGGACTAGTTGGTCCTGGAAGTAGTGTAGAGTTCATTTTTTATACAAAACTGATCATTATGGGAACCATCGCATACCACAGGTTAAAAAAAAGATGTGAAATCTAGTTTTCTTTGAACTGTTTTAATTTTCTACTTTGTCTGTTTATGATGTGATTTGACTAATGAGTAGATTCTGCTGGTTTATCTGTGGCACACATTGGGTCCTGTAACTGCTCCAATCTGATTAAAATCTCACTTCCTTGCGTGCTGAAGACTGCTTCGTTTGCCTTGTGGTTAGAGTGTCCGCTTCAATGCGGGAGGTCATGGGTTCGATCCCCAGTCAAGTCGTACCAAAGACTTACAAAAATGGTACCAAGAGCTGCCTTGCTTTGTGCTCAGCATTAAGAGGTTAGTGTTAGGCCTGGTGTTAGGATAATGTGACTGTGTGGGACATCATGTTACATGTCTGCAGCATGATGCCCCAGTGCTAGACATCACTATAAACTGTCACACTGCAGACATCGTAGCGATGTGACTGGAAAATTGTTAAAGCTATGTTAAAAATCCAAATCACACACACACATGCCTTGCATGAAGATCTGAAAGGCACCTCTTAGGGGTCATGTTCTGGTGACCTATACTATTACCATAATTGCTAATTTGTTCAGCAAATCAGATGAAGACTTTGGAGACTGAGTAGAATGGTTGAAGAGCATCAGTGTGTACCAAATGATTTGATTCAGTTTCAGATATCTGAAAGCTGTATTTGCATTGGCTAATTTCAAGGTCACCAGAACATGACCCCTAAGTGGTTGCTGTCGGATCTTTACATAGGACACTGGCAATCTGATTTTAACTAAGATTAATACATGCTCAGTCCTGTATAAAATAAATTCTTTCTCAGCATATAAAATGAGTGCTGTTACTCTTTATGTTGATACAAAAGTGTTGAAATCATGCACTACATGAATTCAGTAAATATATCTACATTTCAGGATGCTTCTGTGAAAATTTACCGAGCTACATATGTGTGATACTAAGCTGAACAAATGTAAATGAATACATGGTACAGCGAAGTCATATCAGAAATGCTTGCCTATCAAGGAATAGGTATCTGTCAGATCTGTAATATGTGTGAATAAATAAATGGACAGTTCTCAGCCTCGTATCTATGTACTGACATGAGTGACTCAGTTTATGTCAATTTTTAAGCAAGATATAATGAAGCCCACTTAATCAGAACTGACAACAATATTTTCTTCAAGTTCACAATTTTAAACACAAAATTACACCAAAATATAAATCATTGTAACAAAATATTTTAC
This sequence comes from Sinohyriopsis cumingii, assembly GCA_028554795.2. Taxonomy (NCBI): domain Eukaryota; kingdom Metazoa; phylum Mollusca; class Bivalvia; order Unionida; family Unionidae; genus Sinohyriopsis; species Sinohyriopsis cumingii. Next base: position 120,474,344 of record CM068835.1, on the reverse strand, counting down.
TTAAAAAGCAACATTTTTGTTGTGGGTTCCTGGACAAGGTTTTATTTTTACAGCTCTGCTTGTAACTCAAGTTTTTTTGCCTTTAACTATTTGTGTTGGCCATTTTGAACGTCTTTCTTTTTCCTGTTCAGTTCTTAGAGTCAAGAAGCTAGTCCTATAGTTCCCCATTATAAAGGGTGGGTTGATTTAATGCAAAACCAATGAATGTAAATAGGACATTGTTGACTTGATAACTAGATACAGTCTACACCCATTCTTATTATTATAATGCCATATGTTACAGCCTCGCCCTTGCTTCTCACTGACAATATGCCAAGAATAGATTTCCTATTGAATTTCAAAATGTACTGCCACCCTTGCCTACATCCATTCACGAGTCAGAAATTTGGACAAAATATGATTTTCTACACTAATTGACTTCATTGTAATGCCAGTTGATTCCACCATGCATTAATTAAATCTTTTTGGTTGTGGAATTCTTTCAAAAGGTAATCATGTTTAACGCATTAGGGCTGTCATGCCTTATGTAGACAGCATCAGTGATTAACAATAGGTATGAAAACTGTAAAGGACAGTGATAAATTAAGCATAATATATCTTTATCGGTTTTTATTTAGCTATACATGTATTTCAGGTCATTAGAGAATTTAAAAATTTCATTTGTTTGGTTAAATTTAAGCAATAATAACTCCTATTCACATGGTATCTAAATAATCCTACCACCCAGAGATGGATACGAAAGACAAGTTGCAAGACAATGTTACATACCTTGTATATTGCTCGTAAGATGAGCTAACTGTAAAGTGCACAGACCCAGATATGTGCCAGTAAATAATGCACTGGCACATCTGGGTCTGTGCAGTTTGTTAGGAGTAATCAATAGAACAAATAGCGCAGACCCTGATCTGATGGCACTATATGTTAGGGCAATTCAGGATCTGTTGTTTGCAGTTTTTGACTTATAAGTGAGTACATATGGTAGTGTATGAAAGGGAAAATTCCTACTGCTTTTGCCTACCACCATCATGCTGAAAATATGTCTTATATATGGAAATGTTTAAATTACTGACATAATCCCCAATGAAACTTGAGATTCTATTGAAAAAGAATTCAGGTCACATTTTTTCACATCTTAGACTTTCATGTAACAGTTTGATTTCCAACATAATAAGAAAGACATTTGTTTTGCTTGCGATTAAATTTAGAATAACAGATGATGAAAACATTTCTTCATTTATGGTCAAGGGATGGGATTCTATAGACCTCTCAAACCAGTTTGGCTATACAGTAGAGGATAATCAATACAGAATGTCTTTAGCAAGGACATTGCACACTGTTTATTACCATGTCAGTAAACAATTAACAAACTAATTAATTGATTGTTTCAACTGATTTTATTTAATTTTACATAGATTACTCTCATTTAGTATCCATCTGTCCTTGGTTGTAATGATCAGTAAGGTCAGAACCCCAGACACCACCACCTTTGACCTAATGCCAGCTTTATACAATGTGTTATAATGAATTTAGACAGTACATGTATGTATAATTAACAAAACTTTTGCATCTCCCCTTAAACTGCTTTCACAATATCTTCAAATCGTCACAAGATCAGAATAACAAACTTGAAATTAAATTCTTGTGCAAGAAAAACAAGGCAAAAATTAAGTTATACATAGAATCAATTTTCACCGCTATCTAACAAATTGTTGTCCACTTATCTAGAATGGATTGCCTGTCACTCATGACAAAAAAGGTACATCTTTGTACTTGGTTACACCTATTGTTTTGACCTTGTGTCCACCCCCAGGCCACTAGGATCAACATAATAACACTTACTTCACAGTAGTGTAGGTCAGGCCAGGTCAGCATGAAAGGCTTTGTGGTAAATACATATGTGTACATGGTATTTATTGGAAGACTGGAGTTGACTGCAGTTACACAAGCTTTACTTCAGACAATCACTATGTGACACTGGCAGATCTCAGTACTGTGTATGCTGTTTGTGGCTTAGTATGTCTTACACGTGTATGTACAGAATTGTACAGGTGGAGATGGTCTGCTAGTACAATGTGCAGACCATTTTGTTTTGTTTTCTTTCTGATACATGACATGGCTATGATGCAAGTCATGTCTGTATTTCTCTGCTCTTTTACAGGTTGTAAGTTTAGTATCTTGCATTTCCTGTCCATGGGCCTACTGTATGCAGCCTCAGCATGAGGTGTTTAATTAAATGGAAACCATTTGTAATGAGTTTACATATATTTAACACATTAAACCCTGGAGGTTTTTGTCGTTTTCGGTTGAAATACGAGTAGGAAACACATTTTGAAAGCTATTTCTGAATACATCAGAAAACACCAAGTGATCATCCAATAACATACTGCCTAGTTGTGTTAGAAACATTGTTTTTCATTGGCTATTGGCTCGCGCAAGAGCAGAAGGGTAAAAGTTGGATTTTTTTTGGGTGCTAAACGCAGCCATTATTTTTGTGTCGAGGCCACTTTTTATTCCAAATGCCCATCTTATCCTACTTTTTGCAAAGGTTCATCTGGTTTGCCTTAGATCTGAGACCAAACATGTCTAAAATCCAGACACAAAATTAGATTCCGACCATGGGTGAATTTTGGGTAGACAAAAATTGGGTCCAAAAATGAGTTTTTTCCCTCTGTATTTTGTAAAAAAGTATGTATTTTGTAAAGCAGAATGTGTCTCTTAAGGGAAACTTCCCTTAACAGGCCACTGTTAGAACCATATATTTTGGTTGGCTTATGAAGGTGACTTGTATACATAGGTTTCATTAATGGTAGAAAGGAAACAAAATATTACCGGTTTGTCATGTTGTGTTACCTTATGTAATCACTGGTAAATTGAGTACCTGCAACCTCCATAGACCTCCTGATCTGCTAGAACATTATGTGATGGCAGATTAGGGTTGATGTTGTTTGCACTTTGACCCAAATTTCAAGCAGGGATATATGTTACAAAGGGACTGCTTATGGTAAGTTTCATTGTATGTTTGATCTCAAAGGCTAGACATTCTGGAAAATGCTATATGCATAAAATTATTTGTTTTGTTTCAGCATCACATCATCGCTTGGTGAAAATTCTTTTGAAATAAATTTGGGTCATCCAACTGAAAGTCGAATCAGAGCACGAACACAAGTCCTTGATCGCCAAGATGGAAGCTACATTGGGAGGTTTCGGCTGTATGCTACAATTAAGGATGTGAAAATAACGATATTGTACAAAGGCAAGCATGTTGCAAACTCTCCATATATGCTAAAAGGTAAGCAGTGTTTTTCGTGGGTACAGTCCATTTGTGTTTGCATACTATATTATTGGCCAGTGTAGAACATGAATCAGCAGACCTGATGGCTAGCAAAGATGTTTTTCCAGAGGCATTGGCATTATTGTCAACATTGGTTGATTTTGTGCTTTTCAGCTTTTGTAAATAAATTAACATACAGCAGAGTGCTTTTCAATGATGAGAAAATAGTTTCTATTGTGTTTTTGCAGTGTGACAAACCAGTTTCCATTTAGCTTTATTCTGTTACACCCTGAGCCAAAGGGTGACATGGAATCAAACAGGTTGGAATTTTTCCATCCACATTTTTAAAACACCATGTAATGATTTTATCTTCATTTGCATAAAATCATTGGCACAAACAACAAACATTATTAGTATTTCTTGATATTTTTGCTTAGGCAATGTAAATATGTGTAGGCTATGTAATTATTTTAGGCAATGTAAATATGTGTAGGCTATGTAATTATCTCATGCTATGTAATTATTTTAGGCAATGTAAATATGTGTAGGCAGTGTAATTATGCTTAGGCAGTGTAATTATGCTTAGGCTGTGTAATTATCTTAGGCAGTGTAAATATGTGTAGGCTATGTAATTATTGTAGGCAAAGTAAATATGTTTAGGCTTTGTAATTATCTTAGGCAATGTAAATATGTTTAGGCTATGTAATTATCTTAGGCAATTTAAATATGTGTAGGCTATATAATTATTGTAGGCAGTGTAAATATGTGTAGGCAATGTAATTATCTTAGGCAGTGTAATTATCTTAGGCAATGTAATTATCTTAGGCAGTGTAAATATGTTTAGGCTATGTTATTATCTTAGGCAGTGTAAATATGTGTAGGCTATGTAATTATCTTAGACAATGTAAATATGTGTAGGCTATGTAATTATTGTAGGCAGTGTAAATATGCGTAGGCTATGTAATTATCTTAGGCAATGTAAATATGCTTAGGCTATGTAAACATACAATAGTCTAGTTTCATTGATGAGATGCGGACATTGTTTTAATTATTTCTTGATTAAAACAAAATAAAGTAAAATCTAAGATTCAGATGTTTTCTTATTGCATTTATATCGCAACAGGTGGATCAGATTTTTCTTAGCCACTTATTTCAGACTGTTGCTGAGAAAACCATATCGCTGCAAAATGGAAGTTTAGGTATTTTGGCAGGGTCACATTTGCTAAATTTAATTGTACAAGTTTACTTTTCAGACAAACTTTAATCACTCTTCTACTTACCCATTGCCTCAGATCCTTTCTAACACTGCCAGTTTAATAGCACTCCATTTTAAAATCAACCACCTATTGGTCAGTCAGGACCGCTCCAGTGGCCTAGTGGTTAAAACATCCACCTCAGATCTGGGAGGTCGCCGGTTTGACCCCGGCTGAGTCATACCAAAGACTTATAAAAATGGTACTAACAGCTGCCTTGGTAGGCGCTCAGCATTAAGAGATTAGTTTTAGGACTGGTCAGCCTGGTGTCAGGATAATGTGACTGGGTGGGACATCATGCTACATGTCTGCTGCATGATGCCTCTGTGCTGGACATCACTATAAACTCCCACACTGCAGATATCATAGCAATACAACACTGAAAAATTGTTAAAGTTACATTTAATTTTTTTTCAAAAATCCAAATCCAAACCTATCAGTCAGTGGCTGTTATTCTACACATGTCAAACTTTAAACCAAATTTGGCAACCATATAATTATTCTCCACCAAGGCACAGAAAGTTGCAGTTAGTGTTGTAGATAAAGTTTCTGATTTCTTGCATACAACTATTTCCATGTCCTTTCAGAAGTTTTTAAAAAATGTAGGAACCATGCTATTTTTTACATTACCTTCCAGTCTTCTTAATTTACACATTGTTCCGTAAAACCTAGATGTAAATACTATATTTACTTGCTTATGACAGATTAGGATCTGTGTAAATACCATACTTACTTGCTTATGGCAGATTAGGATCTGTTAAGTACCATATTTACTTGCTTATGGCAGATTAGGATCTGTGTAAATACCATATTTACTTGCTTATGGCAGATTAGGATCTGTGTAAATACCATACTTACTTGCTTATGGCAGATTAGGATCTGTGTTGTTTGCATTCATCTCAATTTATAAGCGAGTGTATGTGGCAAAATTTTTGAGCTTATTCTGAATAACTTGCAGCATGTACATTGTTGAAAACTGAGTTGGAGTTTGCCCATAGTATCACTAAACATCTTAAATTTCTTCTTCATGCTTTTTTCACTACTATGACAAGTCAGAAATCATGGATTGAAATGCAGATGTAGTATATTCTCAAAAGGAGTACAGGAAACACTTATAACATATTAGAGTTTCACCCTTTGGTACTGTCTCTCCTTTTGACAAAAAGCACAGTATTCATGTTTGAAGTATTAGGTGCAAGATATGTAAAATCTCATTTTGAGGAGAAATGTTGAGAAACGTGAAATATTAAAATGAAAAACAGACTGGACATAATAAGCCAGACAGAAAAACAGACACACTGGACATAGAGCCAGACAGAAAAACAGACAGACTGGACATAATAAGGTAGACAGAAAAACAAACAGACTGGACATAGAGCCAGACAGAAAAACAGACACAATGGACATAAAGCCAGACAGAAAAACAGACAGGCTGGACATAATAAGCCAGGCAGAAAAACAGACAGACTGGACATAGAGCCAGACAGAAGAACAGACAGACTGGACATAGAGCCAGACAGAAAAACAGATGGACTGGACATAGAGCCAGACAGAAAAACAGACAGACTGGACATAATAAGCCAGACAGAAAAACAGACACACTGGACATAGAGCCAGACAGAAGAACAGACAGACTGGACATAGAGCTGGACATAATAAGCCAGACAGACTGGATATAATAACCAGACAGAAAAACAGACAGACTGGACATAATAAGCCAGAATGAAAAACAGACAGACTGGACATAATAAGCCTGACAGAAAAACAGTCAGACTGGACATAATAAGCCAGACAGAAAAACAGACAGACTGGACATAATAAGCCAGACAGAAAAATGGACAGACATATAGAAGGAAAGATAAATACTTGCACAGTAGTTGACTTGATAAAAAAAATTCCATTGACAGCAGGGCAAGGTCACATGGACATCTACTGACTCAGCAGATAATCAACTGGCCCTTCCAATAAAATAAAACTAGCCCTCCCAATCAAATAAAAATAATTTCATTGTTATGTTAAACTGCAGTATTCTGAAAACACATGCGAATATAGTAATAAAAGTGACTTAAAACACTTATATTGTTGTTGAAAGCATTCATTTGTAAAAATTGATAGATACACAAGTTTTAATACACTTTTGGGATTCAAGTCTTTTACTACTAGTTTAAGTAATCCTACGTCCTTTGTAGATAGGATAATAATTGGATCCTATGTCTATCAGCCAGATGTGATTCATACCCAGGTGTTTGATCAGTACTTTAAAACCCTGTGACATTTTCACAGGAAAATGAAATAATGAAGATCTGATTTTAGCATTGGTTACCATTCAGACTTCAAACAGAATACATTCAATATACTTTGATAATTACTAAGGTTGCCTTTTTACTAATTGTCTAATTGTGTCTTTATATTTTTATCAAATTTAAATAATTATATTAATGACTAAAATAGTGCTCATTTGCTAATTAAGCATGCAGTGTAATTACACAGGTACTGGAATCTAGTTGATATATATTTGGAATGTTTGATGATTCCACTATAGTAACAGATTTATACAGTATCCTGTTCATGGAGTCACAGGATCGATACAACCAACTCTTGATGCACATCTGACAAGTACATGCATTGCCTGTACGTCTGTGTCATGTTTATTTGATCCAGTATGTCCAGAAATAAGGAATATCTGGTTACATTTAAGCAATTTTTATTCATATTGCAAAAATTCAGATCAAAGTACCAATCACTTTCTAAATCCTTAAGGAACATGTCTTCTTCCTTTGGGGCACCGAGTGGCTGAGTGGTCTAAAGCGCTCACCGTTCCAGATCACTGCCATCTCACCTCTGTCTGCGTGGGTTTCAGTCCAAGGCTCAGCTAGCATGGGTACGTGGGAAAGCCTACCAGTAGCTTCTCATGGGTCGGTGGTTCTTCCCTGGGTTTTCCTGGGTTCTTCCTCCACCTGTTATACTGGCCGCCATGTATAGCCTATCTTTGCTGAAAAATGGCGTTAAACCCTAGAACATCAACATCAACATCTTCTTCCTCTTACCTTTATTCCAGTGTCTGCTATGCAAGTCACTGATATTTGGCTTCATTGCACTTTAAAGTTCTGCTTAGAAGTGCTGTGTATGTTTAATTTGTATTGTTTTTTCCGGTAATGATTATATGTCATGTATATCTATATTTTGTACTTAACCTTTGTCCAAAATCACGTTAATGGTGTACCTGTCAGGTGACATTTATTTTGTAAATAACATGAACATAGCTAATATTTCTCTGTGATTGTGGATTAAATATTCAGATCATTATTAATTGTAAACATGTCTACTTCAATCTGAGTTGAAGAAACAGTCTTGATTCTGACCATAGAAACTTCCAGAATGGACATTTTCCACTGAGTTAACAGATTATTTCCAGAAAATGGTAATTGCTACCTTGGTCAAGAAGAGAAATATATAATTTTGTTTTCAGTTATGAATTGTTCCCTTAACATGTGAAGCAGAATCATTCTTATTGTTGTGTTGAGTTTTTTTCAATAGTATTCTTGGGGAAAAAACATTGGAATTATAGTGAATTCAGTCAAGTACATTTTGGGTTATATTATTTTGAGATATCAAAAAGGCTATCAAGACATGGCCACATTCCAGGACATTGGATACAGGTACATCAACACATTCTAGGACATTGTCACATTAGCATATTTTGGATACAGGTACATCAACACATTCCAGGACATTGGCACATTAGTATATTTTGGATATAGGTACATCAACACATTCCAGGACATTGGCACATTAGTATATTTTGGATACAGGTACATCAACACATTCCAGGACATTGTCACATTAGCATATTTTGGATACAGGTACATCAACACATTCCAGGACATTGGCACATTAGCATATTTTGGATACAGGTACATCAACACATTCAGTATCAGAATTTATTTAGAATCCCACTGGAATTCAATTGAAACTTCATGCAGATGGACTTGTTATAGAACTTTTAGGACTATTTGAGATTTATTTCACAACACTTTAAATTCATTTATTAATTTTTATTTTGTATTCTAGGGAAATAAATTATTTGTTGAATTTTACAAAGCTAGTTGGGTTTTGCTCTTTTCGATTACTTTGTTTAAGACCATAGAGTCGTAACTGGTGATATTTAAGTTCTAATACCAGTACCATTATAATAATGGCACCAGCCTTAGTCAACACCTGAACATTTAAGATGTCTAACTCTTCTAAATTTCTGTTTTTGACATATAAGGGGCAAAACTGTGTGGTTTGTTCTGAACATGTACTTACTTGTAAGGTGGTATGCTCCATGACTACCATGGATGGTGTTATGGCGAGGAAGGGCTGTATTTAGTAAATGTTGGACATTATTTTTTTCTAAAGACACTTTTCCCCAAAAGTTAAGTGATATGTGTCAAATCTATCTTTTACACTGTTTTCTCCCAGATATCAAAGGTTGGGATCTATTAAAACAAATACCTCAGCAAATGGTGATCTGGTATTTGATTTACCTGTAGGAATATATCATAGCAATTCATAGCAATATCATGGTAAATAAGGAAGTGTTTGTACACATAATTGCCCATCAGTGCTTATGTCAACAAGGTATTCTGTGATTTTTCAGGGGTATAAAGTATAACTATTTGAAACAGCTCTTATTAGGACATAAGTCTTTCTTTTTGAGCTTGATCCCCCCCACCCATTAAAGGTGATATGTTTGCATGAAACATAGGACATACAAGGATAGACAGAGGGAGCAAAATATTTTTCCAGACTGTTTTTACTCACTTATAAGACAAGCCCAACTGCAAACTGCAGGGACCAATCACATAATGAGCCCACAAATCTGGGTCTGTACAGTTTGTTAGGAGTAATCAGTTGAAAAAACAACAAAGACCCTGCTCTGCAGGTACATTTTGCTTCAGCAGATCTGGGTCTTTGTTGAAGTTTGATTTGACTTGTGAGTATATATGGTAAATGGGGAATTATTTGCTACCATCTTTAATAAAGTACCCAGAAAAATGTAAATTCTTCAAACTTCTGATTACTGAGGCTATATTCTAAGTACTGTATATACTTGCATATAAGTTAGAGTCAAACTGCAAACAACAAACATCCTGATATACTGTACAGTTGATATGTGTTGAGGTTATCAGTGATTCTTTGGTAGCGGAAGTGTCCATATTGATCAAGCAACAATCTTGTAATCTACAGGTATCACATACTGTATGTATGTCACATCCATATGATGCAGTATGTCCAGGAATTATTCATGTACAAAAAAAAGTCATATAAAATTCCATATCCCTTAGGGAGAAAATGTTTTACTTTTTGCACTCTGTTGGTTAAGTAAGAAGTAAACAAGTTTAGGAAGTTTTCACTGCATTGATAGATTTTTAGTTTTTCAAGCAAAATTTCATGGTCTACAAGATCAAAAGCTTTACAAAAATCAACCATAATAGTGCCTACCATTTCTCCTTGATCTAATGCTTTAAGCCATATATCAATCAAAGATACAAGTACAGTTTCACAGGAGTGATTCTGTCGCAAGCTGGACTGATTGTCATGAATAAGATCGTAAGTGTTCAAACACCGGTAGTTGAGAAAAGTATCGTCTACATGTTTTTCTAGTAATTTGGAGAGACAAGGAATGACGGAGATGGGTCTGTAGTTATTTAGATCATCTTTTATTTCCCGAAATTGTGTAGCCTTGGCATTTTTGCATGTTTGAGGAAATTTATTAGACCTAATAATTTCATTGCAAATGAAAGCTATACTCTCTACAATTTCAGGTGCAGCTACCTTTAGTAGCCTTGGTCCAATCATATCAAGTCCTGTAGCTTTACAATCATCCATTTTAAAAAAAATATATTTCAACACAAATTTTGGACTCATTTCAGGAATTTCAAACTTAATATTGTTTGGTACCTTTTTAGAACTAAAATGTTTGAGTTCCAGATGACCAGATGAAGCTCTGGGTTCTTTAAGTCATTAAATATATTTGAGATGTCAGTTGGATTATCGGTATAAATGCCTTCATGATTGAGGGATAAAATTTAAGTTTTACTCTTACAATTTCCTGCACCAAACTCTGTAAACACTTCCCAGATGGCTTTTCGGTTATTTTGGTTTTCATCAAGCACTTTTTTGTAGTGTGCTTGTTTGGCTTGATGTATCATTTTATTAACTTTATTCCTCCAAACTCTATATTCAGCTTGATTTCCTACTGATTTTAGTTGGTCTCTTTGCTTTATTGCTTCTAAAATTTCTGGGGAGATTCAGCCTAGCTGGTGATCTTTCTTTATCTAGTGTGTTTTTAAAGGGGCATGTTTGTTCACTATACTGATGAACAGATCTGTCCAAGTATCTAAAACGTCATCAAAATCTTCAAAGATTTGGACTCTACTCCACGGAATCTGTTTCAGATCTTCCAGGAATTTAACACTATCATAGTTTTGAAAAGATCTATAAGCAATTGATTTATGGATATTATTTAGTTTTGATTTGTCATTGATTTTACTTGTTAGAAAAATTGCAAGTGGTCACTTATACCACTCTTTGGAACCATTACTTCCAAAAAGTTTTCTATTGTATTGGTATAAATATGATCTATAAGCGTTTTAGAGGTAGATGTTACACTGGTGGGTTCATTTACTATTTGCTCTATACCTTACGAAGCAATAAAGTCCATCCAATTCACTTTTATTTGATCATTGAGAAGATCTCTATTTATATCGCCTAGAATGTAAAATTGATTCTCTTCATTTGAAATTTTATCTACTTGATAATCACCGATCAGTATGTGATGATGGGGGTCTGTACACAAAACCTGTTGAATAGGGCTTAGCTTTTTCTGGAGTGATCTGTAGCCAAATGGATTCTATTTCCTGTATTTCTAGGTCTTCCCGTCTTTTAGAAATAGTATCAGTTCTAACATACACAAGGAGCCCACCACTGCCTGTTTTCCTATCCTTTCGATAAGGTCTGTTATAGCCATTGATATACAAGAAATGTTCACCCTGATTTTCTGTGTTTGATTTGGGCTGAAATTATTTAATTCAAATTATTATTCTCTGGAAATACAATGGGTTCCTCTGTAATATTTTTGGAAACAAGGAAACCTTGGATTACATTACTGTGATTCAACAAAAGACTGTTGGCACATCATTACAATTCAGCACTTTGGTATGTTAATACATTAGAGACTTAAGGTGACTACAGGCACATCAACACATTCAGCATTGGATATTAATTAGAATACCGCTGACGTTTATTCAGTACTTAATTCATTAGGACTTATGTTTGTAATTCTAGGATTATTTGGGATTTACCCTAAATTCTTTTTTACATTTTCACTTAGTATTTAGGGAAATAAATTATTTGTTAAATTGTACCAAGCTTGTTGCTTCTCCCTCTTTTCTATTAGTTTAAGATCATAATAATAATATAAATGTTAGTTATCCATAAAGGGTCATACTTTTGTTAGTGATAGTCATTACAGACGGGTTTGAATATGAAGTACCCCCCACAATGTAAGGCCCTTCATTATAATACAGTTTCTGTTATTTGGTAGAAGTAGTTTTGGATTCCATTTCATGAATCAGTAGTAGAATTGTAATATGTACCTCATTACAAGGTTTCTCGCTATATGGTGTTATGCTAAGTGGCTCCCATGCACAGCATTATTATGAGGGAGTAGTGTATTTTGATTTGACTCTTATTTCATCCTTGTCCCTGTAACCAAGGGAGACTGAAAGCTTAGGTCCTTGAACCATTCTTGTCCCTGTAACCAAGGGAGACAGATAGCTAAGGTCCATGGATCATCCATTTCCCAATAATCAAGAGAGACTAATAGCTTAGGTTCATGGACAACCATTGTCCCTGTAACCAAGAGAGACTAATAGCTTAGGTTCATGGACCAAGCATTGTCCCTGTAACCAAGAGAGACTAATAGCTTAGGTTCATGGACCAAGCATTTTAGGTACTGTATAATCCTACCTCTTGGCATTTTAACTGTCAACTTTAGGTACTGTATAATCCTACCTCTTGGCATTTTAACTGTCATCTTTAGGTACTGTATAATCGTACCTCTTGGCATTTTACTTGTCAACTTTAGGTACTGTATAATCCTACCTCTTGGCATTTTAGCTGTCAACTTTAGGTACTGTATAATCCTACCTCTTGGCATTTTAGCTGTCAACTTTAGGTACTGTATAATACTACCTCTTGGCATTTTAACTGTCAGCTTTAGGTACTGTATAATCCTATCTCTTGGCATTTTAACTGTCAACTTTAGGTACTGTATAATCCTACCTCTTGGCATTTTACTTGTCAACTTTAGGTACTTTATAATCCTACCTCTTGGCATTTTAACTGTCAACTTTAGGTACTGTATAATCCTACCTCTTGACATTTTATTCTTTTAATACACTATAAAGACAGTGAATCAATTTCACTTACATAAATTGATGGAAGAAAAAAGTGATTGTTTTGCTATAAATATATATATATATATATATATATATATATATATATATATATATATATATATATATATATATATATATATATATATATATATATTCTCACAATAAGGTTATATGCTCTATAGCTCCTAAAGACAGTATTATAAGAAGGGAGTACTATATATGTATAATATAATTAATTATAAGGTACTGTCAGAATAAGTTGGTATATTCCATGGCTTCCATGGACAGTGTTATACTATATACATACATATATATATATATATATATATATATATATATATATATATATATATATATATATATATATATATATATATATATATATATATATATATATATATATATTCATTGTACGATATTCTCACAATAACGTAATATGCTACTTGGCTTCTGGGACAGTGTTATAATGAAGGAGTACTGTAATTAGTTAATGTTGGACATTGTTTATATTTTTCTAAAATTTAGTATATATTTCCAAAGGCTTGGTTAAATTTCCAGAAGCTCAGTTATATTTATCAAAATTGTATCTTTGACAAATTTATTTCACTAGATATCAAGGATTGGGATCTGTTAACAGTATTACCTCTGGCAAAATGTGCTCTGGTATTTGATTTACCTGTAGGAATACATCGTAGTGAATTATAGTAAATATATGTTAAATATAGAAATTATTTTCACACAAACGTGACCCTTGTATCTCTCGATAAATAATTTAGGTTACCAATATATTTCTTGATTTTAGGGACAAAGAAATTTAATATTTGGAACAGCTTTAATAAGAATATTAATCTTGCCTTTGAGCATTACCGTAATAAAGATGGTTTATTTTCGTAAAATTACATATAACATAAATGGACAGGCATGGATTTGCAGAATATTTGCAGACTGTAATAAAAAGGTACCCAGAAAAATGTATGTCATGGAAAGAAAAAAATGGATGATTTCTTAAGTATCAGACAACACTTATCTAATTAATGTTTATTATATATTTTTCCTGTATCAATAGTACTTAGTTATTTGAATTTCATTCCATATAGTTTTTCTGTTTTATAAATTACAGTTTTCCATATATATTTGTATAACAGCTATGTACCTTCATAATTATTCTGTGGAGCTCAAAATATGAAGACTCATTATATGCTTTGCTTCAGTTATAAAAACCAAAGCGGGCTGCTGGTTCCAAGATTTTGTGTACTTGTACTCTGACTTTTAAAATAAATTATTTAAATCAGTGGTATTTACTGCAGTTGCCTTTTTAGTAGTATCTAACCTAATGTCTTGTATTTGATATCAAATTGAAACAGTAATATACTAATGACTAATACAATGTTCATTTGCAAATTACACAATGGTAAAATCTATAAAGATTTAATAATGGTACCAATATAGTAACAAATGTGTACAGTATCCTGTTACTGCACCCATTGGCTGCACTACCCATATAAGTCTCATAATTTACATTTGTCAGGTGTGGCATATTGTATACATTTGTCGGGTGTGGCATATTAAATGCATTTGTCAGTTTGTGGTATATTGTATGCATTTGTCAGGTGTGGCATATTGTATGCATTTGTCAGGTGTGGCATATTGTATACATTTGTCAGGTGTGGTATATTGTATGCATTTGTCAAGTGTGGCATATTGTATGCATTTGTCAAGTGTGGCATATTGTATGCATTTGTCAAGTGTGGCATATTGTATGCATTTGTCAGGTGTGGCATATTGTATGCATTTGTCAGGTGTGGCATATTGTATGCATTTGTCAGGTGTGGCATATTGTGTACATTTGTCAGGTGTGGCATATTGTGTACATTTGTCAGGTGTGGCATATTGTGTACATTTGTCAGGTGTGGCATATTGTATACATTTGTCAGGTGTGGCATATTGTATACATTTGTCAGGTGTGGCATATTGTGTACATTTGTCAGGTGTGACATATTGTATGCATTTGTCAGGTGTGGCATATTGTGTACATTTGTCAGGTGTGGCATATTGTGTACATTTGTCAGGTGTGGCATATTGTGTACATTTGTCAGGTGTGGCATATTGTATGCATTTGTCAGGTGTGGCATATTGTATGCATTTGTCAGGTGTGGCATATTGTGTACATTTGTCAGGTGTGGCATATTGTATACATTTGTCAGGTGTGGCATATTGTATGCCTTTGTCAGGTGTGGCATATTGTATGCATTTGTCAGGTGTGGCATATTGTATGCATTTGTCAGGTGTGGCATATTGTATACATTTGTCAGGTGTGGCATATTGTATGCATCATATGATGACATACTCGTATTCAGAAATTGTGTATAACTGTTTATTTATAAATTCTCATTCATGTAAATTTTTGTAGATAAAACACCTATTGTAGTAAACAAAAAGAATTAGCTGTAAGCACTTTCACTGTCATCTTAATCTCTTTTATCAACCAGGTCATACATTTTCCTCAGATGACTATTGTTTTTAGGATGGATAATTGAAGATTGTTCAAAACAAGAGATTTTATTCCAGATACACTTCCTTGCTTGAACTACTGTGATCAGTAAGGTGTGATGATTTTATGTCAGTAACATTCAAGCATGGCAGTTTTTAAAAAAAAGTTTTTTTTTTTTTTTTAATCTGGATGTTTAGTAATCTTTATTTCTGTATTGAATGTTCAACAGATATTTACACGTCTTCAAATTTGTATGACACAAGTTAGTAGTTTGTGGCTGTCAAAGGGATCATGTGAACATTTTGTCTCTACTCCATGTGGCATATAAGACTCATGATGTCTAAATTGTAATCAATATAAGGGATGTTTTGACTAGTATAAATTTATGCCTGATTTCATTTTTAGATCAGCTATTTTGCCTTTATGGAAGTTTAGTAGAGAATAAACAGGAACTGTTGCCGTAGTGATAGAAACATCTACATTTCATTTTCAAGCATGAATGATACAGAGAAATAAAGAAATCAAACTGGCCCTCCATTGCAAAATATTTTAAAAATGACAATTTCTGTTGTTTTTTCTGCATGTAGATATTCTAATTACATGTAATTAAAATTCCAAAGACATGATTATCACTTTGAAAGTTTTATAAAATACATTGATGCACTCCTCTTGATCAAAGAAATATTATTTGACAAAAGCCCTTCCATTTATTCTGTATCTGTAAAATTTGAAATATTTATATAAATAAGCACTAGGAATATAATTTTTGTGCCAAAACGTTTCTGTGAAAGCTTGCTGTGTGAGGTAAATTGTTCTCAACTGTCACATAACAGACATGTCAGTAATTTTACTTGTGGTTCTCATTTTGAAAAGAGAGAATCACAAGTATGTATAAGTAAGGCAGATGGGTTATCTTCTATTATTCCTATGATAAGACACTATTAAACATGTCTGTCAGTGGACTTTTTTTCAGTCAGATCACAATGATGTCTGTTAAGTGTGACAGCTTATAGTGATGTCTATTACTGGGGCATCGTGCCGCAGGCATATAACATCATGTCCCACCCATTCACATTATCTTGACACCAGGCCAACCATTCCTAACACTAACCTCTTAATGGTGAATGCCTAGAGAGGTAGCTGCTAGTACCATATTTTTAAGTCATTGGTATGACTTGGCCAGGGTCCCACATCCGAGGCAGACGCTCTAACCACTAGGCCACTGGATGATGGAGAAGAGTCAAATATTTATTATGTCAGTCAGTCTTACAGAGCACTTCCTTACCACTTTACATATCACCAGTTATTATTAGCCAAGGGTGGCATCCTTCAGAAACATTCCATTGGACAATTAACCAATTTGATCAATTAGAACTATGTTGTAGGGTGGTAATAAATAAATGTACACATTCTAACTAGGGCGAATTGAACATAATTTACCATACAACACATATCAATACAACCCTTCATGACAGCAATATTTGTCATGTAGTTTACAGAATAAATATATCAATTTTCTGTCAGTCAGCTGTAGTATTTTCACATTGAAATTGATATGCAAATGAGTGAGTGGATTATTGTACATTTTTCCGAGGGGTCAATTACTGGACTAACAGTAGACTAAAAGACGGAGTATGGAGAGTATTGCTTGGCATGGGATATGATTTGGAACTTATCTTATTTGTATTGAAGAAAATATGTCTCTTAAATCTTACAATTGTTTGTCTCATTACAAGTAATACAGTGTACTTTTTTCTGCACAAATGCTGTAGGGTGGAGCTTAGAGTAAATGGTTAAATTATTATTTTGACTCTATCTTCTTTTCACTATATACAACATTTCTCCCATGTTAAATCCAGGAGGTTGGCCTTCTAATATTTTTCAAAAATACATAGTGGGCTTGAAGACATAAAAACCTATCCTAAGTTAATATTTACCCAACTTTTGTCAAGGTCAGGGTGACCTTATAAACAGAAAAACATATCTAAGTATATATTTGCCAAATTTTTATGAAAGTGAAGGGGTGGACTTGTCAGCAGACATAGAACTGGATAAATGCCTTGTAATTTTAGATGTTTGTAGTCTAGATATATTTCATCCCATTTGCATTACATTTTACCATATCCTTACAATTTCTGTGTCATTCATTCCATTTGCATTACATTTTACCATATCCTTACAATTTCTGTGTTAGTCAATCAGTACTTGAACAGAATGAACCATGAACATTTTTTTTTTCTTAAAGAAAAATATCGATCTGAAAGAAACGGTTGTGCAAATGAGTAGGAGGCACTTCTGCAAGAGGTTAATTCAAGATGCCTGCTTTAAACTATAAAAAAACCACACATCCTTGCAGATAAAAAAGCCAGTTTGTAACTAGTAGGTCTGTATATTTTGACAGTTTTTAAAAGAAAGTATTGTAGATGCCTTTCTAAAATATAATGTATGTTATTTAGACTACTATCACCATGTCATAATTTTCTGTATGTGACGCTTTTAACCTTTTATTGTCACAAACCACCATGTTGTCATCACAAACCACCATGTTGTCATCACAAACCACCATGTTGTCATCACAAACCACCATGTTGTCATCACAAAGCCCTGCTGCAACCAGCCAGGTGCACATTTGAATCCTAATATCAGATCAGTGTGGCTTGGTTGGGCTTGGTTGATCTTTTTGTCCTTTTGCAAGACATTCTACTACAGTTGCCTCTCCAGTTGAATGAGGGGCCCCGAGTGGCCGAGTGGTCTAAAGGGCTTTCCGTTATGGGTCATTGCCATCTCACCTCTGTCTGCGTGGGTTCAAGTCTAGGATTTGGCCAATATGGGTATGTGAGAAAGCTTGCCAGTAGCTTCTTGTGGGTCTGTGGTTCTTCCCGGGTTCTTCCTCCACCATTAATACTGGCTGCCATGTATAGCCTATCATGTGCTGAAAAATGGCGTTAAACCCCACAACAACAACAACCAGTTGAATGACACTAAATAATCTATTTATTTTGTTGTACCATAAAACACCAAAGCAATCATGTAGACCATATTGATATCATGATGTTATGCATGGTAAAATGCATTGGGATCAAGGCATCTGTATGTATTCCATAGTCATTGTACTACATAGTACAGAAGTTTTATCTAGTACTTTTTGTAATGTAATCAATATAATCTTAGTGCTCTCTTAAAATTCATTATTTGACGATTGTCCAGTGGTTAGAATCTTTTGCATACAAAGACTTGCATAAGATAGAAATTATTTGACATTATAAATTTCATTTGAAATGAGCATGTCATTTGAGATTCAAATGCTTGGATTCGAAAGAGTTCTTGTTGGTTTTAGAAATGTTGTTGTGCTTTTGACAAACTATTCTTGTGATCTGTCTCATTCTGTAAGGTTAAAGGCTCAGAGGCAAATTTTGGACGTGAATGATTGAAGTTATCATTTCATGGTCAATTGCAACAGGTTGTCTACATACAAATGATTTATGAATTAATACTGATCTTATAAAGAAAATAAAATGAACTGTGACAAGATTTGATTTATATCTTCAGTTTATTTGCCTTAAAGCCAATCATTGTAATTTTATGGTATCTTAAATAGTGTATATGGTGCCATGCTGTCCAATCTGATTGTATCCACCCCTGATTTAAGCAGTCATAGATAACTATATTGTTTGATCAGTATGAAGCAGTTACATTTACAGAAAGTAGGACCTATGGGCTAATAAAGTCTATATTTTTGATGTGGTCCCAGGTGGCCAAGTGCTTACCTTTATAGATCACTGATATATCACTTCTGTTCACATGGGTTCAAGTCTCTATTTGGACACACATTTTCTGGGTTCTTTCTCTACCAAATATATTGGCTGTCATGTATAGTCTATCATATGCTGAAAAATAGTGTTAAACTCACAAAACCCCAAACCATCAAACTATATTTGACATAATACCAACACTACATGCATAAGAAATTATTGCTTAGTAAACATTTTTTTTAAAAATTGACCTCAAAAGAAGAAGCACACTCCATCGATAAAATAAGCAATTTCTCCACTTTAGAAACCAGTACAATCACTTCCAATATGGTTGCTGTGAGTAATGCATATGAAAGATCAGTGTAATGGTATAGAGACATCAGACAGTTAAGAAAATCTTCTAGACTTGTTTTAGCATTATACATTGAACTGCAGTATAGCAGAATAAAAGAAGTAATATGTGTGTGTAGGGGAAATTTAAGTACAATAGTTTAAATTTTGTCATGGGTTATAATCCTTATGAATGGCTTCTAGTACACAGTTATACAATAAATAACTTAGTATTGTAGTAAATTCAAGAAACCAAAAAGTCTTTGTTTACCTGAAAAACAGTTCCAAAGTTACGAACAAACCCATTAGGATTTCCATTACTTTTTTCATCCATCCATCCACCAGTCTGTTACCAATTTTGTTTTCACACAATATCTTGGGCTTTTCCACCATCAGCAGTTACCAAATTTGAGGATGGCTTGCACATGGGGTATGGTTGTTGTTGGGTTTAACGCCATTTTTCAGCACATGATAGGCTATACATGGCGGTCAGTATTAATGGTGGAGGAAGAACCCGGGAAATCCCCGGAAAGAACCACTGACCCACGAGAAGCTACTGGCAAGCTTTCTCACATACCCACATTAGCCGAATCCAAGACTCGAACCCACACAGACAGAGGTGAGATGGCAGTGACGGAGACTGCTTTAGGCCACTGTGCCACTCGGGGCCCCTCTGCATGGGGTATGGAAAAAGCCATTTGATTTTGGGGCCAACAGGAAGCTACTGGCAAGCTTTCTCACATATCCACATTGGCCAGCCTGAGATGGGAATCATGCAGACATGTGAGATGGCAGTGATTGGTAAACACTATATTATAACTTTATAATTATAAACTCTGAACATGAACTTGTATGATCAGGAAAAAGAAGAAGCAAGAAACAAGTGTGATTGAGAATATATTGCAAACCCCTTCCTCTTAACTATCTCATATTTGACCAAGCACCAACACATGACAAGTAAAACAACTCTCAACTAATGCCTAATAATTCCTTAAGAAGACCACCCACCCCCCAATTTTTGGTGTTGGTGCCTAAAGATAGGGAAAGAAGGACAAAGTTATCCTGTACCCTAGTCAAGGGGTGCTCAGGTGAAGAGGGACAAATCGTACTGCTTCGCTGGCCTAGGGGTTAGAGCATCCACCCTGGATGCAGGAGGTTGTGGATTTAAATCCTGGCCAGGTCATACCAAAGATTTCTAAAAAATATGGTATTAACAGGTGCCTTGCTAGGTGCTCAGCAATTATGAGGCTAGTGTTAGGACTGGTTGGCCTGGTGTCAGGATAATGTGACTGGGTGGGACATCATGCTACATGTCTGCGGCATGATGCCCTAATGCTAGACATTACTTTAAACTGCCACACATGGTAGCGATATGACTGGAGAATTGTTAAAGCTACATTAAAAATCTAAATCACACACACACACACACAGACAAATCCTTTTGCAAGCACGTTGACCAAACTGACTGCTTGGGTGACTTTTATGTCCATCAGGAGCAGTAGAATAGATACACTTCCTGCACAAGCCATAGATACACTTCCTGCACAAGCCATAGATACACTTCCTGCACCAGCCATAGATACACTTCCAGCACCAGCCATAGATACACTTCCAGCACAAGCCATAGATACACTTCCTGCACAAGCCATAGATACACTTCCTGCACAAGCCATAGATACACTTCCTGCACCAGCCATAGATACACTTCCAGCACCAGCCATAGATACACTGCCAGCACAAGCCATAGATACACTTCCTGCACAAGCCATAGATACACTTCCTGCACAAGCCAATCAAAATACGAGGAAATTACAAATCAAAAAAGGAGTGAAGTTTCCAGTATGACAGACAGAAATGCAGATTGACTATGTGTAGTAGCTGGTTTTTGAACTTGGACTTTGTTATAATTGTAAAAATGAATACATGCTAAACCAATGAAAGAGGACTATACACATGTCACTTCATGGTTTGTGAGGTGAGTAAAGTATATGTTGGGCATGCCAGTTTACACAATACTTAATAACTGGGTAATTCCTGCTACATAAGGACTGAGAAAACCAAATATTTTCACTCTCTTGATTACATATATATATATATATATATATATATATATATATATATATATATATATATATATATATATATATATTTGTTTAGGAGGTTGCTCTCAGTTTGGATACCAAGATAATTGAATTGGATCAAAACTGCCAATTCTTTATGGATTTTTTAAAAATAAAATGTATGAAATTTTGTAAAATTTATTTCTGATTGTCCTCTTTCTAATAATTTGAGGAGTTCAATTATTATTTAAGCAAGCTATTTCTGAAAATTGGAATCCATGATGTTAGGCACCATATAGAGATAAATGTCACTGGATTGATGTAAGAGATGAAATTTTATTAGCCACTTGCTTCCGGATGGAAAAATAAGCTAATCAAAGAAATTTTAATTTGTTGATATTTTTATTAAAACATTCTATGGAATTTGTAGCTTGTTAAGTTCATGAATTTTGACTCCTTGTTACTGGTATGATGTTTTGCTGTAGGGATGCTGTACCATGAGAAATGTGAATGCCCAGATCCAAATCTGAAGCACTGGTTGACAGTAATGAAATGTCCACAAAGTATCCACCAGATAAAACAGGATCTGTCCGTTTATAAGGACATCGATCTGGATGTCGTGGCCAAGGAAGCCATTAGCAGGTTCAGCAATGCTGGCATGCATAGCCTGTGTCATTACAAGATCATTGACAACAAGGTGAGCACTGTGTAAAACTTTGATTAAAACTTAATGTGACATGTTTGCACATATCAGCTGTGATAAATTATTAGTCATGTGACATTTTTCTTATACACTGGCTTTTATAATTATTAGTCATATGATATGTTTCATATATAGTGGCTGTGATACATTAGTAATCATGTGACATGTTTCATATTCTTTGACTGTGATGAATTAATCATGTGACATGTTTTGTATAAATTGGCTGTGATTAATTATTAGTTGTGTAACATTGCATGCATCAGCTGTAATGAATTATTAGTTATGTAACATGTTTCATATTTATTATTTTGGCTGTGAATTATTAGTCATGTGACATATTTCATATACATGGACTGTTGAATTATTAATCTGACATGTTTCATATTCATTGGCTGTGATGAATTATTAGTCATGTGAAATGCTTTGAATACACTGGCTGTGATGAATTATTAGTCATGTGAAATGCTTTGAATACATTGGCTGTGATGAATTATTAGTCATGTGACATGCTTTGAATACACTGGCTGTGATGAATTATTAGTCATGTGACATGCTTTGAATACACTGGCTGTGATGAATTATTAGTCATGTGACATGCTTTGAATACACTGGCTGTGATGAATTATTAGTCATGTGAAATGCTTTGAATACACTGGCTGTGATGAATTATTAGTCATGTGACATGCTTTGAATACACTGGCTGTGATGAATTATTAGTCATGTGACATGCTTTGAATACACCGGCTGTGATGAATTATTAGTCATGTGACATGCTTTGAATACACTGACTGTGATGAATTATTAGTCATGTGACATGCTTTGAATACACCGGCTGTGATGAATTATTAGTGATGTGAAATGCTTTGAATACATTGGCTGTGATGAATTATTAGTCATGTGACATGCTTTGAATACACTGGCTGTGAGGAATTATTAGTCATGTGACATGCTTTGAATACACTGGCTGTGATGAATTATTAGTCATGTGACATGCTTTGAATACACTGGCTGTGATGAATTATTAGTCATGTGACATGCTTTGAATACACTGGCTGTGATGAATTATTAGTCATGTGACATGCTTTGAATACACTGGCTGTGATAAATTATTAGTCATGTGAAATGCTTTGAATACACTGGCTGTGATGAATTATTAGTCATGTGACATGCTTTGAATACACTGGCTGTGATGAATTATTAGTCATGTGAAATGCTTTGAATACATTGGCTGTGATGAATTATTGGTCTCCATTATGGAGAACTTCAAACATACCCACACCTACTGCTTAATTTTTTTCTGTACAAAATATGCAATATTTAACAATATTACAAGCTGGAGGAATGAAATATGGACAGATACCTTATAAATTATAACTCAGTTTTAAATGCTGCTTTTACTGATTTCTATTGTGATTTATTTTTAATGCAGATTTTATTCTTTAATCTGTTAATGTGGATTAAATTGAGTATTTCAAGAAAAAAAATCATTGTAGTCACCTTGTAAATACATGGATATGATTTCAAGGTTATATGCATGAAATGATTTTCTTTTGATTTCATCTTGTTGAAATGAAAGATAAACAGAACCTGATTCAGCTTTCCTCATGGGCATTTTCAAAAGTAGATACAACATTTACCTATTGCATAAACCCGTGGAAAAATTGGGTTCAGTTGCAAACAACATAGACATTGATCCGCCATAGCATGATGTGCAAGCAGATCAGGACCTATGTTGATTAGGCCAGAAAGAAAATGTCTGATTCGAATTGCACTGGTTTGAAAATAAGGGTATTCAGGTCTTTTTTTAAACATTATATGTATTTAATGTGCTTTTTTGTGATTTTTTTTTATATCAAGGGGGAAAAAGTACATGGGATGGCATTGAGAAACAGGGACAGCTGGCCAACTGGAAACACATTTTTTTGGTCTTCTATGATTACTGCTAACAAACTGCAAAGGACCTCTATCTGCTGGTACATTATGTGAAGACAGACTTAGGTCTATGCAGTTTGACCACTCTGGTGGCCTAAATAGTTAGAGCATCCTCCTTAGATGTGGGAGGTCACGCGTTTGAACACCAGCCGAGTCATACCAAAGACTTATAACTATGGTACTAGCAGCTGCCTTGCTTGGCACTCAGCATTAAGAGGTTAGTGTTTGGACTGGTCGGCCTTGTGTCAGGATAATGTGACCGGGTTGGGACATGATGCTAAATGCTGTGGCATGATGCCCCAGCGCTCAACATCACTATAAACTGCCACATTGCAGACATCATAGCGATATGACTGGAAAATTGTTAAAGCTACATTAAAAATCCAAATCACACATGCACGATGCAGTTTGCAGTTCAGTCCAAATTTTTATATGTGACACAACAGAGAAGTCAGCTTAGGATAGATTAGGAGATTTGTAAAATTTGGTCAGGTGTTTTGACTTCAGATCAGGAGATTTGTAAAATTTGGTCAGGTGTTTTGACTTAAAGCAGGAGGATTTTCCCAGCATGCAAGTAGGCAAAAAACGACAACTATCGAGGACATTTCATTTTTCAGTATTAAAATTTGTACACAATCTCGTCACATCAGTCCTTTCACATCAACTTTATTGCCGTTCATGTAGACTTTATTTATAGCACACATTATCAGCCTTATTTTGTAAATCATTACCATAATTATATCACACATTATCAGCCTTATTTTGTAAATCATTACCAGGATTGTTGCAGTCCTCATTGTTGTTGATTTGGGGAGATCATGTATCGTTACTGGATCCAGGTTTCCACTGGATTCAGCTTGAATTTTCCACAGAACAGAAACTTTAGTCTGCTTTGGAATGTGGCATTGTTAGTACAACTCTACTGAATCCACCTGTGGATAAATTCTGGTTGCTGAATGTCTGACAGAACTTCTCTGATTAGGGCTGCCTGAGTTGAATTTGGGAAGTTCGTCTTAAAATTGACTTTACAGCAATTGCAGAATGTATATTTATGTCCCTCTGAACTTGATTACAACCACAGAAATTCCCTGTTTTGATCCATTGTTGAAATGTTTTGTGATATTTCAGTTGTTTAGACTTTCTTATTTTAGCATTGGGAGATGATGTGCACTTACATATTGACAAACTTTAAATTTTAATACCAAAAAAACATTTTATGTCTTCTGAGCTCTTTAGAAATAACTAATCCAACCGTCATCCATTAACATGCTAAATCCTTTATAAAGTACACATAGAAATATTCATCTCCACAAACTTTATTTTAAAGTTTAACGCCAAATGTCCGAAGCTAAACCAACCTTGCTGAAAGAATAAAAGTAAAGTCAATTATGTTATGCTGTGTGTGCCCTTTAGTAATACATTAATCTTTAATCCTTTTCAAAATGACTACTGATCACACATAGTATAATCCAGGGATTAATTTGAGGTTATTAGCAATAAGCTAATTCAGTCACATGGTCACAGGAAGTCCTCACTGAAATTATACTACACTGGAAGCATGGTGTTAAAAAAAAAAACACGGGAAAAATGTCTATTTCAGAATTTTTTTAAATAATAATTGTCAAATAGATGGGAGATTTCATTGAGGGACAGGACAACCCTAAGGAAGAAAACCATTCTTTTTCATATTTATACACCTTATGCATGAGTATAAATGGCACCTTGTTGTGATAAGTTCAAACCCAGATAGGCCAGTGCATGATATGCTTTATTTTAGAGATGCTGCCAGGATGCACAAGTGTGGGAATTGTGCATATTTTTTATGAATTCATGCATTTGGAGAGCCATAATGCATGAGAATTCCCACAAATTAGTTTAAAGTCATGTATATACAAATGTTCTCTGCACAGCACAAAGCCTAATTAAATTAAAGAAAAGGATCTTGTGGTACAAAACTATGGCCCATTAAGGTTTAAGGTAAATTGAATAAATAAGAAAAATAATCAAATATCTCTGTGTTAAAAAGGATACTGTGGCATTGATGGACTTGAAACCTTAATATAGTGGATTTGAAACCCTGATATAGATTTATGGAGCAATAAGAAATACGGCATAATAGTCAGCAAAGCATTGATTTAAGACAGAACTTGTCTTACTGCAGTGTTCTTTGGATTGAAGTATCCAAAAGACAATAACTATGAGCTGTGGAAAACTGTACATAACAACCATAAAGAACAGTTTCCCAGCTTGTTAAAACTGTTTTTTAACCCTTTACCTCATGCAAGCATCTTTGAACACCTCTTTTCCATTCGCATGGAAGCGCTTTTTGACGCCTCTACTCCATTCGCATGGAAGTGCCTTTTGACGCCTGCTGTAAACATCAGCCATTTTGAGCTGGAAATCCCTTTTATTAGATACTACATTCATTTCTGTGAATGACAATTATGTCAGATCATGTGGTCACTGTTTATTCACTGGTCGATATCTGCTATTTAGAGTAACTGGGTCGTAATCTCCACTCTCCAAAATAGTGGTCGCGGATTTCATTCAGTATTTACGAAGTTTTCACGATTAGAATCACAACTATGAAAGATTCAGTAACTTAGGTAAAGGTTCTGCTGATGATATTGGCAGCAATTAGTTTTTATAAATTATCAAATTCAGATGACTTAGTGATGTAGACGCAGACGAAAAACATGTAAATTTTGAGTATGAGAATGGCAGCTACGGTTGGTCACATGGCCTCACTGACATGACGGTGAACGAATTCTGTCAAGATTTTAAAGCACATAAAAAAATTTTTCGTGAAAAATAATTACACAGCTATAACAATCGTACTTTACTCTTAAATTTTCCACATATAATAGATGTGTACCAAAAATGTAAAATGGTCAAACTTGCTGTTAAACGTAACATACACTACATTGCTTAACAGTTCACAGGCAGGCCTATGCGTATGTGGTCGACTAGGTAACATGTGTTCTATTTATAGCTTGCTGCACTTTGTCACTTTGCTCTATGAGGTAAAGGGTTAAGCTATGCCCTGTCAGACAGCAGAATGAAAATGGGGCATCTTAACAATGTTCATACACAGATAAGGCACAGATTAAGCCCAGAATAATTAACAGATTGTTACAGCTAGAAGATTTTGATTTCAAAAGAGCTCTAAAAGAGTGAAGCAGGAAGAAAGATGGATATTGATGTGTTGGGTAGATATTGAACTATAGCCCAGCATCTCTGTAGTTACATTGTGGTATGCCTTGTTTGTTGGTTCAATTTATAATTTTTTAAAATTGTTTAACTGGACACAAAATGTGACCGAAGTTGATCTTTGTTTTGGTGTTCCACAATGCTCTTTGCTTGGCCCCATTCTCTTCTATACACTCAGCTGCTCTCAAGTGTTGTAGACTGACATCTGGTGTCTCTCCAGTTGCACGTTGATGACGCTCAGCTGAAGTTCAGGCTGCCATTCATTGCGTAGAGAAGTGTATTTCCAATGTGAAGTCATAGTGACATGTAAAAAGTTGCAGATGAATGATGATGAAAACTGAGACCATCACCACATAAAGATCTTCTCATTCACATCCTTTACTTAAGATGATTAATATTAGCAATAACCAACATTAAATTCACACAGTCAGTATGAAACCTAGATGTCACTCTCAACAGTACACTCTCATTACATCAACATGGAAAGAAACTATGCAAGGCTGCATATCTAGAGTTGAGACACATCATCTCCATTCAGTTTTCATTCGGTTGATGCCCCTAAAACACTTGTGTGTTCCTTATTACTTTCTAGACTGGATTATTGTAATTCACTTCTATGTAGTTTGTCTCAGTGTCTGCTACAGAAATGTATAAAAGTTCAAAACATGGCTGTATGGCTCATCCTTAGAGTACAAAGAACTGAGCACAGCTTCCCCTGCTCTGTAACTGACACTGGCTACCTGTTCAGTCCAGATTCAGACACAAAATCTGTTCATTATGCTCCATTTCATTGACTGGCTTCAGTCTAAGATACCTGTCTGACCCATGTGTACATCCCATCTAGAAACATATGCTTCTTTTCTGATACTTGCAATATGTCATTGTTCCACTGTTAAAACAAAGTCATATGGACAGTATGCTTACCAAGGCCCAGGAACAAATTGCCTATATTTCTTTGACACAAGGACACTGCTATCTCATTTAAACATGTTCTTAAAACTCAGCTATTTCGACCACAAGAATGGACTTAAAGACAATAATGTTTACTTCCTTAATTATTGTCAGC
Organism: Sinohyriopsis cumingii; assembly: GCA_028554795.2. Taxonomy (NCBI): domain Eukaryota; kingdom Metazoa; phylum Mollusca; class Bivalvia; order Unionida; family Unionidae; genus Sinohyriopsis; species Sinohyriopsis cumingii. Next base: position 120,445,829 of record CM068835.1, on the reverse strand, counting down.
ATGTTTTTATTTTGTAATTTTATGGTGTTTGTTTTTGTAATCTTGTTATTGTATATGTTTTGTCTAATATTGTAAAGCACATATAGCTTCTAAAGATTATTATTATTATTATTATTATTATGCAAAAAGAACAAAGCCTTATCTTCCAGCACATTATGTGATGGTAATCTGAGTCTACATTATACAGAGGTAAAAATGATTCCAGTCAATACATTTTTTAGGTGATGTTAGAGGTGCGTTCTTTTGCAGTAGGTCAGAGGTCACTGGGGAGAACACTAAATTACTCTCGGTGGGTTCATTCAGCTGCCCCTGATAAATTACAGAATTGACAAAATATGCAAAAATTTAATTAGGCCCATTTTGTACTACACAGAAACTTACAAAACATATATTAAATTCTGCTTGTTAGAGTATATATTCACTGAAAGTACTTCCTAATGTAGCTATTTCATTCCATGGTAAGTCTTATTTATTGCAAAAGGACTTAACTCTATGGTCTCCTTTAGGTATGTATAGACTGGTCTCAAAAATAAGTTTCTGCTTATACAGAAATGGGCTGATATCATTTCCCATTAAACTTTGGATCAAAGAATGTTATTATGTATATGTTGTTTTGTCCTCTTTCAGATTTACAGAAAAACCCATGGTCAACATGTTGGATTTAAAATGTTTAGTGATTCCATCCTACTGTCCATTACACGGAAAGTAAGTTTGCAGTCCTTTGTATATTTAAAATGTTTAGTGATTCCATCCTACTGTCCATTACACAGAAAGTAAGTTTGCAGCCCTTTGTATATTTTAATGTTACTACCACCACAAAATATTCTGGCTGAAGGGGACGTAAAGTACAAAATAACTTAATATTTTTCATTAGTGCAGGTATGGAAAACTTGTAATCTAGTTGTTGTTGTTGTTGTAGGGTTTAACATCATTTTTCAGCACACAATAGGCTATACATGGTGGCCAGTATTAATGGTGGAGGAAGAACCCGGGAAAATCCCGGAAAGAACCACCGACCCACAAGAAGCTACTGGCAAGCTTTCTCACATGCCCACATTGGCCAAATCCGAGACTCGAACCCACGCAGACATAGGTGAGATGGCAGTGATCGATAACGAAGAGCACTTTAGACCACTTGGCCCCTTGTGGCCCCCCTTGTAATCTAGCACTATCGAATTACTGTATGATAATTCATATGTTACTTGAATTTCTCTGAGTGCCATGTTTCTCCAGAATCTAACTGGAGCACACCATATTTCTCTGACAGTAAGTCCAAAATTGTTGGTGGGGATGAGTTGTTGTTATTGTTGATGGTGGTGGTTGAGTGATGTTTTAATGAAGAGAGAATGGGCTTAGTATCAGATGAGGTTAATAAAGAGACAGAAAAAAGCAATTAATTAGATTAGAGATATTAGGTGCTAGATGGAAACTGATTTAAAAATCAGTGACATTTTTAAAAAAATACAAATAATTAATATATAGCAGGGGTGCAAAACCTTTTTCAGCCAAAGGCCAGATTGCATTTTCTAAGAACACTTGAGGGCTGCAAACACTAATTTCTTTATAATTACTGTTCATGGGTCAGATTTCTGTGTTGTTTTAATTTGCCCTGAGGGCCAGACAGAACATGTTCATTGGCCAGATTTGGCTCGTGGCTGGGGGTTGTGCACCCCTGATATATAGCAATTCAGTACTTGCAGTTACTGTGTTAGTAATATTTAAACTTTTAACATTACATAAAAAGTTGGACCAATGAAGGAATGGTACCCCTCATGTTGCTATGAGTTTTATAGTAAGGTAAATGGCTTTTTCAAGCATGACCTTTATATAGAGAAAAATGTGAGTATAGCACTGCCATATAGAAATAAGGCTGATGGGTCATTTAGGTGGAGAAATTCTCTACTAGTCTGTGATAATGTTTGTGGTAGAAGTTTGTTATGTTAGGATTTATATGATTTGGGATAGTAATGTATTAGTGTTGTTTATTGTGGTTGAACTTTATAATTCCTTTAACCAAACATCTTTCACATAAACACCACAATTGACAAGACAGTACACATTGGAGGCCAGTCATGGTAGGATTAAATCAATTGGGCAATAATAATAATAATAATAATAATGATGATGATGATGATGATAATGATGACAATAATGATGATGTTAATAATAATGATGATGATAATAATAATGATGATAAAAATGTTAATAATAATAGTGATAATAACAATAATAATAATAATAATACTTTATTTATAGAGGGTGACTCACTTAGTGATAATTCTCCCTACATCATACTAAACGCAAGAGTATTTAGTACTGATTTTAATGCCATTTGTACCATATTGCCAGAGTCATTGAAGTACAGTGTCCTTTGTACCATCTCACCTGAGTCATTGAAGTACAATGCCCTATGTACCATTTGAACTGAGTCATTGAAGTACAGTGCCCTATGTACCATATCACCTGAGTCATTGAAGTACAATGCCCTGTGTACCATTTGAACTGAGTCATTGAAGTACAGTGCCCTATGTACCATATCACCTGAGTCATTGAAGTACAATGCCCTATGTACCATTTGAACTGAGTCATTGAAGTACAGTGCCCTATGTACCATATCACCTGAGTCAATGAAGTACAATGCCCTATGTACCATATCACCTGAGTCTTTGAGGTACTGTTTCATTTTAACCATATCACTTGAGTCATTGAAGTATTTTCATTTGTACCATATCACTTGAGTCATTGAAATACATGTACTTTCATTAGTACTATATCACTTGAGTCATTCAAGTATGGTGCCATTTGGACCATATCACCAGAGTCATTGATTGAAGTACTGTGTCATTTGTACCATATCACTTGAATCATGGAAATACAGTTCCCCCTCATAAAAGTGACCCATGTTATAAGTGAGGGTGCCTTATACTGAGGTATGTTCTGACAAGGCTGTGTCCTGACAGTGTATTAAAACAAACTGAAAATAGAGTACTTCAGAATGTAAACACAATCATAATTGTTTTCTTGTGTGCCAAGAAAAAAAAAAGTGAAATAAATTAAAAGTTGCACTGATAAATCTGATTAACATAGTGGGACCCCAGCTATAAAAGTGGCAGTGGTTTAAAGAGGTTGTCTTTATAGTTAGGGATCTGTGTATTTAATAAAAGTTTCTTGTAATGTACCACAAAAGATACATAAAGTCCCTTGTCATACCAGAATGGCAAGAGCCATAACTCTTGGACAATACGATTAGAGGATGATCAACTTGAGTTAGTGGATGATATTATAGTTCTGTACAGATTTTTGTTTCTAATGCAGGTGCAGTTACCAGACATAGAATTTTTTGTAAATCTTGGGGACTGGCCCTTAGAGAAGAGAAAGGTGTCAGAAAACCCTCTCCCTATCTTTTCTTGGTGTGGTTCAGATGATAGTCGGGACATCGTCATGCCAACCTATGACATTACGGAGTCCACACAGGAAATGATGCAGAGGTAGGCATTTTTATTTGGCCTAGTGACACAAAAGTATATCACAGAAGTAGGCATTTTTTTTTTAGCCTAGTGACACATAGGCATATCACAGATTTAGGCATTTTTATTTAGCCTTGTGACACATAGACATATCACAGAAATAGGCATTTTTATTTAGCCTAGTGATACATAGGCATATCGTAGGTTTAGGCATTTTTATTTAGCCTGGTGACACTGACATATCACAGATTTAGGCATTTTTATTTAGCCTGGTGACACTGACATATCACATATTTAGGCATTTTTATTTAGCCTAGTGACACAAAGGTATATCACAGAGGTATGTATTTTTGTTGAACTTAGAGGGACAGAGGTATATAACAGAAAGTACACTTGTGTTTAACCTAATGAAGCAAAAGTATATCACACAGGTAGGCATTTTTGTACGGTGTAGTGAAACAAGGTACATTACAGAAGTAGGCATTTCTGTAGCCTTTTGTGTACAAAGGTGTGTGTGTGTGATTTGGATTTTTAATGTAGCTTTAATAATTTTTCAGTCATATCACTATGATATCAGCAGTGTAGCAGTTTATAGTGATGTTAAACACTGAGACATCATGCCACAAACATGTAGTATCATGTCCCACCCAGTCATATTATCCTGACACCAGGCTTACCAGTCCAAACACTGACCTCTTAATGTTAAGTTCCAAGTGAGGTAGCTGGTAGTACCATTTTTAAAGTCTTTGGTATGACTCTGCCAGGGTTCAAACCCAAGATCTCCCACATCTGAGGTGGAAATTCTAACCACTTTGGCCATTATAGCAGTTTTGCACAAAGGTGTATCACAGATGTAGGCATTTTTGTTCAGCTTAGTGGCAAAAACATATATCACAGATGTAGGCATTTTTGTTCAGCTTCTTGGCAAAAACATATATCACAGATGTATGCATTTTTGTTCAGCTTCTTGGCAAAAACATATATTACAGATGTAGGCATTTTTGTTCAACTTAGTGGCAAAAACATATATCACAGATGTATGCATTTTTGTTCAGCTTCTTGGCAAAAACATATATTACAGATGTAGGCATTTTTGTTCAGCTTCTTGGCAAAAACATATATTACAGATGTAGGCATTTTTGTTCAGCTTCTTGGCAAAAACATATATCACAGATGTAGGCATTTTTGTTCAGCTTCTTGGCAAAAACATATATCACAGATGTAGGCATTTTTGTTCAGCTTCTTGGCAAAAACATAAATCACAGATGTAGGCATTTTTGTTCAGCTTCTTGGCAAAAACATATATCACAGATGTAGGCATTTTTGTTCAGCTTCTTGGCAAAAACATATATCACAGACGTAGGCATTTTTGTTCAGCTTAGTGGCAAAAACATATATCACAGATGTAGGCATTTTTGTTCAGCTTAGTGGCAAAAACATATATCACAGATGTAGGCATTTTTGTTCAGCTTCTTGGCAAAAACATATATCACAGATGTTGGCATTTTTGTTTGACCTTGTGGCATCAATGTTGCTTTAAGTATATCAGAGAGATAGGAATTTTTGTTTAGGCTAGCGGTACAAAGGTATAGTATGGTTGTATGCATAGATATATCACATTTTGTTCAGCCTAGTGGCACAAAGGTATATTACTATCCATGTGAGACAAGTTACATCAGTTTATTTCATCAGAATCAATACAACGATTCTGTATCAAAGTTACCACTCTAGTGGCCTAGTGGTTAGAGCATCAACCCTGGATGCAGGAGGTCGTGGGTTTGATCCCTGGTCGAGTCATACCAAAGACTTACAAAAATGGTACTAACAGCTGTCTCACTTGGCATTCAGCATTAAGAGGTTAGTGTTAGGACTGGTCGGTCTGGTGTCAGGATAATGTGACTGGGTGGGACATCATGTTACATGTCTGCAGCATGATGCCCCAGTGCTAACATCACTATAAACTATCACACTGCAGACATCGTAGCAATATGACTAAAATATTGTTAAAGCTATGTTAAAAATCCAAATCATACACACACACACTGTGTCAAAGTTTCTAAAAGTCACATACATGCAGTGAGGTGAGAGCATTTGCAGAGGAGCCATTTGACCTGGCTTTTATTTATTATTCTTCTGCTGTATCTATGGATGAGTCATATAGTATTGTCCTGTGTCTTCCTTCTTCTACTTCCCCAACCCCATCATGAATTTTGTATTTCCACTCATTAACCTTTCAAAGATTTAATTAATTGGAACTATTTTGTGAGACTTTGCATTAAGTTGACCATCATTGTGTTAAAATATCACTTTTAGGGTATACTCTAAATGTTTATAGTCCCTGTTTCACTTAGAATGTTGCCCATCAACCTAGATGTTAGTTTTATTTGCAAACTAGTATTTATTCGGGTGTTGTTACAGAGTGTCCTTGGATGTGCTATCAGTGATGGGTAACAGCGGCCCAGCATGGCAAAACAAATCTAATAAAGGCTTTTGGCGTGGCCGTGACAGCCGACAGGAACGCCTTGATCTCGTAATGATGTCTCGTGCTGAGCCAGAACATATTGATGCTGCATTAACTCATATGTTTTTCTTTCCAAAGGATGATAAAAAATATGGAGAACTTGTGAAGAGCATCTCATTCTTTGACTTTTTTAAGGTGAGGAATTATTGCATGTCTTTATTTATGGCATATACTGATGTCATAGGTCATGTAATTATTGTTGTCTTTATTTATGCCATATACTGATGTCATAGGTCATGTAATTATTGCATGTCTTTCTTTTTGGCATATACTGATGTCATAGGTCATGTAATTATTGCATGTCTTTCTTTTTGGCATATACTGATGTCATAGGTCATGTAATTATTGCATGTCTTTCTTTCTGGCATATACTGATGTCATAGGTCATGTAATTATTCCATGTCTTTCTTTTTGGCATATACTGATGTCATAGGTCATGTAATTATTGCAGGTCTTTCTTTCTGGCATATATTGATGTCATAGGTCATGTAATTATTCCATGTCTTTCTTTTTGGCATATACTGATGTCATAGGTCATGTAATTATTGCAGGTCTTTATTTATAGCATATACTGATGTCATAGGTCATGTAATTATTGCATGTCTTTCTTTTTGGCATATACTGATGTCATAGGTCATGTAATTATTGCATGTCTTTATTTATGGCATATACTGATGTCATAGGTCATGTAATTATTGCTGTCTTTATTTATGGCATATACTTATGCCTTAGGTCATGTAATTATTCCATGTCTTTATTTATAGCATATACTGATGTCATAGGTCATGTAATTATTGCAGGTCTTTATTTATAGCATATACTGATGTCATAAGTCATGTAATTATTGCATGTCTTTATTTATGGCATATACTGATGTCATAAGTGATGTAATTATTGCTGTCTTTATTTATGGCATATACTGATGTCATAGGTCATGTAATTATTGCATGTCTTTCTTTTTGGCATATACTGATGTCATAGGTCATGTAATTATTGCATGTCTTTCTTTTTGGCATATACTGATGTCATAGGTCATGTAATTATTGCATGTCTTTCTTTCTGGCATATACTGATGTCATAGGTCATGTAATTATTCCATGTCTTTCTTTTTGGCATATACTGATGTCATAGGTCATGTAATTATTGCAGGTCTTTCTTTCTGGCATATACTGATGTCATAGGTCATGTAATTATTCCATGTCTTTCTTTTTGGCATATACTGATGTCATAGGTCATGTAATTATTGCAGGTCTTTATTTATAGCATATACTGATGTCATAGGTCATGTAATTATTGCATGTCTTTCTTTTTGGCATATACTGATGTCATAGGTCATGTAATTATTGCATGTCTTTATTTATGGCATATACTGATGTCATAGGTCATGTAATTATTGCTGTCTTTATTTATGGCATATACTGATGCCTTAGGTCATGTAATTATTCCATGTCTTTATTTATAGCATATACTGATGTCATAGGTCATGTAATTATTGCATGTCTTTCTTTTTGGCATATACTGATGTCATAGGTCATGTAATTATTGCATGTCTTTATTTATGGCATATACTGATGTCATAAGTGATGTAATTATTGCTGTCTTTATTTATGGCATATACTGATGCCTTAGGTCATGTAATTATTGCATGTCTTTATTTATGGCATATACTGATGTCATAGGTCATGTAATTATTCCATGTCTTTCTTTTTTTCATATACTGATGTCATAGGTCATGTAATTATTGCTGTCTTTATTTATGGCATATACTGATGCCTTAGGTCATGTAATTATATGTCTTCATTTATGGCATATACTAATACAGTTGTCATGTTATTATTGGACATCTGTATTTATGGCATATACTGGTCAGTTGGTCAAGTAATTATTGCATATCATCATTTATGGCATATATTAATACAGTTGGTCATGTTATTATTGGACATATGTATTTATGGCATATACTGGTCAGTTGGTCAAGTAATTATTGCATATCTTCATTTATGGCATGTACTGGCCAGTTGGTCTTGTAATTATATGTGATTACCTGCATATTAAGGTTCTTCATTTTTCTTTTACTACCAGTTTATTCCACCCTCTTCAGATTTGAAATATAGCCTGCAGGGCAGACTAAGCATGTGGGCAATGACCATGCATCTTGTTCATATACTGTTTTATATTGTCTAACGTTTTTGTCAGCTCCAGTTTTTACTTTGATTTTTCTGGACTCTAATCTTTTGTGCACCATATGTTTTCTTTTGTTGATCGAGTACAGTGTACTTTAATAAAATTATTTGGGTTTTTTTATACTTAAAAATCAATAAGAACATAATTAGTTCCACACCCTTACAAGTCAATTATTTTAGAAATAATGGTTGGGGTAAATGTCAGAGTAGAAAAATTAGTTGGTTCTTATTTCGTCTTTTTCAGCATAAATACCAGATTAATATAGATGGAACAGTAGCTGCATACAGATTTCCCTACCTTCTTGCTGGAGATTCAGTAGTTTTAAAGCATGACTCCATCTACTATGAACATTTTTATAAGCAGCTCAAAGCATATGAACATTACATTCCTTTCAAACGAGACCTTAGTGATCTAAGGGAGAAGCTACAGTGGGCTAAAGATAATGATGAAAAGGTAGGTCTGTATTCACTGTGTTCATGTGGATACTTATCATTAATGGTAAATGCATGCATTCATGTATGTTATTGCTAGATTCCTTTGTTTTAGTTAAATGGTTCATACTTTGGAATATGATTATAACTTCTTTTACTTGCATAAAATGACGACTTTTCATAACACTTTGAATACAATTTATTTAAATGATCAAGCTGGGGAAGGGGGAGGAGTAGTTAGTGGAAAATTTCAGAACACTGCTCAGACTTGTGAAACAACTGCAGAATTTGTATCCATGTAAAATGAGTTTTAATAACTGCAGAGTAAGTATCTATGTAAAATGATTTTTAACAACTACAGAATTAGTATCCATGTAAAATGATTTTTAACAACTGCAGACAGAATTAGTATCCATGTAAAATGACTTTTAACAACTGCAGACAGAATTAGTATCCATGTAAAATGATTTTTAACAACTGCAGACAGAATTAGTATCCATGTAAAATGATTTTAACAACTGCAGACGGAATTAGTATCCATGTAAAATGATTTTTAACAACTGCAGACAGAATTAGTATCCATGTAAAATGATTTTTAACAACTGCAGACAGAATTAGTATCCATGTAAAATGATTTTAACAACTGCAGACAGAATTAGTATCCATGTAAAATGACTTTTAACAACTGCAGACAGAATTAGTATCCATGTAAAATGATTTTTAACAACTGCAGACAGAATTAGTATCCATGTAAAATGACTTTTAACAACTGCAGACAGAATTAGTATCCATGTAAAATGATTTTTAACAACTGCAGAATAAGTATCTATGTAAAATGATTTTTCATCCATAGTATGTTACAGAAGTTGTTGTAAAGTTTGTTTTTTAAAACAAATAATAATTTCAGTTATTTTTGTTAAACATCTCTTTTTGGAATCTTTGCAGTCTAATGATCAGTAGGGTCTAAACCTCAACTTTTTTAGACTCAAATTTAAACATTTTTTTCAAATAAACAAGTCACTTGCTGAATATTAGCAAAATATTCTTGTGTACAAGTTGGGTCCAGATTAATAATGGGCACACAGATCAGGGTCTGTGAGTGTTCTTTTGATTAATCCAACACAGGTCAGGGTCTGTGAGTGTTCTTTTGATTAATACAACACAGATCAGGGTCAGTGAGTGTTCTTTTGATTACTCCAACACAGATCAGGGTCTGTGATTGTTCTTTTGATTACTCCAACACAGATCAGGGTCTGTGTGTGTTCTTTTGACTAATCCAACACAGATCAGGGTCTGTGAGTGTTCTTTTGATTAATCCAACATGGATCAGGGTCTGTGAGTGTTCGTTTGATTAATCCAACACGGATCAGGGTCATCTGTGAATGTTCTTTTGATTGATCCAACACAAATCAGGGTCTGTGAGTTTTCTTTTGATTACTCCAACACAGATCAGAGTCTGTGATTGTTCTTTTCATTAATCCAACACGCATCAGGGTCTGTGAGTGTTCTTTTGATTAATCCAACACAGATCAGGATCAGTGAGTGTTCTTTTGATTAATCCAACACAGATCAGGGTCTGTGAGTGTTCTTTTGATTAATCCAATACAGATCAGGGTCTGTGAGTGTTCTTTTGATTAATCCAATACAGATCAGGGTCTGTGAGTGTTCTTTTGATTAATCCAACATGGATCAGGGTCTGTGAGTGTTCTTTTGATTAATCCAACACAGATCAGGGTCGTCTGTGAGTGTTCTTTTGATTAATTCAATACAGATCAGGGTCTGTGAGTGTTCTTTTGATTAATCCAACACAGATCAGGGTCTGTGAGTGTTCTTTTGATTAATCCAACACAGATCCGGGTCTGTGAGTGTTCTTTTGATTAATCCAACACGGATCAGGGTCTGTGATTGTTTTTTTGATTGCTCCAACACATATCAGGGTCTGTGAGTATTCTTTTGATTAATCCAACATGGATTAGGGTCTGTGAGTGTTCTTTTGATTAATCCAACACAGATCAGGGTCGGCTGTGAGTGTTCTTTTGATTAATCCAATACAGATCCGGGTCTGTGAGTGTTCTTTTGATTAACCCAGCACAGATCAGGGTCTGTGAGTGTTCTTTTGATTAATCCAACGCAGATCAGGGTCTGTGATTGTTCTTTTGATTAATCCAACACAGATCAGGGTCTGTGATTGTTCTTTTGATTAATCCAACACAGATCAGGGTCTGTGATTGTTCTTTTGATTAATCCAACACAGATCAAGGTCTGTGAGTATTCTTCTGATTAATCCAACTAACTGCTTAGACCAAGGTCTGCTGGCACATTATGCAATGGCAGATATGTGCCAGTGCAGTTGGATCTGAGTTATATGCCAGTATATACAGCATGTTATGAATTTCTTTTTTACTTGTGCCTGTATATAGAGTATGTTATCAATTTCATATTTGCTCATGCCAGTATATACAGCATGTTATATTTCATATTTACTCATTCCAGTATATACAGCATGCTATAAATTTCATATTTACTCATGCCAGTTTATACAGCATATTATAAATTTCATATTTACTTGTGCCTTTATATAGAGTATGTTATAAATTTCATATTTACTCATGCCAGTATATACATGTTATAAATTTCATATTTACTCATTCAAGTATATACAGCATATTATAAATTTCATATTTACTCATGCCAGTTTATACAGCATGTTATAAATTTCATATTTATTTGTGCCAGTGTATACAGTATGTTATAAATTTCCTATTTACTCATGCCAGTATATACAGCATGTTATATTTCATATTTGCTCATTCCAATATATACAGCATGCTATAAACTTCATATTTACTCATGCCAGTTTATACAGCATGTTATAAATTTCATATTTACTTGTGCCTTTATATAGAGTATGTTATAAATTTCATATTTACTCATGCCAGTATATACAGCATGTTATAAATTTCATATTTACTCATGCCAGTATGTACAGCATGTTATAAATTTCATATTTACTCATTCCAGTATATACAGCTTGCTATAAATTTCATATTTACTCATGCCAGTTTATACAGCATGTTATAAATTTCATATTTACTTGTGCCAGTGTATACAGTATGTTATAAATGTCATATTTACTCATGCCAGTATATACAGCATGTTATAAATTTCATATTTACTCATGCCAGTATATACAGTACATTATAAATTTCATATTTACTCATTCCAGTATATACAGCATGGTATAAATTTCATATTTACTCAGGCAAGACACTGTTTATTGATGCCATTTCTATTTTGTAGGCTCAACAGATTAGCCGTAATGGACGACAATTTGTCATGGATCACCTACTTCCAAAAAATATTTTTTGCTATCATGTGAAACTTTTCCAGGTACGTGAACATGCTCTATAATACAAAGAATATTTGATATTATCATGTGAAACTCTTCCAGGTATGTGAACATGCTCTATAATGCAATGAATATTGTATGTTATCATGTGAAACTCTTCCATGTGAACATGGTCTATAATGCAATGAATATTGTATGTTATCATGTGATACTCTTCTAGGTATGTGAACATACTCTATAATACAAAGAATATTTGATGTTATCTTTTGAAACTCTTCCAGGTACGTGAACATACTCTATAATACAAAAAATATTTGATGTTATCATGTGAAACTCTTCCAGGTACGTGAACATACTCTATAATACAAAGAATATTTGATCTTATCATGTGAAACTCTTCCAGGTATGTGAACATGCTCTATAATGCAATGAATATTGGATGTTATCATGTGAAACTCTTCCAGGTACATGAACATACTCTATTATACAAAGAATATTGGATGTTATCATGTGAAACTCTTCCATAATTAAACTTGACACCCAGCAGCAGTTAAATGTCATTGGTGTAGTTGACATCATGAAAAATTGTATGCCCAACTGCATGCAGCGGGAACATTTTGACTTGGTTCTTTCTATTCTTTCCAACTGTTCTATTTAGCTTATTTTGAAAGATAGTGCAAAGGCATTTCAAAATAGAGATGTGAATTTGGGTTAAATATTTGTTTGCATGTGCAGGTACCCATATTAGATTTTCAAGCCATTGCAGAAAGTTTTCAATTTTTAACTAAGTTTGGGAATTTTTTGACAGGTTTGTAATACAGAAACCTTGCTAGTACAGTTAAGTAAAAACCACAGATGAAGTTGGCAAAGCACATTTATACTCATATGTAGATGACTTAATTATCTTTTCAGTCACTTGCAGTAAAATTTCAGTTCTTATGAACTGCTTTGATCGCAACAGGGGTATATGTTTTTACCAGGACAAATCTAGTTTATTAGAGGTTTGAAAAGAAGTTAACATATTATTTGTAATTTTGTTATATCTTTAATTAAATTTTTGGACAAATAATTACAGATAAAAAATATTAAAATTTTCAGAGAATTCTTAAAGGTTTCTTATGGAGAAAAGCTTCAAAATATGAAAATTGTATCCAACCAAATTCTGCAAAATTAATTTACCTTTAAAATTAATTAAGATTTGCAAAATTACCTTTGAAATAATGAAGACATGCAAAATTACCCTTACAATTAACGAAGACATGCATATTTACCTTTAAAATTAATGAAGACATGCTTACCTTTAAAATTAATGAAAGAACTAATCATGAGTCAAATATATCGAGTTCTAACCAGAATATTTGGATGTTGGAGTATGGATCATTTGGGTGCATGCCATAAATATATTTGTTGAGAGAATCCAAATGCTCAATGGATTAGATTCATCTAGTAGACTTTTTGTTTCACAGACAATTCGATATCTGTATCTTTTTTTTTCTAGGAAAGGTATGAAAACTAGTCTAGCATCACAAGAGGCCAACATGGTGGCGTTAAAGCATAACCGCTTAGCGGATGGGCTAGCAAACTTAAACATTGTTAAATCGAGTTACACCTGCATGAAATTGATATGAGAATTATTTATTTTCTCAGAAATGGCGAGTATTACAATTGTTATGTCCTTAATCTGCTGAAAGACAATAAAACTAATGCATTGATGGTACTAGCGATTTTGATTGCTAGTCGCACGAGCACACAGAATCTCACAACTGGCATTTTCAAATATTGTAGGGTAAGAAAAAAAAGTGAAAGTCATATACTGGTTGTAATAAAAATACAAAAGTGAAAGAGCGCAAAATTCTCTATATTTATTAGAGAAACCAACTACCGGAGTTGTGTTGTATCACGTGACTATCACCTTGACATGTGCTTCCTTACTCAGGCAGCATACGAATTAGGGAACCAGACTACTCTGCTTGATTTAATCAGACTGGCCAAGTTTCTTGTAGTTGTTCTCGAAATAAAAACATTGAGAATTATATGTTCTTTCTGGTTTTACAAAAGGTGTCAGACTTTCATTTAATATAATTGAAATTTTGTACAACAACATTGAAAAGGAGTTTGTTTTTTATATCATGTGACTATTGGACTTCTAATGTCTTTGTTTGAGAGTTGCAGAGTCATGTGACTATTAACGCAAATGGTGAGTACAGGGTCAGGTTTCATCTGTGCTGAGTTTTGTCTAGGCTGTCAGTGGATTAAAGACATAATGATTATAATACTTGCCATTTTTGAGAAAATAAACAATTTTCCTATCGATTTCATGCAGGTACAAGTCAATATAACAGTTTAAATTTGCTTGACCTGCTGGTAGGCTATCTTACGGTGGTGGCAGATTCCAGATTTTGTGTATGTAATTGCTCAGAACCCACACTCCATCCTAAATGTCCAAATGTGATAAATGGGGTTGGAATATTTGGAGGAAAGTCAGATTAGAAAAATTTTGAATCTCTAGCTGAATTTTGGTGTGAAACTATTACCCAGTGACATGTAGCTTCAAGCATTGGTTTCAGATCTTAAAAAGAACTAATGAGAAATAGGAAATTGTCGTCCCTTTTTATTATATATTAAGAAACAATAAGAGCCCATGTATCAATAAAGGTTTTGGGACAAAGTTTATTAAACTACAAGAAGACAAGTCGATCTTTTAGAAAATTCAGTCCTTGTTTATACACCAATATTATAGTTTTTAAGGTCTTTTGTCAAAATTTAAAGCAACCCTTTTGTAAATGTCTTTAAATGATGGAATTTTTAACCAGATAGTTTTAAGGAGTTTAGGCTGGTTGAAGAATCTTGTTTGAGATTTGATTGGTACACATAAATTCAGGGTTAAACTTCTTTCGTTAAAAGATAAGATTCTAATACTTTGCATTTATTTTTTATTTCTTCATACTGTGATAGGAAATGTTTACTTTGTATAACTCGCACACATATTGCTCTAGAATTCTTTAGAGTTAAAGGTTTGAAAGGAAACACAGTAATTTATGTTCATTATGTTGTTTCCACGTAGCAACATAATGCAGGTCAGCAAATTTAAAATTTGTATTCTGTACATTGAAATGGCTTTAAATGCCAATTTATAGGAATATAGTCAGATTTGTTTCATGTGACTCATTTTGTACATGATCATCTTTTCTGACATATATGTTTTGTTGAGTCTTGAATGAGAAACATCTTCAGATTTGGAAAATGCATGTTTTATAATCCAAAATGTTCTATAATTCCATTTAGTAATGGTCATATGTTAACCTTGAAAAAATGAATTTCATCCTAGAAGAAACCTGGAAAAGACCTGGAAATTTATATTTAGAAAAGCATGGGAACCATGTTACAAGCAATCAAATCTTCACAAATCCCTCAAAATTAAAAAAAAAAATGATTTAGACATAATTAGGCAGTCATTGGATGGAAAATGAGCGATGGTGATGGAGAGGCAGATAAAACTGAGAATAGGAATATTGAAAAATATATCATCTTTTTTCATTACATACATAAATTTGAACTGCAAACATATGATTATTTAAACTTTGTTTCATAGATTTATGAAGCAGAAATAAGAATAGCAAATACCAAGTAGAAGATGCTGAAGTAATGTATTATGTTAGGAGATATGGGGTTATATATAAAGGCATGGATGGTGTCCTGCTGGAGATCAGGAATTTTATTTAAGGGAGTGGGTTATATTTAAAGAAAATGCAGTTTATTTCAAAGAGTTATTGATACAATTTTAACTAAAATAAGGATTTGTTGAATATCGTTTTTCAATGTGGTTTTTATAATATGAAAGTTTGAAAATATGCTGAGTTGGGGCTTTTGCATCTGAATGCATGCTATTTTGGTAATTCTTTTCAGTCTTTATCATCATTTATTTTAATCTTTTTTTAATTGATCATATTGACTGTAAAATGTAGCATTAGCCTTTTCAATCTCCACATGATTACTGTAAATTTCATAACATTTTACAAATTTCACTACTCTGATCTCAACGTTAGCATGTTCTCTGTTCAACCGATGTGTCACTTCATCATACATATCACATGAAGGTAATGCCTGCAACAGCTTTTGTGAAAGTAATACTTCTAAATGCAATTATTGATAAGCAGCAATTATTGATAAGCAATGTGAAACAATTTACAATAACAAATACCATATGTACTTGTTTATAAATTGAATCAAACTGCAAACAACAAAGATCCTTATCTGCCATAGCATAATGTGCCTGCAGACTAGGGTCTATGTTGTTTGTTTTACTGACTACTCCTCACAAACTGCACAAACCCGGATCTACCAGGAACATAACACACACACACACACACAGACACAGACACACACACACAGACAGACACACACATATACACACACACACACACACACACAGTGTATGCATCTGGACTTGGACATTAATTACAATAGTTACTAGGATTTAAATATGATACAGAGTAATATTTATGTCCAGTTCAGGGGATTGATTTATAAAAAAGTTGAAATGTGACCACTCAAATTTTGTTGCATTCCTTTCTGTGTGCCAGTAAGATGATTTTCCTTGTAACAACTCTTTTTCCTGACACACCCATGTAAAGTAAAGTTGTGGTAGTTTATCAGTGTCCTTGATCAGTGTGTTAGGTGTTAAGAGGAACATTTCATGCTTAATTTCTCTGTTAAAATATCTAATAGAATAGATGGTGTATATGAATTGAACCATATATACTCACTTAGAAGCTCAGTCCAACTACAGAATGCTTACATTGAAATCTGCTATTGCATAATGCACCAGCAGATCTGGGTCTATGCAGTTTGCTAGGAGTGATCAGTAGAACAAACAACATTGACTTATAATGATTTGTTGGCACATTATGTGACAGCAGATCAGGGTCTGTTTTGTTTGCAGTTGGACTTGCAGGTTAGTATGTATGGTAATTCCATTCATTGATCAATACAATGGCTAGGTGTAGCCCAAACTTTTGTCAACATTCAACTGAGACCATTTCAAAACTCAGACAGGAGGTCTTTGTGTTATACTTGGGTCAATGCCCACTTTTGAATTGAGTCAGTTTTGCTCCTTTTTAATGAGAATTTAGATAGTGTTGTTTTGATGAAAACATTTTCTCCATACTGTAGATTTCACAATTTTGTTAACATAATTGGATCCTTACTTTTATCTTTATATCTTTTTTTTCTGAATCATTGATCAGACCATATTTACCTGAGTAGCATGCAGACCCTACTGGGTTGTGTCTATTAAGTTTAAATTGTGTGTAAATTAACAGCATAAACCCTGATCTGTCAGCACATTGTAATAATCAAGGTTATTTTAGAATCAAGGTTATTTTAGAATCAAGGTTATTTTAGAATCGAGCTTCATATTTTATAGAAGTTGTGAAGATTTAAAATTGATTGTATGAATAGTCATAAGCTATACAATTGAATACAAAATGTTTGAATCGTTTTAAGTTTTAAAATAGTTTGCACACTGTATCATTGGTCATAAATTTTAAAATTGGTTTCACACTGTATGAATGGTCATAAGTATTAAAATTGGTTTCACACTGTATGAATGGTCATAAGTATTAAAATTTGTTTCACACTGTATGGATGGTCATAAGTTTTAAAATAGTTTACACACTGTATGAATGGTCATAAGTTTTAAAATTGGTTTCACACTGTATGAATGGTCATAAGTTTTAAAATAGTTTACACACTGTATGAATGGTCATAAGTATTAAAATTGGTTACACACTGTATGGATGGTCATAAGTTTTAAAATAGTTTACACACTGTATGAATAGTCAGAAGTATTAAAATAGTTTACACACTGTATGGATGGTCATAAGTTTTAAAATAGTTTACACACTGTATGAATAGTCAGAAGTATTAAAATAGTTTACACACTGTATGAATGGTCATAAGTATTAAAATTGGTTACACACTGTATGGATGGTCATAAGTATTAAAATAGTTTACACACTATGAATGGTCATATGTTTTAAAATAGTTTACACACTGTATGAATAGTCAGAAGTATTAAAATAGTTTACACACTGTATGGATGGTCATAAGTTTTAAAATAGTTTACACACTGTATGAATAGTCAGAAGTATTAAAATAGTTTACACACTGTATGAATGGTCATAAGTTTTAAAATAGTTTACACACTGTATGAATGGTCATAAGTATTAAAATAGTTTACACACTATGAATGGTCATAAGTTTTAAAATAGTTTACACACTGTATGAATGGTCAGAAGCATTAAAATAGTTTACACTCTGTATGAATGGTCATAAGTATTAAAATAGTTTACACACTATGAATGGTCATAAGTTTTATAATTGTTTACACACTGTATGAATGGTCATAAGTTATAACATTAGTTACACACTGTATGAATGGTCATAAGTTTTAAAATTGGTTACATTGTATGAATGGTCAGAAGTTTCAAAAATGGTTACATACTGTATGAATGGTCAGAAGTTTTATAATTGGTTACACACTGTATGAATGGTCAGAAGTTATAACATTAGTTACACACTATGAATGGTCAGAAGTATTAAAATAGTTTATACACTGTATGAATGGTCATAAGTTTTAAAATAGTTTACACTGTATGAATGGTCATAAGTATTAAAATTGGTTACACACTGTATGGATGGTCATAAGTTTCAGAATTGGTTACACACTGTATGAATGGTCATAAGTTTTAAAATAGTTTACACACTGTATGGATGGTCATAAGTTTTAAAATAGTTTACACACTGTATGAATGGTCATAAGTTTTAAAATTGGTTACACACTGTATGAATGGTCAGAAGTTTCAAAATTGGTAACACTGTATGAATGGTCATCAGTTTTAAAATAGTTTACTCACTGTATGGATGGTCATAAGTTTTAAAATTGGTTACACACTGTATGGATGGTCATAAGTTTTAAAATTGGTTACACACTGTATGGATGGTCATAAGTTTCAGAATTGGTTACACACTGTATGAATGGTCATAAGTTTTAAAATAGTTTACACACTGTATGGATGGTCATAAGTTTTAAAATAGTTTACACACTGTATGAATGGTCATAAGTTTTAAAATTGGTTTCACACTGTATGAATGGTCATAAGTTTCAGAATTGGTTACACACTGTATGAATGGTCATAAGTTTTAAAATAGTTTACACACTGTATGAATGGTCATAAGTTTTAAAATTGGTTACACACTGTATGAATGGTCATAAGTTTCAAAATTGGTTACTGTATGAATGGTCATTAAGTATTAAAATAGTTTACACAATGTATGAATGGTCATAAGTTTTAAAATTGTTTTTTATACAGTATGGATGGTCAGAAGTTCAAACTTAAACTTAATGAATTGATAGTGTGGTGTTTCTGATGTGTAATTATACAGTTATAGTATATATATCTCACTGATAGTGGGGTGTTTTTGCAGTGGAATTGCACAACTATGGTATAGAGCTCATTGACAGTGGGATGTTTTTGATATGTAATTATATTATCATTGATAGTGGGTTGTTTTTGGTGTGTAATTATACAGTTATGGTATAGATCTCATTGACATTGGGTAGTTTTTGATATGTACTTATATTATAATTGATAGTGGGGTGTTTTTGGTGTGTAATTATACAGCTATGGTATAGATCTCATTGACAGTGAGTAGTTGTATATATCTCATTGATAGTGGGGGTGGTTTTGATGTAGAATTGCATAACTATGGTATAGATCTCATTGACAGTGGGTAGTTTTTTTATATGTAATTATATTATCATTGATAGTGGGATGTTTTTGGTGTTTAATTATACAGTTATGGTATAGATCTCATTGATAGTGGGGTGTTTTTGATCAAGAATTGCACAGTTATGGTATAGATCTCATTGATAGTGTGGTGTTTTTGGTGTGTAATTATACAGTTACTGTATAGATCTCTTTCACAGTGAGGTGTTTTTTATCAAGAATTGCACAGTTATGGTATAGATCTCATTGATAGTGGGTTGTTTTGATGTGTAATTATACATTTATGGCATATATCTCATTGATAAGGGGGTGTTTTTGATGTCAAATTGCCCTTATATGGTATATATCTCATTGATAAGGGGGTGTTCTTGATGTAGAATTGCCCTTATATGGTATAGGTCTCATTGATAAGGGGGTGTTTTTGATGTCAAATTGCCCTTATATGGTATATATCTCATTGATAGTGGGTGCTTTTGATGTGTAATTATACAGATATGGTATAGATCTCATTGATAGTGGGATGTTTTTGATGTAGAATTATACAGTTATGGTATAGATTTCATTGATAGTGGGGTATTTTTGATGTAGAATTGCCCTTATATGGTATAGATCTCATTGATAGTGGGTGTTTTTGAAGTGTACTTATACAGATATGGTATAGATCTCATTGACAGTGGGTAGTTTTGATGTGTAATTATACAGTTATAGTATAGATCTCATTGACAGTGGGTTGTTTTTTATGTGTGATTATATTATCATTGATAGTGGGTTGTTTTTTACATGTGATTATATTATCATTGATAGTGGGTTGTTTTTTATGTGTGATTATATTATCATTGATAGTGGGTTGTTTTTTATGTGTAATGATTTTATCATTGATAGTGGGTTGTTTTTTATGTGTGATTATATTATCATTGATAGTGGGTTGTTTTTTTTATGTGTAATGATTTTATCATTGATAGTGGGTTGTTTTTTATGTGTGATTATATTATCATTGATAGTGGGTTGTTTTTTATGTGTGATTATATTATCATTGATAGTGGGTTGTTTTTTATGTGTGATTATATTATTATTGATAGTGGGTTGTTTTTTATGTGTGATTATATTATCATTGATAGTGGGATGTTTTTTATGTGTGATTATTTTAGAGTTGCCATCTTCAAAATCTTTTTATTTCTGCCCAGCCTGGAATAGACTTTTGGATGGACATGGGATTTTAACTACAAGACTTCTTATGATGTCTGGTTGATCCTAAATGCAAATGGTTACCATTAAACATTCAGTATAACCACTGGGGTAACCATCTTGAAATTCATATCACTAATCCTGAATGGCTGGTCATGGTGGTTTCACTAAAATGACTTTTTGTGTCCTCTAGTTGGTACTGATTGAAAGTGGTGTTCCTCAAAAATCTAATATAGCCACCACTGGCAGCCATCTAAAAATAATTTGTCACTACTCCTCTTGAATGGGTGGTCGTATTGGAATGGGGTTTTCACTAAAAGTGTTCTTATGTGGTCTAGTTGATATTAAAAATTGGTGGCATTCTGCAAGAAGAAAAAAAACAGTCTTGTTAGTGCTCCTGAGTTCATGCTGAAAGACTTGTGATGTCTTGTCCTTACCAGATTAAAATGGTGTTAATCTGATTTTCAACATTGCCAACAAATCCTATTATTGCTACCTGTCCTAAACAACTGGCTGTAGTAATATGGAATGTTTAACTACAAGACTTTGTATCATGTCTGATTTGTCATAAATGATATCCAGTATGGTCGGCATGATGGCCCATCATCCTTATTTTGGCATGAATGCCCCGAATTGCTGATCCTGTTCACAAATCATCAGCCATAAAAATAAAATATCAGGAATTTTCCAAGAAAAATAAACCTTCCCCAAAATTGGACAAAGTTGAAGCCATTTCAGTCCTATCAAGTCTTTTCTGACAATTTATGATGCAAGATCAATTTCTGGCATATAAAGTGCTATTGCTCATAACTGTTTGTTTTAGTCCATCCCAGTCTTTCCCAGTAATTCTTTCCCAGTAATTCTTGTCATATGGTCAGCATTGCACCATCACCCAGAACACTTCATTTTACTTCATTGTGTTTTCTTCATGATGTACTGTGTTAATTGTTGTTTAATTAGATTTCTGCCACATTTGTATTTATTTGCCAAGCTGGTGCAAGGAATTAAAATGCAGGCTAACAATTATGGTTGCCTTTTCAACAGAATCACAAATTTTATTAACCCTCTTGTTCGTAATTTCCCTGATTGGCAAGGGGCATAACTGTGGCCATGTTGAAAATCTTGTAAAGGCAACTTTTCCTAAATGGACGTCCATAGTGAAATGTGGTTTCACTAAAAGAATTATTTTAGTATATGCTTTAAATGAAAATGGTGATGGCAACAATGGTAGCCATCTTGGAAATCTTTTTAACTGTACACTGCATCATCACAGATTTTTTAAACTCAAGATTCTGTATTGTAAGTTCATGTGTCTTCAATGTTTTTTGTCATGGACTGGATATGGTGGTCATCAGGATTGTCCACATCATGGATTGTAGTGGACGGATTAAGTTGTACGGCCTCAATCTGAAAGTTGCAGCACTATAATTATGTAATAGTGGATGTCAAAAACGTATCAGGGAACTTACCTGCTGACTAAGCTACAGTAGTCAGTGCAGAATTCTCTTGTTAACAATGCCATTTAATATTCAAAGATTTTGACACTGAAAGACATTGATATCAGTGTATTATGAGAGATGAGTGGTAAATTTCCATGCAAGGTTTCCTTGATAATATTAATGATACAGTGACTTTAATGCCCATGACTGAGAAGGAAATCATATCCAAGTATTAGTATTGATAAATAAGTAGATTAATAAAAGAAAATGAATTAGTAACCTGATTGCATAGACTATTTATTCAGTTATTCAAATAAAGAAAAGTGAAAAATGCTGTAATTTTTTTAATTTCCCCCAGTCACTTTAAAATTATATACTTAGCATGTTCCCACATAATGAAATATGCATATGTCAATTCATGATAGAGTCTTTACACTGTTTATAGCACTTATGTATTAAATATACATATACATGTGACACATTTTTTCAAAAATTGAGATAAAAAAATAGACATGTTTACCATTACCTGTTCCTACTCTTTCTATTCAGACTCTGTGAATTACATACTGCTGTATATTCTGAGCATTGGTTTAAAGTGCTCACCATTACGGATCACTGCCATCTCACCTCTGTCTGTGTGGGTTCGAGTCGCGGGTTCAGCCTATGTTGGTATGTGGGAAAACTTGCCGGTAGCTTCTTGTGGGTCTGTGGTTCTTTCTGGGGTTACCCCGGGTTCTTCCTCCACCATTTATACTGGCCACCATGTATAGCCTATCCTGGCTGAAAAATGGCATTAAACCCGACAACAACATATATTCTGAGTCTTTTGGTATAAAAAAATATATACTTATGATTGCTGGTTGTCTGATGAGTTTAATAATACTAAATGTACGGGTGAAAGTGATGATATCACAAAATCACTTAAATATTTATGTGAGTTCAGCTGTTTTTCGCTTGATGCAGATAACAGCTTCATTTGGTAAAGTACATTCTCTGAGTTCATGTTACAGATACTGTAAATATTTTCCTGAATGTCAAGCAAATATTGTCAGTTTAGTTACTAACTTGTCCTGATTATCCTTTCTAAGATGGTGGTGTAAATATAGATAAAACAATTGTGTCAGGAAAGAACATGTACAAAATATGTATTTCAACACTCTTGTGCAATTAAGCCATAATTATCCAAGTAGCATTCAGTCTTTGTGAACCAAAACAGAGTTTAAAGTCATGTGAAAATATTGTGGAATCTGAAACGGAATTGGAAGCATCTATAAATTAAAAGCATCTATAATCCAAGGCTAAATAATTTCAGATCTGCATGTGCACAGTACGGAAAAATTATGTGGCCAGTTAATAAGTGCCAATATGAAAAAAAAGTTTTTTTCCATATTGTAGTAGGGGTTGATTTGCCCTGGACATGCATGCATCGTCATCATCATCATCTGGAAATGCCTACTATTATGCAAACTGAGCAGTGAAATTAGCATCAACAGTAGATAAGATTGTATTTACTACACAATAAATTACCTCTAGTTCTTGTACATTGGTTTTAGCTTCATAAAGCAGAATTTTTCTCATTCATTTTTTATATCTTGTTTAAATTGGTACTAAATTATGCTGAATACATCCAATGTATATCACTTCAGCTGTTGTAAATCCAAATTATGTCCTTATGAACGTTTTGTGAATTCTAGGGTCATCGCAAAGATTTTTAGCTCTAATTGTCATTGATGGAAGAGTTTACAGAATGGTCAATCATTCATCCATTAGCACAAGTTTGTTATTTGTACTCTTCCTACTGTATCCATTTGAGGATTGCCATAAAACCATGCACACATTCATCCCATGGTCCAATTGGTCATAAATTAAAATGGTTCCACTCAGACATCTTGTAAATCTTGTTGTCTCTATTCCTTCTATATATATGGTCATATATTGACATTGGGTTTTCGTCTATATATGGTCATATATTGACATGGGGTATTCCTCTATATATGGTCATATATTGACATGAGGTATTCCTCTATATATGGTCATATATTGACATGGGGTATTCCTCTATATATGGTCATATATTGACATGGGGTATTCCTCTATATATGGTCATATATTGACATGGGTATTCCTCTATTTATGGTCATATATTGACATGGGGTATTCCTCTATTTATGGTCATATATTGACATGGGGTATTCTTCTATATATGGTCATATATTGACATGGGGTATTCCTTAAAAGACATCTACTGATGTCTAGTTGGTCCTAAATGCAGCTAATACATCCAGCATGTCTTCTACAGTGACTGTCTTTTGAATCTTATTGTTATTCCTTCTGATCAGATGGTCTTATCAACATTCTTCCCAAAATTTTTTGGTGTTTTGCCAAAAGACTTCTTATCTCTAGTTGGTCTAAAGTGTCGCTGCTCAGACATCTAGTATGGCTAGCACAATAGCTATCTTGAAAATCTTGTTACAGGGCTTCTGATAATGCACAAATATGCATCTCTGATGCAAAAATATAAACATGATGCAATAAAACCCCATCCTAAGAGTCCTGTCAGATAATTAAACATTGCTGGCTCAAGTAAATTTTCAGCATAAGGAAAAGATCAAGGTTTCTCCGACAAGCAGCACCTTGTGTCTTCATAATATAATTATTGCAGGCACTTGTCCTAGGCACAAGCTCAGGGTCTAAAAATTCCATGTAAACCCCATACTTAGGTCATGGCATGACTGCTGAGATACAGAAGTCACTAGCTGCTTTATGTCAAGAACAGACATACAAAAGCCTAATGATAGACGAGTCTCTGGACATTGTTGTTAAAAAAAGCAGGCTATCTACTGGAAAAATATTCAGATTAATAGAGGCATAATGGAATTTGGTGCAAATTTGGAGGTAAAGGATGAGAAGGCAGACCATCATGCATGCTGTAATGAGGTGCAGATACCTATTGCCCAAGTTTCAGGGATTAACACTGATGGAGCCCATGTTATATTAGGGTTTAAGACTGGTGTTGTCCAACTGCAACTGGAGAATGCAAAAGCAGCTGGAATCTGGTGTGTGGCACACAAAATGGTTCTTGTCTGTTTCTGGGCAGCTAAGGAAGTCCCATACTTACAAACATTACACTTGTAAACATATATTACTTTTTCCACTACTCTGTCAGTTACTACAACAAGGTTAGAGAACTGACACAGCTGATGAGTGCCAAGGTCAAACATTTTAAGAAACTTACAAATGTTCAATTGCTCTCACTGCATGAGAGTGTGGAATCCCTCCACTCTGCTTGGGGATGTCTTTGTCTTGTACTGGAAAATGAAGCATTACAAGTGATGGAGCAGCAAAGCAAAGGGGCATCCTCAAGATTGTGAAGAATTACAAATTCATTTCCACACTCAGCTTCTTGAATGATGTGTTACTTGTGCTGACAGTAAGGTGTTCCAGAAAGACAGCACTGACATCCACCAGATACAACATATGTTAAGTGCAACACTGTCAGCTTTGGATGACACTCTAAACAACCCAGAGGTCACACTGCAAGACTTCCAACAACTTTGGATGACATGCTAAACAACCCAGAGGTCACACTGCAAGACTTCCAACAACTTTGGATGACATGCTAAA
This sequence comes from Sinohyriopsis cumingii, assembly GCA_028554795.2. Classification (NCBI taxonomy): domain Eukaryota; kingdom Metazoa; phylum Mollusca; class Bivalvia; order Unionida; family Unionidae; genus Sinohyriopsis; species Sinohyriopsis cumingii. The sequence continues at coordinate 120,419,839 of CM068835.1, read as the reverse complement.
CAACACAGAGGTCACACTGCAAGACTTCCAACAAACAGAAGCCTCAGGAGAGTTTCAAGGGATAAAGATGGCATAAGTGGTAACAGTTACAAGTGTGTTTGGGAGAAGCATCAAAACTCGCATTCAAAGGCTGTTTAGTGTTGAGGACATGCAGGTTGTAAAAGATATAGCTAGTGAATTTTGACCCCAACTGCATACCTGCAGCACAAGATATCATCAGATGGCCCTGAAAAGACTTTTTTCTAGATATGACCAAATTAATGCTCCAACTGCCCGGCAATCCTTTCATCAGTTCAAGGTCATGCTATCAGATCACAGGAACATGTCGTTACAAGACACAATCCAGCATACCAAAGAGCTGTTTCCAGAGTTTTGCACTTTTGCTGAAATCTGGGTCACAATTCCACTCTCCTTTGTGCCATGTTAAAGGGGGTTATCTTCCCAGAATACAGTTCACAAACCACTCAGGAGCTCCTTCAAAGGACACTATGTTGAAAACAAATCGTTCATCATGGCTGAAAGCAGGTACACTGACTTTGACCAGGATAAACTTATCACACAGGCTTGCATGCATGTAAACACCTGCAAGCAAATGAGAATGTGAACTCAGTTACTGCAAGCATGATTATGAAGAGAGCTTCTTTATTGCATTGCTGCCAGGTTTGCTTTTGTTACAGTCTGAATTAAACCAATTTACTCTAATGTGTTGTACATGTACTTGATTCAGTCTTTTTCAAACACACACACACACACACACATTACTCTAGAAATATGGAAGCGGGACCTTTTAACATCATATAAGGACCTAATAAAATTCAAATGTTGGGGGTCCTCGGAACTCCATAAAATATTACACTAACAAAAGTCCTGTGCTATCACTGTTTCTTCTAGATGGCTAGTTATACTGACAATATGCTTTCACTAGATGACTTCTTATGGTGTCTTGTTGGTCTCAAAATGGAAATAGTGTGTGATATCCATTATGGCCCAATGACAGGCATCTTGAAAATTTTTTAATATTTACTTCTCCACAGTGGAAAGGGATATCATGGGGTTTCTCCAGAAGACTTCTTATAGTGTCTTGTTGGTCCTAAATTTAAACAGTGCTGAGTTGTTGTCACAAAAACCAGAAAAAAAATTCATCATTCAAATATCACTTGATATCGTGGTAGTCACTTGATTCCAACAAAAAACACCTTCATGTGATTGCTGCATGATGAATAAGATTTTTTTAAAGGTTTTTGCAACAGCAATATGTTTCTGGCCATTGTTTGGAATAAATCTGTTTAAAATTGTATGTCCATATTTTTTACAAACATTACATGACTTTCATTTAATATTCTAAAATCTTCTGTACAACAGTAATGGCAAGATTTTTTTGTTGGTGTCATGTGACTATTAGACCCCAGATGTCATGGACATGTAGGCTGCAAGATTTGGGTAGTCATCTGACTATTAAACCCCAGATGTCATGGACATGTAGGCTGCAAGATTTGGGTAGTCATGTGACTATTTGACCCCAGATGTCATGGACATTTAGGCTGCAAGATTTGGGTAGTCATGTGACTATTAAACCCTGGATGTCATAGACATGTAGGCTGCAAGATTTTGGTAATCGTGTGACCATTAAACCCCGGATGTCATGGACATGTAGGCTGCAAGATTTGGGAAGGCATGTGACTACAATACAAAAATGGAGAGTACCAGGTCAAATTTCAGCAATGGGGTACTTTTTTGCCTCATCTGTCAATGAATTAAAGACCGAACAAATATTTTTATACTTGCAATGTTTGAGAAGATAAATTATCTTCCTATCAATTTCATACTGGGAGAGCTCATTCTAGGGCCATTTAAAACTTGCCAGTAGTTTCCCATGTTTCAGCGGTTCTTACCAGGTTTTTCCCAGTTTATTCCTCCACCAGTTATATTGGCTGCCATGTATAGCCTATCTTGCACAGAGAAATGGCATTAAACCCAAAACAGCAGCTAATGAATTTTGACCAGACCTTGTATATAGATGCATTCCAGTGAACAGTAGTCAGCTCTGACACTGAGTTCAAGGTCAAAGGTTTTGACTGAGGTTTTTAGCTGTACTGGCTTGTGAGGTATTATCTGAAGCTTTTAGGTCTACTAGCTTGTGAGGTCTTGACTGAGGTTTTCAGCTGTACTGGCTTGTGAGGTCTTGACAGGTTTTTAACTGTACTAGCTTGTGAGGTCTTGACTGAGGTTTAAGCTGTACTGGCTTGTGAGCATGATAACAAAAACAAATATGAACAAATTTTTATTAGACTGAGTTTGAAGAATGCCTAGATTTTACCATTACTTTTCTTTCCCCATACATTTTGATTACAGATTTAGCCAAATTTTAAAAAGCTGTGGGTACTTTATATCTTAAGGTCACTGCCTGGATAAGGCCACTGATCTTCTGTCAATATAAATAGATCAAATACCACTGAAAAGAATTTTGTATTGTGCTTACAGGTATCATATGAACATGTTAATGCTTCATTCCTAAATTTGCTATTTTGGAGTTTCCAAAGAAAATCAGATATAGTTTAATACTCAGCAATTAAAATGAATCAGCATAGAGACGAAACAGACTTATTGTGGACTCCTGGAAATTCTTTCAGCTCATAGAACATCATTTCCTTTGAGGGATTCTTGCTTCAAAATTCCGTGAAATGTTTACTAAGGAAATCTTTGATGAAAAGCCTGGTGCCCTGCTCTTAGCATGGGAGAAATATTGTATAGAATTTGTTTTAATATTATCATTTTTGGCATTTTAGAAATTTGATTTCACTGTGCAGTGCTAATTAAAATATGTCTATGATTGTATGGCAGTTACAAGGCTTTAGGTATGCATAAAGATCAGGCTTCACTGTTTATAATGAACTGCAAAGATTTTGTGGTCAAATGTCAATTCCATGAGTCTTAATGTTTAAGAACAAAATGTGTTCCTAAAATACTATTTTCTACAACATAAAAATACTGTGAATTGTATTTCAGCTTTAACGTATCAATGCAAATATTGTATACAATGCCTTTTAGTGCAGAACTGTAAGATATTATATGGCAGGAATTTATTTGTGACCAGGTAAGGAGTCAAGACCTGTTTTTGTAATGGTGAAATCAAGCAGCAGTTATTGGTCTTGGCATTGACTGAAGACCTGTGTTTTCCTGTTTCTTCACTAAACATGAAAATTTACCTCCCTCAAATAATTAAATTAAGTTAGGACCTACTTTATATATTATAAGTTTAACTGTTTGAATTTTATGCTGCTTTAATAAGCCAATTGTGTCATTAGTTCAGCTGGTCATTAGGCCAAGTGAGCTTACGGTATGGTCCTTTCTTGTTTACCATCTATTGTGCATTGTCTATTCACAGTTATTATGTACAACTTTCTCATAAAAGCTGATTAATTTGCACAGGAGTTTACAGAAAGCATTAATGCATCCAGGTCTTTCAAATTTTTAAAGTGGATTTTGATCTGTTGTCCAGTATGACGACTCCTAATAAAAAAAAAGAAAATTCGTTAAGACTTCTTCTAAAAAACAAAAACATGAACAACAGAATATGACCAGACTTGGCAGAAATCATCCTTGCATAGACGGTTTTCAAGTTTATACAAAAGAGAAATTTTTTAAAGAAGATCAAAACTGCTCCACAGAAAAGCATTTATTAAATTACAAATGATGCCATTTCACCATCAAACATAGCCACAATTACTAAAAATAAAAAGAAAATTAAATAACTTCTCAGAAACTGCTCAACAGAATTTGACCAAATTTGAAAGAGAGTACCTTGTCATTAAGGGCTTTCAAACTGATACAAATGATGTCTGTTTGTCATCAGATAATAGCCACCATTATTTAAACCACTTCTCAAAAACCAGCCAACAGAATTTGATAAAAAATGAGAAAAAGCATCCTGTTATGAAGGCCTTTAAATTTGTACAAATGATGCCAACGTGGCTGCTATTACCAAAAATAGAACAACCTTCCTCAACTCAAAATTTGACCCAATTTGACAGAAAGTGTCTGAGCTTAACTCAATAACCCCTGGCACCTCATTTAAACATCAGAAGGTAGTACCCTACTTCCAAGCTCTGTTGCATCAAGGTCATTTATATATTAAAGTGGGTGTATTACAGAAAAGTAGACAGATGTCGCTCTGCAATGGGACCAGATAATCTGGACTTTCTGGTCACATTACAGAATACGGGGGGAAAACATATTTTTTGAGACCCGATTACTTGCACCCGTAATCTGATTTTATGTCTGGATTTTATAATTTTTAGCCTCAGATCTGAGGCAGATATGAACTGCACACAGAAAGGAGAACCTCTGCAAAAAGTGGGTTAAGATGGGGATTTGGAGTAAAAAGACATCATGAAAATAATGTGTCCAAGAAGCAAAGAAGAGAAAAAGTACTCCAACTTTTACCATTCTGCACATGCACAAGTGAAATAGCCAATGAAAAACAATATTTCTGACATAACTAGGCCACAGGCTAAACTGAAATCTATTGTAAGCCAATTTATTTTAGTTGTTGTCATGCCATCAGATATGGATGAAGACACTTATGGTAGAAAAACCTTGAAATAGTTGTTGTCATGACACCAGATATGTATGAAGACACTAACAATAGAAAAACCTTGAAATAGTTGTTGTCATGACATCAGATATGGATGAAGACACTAACAATAGAAAAACCTTGAAATAGTTGTTATCATGACATCTGCAATCAATAGCACTGAAAAGAATTTCTCAAGAAAGCATTGAACTAACCCAGATATCTTGGCCAGATTCATTTGCATTTGATTAATAAGGCTGATGTTGGTGGGTGAGCAGTTTCATGCTTACTTGGGTCTCTTGGTTTTTTGGACTGAACAGTGTATAAGAGCCAGAATCAGTTTTTATCATGATTATACGTGTACATTGTAAAGTTTGATAGGTTAAAATCATGTTGGAAGCAATTAATGTACATACAAGACATGTTGTTAAAAATAAAATTTTCATAGGACTGAGGACTTGTATATGGCACAAGTTTTGAAACTGACAAAAGCATGTATCTCAAAAATTGACTTATTTTGTACCTTTATCAACTTATGATTTCACAGTAATTGGATAAAGTGTGTCTCACCATGTTTGTAATTTGTGTTTTAGGAATTTTCTAAGAAACTTCTGTATAATCCAAAGCCAGCTGATGACACCTGGGAGTTGGTAGAACAGCCACATGACCACGAGTCACAGTGCGAGTGTCACTGGAAGAACATAAAGATGGTAATTTGTGATTTTAATTTTCAAGTGATGGATCTTTAAATTTGATCACTGCATCATATGTAATTTTTGATATATTGTTAAGTTTCATGCACCATCAGTCCACGAAAATTATGAATATTTTTGTCCTCTGGTTGTTTGTACAAAGAACATTTTACTAATATTGCAAAGTTTAGTTACTTACAATTATTATTTTGTATTTATCTATAATTATTCTAAGTCTGACAAAATATTACAAGCAGTACACTGTCCATAGTTTATTTTAGGTTTATTTTTCATCTGATCCTTTGTATTAAGATACCATGCTTTGTAAAATATATGCATATAACATTATGATAACTTCAATTACATTGTGATGTCATCAGTTACATTATGTCATCAGTTACATTATGATGTCATCAGTTACATTATGTCATCATTTACATTATGATGTCATCAGTTACATTATGATGTCATCAGTTACATTATGATGTCATCAATATGATGTCATTGTCTTGCAAGAGTTGGATTTCCAGCATCATTTAGAGGAGTTATAGCCCTGAATACTCAGTCTCCTAACTTTGGTTTCCTAAAACAAGTTACAATATTCAAGGTTCTGTAGTGCATACTGTAATGACAGGTCGATCCAAAGGGGGCAATTCAGGTGTAATTGTTGTCCTTGAGTCTGTCTGGAAAAGTAAAATTCACATTTTGAAGTTAAATGCAAAATATTTTACACATAAGCACATACTATTTGCACATGTGATTATTTTTCAGCATTAACTTGCCATGAAATTGAGGCCAAACTTTTACTGCATGTCAGTGATTCTCAAACTGTGCCGCAGCACACTAGTGTGCCACGAGAGATTTGCAGGTGTGCCGTGGAAGTTTTGAAAATTATTTAAAATTGCTTGCGTTATGAAACCTTGAACATATCACTTCAATCTCATTTGCTCTCAAAAGCAGGCACATGCTTCACATTAAATTTAAAATTAAATATATATGTAAAAATAAATAAGTTCTTCAACACAAAAATTGTTAAATCTTTTCAGGTGTGCTGTGAAAACATTTAGATCTTTTTGGTGCACCGCAAGACAAAAAAGTTTGAGAAACACTGCTGTATGTGGTAATATCCATCAACATTTTGAAACAAAGGTTCTTACTGTTTTTGCTTGCTTATAAATCAAGTCCAGCTGCCATCAAGAAAGATCCTGATCTGCAGTAGCATGGTGTGCCAGCAGATCAGGGTTCTTGTTGTTTGTTCTACTGATTACTCCTAACAAACTGCATAGACCCAGATCTGCTGGCAGATCTGGGTCTGTACAGTGTGCAGTTGGGGTTGACTTGTGAGTACATGTGGTGTGTATCAAAGATTTGAAATTTCTCATTTCAGATGGTGAAAGATGAACTTTGACCCAAAGGTGTGATTATGGTATTTGCAAGTTATCTCTCAGGGACAAAATACATTGTGCTGAAATTACCACACTGTGCTCTACTTAAGCAAAAGAGCAGTAACCTAATTAATTGCCAGCTCCATGCAGATGTCACTAAATTGTTGCATATTCAAGGTTCTAATTGATCTGTAAGTGCTATTGCAGACTGTTACTTACATGCAGACCACAGGGGCTCGTATCATTGCTTACAATTTACCTATAAATCATACATTTTCCATATAATACTACAAGGGAAGATGGCATTATGGCCCTTGATTATTCAGCTGAAAATCAGTTATCATTGGGCATAATATGTTATTTTTGGTCAACTAATGAGAGGGCAGCATTCTGTTCACCTCACTGCATTTGCATATTAAGTGGACATGAACATGTCAGCTGGTAGTGTGGGCATATGGTCTGGCATTCCTTAGAGGTGTTGTAGGAGGCTGTCCATTTAGTACATATGCATAGAGGGGGGAGGGGGGTAACCCAAATGCAACACTTGCGTATGGGGGGTGTCTACTGATAATGTACGTACACATACGAAATGGGGGTTGCAACCTCAGTAATAATTTGGCTAATACGTAACCTGTTTGACTGCGCTTGAATTTTAGTGGACACTAGACAAACATTTTCAAGTTACGCAGCTTATTTCTTTGATGCAGCCAGACATTCAACATTGGTGGACTATCTGTTTTATTAAACACGTTAATATTATTAATCCTTGATTGTTTCTGCATGGATTAAATATAGTCCGTTCTATAGAATTGGAGGGGGTATCAAGCATACATATGCAGGTGGGGTGTGTGTAAAAAAGTATGCATGTGCATTGGGGGAAGGGTTCAAGCTTTGCCAGATTTTTGCATACATACTAAATGGATGGCCCCTAGTAAATCAAACTTTGTGTAGGGATAAAAAGTCAAATGCTTGAGCTAACCCTGGTACCAAATTTATTATTCTACACAAAGTTTGGATTAAAATATCAGTGCTGATTCTTAATTAGGTCATACAAGATGGGAGAGAAGTGTCCTGTCATGTAGCATTATATAGTACATGTATAATAAATTGTAAGCAATGATATGAGTGACTCAGACTGTCAATTTGTTCGACCATGTGCTGGTGTAGATATAACATCAGGATAGTTGTAAGCATACAGTATTTACCATTTGAAACTGTTGTGACTTTACAATTGGTAATCAATTTTCATGAAATTGTCTTCAGTGCTTAAAATGTCATTCAGTTATGTGATTTTGTTTGAAGGAAACTAATCTTGACTATAGAAAATTATATGTTAATGAATAGACATGACTATCTGTGCCCTGGCTGATATTGACATGACCATCTGTGCACTTACTGAGATTGACATGACCATCTGTGCCCTGACTGAGATTGGCATGACCATCTGTGCCCTGGCAGAGATTGACAGGACTATATGTGCCCTGGCTTAGATTGACAGGACTATCTGTGCCCTGGTTTAGATTGACAGGACTATCTGTGCCCTGGCTGATATTGGCATGACTGTCTGTGCCCTGACTGAGATTGACATGACCATCTGTGCCCTGACTTAGATTGACAGGACTATCTGTGCCCTGGCTGATATTGACATGACCATCTGTGCACTTACTGAGATTGACATGACTATTTGTGCCCTGGCAGAGATTGACAGGACTATATGTGCCATGGCTTAGATTGTCAGGACTATCTGTGCCCTGGCTGATATTGACATGACTATATGTGCCCTGTCAGAGATTGACATGACTATTTGTGCCCTGGCAGAGATTGACAGGACTATCTGTGCCCTGGCTGATATTGACATGACCATCTGTGCACTTACTGAGATTGACATGACCATCTGTGCCCTGACTGAGATTGACATGACCATCTGTGCCCTGGCAGAGATTGACAGGACTATCTGTGCCCTGGCTTAGATTGACAGGACTATCTGTGCCCTGGCTGATATTGACATGACTGTTTGTGCCCTGGCTGATATTGACATGACCATCTGTGCACTTACTGAGATTGACATGACTATTTGTGCCCTGGCAGAGATTGACAGGACTATATGTGCCATGGCTTAGATTGTCAGGACTATCTGTGCCCTGGCTGATATTGACATGACTATATGTGCCCTGTCAGAGATTGACATGACTATTTGTGCCCTGGCAGAGATTGACAGGACTATCTGTGCCCTGGCTGATATTGACATGACCATCTGTGCACTTACTGAGATTGACATGACCATCTGTGCCCTGACTGAGATTGACAGGACTATCTGTGCCCTGGCTGATATTGACATGACTGTTTGTGCCCTGACTGAGATTGACATGACCATCTGTGCCCTGGCTTAGATTGACAGGACTATCTGTGCCCTGGCTGATATTGACATGACTATCTGTGCCCTGACTGAGATTGACATGACTATTTGTGCCCTGGCAGAGATTGACAGGACTATCTGTGCCCTGGCAGAGATTGTCAGGACTATCTGTGCCCTGGCTGATATTGACATGACTATATGTGCCCTGTCAGAGATTGACACGACTATCTGTGCCCTGGCAGAGTTTGACAGGACTATCTGTGCCCTGGCAGAGATTGACAAGACTATCTGTGCCTTGGCTGATATTGACATGACTAACTGTGCCCTGGCTGATATTGACATGACTATCTGTGCCCTGGCAGAGATTGACAGGACTATCTGTGCCCTGGCTTAGATTGACATGACTGTCTGTGCCCTGGCTTAGATTGACAGGACTGTATGTGCCCTGGCTTAGATTGACATGACTGTCTGTGCCCTGGCATAGATTGACAGGATTATCAGTGCCTTGTGATTTATTTTTGTCAACATTTGGAATCACAATCAAATGATGATCAGAATGTACAGCTGATTGCTGCTACATTAAATGACTATTAACTGCATTTCTATATTATGTTTTTTTCTTATCATTATGGATATAGTGAATGATATTTTTAAAGTGAGGATCTATTTTTCATGGTTTAAAATTTTAGTGTTATGATACCAAATATTTTGAATTCCTGCATCAGAATACATCTAGTAATTGAATACATTGCAAACTAAGAGATAAATTCTGAGAAATACTATGAGAATGCTGTTATTTCTTGCTGTCTAGTAATTGAATACATTGCAAACTTAGAGATAAATTCTGAGAAATACTATGAGAATGCTATGTTATTTCTTGCTGTCTAGTAATTGAATATATTGCAAACTTAGAGATAAATTCTGAGAAATACTATGAGAATGCTATGTTATTTCTTGCTGTCTAGTAATTGAATACATTGCAAACTAAGAGATAAATTCTGAGTAAATACTATGAGAATGCTATGTTATTTCTTACTGTTTGTAATTATATCTTTTTTGTTTAGTCTAAATGCAGATTGCTTTTCATAACTGCAGATAAAATTAAGAGATTTTGGCAAAATCTATGGGGTCATCCTGCAACTAATAAAACATGCTGATGAATTAAGCAAAACGTAAACTGGGAAACCAGGTCACCATTGATAAATAAATGGCAGTTGAAATGAGCCTTTCAAATGAAAAATATCATAATGCCAAGATTCCATTTTAGCTTAAACTAAAATACAAAATTACATCACATAGATCTTTTAATATAATAATGAGCAATATCGTTACCACAGTATGGACCCATTGTACTTGCTTTTGAGTTGAGTCAAACTGCAAAAACAAAGATCCTGATATGCTGTAGCACCTGCAGATCAGGGTCTATGCTGATTGTTCAATGCACAGACCCATATCTGTTGGCACATTATGTAATGGTTTATTTTTGAGTCTGTGCAGTTTGCAGTTGGACTCGACTTATAAGTGAGTATACATGGTAGGTAGCTTTTAGTTTGTTTCGATTTATTTTGTATGCTTCAGGAATTAGGTGTTTACATTTTACAGTGTTTGTGTTTAAATTATATTTGAACTGTGTTCAGCATATGTCATTGTGCAATTATGATAATAAATTTTCTACTCTACGTACATTTTTGTTCCTTCCTTATAATTTAGAAGATTTAATTTTGTCTGAAAATGTGAACATTCTTTTTATTATTAGCAGAGATTTTGATTTATGCATAATGTAATTCCTTCATTGTTCACTCAGAATGCACATGTATTAAAACACAGATTTATGAATATTGTATGAATGTTGGAATTTTAAAAGTCTGGGCAAATTTGTAAACTTGTTAGTTGTACATGCAAATTTAAATTTCAAACATTATGAGCACTTTAATCTTTTTTCTGACAATCATGCATTTGATTATAGTTACATGACAGGTAGCCATCATCTGCCATCTTTGAAGAAAGTACAGAAATTTTGTACTGTTTACTCAAGTGCTGTGCCAGAAGTGAAGCTTCCAGAAACAAACAGGAAAAAGACAATGTCTACATTTCAGTGTGGAGTTTCCAAATTTATTCAGGCTAGCCATTTTGGGAATGATGTCGCTGTTGTAAGAATGATGTCACTAACTAGTTTTTACTAGTTGTCAGCTTATGGTGCTATTTTACCAGTTTAGGCTGAGCACCACTGAATTCAATCTGCAAAGTGTTAGTCTGGTGCACAAATTACGATCCATTAGTTTCCATAAAAATATTGTTATATTTTCAACCAGTATTGATATTCAGGAAATATAAATCGTGTATTTATAAGGTAATTGACATTTGTGAAATACTGTGCAACTCCATATGACATGATTATTAGAGTATGATGTCATCAGTATGACATCATTTTTTATATGTATTGTTGTGCTATGAACGGTGGGAGAGATTTGACTTAAAATAATGGGGTTCTGACTTCTGTCTCTTATTTAGTAATGAAAAAGAAAAATTCTTATACAGTTTTAAGAATTGCAGTAACAGTTTTATAAAAAAAAATGATAAAGTTGGTGAAAAGTATTTAAGACCATTGGAAATGTTTATTGATTTGTCACCTGCTGCAATAAATTAGCTGTGCATCAATACAGTTGCAGAAAACTAATGTGATCTCAGTAATTGTGTCTGGCTACAGAAATTCACTCTGAAACATACAGTTTACTTAAACTGTAAGTTTTAAATACTCTGTCAGCTGTTATTTATGAACAAGCAGCAACATGCTACTTTTTCCTACTTTTTTCTATGTAATGACTTTTACTTGGGGAGAGATATTCAGCTTTGAAAGGCACAAGAAAATGCACACCAACCATTTCATTTTTTTTGCTTGGGTTTCCTTGGACACTTAGATTTATAAAATGTTTCAAAATGTTAAAAACCCCAACATTTCACAAGCCATCATCATTTGATTTGTCATAATAGGTCATGTGTAATGCACCCAGTATAGCATTGACACAACCAGTAATCTTTGATGATTTGAGGCCATGTCATAACACCCAGTATATCATTGACACAACCAGTCATCTTTGATGATTTGAGGCCATGTCATAACACCCAGTATAGCATTAACACAACCAGTCATCTTTGATGATTTGAGGCCATGTCATAACACCCAGTATAGCATTGACATAGATATGAAGTTTGCATAGATGATGTACTCCTCATTCTTCTTATGATTTTAAAGGAGCATCATGGACCCTGGTCAGGGTTTATGAATCTAAACTTGAGTTATTGTAATGGAAACTAACTTGCTTTGGTTGGTCAGTGAACTTTACCTTGTAACCTCTGAATCAATAGGGTCCATACTTTTTGAAGATGCTGAATGCAGAAAATGATACCTATCAAAAGACACCTTTATGCAATTTACATGATGTGTACTAAGTATGGGTGAGATATCTTGAATTGTTTGAGAGTTATGCTTCAGAAAGGAAAATATTTATGGAAAGACAGACGGATATAGCAACAGTTATCTTTGGCATCCTTCCATTTATGGGAGACGATGGTGTAGCTTCAGAGTAAGTTATTGTTTCGCTTTCTTCCTGGCTCTCTTTTTAGGATGCTTTATGTTCCTGTCTTCCTCGGCTTTTTGAACACACTGTCTGACAGCTAGGCTCCAGGTGGAGCGGTTGTTAGTACAGGTCTTACAGTCATTGACATTGATGTTGGCTGTCTTCATGTCCTTCTTGCAGACATCATTGTGATGCAGACATGACCATCCAGTTGATCATGCACCTTCTGCTAGCTCCCCGTATAGCAGATCCTTGGGAATTTGGCCTGGGTCCATTCACTTGATGTGGCTGAGCCAGCAAAGGTGCCTCTCACTGATAATGGAGAACATGCTGTTCATGTTGCCGCATTCCAGAACTTCCGTGTTGGGTACTGTGTCCTGCCACTAAATGTGCACCATGTCTCGCTGCTGTAGAGGATTCTGCTGAGCACACAGGCCTGGTAGATGTGCAGTTTGGTCTTCTCAGTGAGGTTGGGGTTGTTCCAGACCCTCTGGTTCAGTCTGGCCGTCACTGCTGCTGCCTTGGCAATCCTGCCGTTAACCTCAGAATCAATGGAGAGTGCGCTGCAGATGGTGGACCCAAGGTATGTAAAGTTATCAATAACTTCCAAGTTGTACCCATTAATGGTGACGGAGGGAGGGGAGTCTGTGTCCTGCGCCATGATGTTCGTTTTCTTCAAACTGATGGTCAGGCCAAACTCCTTACAGGTGTGGGAGAGGTGTCATACTAGCTGCTGAAGTCCATCTTCCACGTGTGATATCAAGGCCGCGTCGTCGGCAAAGGGCAATTCACGGATGAGGACCTCTGTGACTTTAGTCTTAGCACGTAGATGGGCGATGTTGAACAGCTTGCCGACAGCCCTGGCATGAATGTACACTTCCTCGCTGCAGTCCTTGAAGGCGTACTGGAGAAGCATGGAGAAGAAGAGAGCAAAGAGCGTTGGCGCAAGGTCGCAGCCTTGCTTCACTCCTATGCTAACTGGGAAGGCCTTCGATGTTGCGCCATTGAAGCACACTGATGTGCATGTTCTCGTGGAATGGCGTGACTACAGAAGTCGTGGGGGGTAACCATCTTCTGCAGGAGCCTGAAGAGTCTTCTCCGACTGACCAGGTCAAACGCCTTCGTCAGGTCTATGAAAGCGATGTAGCGGGGCATCATTTGCTGGCGACACTTCTCCTGCAACTGGCGTAGTGAGAAGATCATGTCTACAGTTGACCGGCCGGCTTGGGAGCCACACTGAGACTATGGGTAGACGTGGGAGGCTAGGGTCTGAAAATGTGCCAAGGCGACACGGGCGCAAGCCTTTCCGACGATGCTGGAGAGGAAGATGCCCCGGTAGGTGTTTCAATCGCTACGGTCTACTTTTTTCTTGTACAAAGTGACGATGTTGGCGTCACGCATGTGCTGGGGAATGTGTCCCTGTTCTCAGCAGAGGCAGAGGAGTACATGATGGGGGCTGGAGCAGTGCTGATTTTCCACTGTTGAGTACTTAAGGCGGAATGCCTTCACTTCCAGGAGTATTCCTACAGGCGAGGCAATCGATGGCTTTTCCGAGCTCTTCCACGGTGGGTGGTGTATCCAGTTCCTCCATGACTGAGATGGCGCCCAGGGCGGTGTGTCCAGTTCCTCCATGACTGAGATGGTGCCCAGGGCGGTGTCTGTGACGTTTTGGGTTGCATACAGCTTGAGATAGTGCTCAACCCATAGCTGATGCAGTTTCCCCTGGTCTGTGATGACTTCGCCCTTCTTGGACTTGAGGGGGTCGGTCTTGGAGGTGTGTGTGGGTGTGGGGGGGGAGCTGTTGCCTTCTTGATACCCTCATACATTCCTCTTGCATCCCCGGTGTCGGCAGCTGTCTGTATACTGGTGCAGAGGTTCAGCCAGTAGGTGTTGGCGCAGCGGCGGGCGGTCTTCTGGGCGTTGTTCATGGCTGTCCTGAGGGCTTTTAGTGTACTAAGGCTAGGTGCAGCCTTGTATGCCAGGAGGGCTTTCCTCTTTGCCTCAGTCACGGGCTCTATCTCCTCCCAGTTGACCTCATACCAGTCGTCATCTTTGGTCTCCTTCCCGAAGGCAGTGATAGCTGATTTGTACACAGCGTCACGGAGCTTCCTGCAGTTTGTTGATGAACTGTTGTGTTTTCTCTGGGTTGTTTGCATAGCAGATGTTGATGCGTTGGTGACCCTTCTTCTTTGCGTGGTGCAACTTCTTTGGTGTTGTTCTCATGTTGCTGGCCACGAGCGAATGGTTTGTGTCGCAGTCGGCACTGTGGTAACTGCGGATGAGGAGGACACTGGCCATTCCTGCACGCCTGGTGATGACGAAGTGTAGCTGGTGCCAGTGGTGGGAACATGGGTGTCTCCATGACACCTGGTGGATCTCCTTACATTTGAAGAATGTATTGGTTACACATAGACTGTGGGAACAGCACATCTTCAGCAGTTGCTGCTTATTCTTGTTGATCTTGCCCCTTCCGTTAGAACCGAGACAGGTGGACCAGGCCTCGTGATCAGCTCCCACTCAAGCATTGAAGTCTTCTAGTAGATAGAGGCCTTCATTGTTGAGAATACTGGATATTGCCTGATACATAGCCTCATAGAACTAGTCTTTCTTCTCATTGGTGGAGCAGAGGGTTGGGGTGTACACGTTGACGATGTTGGCTGGCCCCGAGGGTGTTGACAGCCGGAGGCAAGGATTCTCTAAGTACCTGATGACGGAGGTTCAATGAAGGAGACTAGCATGTTCTTTACAGCGAAGCCGACACTGTGCAGCCTAGGTTCATCCGAAGGCTTCCCTTGCCAAACAAAGATGTAGTTGGCTTCCCAGATGCTGCCGCTGTCGGCCAGTGGGTCTTCTGGAGGCAGGCAATGTTGACGTTCAGTCGAGAAAGTTCTCTGTCAATGACGACAGTCTTCCGTGCGTTGTCGATCTGCTGCAGGTCAGTGGTGAATCCAGGACACATGATCCTGATGTTCTAGCTTGCGAAACGAAGAGCTGGAGTCTTCTTATTTCTTCTTTGAGTCTTGCCTGGTGCGGAGTTTGTAGCCCACTTGTCAAGATGGTTCTCCATGCTCCACGCACCCAGTGAAGGAGGCAGGCCATGGCAGGGTAGCACCTTACTGACTGGGGGCTGCCCAGCTTGAGGCTGGCGGTAGCTGTCTAGAGAGACATGGTGATCTCTCCCACCGTCGGAAGCAAACCCTGGCGCCAAGCTCTACGCCAATCGAGCTTTGACTTAGAACTGGTAAACTGCTACTTCCCGTGTTGTGCCGACGCCTTACAACGACGTTGGAGTGTCCTCACCAGTGGAGCTACGAAGCCTGGACAGGGTGGTATGGAGAATCAGCTGTTGCCTATTCAGCAGATCCACCCTCTCCACACAACTCGTGGACCCAAGGGAACGACGAATGCCGATACAGCTTTGCAGCAACAGTCATATCACCCTTCATATTATGTAACAAAAAAGACAAGTCACTTGAAGGGATTAACGCTTTCCGGACAGACCATTTCTTCTTTTTAATTTCTGAGTGTTGAAAGCGTCTTATGTTTTTGAGTGGCAGTATTTTCAAATTAGCCACAATGGCAGTTATAATGGATATACTATGGGCACCGGTTTCATTTAGAACTAACTAGACTCCATCAGAAAACGTTTGGTGAAAACTCCATAATAATATAACCAACCAATCAGGGGAATTATTGACACAATTTTCATCACTGTTATTGTGGCAATTATATTTCAGGTCTGATAAGCACAATAAAACTGGAACTTGTCTATGTGTGTGGGCTATTGCGCCTGCAAGTTTTACTTCTTTTAATATATGATGCATTTCCATTTCTTCTTTCTGCATACATCTCTCTCTCTGAATTTTGCATTTGTATTCCTTCTTTCCCTGTTTAAGTTTGCATTTCCATCATGTCTTTATGACGCTGATACTTTCTTAATCCCAGTTCCATCTGATTTTTTAAAACTGAGATTCCTTTAATTTCCAATTAAAACTAGATATAGTCTTACCAATCGAACCCAAAGCACTATTATTCAAAATTTTCTTTCCCAAAAAAAATGAATCTAATTATTTTTCCCTCTTGCTTTGTGAAGATGCTTTCACTTCTAGAAGATCGTAATGTCAGGCAAGCTCAAGCAACGTTTCCTTTTTCATATACTTTAGCCCATCCTGGGTAGGATTTGAACCGAAGTTCTCGACTTTAGATGATATTGTGATGATTGCTGCTTTAACTAAAGATCTCTAAAAAACACTGGACAACAAATTTTTACAAAAGTCATGTTACTGAAATAAAATTAGTCAATTCTTATCAATTTTTATGTGCTGAACACGAATATGACAGTCAAATTGCAAAATTGGCTCTAGTTTTTTTGTAATCTGCAAGAAATTAATGTTTACATAACGAAATGCATTCCAATAGTAAAAGGTCAACTGTAATAGCCTACGTATAAAAAATCAAGTCATTGACTACATCTTAGATTTCTTCGCCTGTCTCTTGTACAGCTGTTCGGGAGCATCTCTGAGGAGTGTCCAGCAGTAGTCAGCCAGCATTGTAGTGGACCATTTTCCCTGGTATCTTTGTTCCATTGTTGCGATATCTTGATGAAAACGTTCGCCGTGTTCATCACTAACAATACCACAGTTGCTAGGAAAGAAATCCAAATGGGAATGAAGGAAGTGAATCTTTAGAGACATATTGCAGCCAAGTTTCTTATACTTCATCAACATGTCTTCTACTAGTTCCTTATAGTTTTCTGCCCTAACATTTCCGAGGAAGTTTGTAGAAACTAGGCGAAAAGCATTCCATGCTTGTTTCGCGTCACCTTCCAGCAAGTTGTTGAACCGGTCATCTTTGAAAAGCTCTCGAATCTGAGGACCCACAAAAACTCCCTCTTTAATCTTTGCTTCGCTGAGTCGAGGGAATTTTTCATGCAGGTATCGGAATGCTGGCAAAGTCCGGTCAATGGCTTTCACGAAGTTCTTCATCAAACCTAGTTTGATGTGAAGGGGTGGTAGCAAGATTTTCTGAGCCTCAACCAGAGCTGGGTGTTGGATATTCTTCTCTCCAATGGCTACATTCTGCCTGTGAGTCCATTCCTTCCTCATGTAGTGCATTTCCCTTGCTCGGCTATCCCACTCGCATAAGAAACACATGTATTTTGTATATCCTTGCTGCAGTCCCATTAAAAGGGCAACTACCTTCAAATCACCACAGAGGTGCCAGCTGTACTTGTTATACTCAATGGAATTCAGTAGCTGCCTTAAGTTATCGTATGTCTCTTTCATGTGGACAGCATACGCTACTGGAATAGATGGAAGAATGTTTCCATTGTGCAAAAGCACAGCCTTGAGACTCAGTTTCGAAGAGTCCACAAATAGTCTCCATTCTTGTGGGTCATGAGTGATTTTTAAAGCATTCATGAGGCCCTCAATATCGGAACAGAATATCAGATTACTTTCCTTTCTGAAGAAAGGCTCCAATTGCTGGTGGCGCTTTCGATATGCAGTAATTGTGACATCTTCTTCTAGAAGATTCCATTGTTGGAGTCTTGATCCTAGCAATTCTGCCTTGTTCTTTGATAAGTCCAAATCACGAATCAGGTCATTTAGTTCTTCCTGTGTTATTCTGTGTGGGGTTGATGATGCACCACAGTGAAAATCTGGATCACTGCATGCTGATGGACCAGGAGAAGAACAGGTCGACTCACCTTTGTCTTCGTCAGATGAATCAAGAGAATATTCTGCTGGAGGTTCTGGAATAGGAAGTCCCTCACCATGTGGAACTGGTCTCAATGCAGACGGAATGTTTGGGTAGACTATTCTCGACTTCTTTCGCTTCGTTATTCCGCCGGAAAGAGGAGGAACCAAGCAGAAGTAACAGCCATTTAGGTGGTTGCTTGGCTCTCTCCACACCATTGGGACTGCAAACGGCATTGATGACCTTTTGCAATTCAACCACTGTGAAAGCTGTGTTGTACATGTAGCACAGCATATATGCGGAGCCCAAGGCTTGTCTTGGTCACCAACCTTGCATCCGAAGTAAAGATGATATGCCTTCTTCACTTGAGAATTGATACTTTTCTTCTGGTTGGCAAATGTCACTTCCCCACAAATATAGCAAAAATTGTCCGCGGTATTAACACACTTTCGAGGCATTACTGTTCTTTATTGTACGTAAATGGATAAAATAATAAGTTTTATGTAATAGTAGCTTGAACTGTCTCGCACAACGTCTAAAATATTTTAAATGCTGAACCTATCTGATTGGGCTTTATATAGTACACTGCTTACGTCAGCTTCAGCAGCCGCCTGGCATTAGTATAATAGGCCTACACATGTATAGTACACTGCTGACGTCAACTTACTTCAGCAGCCGCATGGCATTAGTATTGCATTGCATCAGAAAATGATGCAATCAACTGTGGATGATGTGAGCATGATGGTATTATGCAATGTTACATCATTATTCCGGATGTTGCTGCAGTCCTACTGGAGAAATTTACACAGTGAAACATAGAAAATGAGGTATATGAATATCTTCAAAACGAGAGCCAATACAAATTTTTCACGGTTATATTCGTGTTCGGCACACCAAAATACTACAGATTAGGGCCTTTTCAAGTCAGTAATGATTTCACTGTTGACCAGTGAAATTTGAAACTACGTTGTCTTTACCAGGGACAATGAAAATTCCGAAACTAAGTCAATTTAAATATTATTGACAATTTTTAATATTTCTGAATTTTATTAAAAGAAATTCAGATCCCGGACGATTTCCCAATTCCTGTTACAATTCTAGGTTTTAAACTAGAAAACAGAAAGACGTGAAAACAAGAATTTTAGTATTTCTCTACAATAAAAAATAAATAAAAAAAATGAAAGAGATACTTACAGTACTTGGAATTAAATCTCCAATAATCTTAAATGTCCCAAGACCAAAATTATTCTGAATGAATTGCAATAGTCTTAAATGTCCTGATGTACCAAAATGATGCAATCCAGAACGTATCTGAATAAGTTCACAATAATCCAAACGTCTATGAATACGTTAATAAATCCAATGAATATTTTAATTAAATAACTCATCTCGACTTGTATCTGACAACTCTTATTCCCACAGACATATAGAACATGAATGAATTAATTGTATATCAAATCCCTATTTATACACTTTTTTTTACCTGACCTATAACGTGAAAGAATGTGAAGATATCCAATGTAAAAACCTAGTCGAACTGTAAATAAGTCTGACCTATAACGTGAAAGAATGTGAAGATTTCCAATGGAAAAACCTAGTCGAACTGTAAATAAGACTGACCTTGAACTCTTGCTACGTAAACAAGTTGATTACAACTTACAATCATGGACAACAGTTAGCTATGTAAACATTCTCTTTACAACTCACAGCCACTTCATAAAATTAAGCATGCAATATAAATTAAATATACACAACACTCTACTCAGGACGACTAGCGATAACAAGATTTCATTGATGACCGATGTGTTGGCCATGCTGAATGTCCAAGCAGAACCATTTTATTTACCCCAGTTAGACATGATAAGGAGTCTTCTGGTGAAAACCTCGTATCCATACGACTATCCGTTCTGGAGAAGCGGCGAAAAGATTTTCAATATGACGTCATCGCCATTTAGATTCAAGACCAACTAGACATCGTAATAAATCTTTCAGTGAAAACTCAATGTTGATATGACCATACATTCAGGAGGAGTAGCAATACAAATATCTTTAAGACGGATGTCGTTACGGCCATACTGGATGCCTGAGATGTACTGCGTTCATTTAGGGCAAAATAGACCTTGGCAAGAATGTATATAAAATTTCATTGTACTTTCCCAAGTAGTTTAATAGTGCTAACAGTGGGACAACATGCCATTGCATAAGTTCTTCTGGTATATGGCCAGTAGAGCTAAAAACTTAAATGAAAAGATGATTTATATCAATAAATCTGCCAAAAACGTTGGCTAAGGTTTTATACAAAGGAATTCCACATGTACAAAGTACACAAAAAAATCAAATATGCACCATTCTAGCTATCTCTTCAATCGCTATTGTCTCTTCTTAAACATCCAGCTCCAAGATAATGCTTCTTCCCTTAATTGAGCCAGTTTGAATCCACACCAATCATATGAGCGTATGTTTTCAGAAACAATTATGGTAGCCAGCCTCTAATCCTGCGCAAGTCTGGAGGTTTAACTGCCAGTTTTGCACAATATTTATCCATTAATTCAATAAACTGGCATCCATTTTGAGTTTACTTCTTGTGCAATAATTTTCTTTAAAGTGGGAAATCTGTTATGGAAACTAGATGGGTATTGGGTATGCTTTATTTCAGCACGCTGGGGATGAAATGGTTGGTTGCCAATGTAAGCAAATCCAGCTGAGACTGTAAAAATCATGACAAAATTACTTATCTTTAGTAGTCCTTTATATTAAGCTTACTACTTTCTTGAATAATCAGTCAGGATTTGATTTTTATTTCAATGTATGAGTGAGAAAAGTATTTTTTTCCCAGTTATTTCGCTTAGATAGTTCAAGTTCAGCCTAATATAAGCATAATTGGTGGGTTTTTTCAGTGACGTGTTACGATTAAAGTCAGTACACTTTACGCTTAATAATCTCTGCTTATATTTGTCTTGAATGCACTCACACGGTCTTAAACATTTTAATTCTGAAAGAATTATTTTGTTCTAACATTTAAAATAAGTAGTATATGGGGACGATATAGCCTCATTGAAAATGCATTAGACATTATTATGTACTATCCACAAACCCCAAAATCAACTATCCACACATGGGAAGACGAAAATGAAACACACAATATCTACTATCAACACAAACATACGCGAACTCATACAAACAAAAAGCAAATACACACATAATCACATCGGGAAAGGAGTGAGTGTTTATAGTCACACTACTCCACGTTGACACAAATTGGCAATTTGAATAGTCTCTTTTCTAGAGATTTGGTTAGAAATGAGAAGGGCTGTCCTATGAAATCCAAATACACCTGACTAATGGTTACATTTCCCAGGCCTGGCACCACAGACACATCTCCGACTCCAATCCTGCTCCCAATTGATGCGTGTGGTTGGGAGCGCAGAGGGGGTTGACTGGCTTCACTCTCCCAGCCTTCACTTTCAGGGATTGTGAAGACTTCCCTTGTCATTTCCTATGCCACACGTGTGGATGCTGTGGCCTCCTTGTTTCCTCTTCCCAGTTTTCCGTCTGGGGGATAACGACGCTTGATACTGATGGCAGAGGTTTTGGATGTGGTTGACGTGGCTGTGGTGCTGGTACAGGCTGTAGAGGTGTCCTCACTTCAGGCTTGACCTCACACAGAGGTCTCAGTATGAGATGAGGCAGTATCCTTCTCTTATTTTCCTTCTCTTCTTTCTTTCTCTCATCTTCCTCCTCCTCTATCCTAGAATTTTTGCTATGGCCTCCATGGCCAGTTCATCTACTAGGTGCCTGGCATACTCCAGGTGCAGTTGGAGTTCAAGAAATTTAGCAATTCTGTTACTAATGTTGTCTCGAAAACGATGGGTAACCAGACTGACGAGCGCTTCCCTTTATTTGTCACGCACGGACCTGAAAGAAAACATCCTTGGACACTAAAACTTAAATTGCCCATAGCATCACCCCAAAAGACAGAACGCGAACCTAAAAGAAACAATCACTCACTTTTTGCAAATGCAAACACATACAGACTATTTGACAAACTAGGGAAACGACGTTTTTTTAGACACACTTCTATCTTTTGATATCAAACAAAGAAACTAAGTGATTATAGACACACTTCTATTTTTTAACGTACAGACAAACACAAACAAAAATACACACATTTTTGGCAATTTGATTAGTATGTCTTTTCTAGAGTATTGGGGTATCCCTGAAAAGGGCTGTTTTGTGGACGAGGAGTTATGGCAATCTTTTATAGTCTAAGATTGCGTGCCCTCTGGCGACAGGCTTTCCCACAGGGCCTGCTTCTTAGGAAAGAGAAGGAGAACTCTTTCGTGTCTACACGGCAGTCAACAGATCTTCTGTCTGGTTCCTGATGTTGTTGCTGCTGCTGTTCTGTCTGCTCTCTCTCTCTCTGCTTCTGAAGTTTGTACTTCTTCGTCCACTCTTCTTTCTCCTTCTTGATTTCCTTTCTGAAGAGCTCTTCTATCAGGTCTTCGGTCACTTTCAACATTCTGACATTCTCTATTTCTTCAGGCTTAGGTATCATGTTTTGCCTGACGCGATGAAAATCCACTTAAGCTTCGTTCAGCTTGGCAAGTCTTGAACACATCTTCATAGCAGGATGAGTCAACAATGAATGGTCAGACTGGAGACTACCTCGCGTTATATTTTTCAAGCGGTGACGCCATAGAAAACATCCCTACGATTTTTATTGGGTCGGAACACTATGGTAGTTGATTTAGTGGTAAGGGATAGAGAGAAATCAAAGACCATTTATAATGATAAACATTTAACAACAAACAACAGACGCATTTAGCCAAAAAACATTTTTCAAACAATTTTTCAAATAACAATTTATTTTTCACAAGTTTGACAACGTTTTGAGGTTAAGTTAGACGTCCGCGAATGGAAGTCATTGGGCCATTGATGTACACAACGTTTACCGCTAAAAACAAAATATATCCATAATGATCACAAAACCATCGATCTACTTTGTCATCGTTTCTAAAAGAGTGACGATCAAAATAAGTCACTAAATGTTCTAAAGAATATCCAAGACTGCGTTGATGAAGAAAATACACACAATATTGTCCACACACCATGAACTTTGTGGCTTGTAATTTCACATTACTGAGTCGTGTCGTCTGGGCATTTCTTCTCATAAAGTTGATGACGTCGTCTTCTAAAAGGTGGCAATCCATACGAATCAAAATACTCCACACAACCTTCTTTTAGGGAAGTAGACGGCTACCTAGTAAATTTATAGGAGATGACTGTCGTCCGTATTGATGAAATAAGCTTGATGATCTTGATGTTTGCGATGTTCATCTTTAGCACACACCACAAGATTCCAAGAAGCAGTGTACGAACTATGATTCAGAAGGTAATAAAGTTCCCAGGTATCCATTTTTTGTTTTCTTGTTTTTTTTTTCTCACAGGTAATGATAAGTCATCAATTCAATCCTGACTTTTTGCTTGAAAATGTCTGACAAATAACCATTTCTTCGCTTCGTCTGAGCCAAGAGAGCTTCGATGTGATGGTTCTCTAGAGCAATCAGTGGAGGAGAGGAATGATCACACAAGTCGTTATACCACTGATGCAACACTGCTTCTTCTGATATGAGACTCCAAGCGTCCTCCAGGTATTCATCAAAATTTTCTTCTTGACTCAGCATCATCATTTATCGTGTTGAAGTTGACTTGGATGATCGTTTTGACATCCATAGCAATCTTTCTTGATCAATTCCGTAATTTTATCCGCCAGGTGTTTGGCAAAACAGGAGACTAAATGTTGTTTTTGTTCTCGCCATCTGGACCTCATCATTATGTCGTTTTCGTCTTTGTCTTGTGGTTCTGCTTCCACGGTATCCTCCTATTCCATTTCCAAAGATTCTCCAATATTAAAGAGGGATTACAATCTTCCATTGCTTCTAATAATCTAGAATGACTTCTCTCAAACTGTTGATTTCTATGGTATTATCGAATTCGGTATACAGGATGACGTTCACCGTGTTGTTTACGGGTATTGGCTTTGCAAACTGAAGTTCCACACGAGTCTGGTAGGTGTTTATAGGGTGGAAATATCCATCGTCGCTGCCTTGGTCTGGAGTGAAATCAAAGGCACACAAAGTGTAACCTTCTGCATAATCCACGTAGTTAATGCCGTGACTGGTGTTGGTTTCTAACTGGCTCGTGGTTTCGTACAGGGACATGTACAATCAAGAAATTCTTATCGTCACTAAAGTCAGGTTCGAAAGGTCTAGTATACAAGTTTTTGCAATCTCGACTGGCTTCTATCTTGGACGCATTGTGGTGTTGAAACTCAAAATGATTTTCCTCGAAGGTTCCATTGAAGGCTGTATTTTTGACGATACCAATGATCAAACGTTTGGGTAACAGTCCTTGGAACAGATGATCTCCGATCAACGATTTATGTCCAGCGGGAATGGCAAAAGTTTTCACTTCCACGCGTCGTATCGGATACTTGGCGGTCGTTCTGCTTAAAGTGTGACTGATGTCGTTTCCCACTTTAGGTAACACTTCCACACGTAGTACGTAGAGTCTGGCTTCTTGAATGACTGTTTTGTAATATACAGCATCACTTATAAAATGGAAAGCGGCACTTTTACGATTCAATCTCAGGCAGACATACACTCCGTTCAGCAAATACTTCTCTTGCAACCACAAGTCTAAATGCAAACGAGCCATCAGTTCTAAATTTGTGTTGGGTCCTCTGGTATTGTTTCGTCGACCGTTGAATCCCACGTTCTGGCATGGTTCTTTATCTGTAATGAATCGGTACCGTTGAATTTGCCTGCTGTTTCAGGTTTCCATACCACACAAGCATCCAGATGGGTGTTCTTGGCTTCTTTTCCGTACGTCAAGAGATTTTCTAGGTACGCTCGGTAAGGGTACGTATCCATACTGCTACTGACCAGTTTGTTATTCATGTACAAATCCATTCCACTGAACAAGAAATGCGTGAAATTGTTGACGGTGGCTACTTTATCTTCGTTCTTTATATCGGGACCGTCCGTCGATGTGTCGATCACTTTCACTCTCAAGTACAAGTAACTTCTATTCAGATCGATGTAATCATCGGGCTGTCCTTTGATTTCAAACGCGATGGGGGCTGATCCCGAGTCTTTGACAAATGAGACAGGATGAAATTCGACCCATTGGGATTCTTGCATCGTCATCATGGTGGGAGGCATGGCAAACCGATCCAGTTCGACTTGTAACAGGCGCAATACTCTCGGTGCATCATTTTCTATCTTTTTTCTCTGTTATTCAATAAAAAAAAACGCCTAAGTCTCGAGCAGATTTTCTTTTCTTACTCTTTCTAGATTTAGGGGTGTGAAGTCCACTGGAGGAGTGCTTTCGTCGTCTCTTTCTGCCTTTTCCTTGCTGTGGTGTCATTGAAGTAGGAATGACTGACTCGGTAGCGTCCAGCGCACTTATAGGAGTTTCTCGTCGGCCCAAAATATCTTTGCCCGTTTGAAGCAATACATATTTGCCTGCTCTCAAGAAAGCTTCTTTGGGTTGTGTTTGTCGATGATGACATTTTGGAGAAATTCTTTGCCTTGCGTTAACGCGTGATCTTTCAAGGCGTGCAATCCTCATGTTACCATCGATTTCAAAACAGGATCCACTGAACGAAAGGCCGATTTCAGCATATCTCCTAAACCATGTCATCGCTGTCGAGCGACTCCTCGGTACACAGGATACATTACTTACAAGTTTTCGAAAATGGAGTTTCACCGTGACTTTCCCTTTGGTGAATGAAATATTTTGTCCCAGATCTCCTTTTATAGCAATATTGACAGTGTCAAAATACGATTTACTGACGGGTAAATAGTGAGGAAGTACAAATTTGCGATGAACGTGATAGCTGTTTCCACCTTTCTCGTCAGCGTTCGTGACAGAATCCACTTTGAAAGGAATGTCACGCAGTAACGGTACGGAGGTGTGTCCCACCACGTTGTGCTCCACCACATCGGAGTACACAAATATCAAAATCAGTCTTTGGTTCAGTTCTACCAAGGAACGAAATAACTTGGTAAAAGTATCATTTTCTGAAATGATTGATAATTTGTTTTCCTTGATCATCGCCATCCTCATCTCAACTTCCCCACCCAAAATGTCAAACAATTCATGACAAAATAAAATGGAGAACGCTTTACCCTCCGAAAATGTCATCAGTAGGCGACGAGCCACTCGTTGGTACTCAATGGTGACACTTATTCTGACACTCTCCGATGCTTTGCCAAACACGACAATGAACCTGGTAGCAATCGTGCTCACCAAATGTTTACTGCTAAAATAATAGCCTGGGGAAATTATCAAGTCATAGGTCCACTTTTGAGTGTGTGTATTTTGTGTTTTCATTCGTTAACCTACATTGTTATTCAAGTACCTTTGCACTTGCTCTTCATGAACTTCGACCGCAAAACAATATGATTTGGAAGGACATTTAGGACTTATGTAGGGTGAGTGATTTCAACCAAAGCCACTTCCCAGTGGGCTTCGTGATCTGATTAGATGGCCTGAGGTAATTTCGCCGTGGAACAGCATAAAGTGTTGTTCGGAAACACCTCCAAAGAACTGTCACTGGGTAACGTTATGTAAAATTGGTTGGTGTTTTTCATAATTCCAGAGTTCTGCTGTCCGAGGGGTCACTAGTAGTGAGAGGAGTGTCTAAAAGGGGATTGCTGTTGTGGTTATTGTTGTAGTGGTGACTGACGTTGGACGCAAGACTCCCGTTGTTCCCGTTAGAGGAGTATTTCAGGGAAGGATTGGGAAGAAGGTAACCGATGCAACTGCTCAGTAAAATGGTCCACAATTGTTTGTCTCCTTCTTGCAAACTCAAATTCGCAATTGCCGCATCGATGACACAATACACCACAAAGATTTGGCAGAAAAAGAGGATTTGCGTTTTAGGCACACATTCTCCACACCACACCCATAAGAGTTACTTTTGTAGATCTTGCAGAGAAGAACAGGAGGAATGAGTAGTCACTGTGGTAGTAACGGTTGAGGCTGTGTTGAAGGACATGATGGTTACTTCTTTTTATAGTCGATGACTTGCGAAGCGTCGATCCAAGAATCAAAACTGAGAGGATATCATTTCCAACGTACTTTGACTTCTTTGACGAGTTGTTTTCCCACTTTATGGGTTCTTTGATCGAGAATGCCTCCGATGTTGTACACTTCGTCTTCTTTTTTTGTCACGCGTTGTAACTCGATCAAGTAAAATGTTCCTTTTAACACTTTCCCGTTTATGTCTTCCAATTTATAGACCGCAGAATGACGACCAGGCACTCGTCCAGTGACACGAAACAATTCAGTGATCCAGTTGGGTTAGTAACCTTTGTCGAAAGTGCGTATGGTTTAGCAAATGCGCATCCAATCTCCTGCTCACAATGCTCCACTTTTCCTGGGGACAGCCACCAGGACGTACCAAAGTGGCGCTCAAAAACAAGCACCTCGTCGCTAGGTGTCACTTCTTGGGAGGCACGTCCGATGCTCAGATGGTAAATTTGTTGTATTCTTGGACCAGGTGCGATAAGATGTCGATATACTTGATAGCGTGTTGATGAGTAAAATATTTCCACATGCGTTCTTTCAAAGTGCGCTGAAAAGTTCCTCAATGCTTACTTTGGTTTCGGGATTCTCGTTGGAGAAAATATGAATGTCTCGTTTATTTAATTCTTTTTGGAAAGCTTGGTTCAGAAATTTGGTGTCTTTGTCTGTTTGCGATCGAAGAGGGTGACGACCACTTTGTTTCAACACCAGTTTGAGGGCTCGCGCTAACTCAGAACTCGATTTGGAAGTCAAAGGCACGACCCAGGCAAATTTGGGAAAGACTCCGATGACACAAAACAAATATTTGCAGAAACCATTGTAGGTGGCCAAATGAGAGACATCGGCTAAATCGGCTTGCCATTGACGATCGATGTCCCTCACTCGGGTGCGGATTCTGGAAAATTTTCGTCGAATGGGTTTGTTTAAAGTGTACGTGGCTTGTTCTTGTAACCATCCTTGCACATGAGGTAACCAGAGACTTCAGTTGGGTTTTGGCAGCACGATACAATTTCTGAACTCCTCCGTAACCTGCATGATGGACTGGATCGTAGTAAATGCTGGCAAACACCTTTTCCATTTTCGCTAATAAGTCACCGACTATTCACTGATGCTACTCTTTCTCGTGTGGTACTTTCTTGGCTTGTAATGCTTTGCATGTCCGGCGAGCAATGGTGCCGAGGAAGATGTCTGAACAGGGGTAATCGATTCTTGTTTCACATCTGTCTTCACTTCTTTCCTTTTCTCTTCTGATGAACAAAGGGTGAACATCATTTTTTTTAAAAATCCGTCCAATTCTGGATGTAGGTGGTGTTTTTAACTTGCGTACTATTTCTGGTGGAGTTTCAAACTCTTCTTCTTCTCCTTTTTCTATTTTGGTCACTGGGGGTAGTGGTGATAGACTTTTCATCAGAGTCTTAAAATTTTTTAGAGTTGGCAGAGCTGTTTCGTCTACAGCTTTCTGGTAAAAGAGTTGCATTCGTTGCAACAGTTGACCGTACCTTTGCTATTTTTTGGTTTCGGACAAATCGTTGCGATCCATCAACGATTGCGATTCCAGTTGTAACTGAGACATCTCGGACAAATGAGGATTGAGTCCGTTGATCTTGCCAACGATGGTATTCAATCCATCGTTTGTAAGGCACTAAAGCCAGTTTTCGTCCTTCCATCGGATTTCAATGGTTATGTTTGAGATCTTTTAACTCCAGAGGTCCCTTTTATATTGTTGTCCATTTTATATAGGAGCTATGGCGGGAAAAACACTTCCCAGGAGTCCCTAAGGAGGTCCTACTATTGCTTTGGTAAGAAGTCCTAAAAATCCTCCGCGTTGCACCAACATCTTTTTCTTTTGATGTACGGGGATTTTCTTTTGGACTATTTGGCGAAAAACGTGTCGATGCGTGGCTAAGCATTTTTTTTCTTCTGATGTTTACACAATGTTATCGTGCCTTTCAAGACATTCAAACAACATTCGCACACGGTATCGATAACATTTTTGGAGGCTGTTTGAATGGTTTGTTTTCGAATGTGTGGAGAGGCTTTGGACAGGACGGACAACACATCCCAATGTTTGGCTAAACGAGGAGGCAGTCCTTTCCTTTCTTTCCTTTAGAAGAGTAATTTCTTCTGCTGGTGATATCTTTGTTTGTTGGTTGGTTCCGGGACACACACAGAAAATACACTGACGTCGATGACTTAGCACACGCCCTTTTATCTTTTTTTTCCGGACTATCCTTTCGTCAAAAAGGTGACGATGTGTTTTCCAAAAATCGCCAAAGAATCACCCCCTTTGCTGACTCCTCTGTTTCTTTAGACGGCTGTGTCTTTTCTAGGGGTGACGTCGATGCTTGGCTAACCGTTTTTTCGGATGACGAACTGTATGTTAACTTTATCAACAGCAGAACGATGATGGTGACGATGTGCTTTTCTTTGAGGGGACATCTTTGTGCGTTCAGGAGCACACAAAAATACGCACTGAAGTCCATGTCTCGACACGCGTCCTTTTATCTTTTTTAATTAAGATAATGACACCTCCTAGAGAACCGCTACCTCCAGGTTTCAAAATTGTTTGCTTTTTGGTCTGAGTGTCGATGCGGAGATCGGCCATTTGTTTCAAGGCTACTTTGGTTTGATGAGGGATGTCAATGATGCCTTGCAGTAATTGACGTGCCGTCACCATAACCCATCGTAAGACTTCTTTTAGACTGGCTTCTAAGCCACGACCACGTATTTGTGGATTTTTTCGCGACTGATGCCGTACAAGGCACGAATCAATTTGACGGGAAGATGAGACTGAATGGACGTCATGTTGACGCTGTGTGAAACAGAGCCAAAGTGAGCGAGGTTTTTATTGATTTTTTTTTTGTTAAGTCGACGATGTGGACGTATACACGACAGGCCCTCCGTCTTGGCACCAGTGGTGATACAAATGGGTGCGAAATCGCAAATAATCGGAGATGGTGGGTTTTCAATCCACGAGTAAATTGGCGTGTAGTGTTTGAGTGGCATCGTCGTACGCATGAGTCAGCCAAGGCGTTCCTAACTGTTTGGCTAAGACTTGCACTTGCGATTTGTCTCTAGGGCATTTAAACAAGACTACATAATGAGTATTGAGACTGATGGTGCGATGGGCTTTACTTGTTGAAACAAATTTTGGGTAATGTAAATGACACTGGCGATTGCGATGATGCCCTTTGCGCGTAAACCACAGTTTAATTTCTTCTTCGTCTTCTCCTAACATGTCGAAAATGACCAGATGGGTTTGACTGGGGTCAAACATGATCCCGTCGTCCTCGCCAGCAATGCCTTCCACAAGCAGGATGGAATCGCCTTGACTTTCAATACGCCGATTGCCACTCTTTGTAACACCACACGATTCGTTGAGGTGGACGATCGATCAAAATGATATTTATGTTCGATCCAACGTTTGAAAAGTTTAAAAAGTTCGGTTTGGCCTGAACCGCTGAGTCCGGCAAATTAACATGTTAAAGGGATGGCGAAAATACAAGTCCTCCCAACTATCACGATCTAAGTGTTCGTCGATGACTTTGAAAGTGGAGGAAGAGGGAGCAGAGACAGCAGAGGTATCCATAGTACAGGTAGTCACTTTTGACACGAAGACAAACAAGACAAGAGTTTTAATACTTTTTCAGGACACGTTTATTTTTATTTTTTTAGTGAACAACACGAAAGGCAAAATTGCATAAAAGCCAACGGGTTAAGTACAGAGATAAAATACACATCTAAACAATCAAAGTGGAATATAAACAAGTCGCTGTACAACATGTATTTGGTAACAAAGGTGTCCTAGGGACAGTGTGTAATGTTCTTACTGTCTCTACATTGGTTACAGTCACATAGGTGTAATCCCAGAATGGTCTTTCGGGAGTGTCCATGGCAGCCCTGTCCTGAAGGGAGTGGTTGTCCTCGTTGCCGGGTACTCCTTCTGGCACTGTCACTAACACATACCTTGTTTCTTCGCTGCTTCTTCTTCCTGTCGTTTCCTTCTTCCTGCCTCTTCTTCTTGCTGTATATGTTGAAGGAGAAAAGCTTGTTCTGCTTCTTTATGCTGCTGTAAAAATTTCTCCAATTCTTCTTTCTGTTTCTATTTAAAATTCTCGACGTGTAGTAAAGAAGGAGAAGGCGGCGATGGTACTGGTACCGGAACAAATTCTTGCAAAGAAGAGAGAAAATCCACTAAATCCCAATTAAATCGGTCTTCTTCTGAATCTTAATACTGGATCTTCTGGAAGTAAGACTGTGCTGACTTTGGTAGCCACTGCTATGCCATCGCTTCTCTTCTCCACTGGCGGTGCACCCCAGTTCATCGTCTTCTTAGTTTCCGTCATGTTTGAAAACTCTGTTGCATTGATTGACTGCGCACACACACTAGTGCATCTATATGGGGATTGTGACGTCACAGGTAGCTCTCTTCGGATTGGAAGACTCCGTGCTGTACTGAATTTTGTAACGCGTGTTACGCTTGGTGAAAAAGCTCAATCCGTTTAATTCCCTTCACCTGTTCTCGTCACAAGTTGTGGACTAACGTTGAATCATCTACCCTCGTATCGACGATGCTGTTCCGCACGGACTTGCCCATGTATGTGAAATCATCATGGACAATCATCCGGATCACCGATACGAGCGTTTGGTGTGATGTGATGTGATTTGGATTTTTAAGGTAGCTTTAACAATTGTTCAGTCATATCGCTACGATGTCTGCAATGTGGCAGTTTATAGTGATGTCTAGCACTGGGGCATCATGTCGCATACATGTAGCATGATGTCCCACCCAGTCACATTATCCTGACACCGGGCAGACCAGTCCTAACACTAACCTGTTAATGCTGAGGGCCAAGCGAGGCAGCTGTTAGTACCATTTTTGTAAGTTTTTGGTATGACTCGGCCGGGGCGAGCGTTTGGAAAAGAAGAATTTATGTGGAGAGACAAGGCTGTCTGAAGCGAGTCTTCATCTACGGTCCAGAAGTTAGAAGAAGTTTGAGGAAGAGAAGAAGACATATGCGATGCCCTCTATGTTAACGGTATGATGTTAGAAAAAAATCAAAGACCTTTTTCAGGGGCACTCATTGTAATAATTGAGTCCAATGCTCCATTGGCCATTTCAAATTTGCCCTTGACGCTATATCGTCCCAGGGTGATCTGAAAAGTCTTGAGGCTATATCGTCCCGGGGGTAGGGGTGTCTGTAATGTATTTTTTCATTGAGGCTATATTGTCCCCTTATACTACTAAAATAGCTTGGTTACTATGGCAACTGATTAAACTACTTTTATCGTCATGCTTTTCTATGAACTGTTTATTATTATTCTACTATCTTTCAAGTTGTTTTGAATTTGAACACAGGCATTCATATTTCAGCTTTCAAACGTGTTACAAGATGTACTTTTTGATGCAAACTTTAAATAAGTGGAAATCTGTATATATAATCAGAAATGTATTGTCTTAAATCACCGTGAATGCTTTAAGTTTTCACCCACCCACACCACAAACAAATTTATTTTAATTTATGGAACAATCCTCAAAGTCCAGTTGTGCTCCTCTTTTAAATTTATTGTTTATTCATAATCACTCTACAAAAGAAATGTTCTAATTAGTCCAACAGAATAAATTATGCTACTTCATTAGATATTTCTGCATGCAGTATTTGCACAAACTTGCTGTATTGTAAGAAAATTTTCAATCTTTAAACCATGCAAATGCATACGTACTCGAGATGTCAGAAGGCAATACAACCCATGAAGTTTTCAAATCCTATCATCGTTACAAGCGATTAACAGAGCCTAGAGGTGTACAAATTGGCAGATTTAAGGTAATGTAAATTAAAAGATCAAAATAAAATGTATGTTTTGTGTATAAACTAACTTGGTTAAAATAAAATACATTTTGGCAACGACAATTATTAATAATTTTCCAGCAGGTGCGAACAAAATCATAGGAAATTTGTTTCTGTTGTTTGTTTGGAAGCACGTTTTTAATATTTGTGTTGAGAACATCATCAGAAAATAATTAATCTTGAACTCGCTTGACTTTGGGATTTAGAAAAAAGAGTTGTTAAAAGATTTAAAAAAATGAACTTGTATCAGTTGCTAAAAGAAATTCAAGATCGGATAGGAGTTTATATATCGTGTGCTTGAAACTGACTTATTTAAAATTAAACACTCGTCGAATAAACATAAGACGGTGAGAAAGTTAAATTTCAGAGAGGTGTGCAAGAAAGTTTACAAAAATGGCACTTTTTTGGAAACGTGGGTAATTTTTCGAACATAACAAAAAGGGCATACTAGTATATGCATTTTTCAGAAAAGAAAACCAACAAGCTTCCTCTCACTGAAGTATTTTATATTAAATAAAACAATAATATATGTATTAATGAAACAGCTACGTTTTATATAAGGCTATTTTATGATCTGGAAAATGAGGATAGGAAGCTAGAAGGTCATACGGGAGGTCATTAGAGATAGGTATGGTTGAAAGGACCCACACAGACCGTGATGCAAGAATCAAACTCCTGAAGAAAAAAGGCTACACGATCTACCGGGATACTGGGAAGAGAAAAGCACTACAAGTGAGGACGAAACTCCACAGGATGAAAACCTTCCTCCTGGAGGAAGGTGGGGGTCTATTGGTGCAAACAGATTTAATCATAATGTTACAGCATACCGGCATACTTGTACTACTAGGGGGATATCGAAGACCCCTGTGTGTCCTTTCCGACCGCCTCGTTTAGCGAACTATGAGCGAGAGTAAGCTATGAATTGAAGCTACCTGAAAGACTGTTGAAGTGCGCCTGCTGTAAGATCCCACGGAAGGGTCTGGGTGAGCGCGCTTCTTGGCCTGCTTTGAAGGGTGCTGCTGCCAGGGATCATTGTTGGTTCCTCAAATCCTGTGACGTCGCAGAGGGTATGAGGAATCCAAAGAGCGTCTCCGCCTCAAGGGGTGTATTCCTTACAAGATTCTTGCTCTGGTGTCGCAAGACCTTCGACGTCTCCAATGCGGCATCCCTGCAGAGACGAAGAAGCTCCACAGACAGGGACATCAACATGGAGTGGCACGATGTCTTTACTTGTCTACAGCAAGCGATGAAGCGCCGCTCAAAGATAATGATTCCTCCTTAAAGAGATCTCCAAAAAGAAAACGGCGATCCTAGGCAACCTTCATGAGAGGGGTTTTAAGCTCAAATTACTCCAAGGTTTTAACCGGGAGGCGAGCACTGGCAACATACGATTCCCCATTTATGACACTCGCGAGTCCAAGGGCGGAGGTGGAGGAGGTTTAAGGGAACAATCAGGCAAAGACTTGCTAGCTGGAGGCAGAAAACAGCAGACAAAGCAAATATTAGGAGATGAACCATCCACTCTGCTGCCTGGCAAAACTCTTTTCCATAGGAAAATTTCTGAAAGCACTTCTACCATCGCAGTTCGGGAGCAGCAGAAAATCTGGATAAGATGCTGTCCCAGAGAATCTCTCCAGATTTGAGAGAATGTTTTTGTCATTAGCACCTGATGGCTTGGGGCCCAATTCAGGAGGAAAAGATGTGATAAACTTAGTTCACCGCAATCGAAAATCACAATCCTTCAACACCTGGCCCAATATTTAGGAAGAAGCTGGGACCTCGATGGACGGAGAGGGACCGTTAGCCCTGGTTCTTCTGAGTCCACCATGATGGAAATGATATCAATGTCGTAAACAAGACTGTCCCTAAAATTATATCTCTCCAGAAGGGTTACCTTCGTTCTCAAGCCGCTTTTTTTTTGGGGGGGGGGGGATGGAACTAACCCAGCTGGTAGACCTCTTACGCGAATGGGATCACTGATCCCTTCAAGATTGTCTAGGATCCGAATGTTAGCAACCTCCCTTTTGTTGGTCCAGGTCAGACGGGATGGAGCTGGCTACAGCCTGTCATATCCACCCTACCTTGAAGCCAAGGGAGGGACATCCAGGTGCCATGGGGGAAAGGTAGACTCACTTCCAAGAAATGGGGGTCTCCACATATCCCGTAGGGATTAATAAAGAACATAGGATGGGAGGGGATGCCGACAGTCCCCCTTATTAATCGGGCAAGTACAACTTGACTCCTGATCCCCCAAGATTAAATAGGAACATATGAATGAGGGATATCGACTTTATCCCCGTCTCTAGATTGATAATCAAACCTTGGTTCAAAGCCCAGTGACCAATCACTGGAGAAAAATCGATACTGTCATGAAAGATCTGATGGACTAGCCCACATCAGATTTATCCACACAAAACCTGTGCTCTTTCCTCTCATTCAACGGGACCCTGACAGCCCAGATCAGATTTATCCACACAAAACCTGTGCTCTTCCCTCTTATTCAACGGGACACTGACCTTGAGAGGATTCTACTCAGCCGTAAGCGAGAGAACGTACGATTCACTCTAAGATGTTTATACTCCCACGGAGGTCGCAGGATGTTCTTGCAGCACAGGGGCAGTAGTCTTCCCAAACAGAGATCCGGACCCCTCCATGGAACAGAGGGGGTTGTTCGTTGAAAATGAGAAAGTTGCGCACTTCTCTCCCCCCCCCCCCGTCCGTGCAGTGACTTTGTGAAGTCCTACACCTGGTCAGTTCAAGACAACAACATATTTTAATGGAAATGAAAATAGGGATAATGGATTGATGAATAAAAATATATTGAAACTGAAATTGTAAATAGCAACAATGCACCTCTGGACCATTGGACCAATATGTACACCATATTTCAGAGACATATCTTGAAGGGTTAGCGTGATATTCTCCAGAAATGAAAATGTTTACAGATGGATAGGCTGATATTTAGACAGATGGAAATTGCTACATCGCCATTTAATACAAACCAGAGAAGTATAATGGTAACCACTGGTGCATCAAAAATTAGACCCCTGTAACCTACTTTGCCAACAGTGAGTGGTACTCTGTGATAAATCCATGAGTACTGCATGTTGTCATTTCTGGAACAATAACACCGGTCTACAATTATTCTGCTTCAAAATGTGTTATTTATTATGGATTCTGATGTGCTGAATTCAAATATGACAATTAAAACAACTGATTGGTTACTTATTCCAAGATAATTAAGTTTTAACATTTTACGTTTACGTATGTTGTGAAGATAGCAGAGTTTTAATAATAAATTGTAAACCTAGGTCCTTTATGTGTTTATGGTTGCTTTACTGTCCTGTTTATGTAGCACTTTAAAAAACAGCAAAACGGTTATATAAATAAATGTATTATGAAACAAAAGGCAATATATCTATTATGTACATATACGTACATGGTTTAGTCCTTATTCAGTGTCTACTCTGTGCTTCTTGGCTTGTCTCTTGTATTCATTAAATGGAGCATCTCTTGTCACTGTCCAGCAATAGTCTGCAAGCATTGATGGGCATCATTTGCCCCGATAGCGTTTCTCCATTGGTGAAATCGCTCGCTCTGCTCCGCAGTTCGCTGGAAAAAAATCTAGATGAGAGTGCAAAAAATGTATCTTTAGTGACATGTTTCAACCAAGGCCTTTGTATGCCTTAATGAGGTTTTCAACCAACTCCCTGTAGTTGTCTGCCTTGTTGTTTCCGAGAAAGCTTAATGCCACTAATTGGAAGGCTTTCTATGCCGACTTTTCCCTAACCACGCAGTACACGGTCAAATGCATCATCTCGAAGTTCATGAATCTGACGACAAACAAAGACACGTTTCTTTATCTTAGCTTCACTTAACCTTGGAAATTTTCCACGGAGGTACTTGAAAGCTGCTTGTGTTTTGTACATGGCCTTGACAAAGTTCTTATCAGACCCAGCTTTATGTACAAGGGTGGCAACAAAATCTTCCTTGATTCAACAAGTGGTGGATGCTGAACGCTTTTCCTCGCAGGCTCCAATGACTTTCGGAGTGGCCAATGTCTCTTGATGTAATGGGAATCTCTCGCAGAGAAAACAGCAGTACTTTGTATATCCAGTCTGCAGACAAAGCAAGTGAGCAAGAACATTCAAATCGCCACAAAGCTGCCACTAATGTTGGTCATAGTTATGTACCTCAAATGTTGTTTTATATTTTCAAATGTTTATTTCATATGGACTGCATGACCAACTGGAATTTGTCAAAACATTACCATTATGCAGCAAAACAGATTAAGACTTGACTTCAATGAATCAATGAACAGTCACACTCATCTGGATCATGAACGATGTTGAGGGCTGCCATCACACCATCGATGTTGTTGCAGGCTAAAATATCGCCTTCCATGAAGAAGAATAGGACAAGGTCCTTTTGACGGTTACGGAACATGGAAACCCTAACATTACCTGCCAGGAGATTCCACTGCTTTAGTCTGGAGCCCAACAGCTCTTCCTTACTCTTGGATAGTTCCAAATCCCTTACAAGGTCATTCAGTTCACCTTGTGTTATAAGGTGTGGTTCAGAGGAGGGAGATAGAAAAAAATATGAGTCACATGACATTGATGATTTAGGACTAGGTGTTTCATCCTCTTCCTCACCTGACTCAAGTGAGAATGATGCTGGTGCATCAGGAACCGGCAGTCCTTCTCCATGGGGTACAGGGCATATAGATGACGAATGTTTGGATAATGCACATTCCACTTTTTCTTCTTTGACACGCCTTTCTCAACTGGGGGCACCAAGCAGAAATAACAATTGCTGATATGTTCCTTTGGCTCTCTCCAAATCATTGGCACTGCAAAAGGCATAGATTTCCTTTTCCTGTTCAACCACTGGCGAAGACTTGATGCAGCATATGTGTGGGGTCCACCTCTTGTCCTATTTCCAGTTGTGCAGCCAAAACAAAGGTGATAGGATTTCTTAACCATAGTGTTTATACTGTATTTTGTGATGCACAAATCACTTCACCACAAATATTGCAGAAGTTATCTGCATTGTTCACACAAGTACGAGGCATCTCTGCTCACTCTGGCAAAACATAAATGTGTCCCTTGGCAAAGTCAAACACTGACAAATATGAGAGCACGATACTGTATGATTTCTAGAGCTGATATAGGGCAATTTGTTCAGCAGAGTGATGTAAGCTTAGTTACGATTGCATGATCCATGACTTCTATGAATAACATGATGCAATTCATATCATGTATGATGCAATACCAGCTTCAGGTCGCATCATTCATTGTTCTGCCTAAAAAAGCAAGTACTGTCAAAACCCAGTCATATTCATAGACCCAGTCAAAGATGTATTTGAGTTATTTCTGGTTTAAATTGAGATCCCGTCCCTTTATACTCACTTATCATCCACCATTCCCACGTCAAGGGTTGTATATACTGACCCAGTATCATATCTTGTAAAACTAGAGCCAATCAACAATTTTAAGCATCATTTTCGTTCTCAGTTACAAAGAATTAGTAAAGTTGGATTACGTTTATTTCGGAAGCATTTTGGCTGTAGACCAGTAAGGCTATTAACATCTGCTAGTGTGAAATGTAGGTGTCTGTGATCCACCTTTGCTAGGGACTAGTAGACCACCTTAGGAAAATCCATCCATCAAGTATTATGCAACAACTCAAGTGAAATGGAGACAACTGTAAAAGCTTAACAATGTCTATACCGATGTCATCAGAAAAGTGATATCTAGGTCTCACTTTTTCTCCATAATGAAGACAAAATGAGACAAAACACAGAAGACAATATAACAAACTTTTGTTTATTAAAGTTGTTTATTTACTTGATGATTTTAATTACAGGTGATGTACATCATACTGCCTACTGACACACCTGACTGATTCTCTACAAATGGTTGTAATGTTTAACTATAGCTCAGTTATATTATTTATCAATCAAAGTATACCCACACATAGAGCCATTAAAGAACCTGGTATAATTGGAAAGAGAAGAGAACCCTACCTGCTAACATATAAATGCACTAGCGGTTCACAGATACACTGCCTACTTCAAGTAGCAAATATTCAAATATTAATGTTGCATACTGACCTTGACCTCTGAGGCCTTACTGTGATTGTGTTGCCTAATGACCTTTAACTTTATGACACCTGGTCTGTACAATGTCTTGTGTTCACACTGTATGGAAAGTACAATGACACACCACAGATGTAAACAGAAAAATATGGCCATTTAAGAAAACTTTACAGAAAAAGCTCATGCTTAATGGGTGAAGGCAACTACAAGTACAACGACTATTATGACTCTTTCTGACAATCATTACTCCTGA
Organism: Sinohyriopsis cumingii; assembly: GCA_028554795.2. NCBI lineage: Eukaryota > Metazoa > Mollusca > Bivalvia > Unionida > Unionidae > Sinohyriopsis > Sinohyriopsis cumingii. The sequence goes on along the minus strand of CM068835.1, from coordinate 120,380,263 downwards.
GACTTGATGCATGCAGGCAGTTACCATAGTTTCATTCACCTACAAGTTTTGGGCATTAAAACAAACATACAATATATATGCTCACTTATATGTTCAGTCCTACTCCAAACTGCACAGACCCAGATCTTACATTGCAAAATGCACTGGCAGATCTGGCTCTATGCAGTTTATTAGGAGTAATCAGTAGTTAAATATCTAATCTAGAAAGATAAATTTGTGTGGGGGTTAGGTTTGCCTTGTCCCTGGCAAACACCAGAATTCCAAGGATTGAATTTTTCTATTCTGTACACATGCACAAAGGAAGTTATTTTTCTCACCATATTTTAACATGCAACTTTGCATATAGCATGGAAAGTGGATTTTAATACACAGTAAAAGGGGCATCAGTAATGTGTATTCTGAATTATATTAGCCGACAATAAGAGTATTCAGGGTCACTGCACGTTTGTGCTAGATAAATGCTGCCCTGGGTGAGTGCCACGTTCAGCCCTAGCCCACCCCTCTGAAACAAATACCACAAACTGCACCTCCAACTTCATGGCACCGTGTGCAATCATCCTCCCCTAAAAAACAGCCATGGGAATATCAATGGTACAAACTGACATCAGTCTGGCATCCTAGCTTTTCCACTTCAGATGATGTATTTTGTTACGGTATGGTTAAGAAATAAGCAGTGACTATTGATAGGGACCCATTCTATTTACATTTGACCTGGCCCTTGAAGCAAGAAAGTACACTATAATTAGTAATATCTAGTTGCAGCATTTACCCTCATACAGTGCAGACTCTACATAATACAGAAAATAGGAATACACTAGCATCCATCCCAGTCATTCAATAGTCCAACTACAGTGGGTGCATGTACATGGGCTAGAAGTCATAATTTCTATCATGTTTTCTGCCCTACAAACATTTTTCAATGCATGTTTATATGTCCATAGAAATTTGTATCTATGGGAACTAATTTTTGTCCTGCTCTGGAAATTTTGACGAATGAATAAGGTATGACTGTACAATGAGAAATATTTGCATTATTTATACATTACTGTGATATTACTGCTGCCCCTGATTTGCATTTTTATATATCTCATCATTTGTTGTATATTTCTTGTTCTTTACAAAAATTCCCACTGTGTAATAGCTCATTTGTTCACAACTGTTCAGTTCACTACTCTCTCATAAAATTAAAGTGCACTTATGACAGCATAGTTTTTAATTACAAAACTCTTCCTAGGTTATTATTACAACCTCACTAACAATTATATGACTTAAATGCATTTTCTAACTCCTACAGTATTTACTGGCTTTACATCATATATAGCCAATTTCATAACTGGTTTTAGCATTGTGTTAACATTTTTGCAAGAGCAAAATGAACAGCAATTAGTTGCAATCCCCATTTTATCTTTATCCAAGGATTTGAAAATTCCTCAGAGCTCAAGTCTTGACCTTATTTCTCTACACACCACAATTACAAACAACTTGCAGCACATGCATGTTGTGGATGGTAAATCCTATATTTATTGATTCTTGGAGATGGAGTTTGCACAAACTACACAGGTTTGTACACTGAAGCCATAATAGTACTCTCAACCCTGCCAATAAACTATAGAAAACAGAAACTCCAATGACCTGTTGACTAATCACCTAGGTGTTAATGTTTGCTTACATTTTTTTCTCAGCATGACAAGTTTTGGTCAAATGGCCAATCCTGAGCCCGATGGGTCACTTTTATGTCCATGTCTAGCATAATATAACATGCACAATTTTAATGAGATAATTTTAACGATTCTCCTTTAATTTGATTAAAATAAATAGATTCAAGTCTTTATGAACTGCTGTGATGTTTTTATAGAGAAAAGTGATGATTTTATATTAATAGCTATGCCAGTTTGTGGATGGAAGACACTCTGCTTTCTTTCCAAGAGGTTCTGAGAGGTCCATTATCAGAACTTAATTGGAAACAGAAATTTTGTCCACTTAACATTCCAGATGACTGATGATTTAAAACATAATAAATAATGTACACTGGGAATTCTTTTATTAGTCAGCGTGATCAAAAAGTCTGGATAATTTCATGTTCAGATCTTTTACCAAATTATAATTGATTCCCTTAGACCCAATGCATCTGCACTAAAAAAAACGTTTTTAAATGAATTAGGTTTGTCAGCGAGTACTTACATAATAGCTCCCTGCAAGATATGAGCTGTAAATCCATTTAAAATAAAAGAAAGTATGGAGATGCAACTGTAAAAAGTTCTAACCTGACAAAGCTGAACCTAATATGGCACACAAATTCTTCTTATGATACAAATGAAGTTTCATTATCTCAAATGGTTCTGGAGATATTATCCAGGCATGAGTTTGATGAATGGACAGACAATTAAACAAAATAACTCTTACAATGCTGCTCCAACTCCATTTCTTAAAATGGTACATAATGTCAAGTGCTGATAAAGAAACATGCCAAGATTCCTGAAGATATCTCAGAGTTCACATGACTTTAAATGAAAAAAGAGTGACAGATCGAGACAAGCTGACTACAATACCCCCACCCCCTGCCTTGCTGACTGATTTTTTTTTATCTTAATACTCAGAGAATGCATTTTTTGTGGCAGGCAATAATAACCCTTAGAAGATTAGAATCAACAAATGTCTTGTTACAACTGTATGACAGTTAGTGGGGAAGATTATTGTTATATTATTTCATCTGCTTTGATGCAATTAGTAAAAAATATGAACCAGAGAAACTGGACCATTGGTTCACAATGCAAAAATCAAAGCTTTCATTTTCCCCTCAAGACTTTTCCATCAGTAATTATAACAATCTGTAATCATGGCATGTTAATTAAAAAATTTGTTCAAACAACAAACCACATTTTAAAAAAAAAACACCTGCACATGATATGTGTATCTCATGACCTTTTCGAAAACAATGGACTTGACCTTTCATGTAGGGACTATTGTGTGGACCTGGGTAGTTTCATTAAAATATCTTTATAAGTTAAAAAATTACAGCCTTCTCAAGGAAACAGGTTAATGACTTGCATTATCCTTTTGGTGTGGACCTGACCTTCTGAGAGAAGCTATGATGCAAATATGTGAGACTATCAGGACAAAGTTTCACTAAAATATCTTTACTGGTTCAAAAGTTAAAGCCATACATGGATAGAAGACACCTAATTTTTTTTCCTCTGACATTAAGGGCCATCACTAAGGTACACGAGTCACAGTTCAGTCAGGATATATAACTGGCTGAAGTGTCACTAAAATATCTATAGTTTTACTTGAACATGGATACATGTTACGGCTGCATTTTTCCTTGCTGCTAAAGTAACTTTAACTTGATGAAACAGATGTGGCTATTGATATATAGCTGGCTAAAGATTCATTAAAACATCTTTTGTGGAAGTTGTACCCAGACAAGGATACAAGTCAGAAAATTACATTTTTCATTGCTTTGATCTTGGGGCAGGGTAAGTACACCATTTAGTCATTATATATAATTAGCCAAAGTTTCATTAAAATATCTTCAAAGGTTCGAAAGTTATAATCTGGACAAGAATACAAGTTAAAGAATTACACTAAAACTTGCTGCGATCTTGACTTCAAGGCAGGGTATGTGGCTATGGTATACGAAACAGCCTTGTCACGATATATATACTTGGGTAAAGTTTCATGAAAATCCCTCCAATCATTTCAAAGTTATGGATGCTACAATCAAATTTCAATGGACGGACAGACAAACAATGCCATCACATGTTCCACACAAGACAAGTATGTAAAAAAAACGATTCATTATCTATACCCAAGGGAAATAATAAAAATACATAATCTGATACCCAGTATCAATGTAAAACATGTGAACTAAAACTTGAAATCAAATGATACAGTATTTCTGGTGCATTGACTCCAGCATACCTTTCAGGGAACGAACAGTTTATAACATGTTCAGCTGTGGCTTAAAATATGATCTCGGTTAATATGTGACATACAATTAATTTACCAACATTTACCTTTTCAGCCAGAATTTATTCAGTACATTAGGCCACTCCAAAATGCACATAATGCAAAAGCCAAAACACTTTATCAACTAATACATCCTTAATAATAAGATGTCTCAACAAACAAAAAAGATCAACCAAAATATACAGCTGATAAAGCATGATATTGCTATAGAATACACATACCTACCTATGCATAATGTGCAGCCATACCCAAACAGTGTGAACCCAGATCTACCATCACATAAAGTGCCAGCAGATCTGGGTCTACACTGTTCACTTGAAAGGATTTGAATAATCAGCACAGACCCCGATCTGCCAATGCATTCTGTGATAGATTTGGATCAGCATTTTAAGTCATGATTAGAAATGGTCAGCAAGGAATGAACAGTACAGATACTGATCTGAGAATCACAGATTAGGGTCTACATTTGAAATAATGGTTAGAATGAACAGATAGACCCTGTTCTGTCATTGTATGATGTGGTCTGTGTTTATGCTGTTTGCAGTTGGGCTGGCATAACACATAAGCAAATACCAAACTGATTTAAAGGCTATTTAAATAATCTTGCACTTCACTGTCGATTACTGTGTATGAAAAGAATTAGCTCATTAACTATTTTATCTTCAGTCTTTTCCCCTCATTCAAAAAAGCACGGGTGGACAAGCAAAAGTACATGTACACTGGCTACAAATATACCTACTCCAACATACACGTTGTGTAACAACGTTTAAAATCAGTCAGGCCATAATAACAAACTTTACCAAAAATTACAATTTCATATATAGACATTTCTGTAACAAAATTAGTAAATACCTTTGCTTACTGTGAACCAAAATGATGTATATTCAACACACATTCATACTGATGCATAAATAATATATAATTCAACAATTTTCTGTACAAACAAGTTTCTTGTACCCAAAAGATCATACAAAAGGCTTAATTTTTAAATGTTAACAGCAGACATAAGATAGACAGCAAGCATGGCTTATGTGTATGTCTTTGGCTTTCTCTAATACAATAAATAGATCACAATATTACCATAAAGAAACAAAATACAATAAAATTGATTCTGCAATAAAAATGATCTGTGGGTGACAAACTAAAGTTATCTCCCCTTAGATTGGGAAGCAGTGAACTCTGTACAAAGAGACAAAAGTGTAGGTATAGAAATACAAGACTTGGGTAAGTGGATACTTGGGTGAAAGCTATGAACAGGCAACACAACTATAAATATATTTATGGCACATGAATGCCCCCACCACAGTGCCTGCAACTTTACCAAGGTGTAATTGATGGACAAAGGTAACACTAAATGCCATTACCACTGTCAAGGTGGACATGAAAAGTAGTGGTAGACGGGTACAATACACAGCTTAATATACTTTTGAAATTCTGAGGCACTTGGCTTAACATTAGTAGTGCCTGAAGAAATGGATAGTCGATATTTTTGTAATCACAAAACCTTACACTTGACAGAGGGACTAAAACAAGGGTCTCTATCTCAAATTCCTTTGCAAAGATTATTCATTTTTGTTTTTTGTAACATTTTGAGAACTTCAAAAAGTCTAAAACTACATTAATCCAGATACTGTAGGAACATTTATTTTCATTCAATTTTTGTAAAAAAAAAAAAAAAAACTTTTCGTGGGTACTTAAATTCGTGGTTTAGTCTGTCAAAATTAGCATATTAGTAGGTATTTAATTTCATGGTTTAACCTCTACAAATACCCAAAATAAAGAATACAAAAGAATAAAACTATGCAGACGCAAACAGCGGTCACTTTAATGTTTACAACAATTACTACCACCTGTATGAGCACAAATCAAAGACCTGGCAAGTTCAATACTTACACCATGTTTTCGACCAAGTGAATAACATTAGTTGAAGCTGACGCAGCCACAAACACTAAAACAATAATTCTATGTCTATGAGCACAAATAAAACACGTCAAGTTTAATCACTTTCATCATGTTTTTGTTTGAGTGCTCAACATCAAAGGAAGCTTACGCAGCCAACAACACTAGGCCAATCAGTAATTAAAGTACATAAGAATGATCTCTTACTTAAACCACTGTCCATCAAGTTGCACCATCAGTACTTTCTGATGATCATGGTATTAACATGGTGGCTTAAGAGTGGTAAAATTCAACTTAGAACCCCCTCGGTTCCTAGACTTCTTAACCCATCAGAAGCTGCGAACACAGCACAGGCGCTTGCTTACCAGGAAGCTAATGTTTGTGCCTGCTTCCTGTACAGTCCAACTTCAACCACTAGACTTGAGAGTAAATAAAGAGTATATAGAAGTAAAGTCACACTTCCACAAGTGCTATGCTAAACAGGTTATGGACGCCATTATGGAAAAAGATGTTGCTGGTGACGATCAGTGCACAGTATTAGTAAACCTTGCAACCTCATTAGTCAAGCCAACACATGCTGAATGGATAATTGCAGCTCACGCGACAATGAGTGAAAGATCGGACCTAATTATCAGTGGTTTTGAGAAAGCTGGATTTGTTTAATTCAGCAATTTGAGGATATTTACCTGAGAAGCATTTGTGAGTACCATGAGACTTGATTGACACGATGCTGATGCAGTGAGTTTTGTCAAAAAATATGTGAAGTGTGAGCTTTAATACTTTGCTGTAATTAGTGTAGATACATAGTATTCCATTAATAATAGTGTTTCAAGAAATAGTTATAGTATTTTACAGGACTATTGTTCTTTTGGATTAAAAATGCAGGGATAAAATGAAATGTGCTTTCAGAAGGATTAAATGTTTTGACAACAGTTGTACTTGAATGAAGGATCGATCTGAATTAGTATTAAATTTAATTTTCATATACTGTTATTTTATATTATTTTTTCTTTCATTTTCAGTATTACAATTCTCTGAATACCTCATCATTTTTCTCTAATTCCTCTCTATCCTTAATTACCTCACATATCGATTTAAGGCAGTGAGTGTAAAATTACAGCTATCTTATACCTCATCGAATGTGTGCACTGAAACAATATAAAATGATTTATAATTCCTGTTTTAAAAGGTTAAAATAAAAAATAAAACACACATGTACAAGCTAATATTTAATAACCAGATTACAGTACTGACCTTGATTTATCAAATCCTAGTAGCTGTGTCAATCTCAGGGAAAGAAACGCTAAGAGAAAACCAGGGGGTGGGGTGTCATCATCCGACATGGCTCATTTTTCATTGGGAATTTAAATTCGTGGTTTGGGGTAACAACGAAAACCACGAAAATTGGTCCCCCACGAAAACTGATGATACTACAGTATGTGGAATTAGAAATTAGAATTTATTTTTTTTGATCTTTATTTTTTGCTTTCTCCACCTACGAAGAAAATAACAATCATTCCATTAAAGTGTTTAATTTCTCAATGCAGTGAGAAATCTTAATTTGAGAGTTCAAGCTTAATACCATATTCTGCTGAAAAACACCGTGATAAATATATGCAAATCTTTACCCAAGTAAACATAGAAAAGCAATATATACACTAGTATTCTTTACATACATACCCCTGATTAACTTCAAAATCCCATTACAGTAAACTCCTGATTTACGTGTACACTACTTACCCTAGAGTTGCGTTCACACAAATTAATACTAACACAAAAGCAGAAGAAAAATACTTAAACATATATCATTCGCCTATATATGTGAACATGCAGCATGGGTTCCCAAGCAGGAAATGCTTTTTTTATGTTTGACATGGATGAAGATTTGGCTCCCCAAAGATGGATTGACTGAAGATTGTTTGTTGTCTTCTTTATATTTGTTATTTGCATTCCTGAATTTGTTAGCGACATAATAAAGTATTGGCTGAAAAAGGCTTCATTTTGGTACTTTTGGTGTCATGAGGTTTAAAGAAGGCAGTCCCTCACTTTCCATTTCCTATGGGGAAAATCACCTCAAGTCATACAAATTTGACGTACACAAATTTTCTCGAACATTTTATACACATAAATCGGGGGTTTACTGTATAGTGACATCAGTGGATGAATGAATTCAAAGCAAAGTATCACCCTTGGTGTTGTTCTACCTGGCCCATTGTAATTCCACTAAATACATGTGTATTGGTGGGAAAATTACATCAGCACATGTATTCATATAGATCAGGTGATAATTTTGTTTTTTGTCTTGAATGACCCACATCCCAACCTTAAGCTGTAAAGCACCCAAATATTCAGTCAGAGACAAAGATACTTCTTAAGCATAAATTCATGTGCCCTCCTCATTTATTTGCATGCCACAGGTACACCTATTTGGCAGAATATGGTATGTCTTGAGAAACGTGGGCCAAGACTTTAGAAAGCACCAAAGTATGTAAACATCTACAAATGTCTCAAATGAATATCCTTTGCATTACAACAAATTTATCCATGTTTAATACACATTAACTGCAGCACTGATGATGACGTATTATTGCTGTTACAGTTTTTGGGTGTATATTATTCAAAGATAAATATAGTATGTATGATAGACAATTTGAAATATGCTTCCCTCCTGAGATTACAACAAATATTGAAGGCACATTTAAGTCTGTAAGGTATTCAAAACTATGCAAATGATGGTATGATTTGTAGAAGTCCTTTTAAGCATAAGTTTTCTTGAAAACAATGATCACAAATCTATGCCCTGGTCCAAAAAAGGAAAGTCACATGCACTCATTTTTTCTTGCATTAACTATCGTGTAAAAGTTAGGTATACATGTACAACAGAAAAATTCATTCCTTGGATAATATATCATAATTGATAAAGGAATTAATTGTCATATAAAAGGCAACATAAAACCTCTGGTAGATTTACCCATGTATGTATGAAACAAATGTTTACATGTAAATTAATAAAATAAATGTGCAAATTAAAAGCGTTAAGAAAATGGGAACAATCCTAAACAATTTTTTTAGAATCATACAATTTTTTTTTCCTGCTTTACATTATGTAATAAGAAAAGATTATTATAAAAACATGAAGGGGCAAATTTCTGTCATTATCTTATTGTTTTACACTTCAACCTAAACTGTGCACTTAATGCTTCTTCAAATTTGGTTTAGAGATAAAATGTTAAAATGAAAGGAAAAGAAAAAAATGATTATATATAAATACAATTTTATTATATTTTGGATAGATATAACAGTAGTGAGCTAGAAACAAATACTATTTACTTGTGTTTTACATGTACCTGACTGTAAACAGAATCATGGCCTTGAAATCATCAAAGTATTGAGCCCAAAATGCATTATGCAATGGCAGACCTTGATCTATACTGTTTGCAGTTGGGTGTAGATTATTCACTGGTAACTACCTTAAACCCAACTTACAAATGTAGCTGGCCTTTCAAAGTAAGTACCTGTGCCAACTGCATTTAGTCAAGCTAGTAGGTACCTATACTAATTGTATTTGGCCAACCTTGCAGGTATCTGTGACAAATGCATTTCTCCCATCTACTGGTGTATGTGCTAACATGACTCTACTGAAGCAGTCATTGTGTATAATATGACTTTCAACACGTTTACATGCAATTTTACTTCTTTAAATCATCACATACTTAGTCTACAAAGCATATATACCTGAGAAATTAAGAAACTAGGAAAAAGAAAAGTAAGTGGATACAATTATATTAAAAGGTAGAAATCATATACATTTTTAAAAATATTCAGCTACTTACTAAATCTCAATTTTTCAAATCATCCAGAACTACAAAAATACCGTGTCTTCATAGTGATATGCTCCTTAAAATTTGGAGTCAGCCAAAAAAGGGACACTACTCTTTACAACTGTACAAAAAGCATCAGACAATATAGTTTTACATTCCTTTTTATACAAGTGGATAGAAAATTTGGACATCAATTCATATTCAAACTCAAAGCTTCAAATGTAGTTTATAGCAGGCATGTTAAGTTTTGCAATGTATAAATTTAATTATTACTGACTTCCTGGTGTGATGGGTGTTCCAGAAATAATGATGATTACCATCTGATATTTTTATATTTTCCTTCTACAACTAATGGTTATGAAGGCTATATTATCCCCTTCTATACACTGAAAAGATAAATGAGTATTAAACATTATTATATGGAAAATGTAGCTTACTTCTGGACCAAAGTAATTTTCCAAAAATCAATAATAACTGAATTACATGTGCAACATGCATGTTAACAAGAAAATTAAAACTTAAAAATATTAAAGGGATGAAAGGAAAATATGTTAAAAAATGACTTTCAAAACTTCTATTTGTGCCTGACAGATGAGAATAATTACTATGAATGCAGATGTGCTATGTACACCCAACTGCCAACATTGTAGACCCATAATATGCAAGCAGATCTGGGTCAGTGCTGTTCTACCTATAATTAACAAAAATTAGTTTAGTGTAAACCCTGACTAAAAAGTGCACAATGTGGGTCTATGCTATTTCACAGTTGGATGTATTAGATGGGTAAATATTGTATAATGGAAATAACAATATGAACAGCAGAGCAAATTAAAACCTACCAGCTATCACAAGGTAATACAGTATAATTTTAAGAAAGTCAAGCATACTTTTTAAAATAAAAACAGTACTAGCCACTAAGATGATTGCCTTTTAGAGGTTTAGCATAATAAAACTGGAAACCAAAAATATGAGAACTAGGATTAATATACAGAGTTGTGATGTCTATACTGAGTGTGAATTTGAACAATATATTTCAAAAATCCAAGGATCAAAAATCCCAGATTAACATACCTATATTTCTATGATCTGCAGCTAGTATGGAGATAAATGGGCAGATATATAAAATAATGGAGCAAAGAATAAAGCTGTTTAATATCGAGAACAGACACCAAATTAAGATGAATTTATGTCTGCCTGTCTGTAAACAAGTATATACCTGCGTGCAGATCAAGGGAGTAAAATGCAGGTAGCTAGATGTAAAAGTCCATGGTTGACAAAAAAGTACATATGTCTCTGTATAATAGTATTCAATGCTTAAATTGGATATCATATTAAGAATGTATGTAGTAATTTATTCATTCAAGAGTCCTCAGGCATTATTTTTCTTGTTCACGCATAATTACAAACATACTGAAAAATTATTAATTCAGAGATTTCCAAGCTGGTGTATTTAAATCTATGGCCATAATGCCTCAATGAGACAACCATAAATACTGTTGATGTACCCTGTCTGCATGGCATTGATATCCCCCTCCCTCAGCCTTATCACAAATCATGAATATATATGGTGCATGACTGAAAACATGTTATTTACTTGCTTCTACCTTAAATCAGATCATTTGTGTGAATTGTCAATACAACATTCACAAATGTCTTTTTCTAATGAGGCAAAACTTTGTGTGATATGCTTCAAAATGAGATGCAGTTATCTCCCTTAATTCATCATGCCCCTTTAGAGTTTCTGTGCATACCTGACATCCTAATGAATGCAATATACAATTTTGAGGCACCAGCTAATTGTGACCCCTATGTTTTGGCTCAACTCCATAAAAATCACACAGTTTTCCCATGATGCTGCTGTTGCTGCATAAATGGTACATATCTGTAGCCTATCAGACCCCTCTCATATCCAACACAATGAGCTCTTGTGAAACAAATCCAAGATGGTTGGTCTACAATATTTCAGGCTTTTATGACAAATGTGAATCCCACCTTCACTGGTGAGGTAGGGCCAATGTACCACATGATTCATTCCTAAATAGACATGTACATACACAGTAGTCAATACAAAGCAAAATGCATCACGCAGAGAGTCCTTCCACGACAGAGTTCCCGCAGCTCATTTCCAGGAGCCGAAGGCGTGGTAGTGACTAATCACAGTAATTCGTATTGACGCAGGTGCATTCTCTGAATAATATCACGACAGTCATTGAACACTCTACGTATGTTCTCTGTGTCTACTGCACAAGTAAAATGTGGATAGCAGTAGTGCCGCCCATCTCCACTAGCTGTACTTATTCGCTGGAAAAGCACAAGAAAATTTTTTCTTCATAAAGTTCATAAATATTAAATATGGATTATCAAAGTCAAACAAAAAAATACCTTCTTCTTAAACCTCCCATTTATTTAGCTATAAATCAAAAATCGAACACACTGAGCTTGATCTTGGCTGTGGACATATAGAAAGAGGGACATGCACAAAAATGCTTAAGCGATATCTATGTTCAACTTTCACCAAATATGCCTTGAGAATTACTTTTTGTGAAGAATACACACCTTACGATAAAACATAAGAAAATAACCCTAACCCTTCCTCCAAAGTCAAAAGAATGTACCCACTTTATTTCTGAGGTTAAGAAGCTGTGAGTACTCAGCTGGTAGTGTTGGACTTGCAATCCAAAGGCTGTCTGTTCAATAGCTTGATGGACCAGCCGGGGTTGGCTGCCTCAGTGTTTCTTTGAGAGGGGCACACAGCTCCCATTTATTCAGTATAATACAGCAGTGTGTTAAAATTATCATAAAAACTTTTTTCCAGATATTCCCATGCATTCTACCGCTTTCTTCATCCAAAAGAAATAATTCTTAAAAAAGTATAATCTCAGCATGCTCAATAACACCCATTTAAGTTTTATACTGGACCAACATAAAGGGATGAATTTGCTATATTAAATGTGGCTGATTAGTAGCCAAAGAACTTTTATTTAGCATATCCTAATCAAAAGTTTGTAAATTTTGCTTGGCAGAACTTTGTCCTCATTCCATTCATACAAGGGCTTGGCCTTGCTGTCAAGTGCATTTATTCATATCAAGCCTGGGTTCGAGCTGGACCCTAACATCTGGATAAATGAAATTGGCTCTCCAGACAGAATAGGCACAAAGTTGCAAAAATAGGGTGAAGTGAGTGTAGAAATTTAAAATAGTGACTTTCGACTAATGTTTTGACATATTTTCATGTTACATGTAGCTTGCTAAAATGATGATGAAATATTAAGAGTTTATAAAAAATATATATTTTTTTCACCAAATTTGTTTAACATAAAATGACCTCAAAAACAGGTTACAGTAAAAAAAAAATCAACATTATCTGCAGTAGCATTCCTCCTTACTTTAGAAATATTTGATAAAATGATTAATTTCATCAGTAATGGACCTGGATATGTCCATGGAGCCATAATCTGCTTCAAATTAGGCAGCAAAATTAAAAATTTTCACTTGTTTCAAAGATTCCTGTCTGATTTTTTCAGTGAGAATTCCATAGTTCTACAATGTCTCCATCATATTTATATAGTGGGTGGTCTGACGTCTTGCTTCCAGCGTTATGCAGCATGTTTCTGTCAACCCACGGGAGAACTAAAGCCCAAAACTTCAATATCTCACACTTTCGATGAAAGCGATTAGACAGCTTAGTTTCATTAAATCTGTGCATAACTGTAAATATGTTCTGCCAAGTTTGTGCCAGAAGCAACGCACTGCACTCCCTACATCATAAATACTCGGATGGATGTCTTACATTGTGGGACTAGAAATTCCATGTAGCATTGTGGGACTAGAAATTCCATATAGCAATGTGGGACTAGAAATTCCATATAGCATTGTGGGACTAGAAATTCCATATAGCAATGTCATTTCTGGTATTTATGACCATCAAAATAGCACCAAAATTGATAGTCTAGCAGCAAGTACCAAAAATGTTTGAAAGGTTCACTCTGAAAGCTAGAAAATTTCTAATGGTTTCATGCATTAATATGACCCTAGGCAAATACTAAGGTGCCACAAAGTGCAAAAACATCAACCTTCTCCAGTTTCAATCCGTCCAATATTTTGCAAATCGTACCTTTCAGTTCAAGTGTTAAATAATAAAATCTACCTTTGTTTTGTTCAATGTAAACATTCATACTTTGTTGCTGTTACTGTTACTATCATGAAAAAAAAATTGCTTTAAAAAAATCTAAATTTTAAGTCCTAAGGCTATTAAATATTTTATATCACAGAACAATCATTAATATTATAACTAAACATCATGAATGCAACACATCTATAGGAAACCATGTTAAAGAGGATGTTTGTCTTGATGTCATGAACCGGAATCATTACCTATGTTGATTTTATTCCATGCAGCACTCATCCAAGGAATCCAGCGACAACCACTTTGACCTGTGGACTTATCAATAAATGGAGGTGAGTTAACATCCTTTTCTACTGGATCATGTGTAGATATCCAGCAAATTTTGTGGAGTCCTTCATCATATGCCCCAGTAAAAAGAGGTTCTGACATGGTATAAAGGACGAAGTACAGCACATTGACACTTGCTGGGCAAATATTCTGACATCATCAGAATATCCAGGCATGCCAGAAAATAGTATTTATGTCTTGTCTCTGTTGCGGTTAGATAACAGTGCAGCAAAGTGGAATGATAAATTTAAAATTGAGCTTGAAACCTTTTCTCTGAAATGATCCCACTTGATTTGCCAGGTGGGCATGCTCAGTGTCATTGAGGGGAAACTATCAGAAAAGAACCAGCCCTAGATTTACCTAGAACTCAGATGGAAGCTGGCCTGTTCATCACACAACAAGACCTTTCAGTGGAGTCTGGCATGATGTGGGGATTGAGCAGTCAATAAATGAAGACTGTGGTAAATGTCACCACTTGTGTAACAAAGATACGGCACTTACATATTACCAGACTGACCAACTAAAGAGAAAATGCATACTAGTATTCAACTCCATGTGTGGGATGCTGAGTGCAGTCACAGGAATCCACAAGGAAGCTAGTTCATCAAGGATACATAAAGAAGACATGGAAAAGATGTAAGACTGAGTGAGAGGATGGTCAGTCCACAGTAGCACCGAAAGATGTGGCAAAATTCTGTCTGGAATTCGCAAAGAGGGACAGGAGAGGCCTAAAAACTACTGAAGTTGACTTCTTTTCATTGATACAAAGGCCAAAGCTGAAAACACGTACCAGCCTCAACACCTGTTTCTTTGACATCATTCAATTTTGATGGATCATTCTGCACAACAATCAAAAGTGCAACTATATCATGGTTAGAACCAGACCATTGTTTGCCTGAAATACCAAACACAGCTGACTGAAGTCTCCTAGTAATCAGCTACATGACCATCCAAAGGGTATGCACAAATGGAAGTGGTTGTTGTACATTTGGAGGTCATTCTGAGAAACCACTATGAATGATTCTTTCTCAGAACTTAAGAACACAATGTAGTGGTTAGTGACAGCTATCCTCAAGACCAGTGAATCTAAAGTAGAGAATGAGCAAAAATCCAGTCACAGGATATAATGAAGCCTACAAGAACTACTCACCTGCTCAAACACTTAAAAGACTGAATTTAAAACTTGTTGTGCTATGGAGCATAGACTCAGATGCTGCTGCCATGTGCCAAAATATGTATTCCTGATAGATATTCAAGAATTCTTCTTCAGGCTAGAAATGTACAAAAGAAGTGCTAGATCCAAATGCACATTGTTGCTCAAGATCTAGGACTTGATATTGTTGTGTTGCCCTCAATCTATGCCTTGCATGGCTATGACTCCATAAGTACATTCAGATATGGAAAAGAAAATGGATGAAGACCCTAACTACAAACTGTGACCTTCCTGATAGCCTCAAGCAATTTGGTCAAGATTATGCCTCCATCGCTGATGATGCCATGGCATCATCTGTAGAACTCGCATCACTGGTATGTGCCTAAAGAAAATGTTCTTCACTTGATGAGTTGTGATTTTTACTCATAGAAAAGTGCTACTTATGGAAATCTGCCCCCCAAAATGGATGTTATCCTAGGACATCACTTAATTGAAGAAAGTTCTTTTACCTTATATAATCGCTTAGAAGAAGAGTCCAACTGCAAACTGCAGACTCGGATCCGCCGTCACATAATGTGCCAGCTTATCTGTGTCTGTGCAGTTGGTTAGGAGTATTCTGAAGAACAAAATAAGACTGACCCTAAACTGCAGACACAGTATGCTATGGCAGATCAGGATTTTTGTTGTTTACAGTCTGACTAGACTAATAAGCGAGTACATATGGTAGATAGAGAACCATGATACTTTTGTTGTACTTTGCTGATCACATTGTTTACTGCACCATATATTGCTTGATTTTATAAAATCATTTCATAAGCATTCTGTGAGAAAAGGATGAAAAATTCTATTACATGATACAGAGTGTCACCATATTCAGTGTTATCGTTTTCGTGCTATACTGAAATTGCATATAAATCAGATGGAGCAAACAGAAATTTCTAAAACCAGTGAACTCAGGCTTAACATATTTATGAAGTAGTTTAATTCTGTATTATTATGAAGCTTTACTCCATTATGATATTAAAAACATCATCCAATTATTGAGTCAATAATTATGATTTTAAGCAAACGGAGAGAAGGACTGGCTTTCAGACAATCCAAACATCATCTTGAAGCTTGATTTCTGAAAGTAAACTGATTCAGTGTCATTCAGTAGCACAGTGGATAAATCACTTCTTCACAGAAAGCCATTTTGGGGGGCTCAGAGACCTTAAACAATCCCATCTGAATAAAACAAATGCACCATTTCAGAAGTCCATATCCACCCACAAGGGTCATAGAAATGCATGGCACAAAAAGAAATTTTCTAGCTTTCAGGATTAAACTCAAAATGTAAGGCCATTTCAAGACATAGCTGTTTGACCATGATTACAAAACTTAAGTCTACTTTTTCTGTCTTTCCACATTTCTTTTTGACAAAAAAGTCAACAACACACTTTAGTTTGGTTTAGTGTGTTTACTTCTAATAATCATGTTGTGACTTTCTATTTCATTCGTTTTTGGGAACAGAGTTTTAAAAAGTGTTCAGTATTCTAGTTTTTGTTGTTTAGTGTTGGTTTGGCATATATTCTGCAATAATTCCTATCTTTAAAACAATGAACTTTAATTTAATTTAGAACTAATGGTGCCATATGGTCATAGGATAACTTTATTCCAATAACACCTGCAAGTAACAAACATAATTTTTATATTACTGCTTTAATTTAGATCATGTTAGGTGAATAAACATAGCATTCTTGGTAGGATTGAAGAATTTCAATTAAATATTACAATTAATCACAGATCAGATTACTGAGCTTTCAAGACAATGACAAATAAAAATGTACATGTACCTCTGGATCAGTTTTTGATGTGATGAACCATATTTGCCAGCCTACAAGACAATACTTTTTGAATGAATCGACTTGTATATGGATTATGTCATCTGAATCTCTTTATCATATTTTTCGTATGTAAAATAATTCTCCAAGAGTATGAAAAATAATGTGTAAAAAATATTTCATTTTGGGGAAGAGATCATGTATGAAAAAAAAATAGGATCCCACAATGAGTATTTTAAACAGTTACATGATCGTCAGTATTAAAACTTAACAGATCAGATGTAATTGCGCTAAAGCAGCATGCGCCAGTAATGTACGTTGTTTGTAATATATATTGGTTAAATTTGATTACATATATATGCATTAGGATTTACAAGTTAGAAGATGAATAACCATGACAAAGACATTCCATCACAATTTTCTTTTTGCACCTAATGACTGAATGAAATGTATGCCCCACTGAGAGAGAGAGACAGACAGACAGACAGATGTCTTCACAATTGTAAATCTCGACTGTTCACTCACCAGATGACTGATCTTACCTGTGGACAAGTGCAGTACCATATTCCATTATCAATTAATACCACTAGGCAAGCAATTCCTTCTAGTTTTTTTTTTTCTACTTCCATTATTAAAAGAATCACATGACTTTGTAGTGGTATTTACATGCTAATTATATATGCTATGGCTGTATTCAGTCAATCCCAAGCCAACATCTGTCAAGATTTGGCTAACCAGATCAGATTAGTGAGAAAACTAAAAGGAAATGAGGCTACCCATCCATGGGGTATTATGAATACTGTACCATATAATGAAAGGAAATGCGAGGTGGTTACTAGTGTAAATTTCTCAGCCAGTGACATTTTTGAACCTCCTGACCAAACCTACCGAAATTTAAAGTACATCAGGGGGTCCCGAGTGGCCGAGTGGTCTAAAGCGCTCTTCCTTACGGACCACTGCCATCTCACCTCTGTATGCGGCGGTTTGAGTCTGTGATTCAGCCAATGTGGTAGATGAGAAAGCTTGCCAGTAGCTTCTTGTGGGTCGGTGGTTCTTTCCAGGGTTTTCCTGGGTTCTTCCTCCACCATTAATACTGGCCGCCATGTATAGCCTATTGTGTGCTGAAAAATGGCATTAAACCCCACAACAACAATAATAAAGTACATCTAGCATAAGCAAAGATAAAAACCAATTGCTGCCTAAGTACAGGAAGAGTACATGCACTTTAAAACAATCTTACTGGTTGGGAATGGAGAGGTTTTTATACTCGCAAAGAAAATTAGACAGAATGCAAAATGGTTATTCTTGGGATTTAACCTAATGGAGACTATATGGATATAACTACAGTATTGTGAATATTAAACCCTGAAGGAGTACGGTATGTATTTTCATTATTTACATTTACTGTTTCATTTATTAATGTTTTCTCTCTTTGACAAAAGCTTCAGCAACACAGGGACAATAAGGTTGTTGTTGTTGTAGGGTTTAATGCCATTTTTCAGCACAAGATAGGCTAGTATAAATGGTGGAGGAAGAACGCAGGAAAACCCTGGAAAGAACCACTGACCCTCAAGAAGCTACTGGCAAGCTTTCTCATGTACCCACATTAGCCGAGCCCAAGACTCAAACCCATGCAGAGAGGTGAGACGGCAGTGATCCATAACAGTGAGCACTTTAGACCATTCGGGGCCCCGGCAGTAAGGTAGAAAAAGAAGTAAAAAAAAACACGAAGAGCTAAACTTTCTCTTTCTCTTACATTGGACCATATTTTATTTTGATCACGAGGTGCAAGAAGAAAAGTGTGATGTAATACATATGCATCCTTCTCTCTTTATCTCTCTTCCCACCCCAAAAAAAGGAAAAAGCATACAGTGGTACTTTTAATATTTATGAAACTGCAAGTTATTACAATTCCACACAGCATTGCGACTTTTATCCCATCTGTAACTCAAAATTTTTGTTGGGTGAGCATCATAATATATAGCTAAAAGTACATAATACATTAAAAATACTTCATGTGAAACAAATTAGGTACTTTCAGTTACATTTAATGATCCTGACTGGAAAGGTTACCGAGTTACAGATAGGATAAAATTCGCGATGCTGCATGGAACGAAGTGAAAAACACAGAGGTATTGATATGGCCTCGTCTTATACTCAGCATTGACTTATATATGGATGAAGGATGGAAAATTTGCCAAATTTGCTGATTTGACTTGTACTGCGCATCAACTTATAGGCTGGCAAATACAGTATATGTTTGCATATAAGCCGAATCCAACTGCAAACAACACAGACCCCGATCTGCCATTGCATAATCTGCCAACAGATCATGGCCTATGTTGCCTGTTCAACTGATTATTCCTAACAAAATGCACAGACTCAGATCTACTGGCATATTATGCACTGACAGATCTGGGTCAATGCAGTTTGCTCAATATTGAAGTAAATTAATCGTTTTCCAGATTTCCTATTTTCTACATTAAAAGCAGCTATATTACTTACCAAAAATTCATCTCTGATGAAATATTTTGCTCTAACCACCTCTGGATACTCAGATCTACTGGCATATTATGCACTGACAGATCTGGGTCAATGCAGTTTGCTCAATATTGAAGTAAATTAATTGTTTTCCAGATTTCCTATTTTCAACATTAAAAGCAGCTATATTACTTACCAAAAATTCATCTCTGATGAAATATTTTGCTCTAACCACCTCTGGATCATCTCCTTGCTCTATAACAGCTGCAATTAAACAGAAATTTTCAAATTTACAGTGCATACTAAAAGGTTCTACATTGTAATATGGATCCTCCTAGCATGCGAGTCTAGTTATGGATCCCATTTCATTAAGTGGTAATAAAATTAAATGTATTTTGCACTTCATTACAAGGCAACTTCACTCTATGGTGGTCTATTCTACGGGTTTAATGTACTGTTATAATGAGGGAATGTTGTACTGTAAATTTATTTTGTCGTGGGTGTTCATTTTTGTGGTTTAGGAAATTAATTTTTTTCATGAATATTTAAATTCATGAGAAAGGCAAGGGGTCATATTCTTTATGGTGAAAGATCACTATTCCTTGTGTCTCTGAATCTGTAGCAACCATGAGTGCTCCACAAAAATAGTGAATTCACAGGAACTTAATGTATTACATATCAGTTTACATTTAGTTTTGTCATAATGCACTTTAATATTTTTTTTCCACAAATGGAACATTAAACATGGCAATGAAACTGAGTAACACCACATTAGTAGTCATCTGATATGTTGAATCTCTAACTCATATACTATCAACTAGCAAGTCTAAATATTTGTAAAAGCATACAGCTCTTGGCATTTAATATTATTTAATTTCTTTTCTAAATCATGTTTAATTGACAAATTCAGTATTTAAAAAATCTCATTATGGCATTGCTATTTTTAAAACCCATTTCAGATTATTTATGTTTAACTAGTAAAACTATCAAGTCATGACATCATAAAGCCATGAGATTATATGATGTAAAGGTGTAATGTGTAAGGTATCCAAATGCACTGTACAAATGCATCTGTCTATAATAAAACTGTAAAATAACATTTAGTAAGGTTTTTTTAAAAATGGACATATCCTTATAATTCGAGCCTGGCAAATGAACAGTCTGCCAAGTTTCAGTACAATGCTATAAAAAAACTGAGAGGCTAAATTAAAAGGACACTCAAGAAATATATATATTATTAATTACATTAAACGTTTTTAACGAGAAAGGGGCACAACTCTGGAAAATGACAGAAGAGCATGATGAAGAATAATATGTGCATGTCAATCCCCTGTCAATAATATCTGCCAAGTTTCAAAACTGTCAGGGATCGTCCTGGGCTTCGCCAATGTCGCAAATTGCGATTTTTCTTTCCTTATTGGCGACAAAAATATCCCATCTGGCGATTTTTTTGGCGACATACTTTTTGGTTATTTAATTTGTACATACAATCATGGATTTGGACTGGATAAATTAAAAGCGAGAACGAAAGGAAGCCACAAACTTGACTAAGCAATGCATTGGAATCAATCTGTTACACAAACGATCCTTTGTTCGTATTGACAACCCCATCTTTACAGTGCATTGTTACATCATAATCTGCTTATGCTGACATCTGGGCTGAGTACTGTATGCTGTGATAAAGTCAATTATGCTACCGCACTATACCTACAACTGACCGACTTCTGAAGACGCGAATAGAACAGGTACAATTAAATTGTATGGCTAATCCTTCTGTTTTTTGTTTTTTTTTATACATATACCAATACAATAGTTTTGCTAAACCTTCATAGAAAACTTATAACCTTTTAAGTACCGACTGTGTATAAATACAAAGCAAATGGAAAAAATCTCAATCACAATTATATCTGTCACCAGTGCAGCATTTTACTCATTGATCTTTTCCTTTTGCCATCAATTCCGTGTTACGGCTGCAGAGACTTAAACTCCGCAACAAGAAATAGCAAAAACAACAACAAAAGTTTTGCATAATTAATAATAATTATTTATTTCTCAAAATACAGGAGTGAAAGAATCCCTAAATTGGGTGTGAATTTATGCTTATATATACGGTCCAATATTGCCAGGTGTTGACTCGTGTAAGTTTCATTCGTGGGAATGGAGATCCTATTTTCCTTGTCGAGAAAATTTATACCGCATTCAGTGATCATTCTTGGGATTTAGGAAGCAATTCACTACAAGCTTTGGGATGCTAGCTATGGGGGGAGGGGGCTGCTGAGAGACTACTGGTGTCACCTGTCAGCAATGTAGACTGTGAACGTGGATTCAGTAAGATGAACTTCATAAAAACTGACATCAGAAATAAGCTCTGCATCTCATCTCTCGAGAATTTAATGAGAATCAGCATGTACAGATGTGAAAAATTAGACTTTGAAACTGCATTCAACAAGTGGGCAACTCTAAAATCGCGACAGATCTTCATGTAACAGTTTGTAACATTTTGTTAATGCTTGTTGTAATTAAAGTATCAACTAACACATCTTTTGAAAGTTTCATTGCCTGTTACATTAATAGACTAAATTAACACTTGGAAAAATGTACACTACTTGTTTTGGCGACACTTTTTGAAAATTGGCGACAAAATATTGAGGTTGGCGATTTTTTTGGCGACAGCTTTTTAAAAGCCAGGACCATCCCTGACTGTCCATGGTAGATATGGGAGTAGTTTGTGCACACAAGAATTGCAGGACATATGTGTGTACAAACATTATAAATAAGGGACTGGTAGGCAAGCTAAATGCCATTTGCTTCTGCCATATTAATTTCTGGTGCACAGTAATTTCCAAATGCCAGCATGACCTTCCAGCTTGGATAAGGCCTGGTATGACACCAGTCTGATGTCAGTGAGCAGGTCCAAAGTGTAGATATTACTTAACATGGCCTGGGTGTGGATGTTACTGAGAAGGGCCTGGGTATGGATGTTACTGAGAAGGGCCTGGGTGTGGATGTTACTGAGAAGGGCCTGGGTGTGGATGTTACTGAGAAGGGCCTGGGTGTGGATGTTACTGAGAAGGGCCTGGATGTGGATGTTACTTAACATGGCCTGGGTGTGGATGTTACTGAGAAGGGCCAGAGAGTAAATATTATTGATCTTGACCTGAATGCAAATATTACTAAGCAGGGTCTGAGTATAGATGTTACTGATGAGGACCCAAATGTAGATGTTACTGACCAGGACCTAATTGTAGATGTTACGAACCAGGACCTAACTGTAGATGTTACGAACCAGGACCCAAATGTAGATGTTACTGACCAGGACCCAAATGTAGATGTTACTGACCAGGACCTAAGTGCAGCTGTTACTGAACTGGGCCTGAGTGGAGATGTTACTGACCAGGATCTGAATACAGATGTTACTAAGCAGAGCCCAAATGCAAATATTAATGAACAGGGCCTGAATATAGATGTTGCTAATTGAGGTCTGAGTGTAGATTTTGCTGACCAGAACCAATGTGTACATAAGACTGAGATGCCCCCCCCCCGAATGCAGATGTTTCTGAACAAATCTTGAGTGCAGATGTTTCTGATGCAACTCCAAACTGAACGAGCTTGTCAAATTGAAAAACCTGCTTATACCAGCCATCTTAATTTGAGAGACACAATATAACTGAATAAAAGATAAAAGTGTATTTTTTAAGGAAAGGTCCAAAATGAACCTGACAACATGAGTATTCTCAAAGGAACTGACGCTCTACTCAGTGAAAACAATTTCCAGAATTCAAGATAGAACCATTTCTTCCTTTTAACTCTTCAGTGTTGAAAACATTGTTGCCGATATTCTTCAGCAATAACAAAATTTAAATTTTCAAATTAGATGCTGTGGTACACATTGGATGTCAGCCTGGCACCTTTATCATTTAAGATAAGGTGGACTTTATTACAAGTCTTTCAGTGAAAACCCCCATGTCCATGATATTCTTCAGTGAAAACCCCCATGTCCATGATATTCTTCAGTGAAAACCCCCATGTCCATGATATTCTTCAGTGAAAACCCCCATGTCCATGATATTCTTCAGCAATAACAAGATTTTCAAATTTGCTGCTGCAGTACACATACTGGATGTCAGCTTGTCACCATTTTCATCTAGGACACAGTGGACTTCACAAAATTATCTTAATGAAAACCTCTATGTCATAATGATCATCCATTTAGAGGGAGTAGTGACAACATTTTAACAGTGGTTATAACAGCCATATTTGATGTACCACAGCATCATTTTCACTTAGAATCAACAATGTATCATAAGAAGTCTACCACTCAAAACCCTACGTTGATATATATCTTTTTGGACAGGAGTAGAGAGCAGTACAAGACTGTCAAGATGGCTGCTATGGTGGCCGTACTAGACATCAGATTGGTGCCATTTTCATTTAAGACCAATTGGACATCATAAGTAGTCTTGTGATGAAAACCCCACATCAATATTCCTTTTTCTTCAAGTAGAGTTGAGATGAGAAGACTTTTAACACCCATGTCATGGTAGCCATATTGAATTTCAGACTGTTATTATTTTTATTTAGGAACAGCTAAATCTTTTAGTGAATTCCCATGATGATACAACCATCCTTTCAGAAGGAGTAAACAATAACAAGATTTTCAAGATGACTGCCATGACAGCCATTTTGGAGATCAATTCAGAACCATTTTTATAAAGCACCAACTTGACATCATAATAGGTTATTTTTTTGTGAAAACCATATGCCAATCTAATCATCCATTCAGGAGGAATAGGGATAACAAGATTTCAAAATGACTGCCATGACAGAAGTATACTAGACATCAGATTAGCACATTTTCATTTTAGACCAACTAGACATCGTAAAAAGTAGCTTCATGAAAACTCATGGTTGACATCACCATCATTAACAAGCAGCTAACAGGATTTCAAGATGGCCATTGTGGTGGCCATATTTTATGTCTTAGCAGCATCATTTTCATTTTCGACCAACCAGACAATGCAATGAATGTTTGTGTAAAGTTTCAGAGCAATCCTCCAAGTAATTTAGGAGGAGCCAATCATAACAAATGGATGGATGAATAACAGACCATGCCATTAGCATTTCTGATAAGCAGAGCTAAAAAAAATTGCTAACATGAGTAACTGATAAAGTTAAGCTTGTGAAAAGCAAAGTCATACCTGTACTGAAACTGTGAAGTGGAAAGAAAAAAACTGGGCAGCGCATTATCCATCTGTCCTAAAACAATAATGTCCAGTTTTGTGCCAAAAAATACTGGGTTGGTCATTTAGAACTAAACATCATTTTCAACTCCTTTTTTTCCATTAATGTACCAAAATTGAATGATGGTCACAAGATCCAATTTTATTGCTTTGAGAAAAGATCTTATCAGTGTTACTTGAAAACACCCCGTTATCCTATAAGTTATATATTCACTCACTATTATGAAATCAAGCTTTCAAGTCTGTAGGTACTACAAATATTGCAAGATCTAGTAAACATCTTAATGTGTGTCATCCAAATACTGTTACTCATGAATGATAAAAAATGCAAATCTGATCACAACATTCAGAAAATCTGGAATTCATTTGTTGGGTTTTTAAATTCATTTGGGTGGAGGGGAAGAACATTTCCGGGGTCAGCATCTGGAAACTCAAGGGACAATATATTTGGATTAATGACAGTAATTAAATCTGGACATGTTCTAGAAGAAAAGGATATTGTTCTTTAAATTAAAATTAAAAAAATAAAGATAATAAATTTCAATAACTTGTTAATATTAACCTTTAAGATTTAACATGCAATAAAATACTGTGTATACATTTAATAACATAACATATTTCAGACATTCAAATATACCATTACCATGTTAAGGTATTCAGTAATTATAGGTTACTGCATTTGTATGGGGAAAAGGAACGAGTTTTCGGAATGAATACTGCACGAACTTGTGAGTGCAGTATATCCTTCTGACAAAATGAGTTCCTATTTTCCCATACAAATACAGTAACCTTTTTATTATATGCTCATTTTTTTATTCAACCTAAGGTTTAATTATATAAACAAAATACACTACAAGAAACAACGTAAATGAATGAATGCTGTATTCCAAACTAAATACACAAGCGCAGATTTGACATTACAAAATGACATCATTATTAATGCGCACATAGCTCCGCCTAGATAAATTTGAACTTAGTCGCGCGGTCGACATAACTTTCGAAAAGAAAATGGCGTGTCTAGTTAAAATTGAAATTTGCAGTCATATTGTGAATGACTAGGCATTGCAGTGACTTTTCCATTTGATCTGAAGTGAATATATTTTGGTGTTTTGTTTCGATTCGACGAAAGTTTGTGACTTTGGACTGGATTCATCTGTGCAAATTATACATGAAATACATCGGATTGAAGTGGCGCGGGAGAAGCGTGTTTACGTCTGCAATTGTGTTTCTGTTTCTGTCACTGAATGTTTGAAATCATAACGTGGGGAAAATATGAAGTCTTTCAATTGCCATTTTCAAAAAGACGCTATGGAATTTGAAGTGTATTTCATTTTGAGTGCAGTAAGGAGGATGCAATTGTACTTATCATCGAAATTACAGCACACTTTCGAAATGTGTAATCCAGATTGAAAACCTATGACATGGCTCATGTAATTCGGATTTGTAGAATTAAGAAAAAACATTTTGAGGAAATTCAGGATGTAAAACTGTAAGTATATTTTATTTTGCCATTCTTATCACCAGCTAAAGAAAACAGTATATGCATTGTTATTTGTAAGGACCTAATCCGTCATTTACACAAGGTAGCTAGCCTAAATCGGTAACATTGTATCAACGCAAAATGTCAAGACAGCTGGGTTTTTTTGCAGTCCACGAAACATGTTTAAGTTCATTCAGAAACAAATAAACAACCACAACTTAAAGAGCCTCTTTTGCGAGTGTACATGGTTTGTTTACAAATCAAAAGTGCTGGCGTCTGAGTCCATTGTTTATTTACAAAAGAAAGTAGTTCTTTTATTCACGTGAATGCTATATGTGTATTATCGCTCGCGTTCAGTATCGGTGAATACTGAACGATTCTGTCAATGTAAAGTTAACGGGGGAAAAAATGAGCATATAATAATTTTAGTTACTTTTTGTTGTCCTCTTTATGGTTACATCTATTGCATTAATTTGCAAATTAGCAAGCATAGTGTTTTTTATTAAAGTGGATCAGCATTGCTTGTACAAATTTAAAGGTACTTAATGCCAAGATAATTACTGTCAAATTCTATTGAGCTGATTTACTTTTTGAATAAGTCCTATAAAGTCTTTTCTATTTTTAGCAACAGTGGCCATACTAGATTAGCATCATTTGTAAAGTTTTAAAGTCTTCATGCCAGGATGCTTTCTGTCAAGATTGGTACAACTAATTCCAACAGTTTTTGAGAAAAAGTTTTTGAAATGCTTTTATATTTCTGAAAGGTTTTTCATGTCTGTTTTCTGTCAAGTTTGGTCAAATTCTATTCAACAACTAATGTGAGTGTGTATGATTTTGATTTTTAATGTAGCATTAACGATTTTTCAGTCATATCACTACGATGTCTGCAGTGTGTGTGTGTGTGTGTGTGTGTGTGTGTGTGTGTGTGATTCGATTTTTAATGTAGCTTTAAAAGAAATTCAGTCATATCGCTACGATGTCTGCAGTGTCGAAGTTCATAGTTATGTCTAGCACTGGGGCTTCATGTCACAGACATGTGGCATCATGTCCCACCCAGCCACATTATCCTGACACCAGGCTGACCAGTCCTAAACTACCGATTAATGCTGACTGCCTAGTGCAGCATCTGTTAGTACCCTGTTTGATGTCTTTGGACTTGGCCATTTTCGAACCTGCTACCACCCACATTCGAGGCGAATGCTCTAACCACTAGGCCAAATTATATTAAGCAGTTTTAGATCAAAATGGCAATTATTAGTGGATGCATCCACACAATGCACAACAGACAGAGCCAAGCATTAAACTCATCTTGCCATCAGGCCAGGTGAACAAAATATTAATGTCTAAAATGAATTTTGTTGCATAGTTGATGAAAATTTTACATATGCCCTCAAACTTACCATCATTTGGTGTTTGGTATCTCTTAAAATCTGGAAAATAATCCTCAATTTTTGACTTTCCAGCTCTCACCTTTTCTGCTAAAAGATCTTGCTTGTTTAAAAATAAGATAATGGAGATTGTTCTTAGCCACCTGAAGAAGAAAATAATTAATTTGATTAATTTCATGACAAAGTGAACAATATCTGTTATGTAAAAACATAAATGTGGTCTTAAATATCTAAACTGCTCTCCATATCAACACGGTCCCAAATGACCAAAAATTAGGCCAAATAAAATATTTGTACATTTTTAAGTACACCACTCGTTCAATAAATTGCAAACCTGCTTATAACATGGGATAAAGAATGAGTCCCATTTAGTAAAACTAGAAAATACCCTAAAATTGACCCGGATTTGTTGACTGTCAAAAAGGTCATGATTAAAATTGGTGAATAAAATTTTGATATATTGCTCATTTTCTTGTCGAAAATGGCAGATAAAACCGGAAAAGTTGAATGAATATTTTGAAAATCCCAACTTGTACTAAGTTATATATTTTGTTAAATTTTCTTTCAACAAAATTCTCAGAACACTGAAAATAACAATATTCAACAAATTTTATCAATGTAAATGTCACTAACACTTATTCGAGGCTGGAGGCAGCACTTTAATAAATAAATACCAATTAAATAAGTTTTATAAACTTAAATTTGTGTTTTAGTTCTATCTTTTAGTTCAGTTCAAGTGCAATCTACATAAATGTAATAAGCCCTCTTGTATAAGTAAGAAATATGTAAATCTACTGTAACAGCTATGTCATGAGCATTTCTACGAAAACCTAACCAAGTGATGTGTTTAGGTATCTGACTGGACGAAATAGTTGGTGTATTACTGCACTGAATTAAAAGCTGACCTCCTTTGTATTACTATATTAATTAGTCTTTTATGCAAATGTACAGTCTATTGTTGTTGTTGTTGTTGTTGTGGGGTTTAACGCCATTTTTCAGCACACGATAGGCTATACATGGCGGCCAGTATTAGTGGTGGAGGAAGAACCCGGGAAAACCCCGGAAAGAACCACCGACCCATGAGAAGCTACTGGCAAGCTTTCTCACATACCCATATTGGCTGAATGCGAGACTCGAACCCACGCAGACAGAGGTGAGATGGCAGTGATCCGTAACAGAGAGCGCTTTAGACCACTTGGCCACTCGGGGCCCCCGTACAGTCTATTACTTAATAAATAATTTATTATTCAAAAGACACAGGCATTGTAATAAATGCTAGCAGATAATATCTATTTTTAAGTTAAATGAGAGTAAGATCCAGAACAGAAAATCAGATATTCAAAGTTGTTAATGTTTTTATAGGTCATTTGAACACATGATAAAACTTGTTTTTCCTTCTCCCTTTATAGGAAGCCACATAAGACCTCAAAGCCCTAACTTGGCCATGGAGTCTGTATTGATCATCTCCAGCACAATTCAGACTTAGAATGGGGATCTCAACAGGACGTGGAGTTAATGAAGGTAGTTGAATTCTTGGCCAGAAACCCAGACTGGCAAGGAAGAGAGACAAAATCAAACTTACTGTTGAATGTAAACAGCCCTTTTCAACTGACAAGACATGAAGCTTGGTCATTCTTATGGTGCATGCTAAGAGCAGGAAAACAATTCTAATGGTAAGGATCTTGAAGTAAACTGTTGTTGCTGTTGTAGGGTTTAACGCCATTTTTCAGCACAAGATAGGCTATACTTGGTTGCCAGTATAAATGGTGGAGGAAGAAGCCGGGAAAACCCTGGAAAGAACCACCGACCCACAAGAAGCTACTGGCAAGCTTTCTCGTGTATCCACATTTGCCGAGCCCATGAAACACCAACACAGACAGAGGTGAGATGGCAGTTATCCATAATGTTGAGCACTTTAGACCACTTGGCTACTCAGGGACCCTGAAGAAAACTGCACTCAAGGTTCATAAGGGAGTTTTGACAACATCCAATAAAACAAAAAAGATTCCATCTGGGCATTACTGAAGGACATATTGGTCTCTGAAGCTCAAAATACAGCAGGTCCTACTTCTGTGGTAATTTCCTGGAATTTTGAGTAGGTCACTGAACCATAACCTTCTGGGACACAAGATGAGTTTTCAGGTGTAGCCAAGCAGTGGAGATTCTGACCTGGTGGAGGACTTGCCCAATTACATTGAAAGGTGGGATGGCATATACATATAGAGGGGTCCCATTTTACACTAAAAGCATTCACTGCCCTCAGATTTGGTACTGAAAGGACCTCAAAAGGGGAGCATGTTGTTCAGTCTTGTAGCAAACAATCTACCAAGTTGTCTCCCAAACAGGTGTAAAATGACAGGTGTAGAGACCATTCTATAAGAACCAAATTACCCCCTCCAGACAGACTGTCCACCAGGACATTCCTCATGCCTAAAATATGAACTTGGAGAGTAATTACCTCCAATGCTGCCCATCTGAAAAGGTTTTAGACTTCCACTCGAAGAGAAAGGCCATGTGTACCTCTGACGCCTGGGGTATGAAACTACTGACTTGTCCTAGGCAACCATAATGCAATGATGCTTTCTGAAGCTGACATACAGCACTGCCCACATTTGCAGGTTATTTATATAGGGGTCACTTCCTTCTGGGACCAAAATCTCTAAAGAACTACACTGTATGGCTCCATGTGAGCACCACATCCCAATTCTGATGCATTGGTGTACAGAATGGAGTGGGTTCTGGGTGTGAATTGGGTCTCCGGAGAGTAACTAATCTCAATTTATCCACCAAAGCAGGTGGTGAAAATCTGAATGAGATCAGAGCTGATAAAGGATCACTGACAGGTCTCCAATTTGCAAGAGGAACTTGACAGGGTGCAAGTAATGTCTTCCAAGGGGAACTAAGTCCATAGCAGAGTTGGAGTAAGCAGGAGAGAGGTGACAATGAGATCTTGACCAGAAGAGCTGTTATGAGGGAGAGTTTTGTTTGGTTTGTTGTGTGGAGTCTAACACCATTTTTCAACAAATGAAAGGCTATATATGGCAGCCAGTAACCAATGAAACATGGAAACCTAATGGCGAGTTTTCTCACATGCATTAGGCAATCTGAGACTTAAACTCAAGTAGACAGAGGTAAGATGTTTGAGTGATTTGTAAAGGCAAGTGCCTTAGACTACTTGACCATCCTGTCCAGAGGAACATCCACACATACAAATAGTCTTTAGAAGTGACAAGATCCAACATTTCTAGATTTGGGATAAAACTGAGATGGTCATTAGTCCTTCAAAAGAGAAAATCTGAGGAGATTGTGCATTAATCAGTCATCGAAATACTTGATGATGGGGATCCCTAATGAGCTCAAGTTGGCTGCAATTACCCCCATCACCCTGGTATGAGATCTGGGGGATTAAGGCAAATTCAAATGGAAGAATTTAAAATAACTCCTGGTCAAGACAAAACTGGAGGCATTTTCGTGTGGAGGGAAGATTTGGATGTGAATGTACAAATCCTGAAGATTGGAGTTACGGTGTTCCTAACAGAGATGGTAGATCTTGAAACATTTTTTTCCCAAGAGATCTGTTTAAGGTGGAAAGGAACCCCCACATTGTCTGTAATGCCCGACTAAAGCCCTGAAAAAAGTGCTAGACAAGCTCCCAGCTGGAAACTGGGAAAAGAAAAACATTACAAGAGATTTTGTAACTCCCCAGGCCCACCCCTCTACCTCCTAGGGAAGGGGGAGGAGTCTGAAGACTTTCTTCCATGGCCTTTATGTCCACCTTGTCTAGCAAACAACAGGCAAAATGGATCTTTAAATTAAGGCTGTGAGGCTTTATCTACTATAAGAATTTGTGAGAAGGTTCCATACATAGGACATTCATATTGGGCATGCTTCTTGGACTCTTTCAAAGAGCCTGGAACTGCTCCCAGACCTGTTTTGTTGATCCCTCAAAACTGTGATGTCCTGGAGGGGATGAGACCTCCAAAAGGCATCTCCACCTTAAGAGCTGCAGACCATAAGTTAGTTGCTCCAAGCAGCATCCCTGTGGAGGTGGAGAAGTTCCAAAGAAAGCACCGTTGACATGAAGAGTGCAAGATAACATTTTCATTACAGCCTCCAGCAAATAAAATGCCAATGGAGACAATCATTCCGCCTTGAAGAGACTGAAGGGACACTGGCCCTGAGAGGGTGCTGCTTGTCCCTAAATGAGAGGTGCAACACACCCTCTTCTCTCCTTGGGAGATGCTAAGGACTGATCCCTCATCAGCACTGATAGCACTGTAACTAACATCAGGAATCCTCGACTGTTAGGTAATCTCTGAACCATAGAAACTGTAGAAGATTCTAGTCCCATAGAGTCCATAGCTGCCAAACCCCAAGTACAAAAATACTGACTGCTTGTGACAAAAATACTGATTTTCAGGAACAAATACTGATTAAAATTTTAATGTATATGTAACTATTTACAAGATATACAACCATCAGCAAAGTAGGACAGTGCCTTACATAGTTATTTAATGTCAAAGATGCATGTGTTGTACACTTATACCTTCTGGACGGGCATCATGTTCCATATTTATAGGAGCCTTTTCCACACCTTGTTTTTTTTCTCCAATCAATTATTGATTCCAAAGTACCAATTTTCACTGATGATCTCAATTCTGTGTGATTTTCTTACTGCACTGTTTTCGTTCTAGCATATGAGTAATCCTTTGGGATTTTACTGTCTGGAAAACTTGTGCAAAATAAATTGCCAGCAAAGATAGTTAGTGAAAGAAGAAGGTTCATTTCTAAAAGAAATTTAATAAACCAAATTTCAATCGAATTACATCCAAGGTTCTCTCTGATATTTATATATGTCGTAAGTTAAGACTGATTTGTGTATGATGAAGCAGCAAGCTAATGTTTATTAGCTTTCTCATGCTCTTGTATTTCATGGGCGCCTCCATGCCCAATAGCGAAATCACATTACACGATTTGCAAAACATCAAGTTTTCTCCTTTACTAGATGGTTTTGCAAATCTAAACAAGATGGCACAATTGTCCTTCCAGTTCTGTTTTCTTGTCTTTCCTGGAGAAAATTCTGAATATTCTGCTTTCCTATTCAACATGATTAGAAGTGAATATTACTAAGATGAGATACAATGACAGCAGTAACTGTTTGTGAAATCCAATATGGCGGATAGAGACAGGCATAGTAGCCTTATTTCAAATGAACCAATCATATTCTAGAACTGTATTCCTATACACATGCAATACAATTCTATCAGAATGGAACCCGAGTGCCCGTTCTAAACTGTAAATTGCAAGGAAATTTTTTATTATTTTTTACATTAAAAAATGTATGTTATGTATAAAAAAAATGTACACCCATATTCAGATCCAAAAACCCTTATAAATATGGAAAAACAGGACACTTTGCAGCTATGAGAGTCAGTAGTCCTCCCCAACATGTGAAGATATCCAAAACCCTCCAGACAATAGAGGCCATCCATTGAAGATGAGGAGGAAGAGGAACCTTTACTCCTACCTCTGTATGTGGCAACTTTCATCCATGTCCCAGACCTGGTCAGACCAAAGACAAAAACTGGCATGTGTGCACACCCTGTGCATGCTAAGAAGGCAGATGAGTATCCATATTTGCCCTCACCTTGCAAAATCATACAATTTACTCCTAAAAAAAAATCTGGTACTAAAAAAGATAAAAGATTTTCCCTAGCATTGGAACAATGATGTTGGTGTTTCATGGCACAGCAACATAAGTATGTTATTTAGGCAACTGGAGCAGTGTCTTGTTCAAGGATACACCATGGTAGCCAACCCAGGCTGATCTGATGGTTGGATTCGAACCTGCACCCAGTTAGCTGCAAGTCCAGCATGCTAACCACAGAGTGACCACACCGAAGTGGGATACAATGTAATGAAGCACTGCTTGCTTAACAAGGTGCAACCCCCACCCCCAAAAATTAACAAAAGAACACTGTTAACACTCAGATAAAGCAGGGTCTTAGTGGATAAACACTAAATGGATACAAAAAGGTAGTTGAAAATCCATAAATATGTTTAAAACTGAAAAAGAAGACAAATTAAGCTGACAATTATAGCACACAAATAACAGGTACATTGTCAAAAGAAAAAGTGGACGGTACTCTGTATGTTGGCTGTGACTAGGGAGTCAGACTGGGAACATGTTCCTTTCATTTCTGGCCGGCTAATACTAATTGGAGGAGTGAACACTTATCATGGATATGGGACTTCAAGTCCTTGAAAAGGAAAAGCAATGCAATAGTAGCAGGTAATATATTACTGCTATTAAACAGAGTAATTAATAATGTGAAATCGCATTACAACAGGTTCTGATGCACCAAGAACTACAAAAGAAAAAGAAATACATCAAGTAGCAATGATACAACAAAATTTGACACGATGGGATCCATGTTCATACCAGCATTATTATAGGAAAAAAAACAGTATACTGATGGTATTTAAAGTGAGGGATCAGAGTATCAAAGAACAGTAGACTGTGGGCCACTGTACCAGGCAGCAGTATAATGCTGACCAGTGTACCAGAGACCAGTAGACTGTGGGCCACTGTACCAGGCAGCAGTATAATGCTGACCAGTGTACCAGAGAAAAGTAGACTGTGGGCCACTGTACCTGGCAGCAGTATAATGCAGACCATTATCTGACAGCAGTACGCCGGTGTCTTTAGTGACCACTGTAACAGATGGTAAAATACTGAGATGCTTTAGAGTAATCTCTGTACCTGATAGTAAAATACTGAAGGGCATTACAGTAACGAATGTACCAGACAGTAAAATAATGAGGGGCTTTAGAGTGATTAATATACCAGGCTGTAAAATACTGAGGGTTTTTAGAGTGACCAAAGTACCAGACAGTAAAATACTGAGGGGTTAATACACTACTGTCCAGACGGCAGAATACTTAAGGACTCTAGAGTGACTACTGTACCAGACAGTAGAATACTTATGGACTCTAGAGTGACTACTGTACTAGACAGCAGAAAACTTAAGGATTCTAGAGTGACCACTGTACCAGACAGTAGGATACTTAATAGATTCTAGAGTGACCACTGTACCAGACAGTAGGATACTTAAGAGATTCTAGAGTGACCACTGTACCAGACAGTAGGATACTTAAGAGATTCTAGAGTGACCACTGTACCAGACAGTAGAATACTCAGGGGTTAATAGACTACTGTACTAGACAGTAGAATACTTGAGGATTCTAGAGTGACTATTGTACCTGACAGTAGAATACTTAAGGACTCTAGAGTGACCAATGTACCAGACAGTAGGATACTGAGGGGCTTCAGGGTGACCAATGTACCAGACAGTAGAATACTGACATGTTTTAACGACCACTATACCTATGTCTCACTGTCCACTATTACATGCTTGGCCTAATCTAACCATAACCAAACATTTATATAAGGACAAGCATGAACCACAATTAACTAAAACTAAATGCAAATTATTTTGCAATTTTTCAAATATATGGCATGCTTCTTCAATCATCCAAACCTGACCCCTCTGAATGGTTGAAAAGGATGGATAATTATTGTTGCAAAGCTGTTAATCGTTTAGTCTTACCGGTTATTCCAAATACTTTTAAAGAGCTCCAAGGATTCTTTAAGCCTGTTTTGACTGGCATCTTCTCGTAACACAAGGTTGTAACTACTGCATGCTGTCACAAAAATGATGGCTGTGACATCGTTAAAGCACTGGATCCATTTCCGCCTCTCATCTCTCTGTCCCCCCACATCAAACATGCTGAAAAAAATATTTTTTGTCATTTTGATTCATGAGTAACTGTCAATCTCGCTTATAATGATAACTCACCAAGGACCCTTAGACTATCTTGATGACAAATATAGTAAACAAAATTTGTCGTTAATTTTTGTGAACATAATGCAAACCAGAAATAATTTTAATACCAAGCAAAAAACATAAACTGTAAAAAGGTCTCATCATAAGAACAAAAACCTGTCAACAGAGACTTGAACTAAGATGTGATTGTCACCTAATCCAAGAAAAACAGGGTTCTTCCTCCAACAAATATATCAGCAGACATGAATAGCCTATCATGTGCTGAAAAATGGTGTAAAGCCAACAAAACCAAAATCTACGTATCAGATAACATGATTTCAAACTGAGCTAAACACCAAACATCAACTAAAGTATTGAAGAAGAGACAGACATCATCAATCCTAAGACGACTGCAGCTTTGCCACCCAGCAAACATTTCAACATTATAAAATGTAATTTACATATGTCAACTGCTTTTGTGTAATTCCAGGCCGGAAGATAAATGACTGAAAGAAGCAAAAAATGCACAAATCTGGATGGCACAAACTGCTTCTCTACAGTGAAGGCAAATGAATCAAAGAGAAGATGCTTATAATAAGAAAACCAGAGCCTCTATTGCAGTGAACCTTGTGACCTTTGACCCAAGCTCGTAAGGTGAGTGATTGTATAACAGAATGAGCTGTCTTAGCTTCATTCAGCTTCAGTAGAAAGAAGAGAATCATTCAAGGGTTGTACAAGATAAAAAAGTTCAGCAAAATATTCTCTCGCTTATCCTGTTATCCCAAAACCTTGCAAAGTCACGATAGCACAAGAAGTAGAAGTGCAAAAGCTGAATGTACTGTATTTAATGTATATATTTGGGACAGTTGGTTGGGACACCATAAATTCATTTTGAAAGTAATGTTTTTTTGCACTGTACGTTCCAGGAGAAATATAAAAAAATTCAAGTCCTAAGTTGTGGTACACCTTTTAAATCATTTTAAAATTATGTCAGAAAATCCACTCAAACTTAAAATTTATTTAAAAAATATTCAACTGTGTACTGGAGATAAAACTCTTTAACCCACCGCAGCATCATCTCCTGCACACAACGATCCAGCCTTTCAGTGCATAAATACTTTTTTAGCTACCTCATGCATGAAAAATTATTACTGGAGGCAACACATCTCCTGAAGTGGAAACTGCAAAGACTAAAGTAAGATTTTTTCTCTCTGCACCAGCTGTGCTATATCTCATGCTTTTATTCCCATCTTATCAGTAATCTATCAAGGTATAAGACGAAACTACAATGGAGTTTCATCCATGTTAATGATCATATTGTCTGCAAAATCATCTTATGCTCATCCGAACTGTACAAGTTCATGGAATGTTTAATTTTCTCCTCCAAATCTTCTGGGAGAAACTGGGTTGTCAATGTATGTGCATGAAGCACTAGATTGTGCTGCTTTAAAAACTGTTCCATTGCTTAATTTTGTTTTTCAAATTCCCATAAATACCAATATATGTGTGTGTGTGTGTGTGTTATTTGGAGTTTTAACACAAGTTTACCAATTTTTTAGTCATATCACTACAGTATCAGTCAGTACAGCAGTTTAGTGATTTCTAGCACTGAGGTATCATACTGCAGACATGTGGCATCATGTCCCACCCAGTCACATTATCCCCACACCAGGCTAACACTAACTTCTTAATGCTAAGTGCCAAACAAGGCAGCTGCGTGTACCATTTTTATAAGCCTTTGTTATGACTTGGCTGGGGTTCAAACCCTTGACCTCCTGCGTAAGAAGTGGATGCTCTAGCCACATAGGTCAACAGAGCGGTCCCATAATTCCAGTAAAACGGAACCAAAGTTGGCTTCTCTATATATAAAAAAGAAACAACAAAAACATCAGCATACTAAAAAGATTCCAGAGTCGACTTGCTTTGTAATAAAATAAGTTTTGTATCTGATATCTTGTTGGTAAGTTCAAACAATGAATTTACTGCTCGCTGCCAGTTGTGTTTATTCACCACCGAGGCTACTATCTGCTTGCCATCTGTAATCATAATTGATACAAATGGGCATTGATGGATGCAAGGTACTGTACACAGAAGTAACTTTAATACTCTTTGTAATCCATGCTAGTGAAAAGATTGTCATCGCATTCATAGTGAATGTATTTTCAAATGATGATTTTAATTTGCAAGATAGTATCATATATTTAACCTAAATGTAGTACAATCTTGGTTATTTTGCACCTCACACCATGTTATATGTGAACGGCAGGTGCCTGCAGGAAATTGGTTGATTTTTCCTTTCTCTCTTTCTCATTCACAGTTCTACTGTATCCAGTTTTCAGTCTGATAAGATATTATTCAATTCTTTGAGTACAACCAAACATGATTTGTTTCTCAATATTCATGACAATGAACAATGTGTCATCTGTTATCTGTCATAATCGATACACACTAAAGTATGGATGTATATGCCACATACACATAATTCATGGATATATATTTTTCTTTGATGCTCATGATGAAAAAAAAGAGGAATAATGATAATACGATGTTAGTTTCTTTCATTTATTATGAAATAAGCTTTTAGTCTATCTACTTTATTGCAATGTGTAGTGGGTGTGTGCGTGCAAATTCAACAAAAAATTTATTTCATTTTCTTAAGTCTTGGGTTACAAGAACTAGGTCAAAAATGTTAAACCATATATTCTGGGACAGGAATAAAATTAATTATTTACTCATGTCCCAATATATACAGTAAATAAGGTTATCACCAGAATGTGAAAAGTAGGTCACTGTGACCTAATTATACCCATGGTGAGTAGTACCCTCCAAGTCAAATACACTTATCCCATTTCAATACCATACAGTCAATGGAATCTAATCAACTATGCTAAATGCAAAAATTGTCACATAATTACTGGAGCATGAAATGTTGAGGATAGTTACATGGCAAGTATTACCCTCCAAGATGAATAAACCCATAAAACAATTACTGGAGCATGTAAATTTGGTAATGGTGATATGGCAAAAATGAATAAACCAATTACATAATCACTGGACCATGAAAAGTTGCTATGGGTAATGTGGAAAGTAGTACCCTCTAAGATGAATACACATGTAACATAATCATTGGAGCATGAGAAGTTGGTCACAGTGATGTATCAAGTAGTACCCTCCAAGAGAATAACCACAACAAGTTTCATTACTGTACATATAAAATGGTGTATGAAAATTGAGCTAAATGTGAATGGAGTCAAAAATGTGTAAATGTTTCAATGACACTGGCCAAGATATCAGATCATTAGTGAACCCTAGTACAAACAAGCTCATGTTATTACACAATGAATAACAGACCACTTGTGAACCATGGTACTCTATGGTCAGACAGGTTGTTATTTATTATGCCATGAATTATGAATTACACAAAGCCCTGTTTGTAAGCAGGCACTGGCCCATTTGAATTTCAGAATAAACAACCACCAACTGACAACTGATTGTAGGTTGGAGGGTAGTGCTTTGGGATTCATAAACTAGAACATTTAGGCTTTTCCTCGGGCTCTGAATCTTTCCTAGTGTTCTGGAAAACATTAATTTGCAGACAGATCAGGGTCTATGCTGTTTGCAGTTCAATATAACTTGTAGATATTAGCTGAGCAAGTCAGACTCAGACAGCATCGACCAGTGACCTAATCATACTGAATCTTCTCAATCAGACCCTTGTCTAACTAACCCTACTGAACTGAATCAAGCAGCAAAGTATGCAGAATATATTGACCTTTGGGCTTTGGATAATTTTAGTACAGCTACAGGAGGTCTTGTAAGTGTGACCCATCCCTCTTATTTTGCAGATTCATATACAAGAAAGGATATTTAGACAGTGTCTGCAAAAATAAGTAAATCTCGCATAAGGAATTTTGTGTGTGTGTGTGCATGTTTTAGTCATTCTTATTGTTTCTTTCCCAACATTTCACTACCGGTATATTATGATAAAATGGGACCATGTTTATGAACATCAGCAAATATTTCAATGAGACAACACATTAATCACAACAATATGTCTAATGGTGGAAAGGCACAAGATCCCTATAGGAATTCTTGGCTATGCCAGCCATTCATGTTCACACAAACTGATGTCCCAGCTGTGTCTCCTGATGCATTAGCAGATCAGATCCCTTCTATGCATACAGTGTAGATCCTGATCTGAAGGTGCATTCTGGGATGACAAGACCTAGATCTATCTTGTTTGCTGCTAAGTGGACGTTATGCACATGATAAATACCTGAACCCAGACAAGTAATCTGAATAAAATACATACATAAAAAATTATGAATTATTATGAGATGCAAAGTGTGGTCATGATCTGGGTTTTCTGATGCTGGTGACACAATTTAGCAATTACTATGACAATCATGTTTCTGTTATATACAGTGAAGATTGTTTATAATGTTTCACAGGAGACTGGCATATCTTAAATGTCTTAA
Source organism: Sinohyriopsis cumingii (assembly GCA_028554795.2). NCBI lineage: Eukaryota > Metazoa > Mollusca > Bivalvia > Unionida > Unionidae > Sinohyriopsis > Sinohyriopsis cumingii. The sequence continues at coordinate 120,340,255 of CM068835.1, read as the reverse complement.
CCTAGAAACATTATATCCAAAGTAACTATCTATTTTTCAGAATGTTATGTACTTGTATATGTCAATGATATAGGACATGTATGACAAAAACAACTTATACTGGAATGTTTATTCTTAGAACTTGTAGGTGATGGTAAAATAATTTTTAAACAACACACATTTGTAAAAACAATTAACATCATAGACAAAAAAGATCAAACAGCAAGTTTTATAAACCACATCACAGAGATCATCATCGGCTGCATCGTTACTGACATCGGTGCACTTACTAAACCCTGCCTTAACAAAACAGATTGCAACAAATGTATAGAAACATCACACCATGCAAAATAAATCATTGTGATTGCTGACAATACATTTATTTCACTCAATGTTCATGAAGGACCTGCTTCTATTATTTGTATTATTTATACCTTTATGTCTAAAGAGACATTTTTTCTTTTTCGATGTGAATTTTCAATCATTATCACAGCAGTCATAATTCAAAAAATAAACACATTTCAAGCTGTACTCAATTACTGAACATACAGGTGTAGAACAAATGCTAAAGCATATTTCGAAATTATTTAGTAAACAAAGTACAAAACGAAAACATTTATTTTCATGCTTTCATTGCATTGACCAGCAACCACTGGATCTAACATACCAATTATGAGGAATTGCAATGACAGCATAATTTCAACAGTTATTTACCATGGGATTGGATAAATCATTGGAACCTGATGATGCAGACAATGATATTCATTTCCTTTTGCATGTCAAATGAGGCTATGGCATACTTGTTCAGTTGTAACCAGGAAACCTTGTGGAAACATTAGTTGCAGCCTCATCTGTGAGCTTATTGATAGGGAATTAGAACACAAGAGTATTGTTTTCCTACTTCTATGAAAAGATGGTTATATTCTGGCTTTTTCTTGAGTAATTTTTTATATATGTGTATAGTAAATGAGATTATGTCACTTTGATAATTGCTGGCTATTATTACGCTGATAATTATCAAAACAAAGCTAACAGCTGACAAGCACAGTAGCGTTCAGTTCATGGCAGCGAGCCAAATGGTCACCTTAAAGTAACAACAGTCCCACGAAGACACTGACATTCTACTAGGTTAAAAGAATTTTAAGGAATTCAAGGTCAAACCATTTCTTCTTTTGACTGTCGAGCATTAAAAAAATCATCTCTGATATTCTTCATTTATAAATGATTTTTTTTAAATCAGTGGCTGTGGTACACATATTGAATGTCAGCTTTGCACCATAAAGTAGACATCAATAGAAGTCCCGGTGAAAACCCGGAGTTGTAATAATCATCCATGGGGGGGGGGGAGTAGTGACAACAAGATTTTGAAGTAAGTCATCATGGCAGCCATTGAATGTGTGACTAGAAACACAGACCTGCCAACCCCAACAAGTCTGTCTTAGCAAGAGAGCTGATTTTTTTCCCGTAAGATTGACCTGTTTTCACTAAGGTATAACAAAATATCAATAACTGCTATTGTAAAGCCGGAAAACATAATTAAAAGTTAAATGCAGCAATGATAACACTGTGTTCAACTGAAACATTTGTAAAGTATGCGTAGACCTTATTTAGCACTAGAATAGTTGCAAAAACTTTAGTTCTAAACTCAATGCAACTCAACGGCTAGTTGCTATCTCTCAACTTGACATAATTCTTGGAAATTCTTTTTTCATTTCATTTGACAATGACAATCATATCCCCTGAGATGAGACATACTCAAATTGGCATATGAGGTCCATTAAACGTAATTGTGTCCTTTCCATCTTTTTTTTCACAAGAATCTGAATCTTCCTTTTATTCTTCTGTCTTGATTATTAACATTTTTCCAGTGGATTATTTTCCTTTTCATCTTAAACATGCATCACTTTCGGGATGCCATTTTAAAATTTTTTTATAATCAACAGTTTGATCATACAGATGCTTTGCATGAACAAATAGGTGCAGTTTAAAGCATCTGGGGTGCTGCTGTAAAGTTAGTCTGGTTCCCTAACTAATTTCACTAATTCTAATATGAAACCCAGATCCAAATAAAACACAGATGAACCAATCATCTGGATTTTTTGGCAACGATCATTTTTCTGTAGTTTTTGCTTATATGCCATTAAGTCCGTATTTTAAGGGTAATTTTTGTAAGACTTATGGCAAAATCATAAGGGCTGGCAGGTCTGGAACAATTTTCATTTCAGACTGAAAAATCCATCATAAGGATCATCCATTCAGGGGTAGTAATGGAAACAAAACTTTTAAGATGGTCATCATGGCAGTCATACTGGATGCAAAACTGGCAAAATTTTTATTTAGGACTAAGTATCATTCAAGATGAAGTCTATTGGTAAAAAACCCATGTTGATATAGTCATCCACTTGGAGAAGAGTAGCGATGACAATATACAACTTTCCATTCAGAAGTAGCAATAAAAAGATTTTCTAGATTGCTGCTGGGGTGGCCATACTGGCACCATTCTCATTTAAAACTAACTGGTCTACTGGTGAATTCCCCATGTCAATATGACTTTCTGATCAAGCAAAGATGTGAATATTAGTTTTTTAAGATGACTGTCCACGAAACATCTGCTTTAGTTCATTCAGAAACAAATTTAATCAACCAAAACGTATTGCGCCTACTATGCGAGTGTACATGATTTGTTTACAATGTAGTTACTAATACACTATTGGGCACATGTGTCCTGCGTGTGGGTGCAATATGAAGGTGTGCAATATCGTAAAATGCTGAACGATTCTGAAAACATAAAGTTAACGGGGAAAAAATGAGCATATAATAAGTGAAGTTTTATCACATTGGTTCCATAACATGTCTGTGATTTTTTAATGAAAATATTAAATATTAAAAATCTGTTACACCTTTCATACTTTACACATACTCACATCTGTGTGATCCCCCTCTAGAAAGGCCACCTCTCTGACAAGGCCACTTTCCTCTTGCAGATGGGGTGACCATATAGAGGGGGACCACTGTAATATGATACTTACTGAAAATTAACTCTATCAACTGTAAACTTTGTTTCAAAGATTCCTGATGTTAAGACTCGACACCTTAGTATATCCTGCAACAAAAAAATTTGCACAATATTACTGAACAGATAAAAAACAATGATCCTAGTTTTCTTCTTAATGTTATGTGTCCAAACAAGGTAGACCCAGATATAATACAATGGTACATGAAGGTCTACACTTCAAAGATTTTCTATTTATGATTTCAAGTCAACAGTGTGGTCTAAGAATGCAACTTCTTCCAGGGTGCAGTCATGATAGCGATTTTTTAAAGTCACATAGATAATGTAAAATAACTGGATAAAACCTGGTCAGGGGCCATAGGTTGCACATGCCTGGTGTGACCCTGACCTGTCAGTAAATTATGTGATGGGAGATCTCGACCAACACTGTTCTCAGTTTATCCAGCATTTCACCCAAGGATTTGATGGTCTTTACCCTCTAGGCTTGCAATCCAAACATAATGGCCCATTAAGAAACACCATGGGGGAAAAAAATTCCCACATAGTATTATGTCAAAGAATCAATTTGGCTAACACCAGTCTGACTATAACTTGTCTGGTTGATAAAGAATATCATGTTTGGATTCACTCCTATGATACTTTCCTATTTTTGAGTTGTCCACGTCTAACTACAAATTACATTAATAAATTCTGGACAACACAAATGCAATGTAAATGTCACATTATAGACCAACCCATGTTTATAACGTTCTCTATACAGGAACATGATATGTTAAACTTAATAAGTAAATTAAATTTACCATGGCCATGTTCTCTTGTCCTTTAGTTCATGGATCAATAGGTTTATTTGTAACCTTGTGCAAACCATTCATAAAGTTTAGTCAAGAAACTTGTTCTTAAAATAAAAGTAATTCTGCAAAACCCATTTTTCTCAGTGCAATGATATTTTGACTCCATGATCAACAGGCCTTTTCCCAGCCTATGGTGCAAACCCCACAAACTTTGGCTACGGTACATATTTAAGAACTAAATTTAGTAAGCTAAAAAAAACAACAATTTTTTTCTTCTTTCTGTCACAGAGAACTACTGCATAACATGAATGAATGCAAACTCGATGAGATGTGTTGTGTGTATATGTGAGGGAAAAAAAGATCACCAAAACCTATCCAAATACCAGATAATGCTCAAATTGTGACTATAAATCCACACACATTGTGACTACAAATCTACACATATTTTGAAATTGGAGGGGAAAGAAAGCTTGGAGCACACATAGTTGCTGCCATTCACCTTCTTTCCAAGACCATTATTTTAGGATGACTTTCTATGTATAAAAAGGACATGTCATTTATATAACCAGCATTGTCCCATGAATTTATCCTTCCTGCTGGGGGCTGGGTCCCAATTCTTTACTTAAAAGCATGTTACTGCATCACCCTTACAGTATATGCTCATACCTGGCATTAATTAGGGAGTTCATTAATCTGTGAAGTCAGCCAACAGTCAGTTCATTAATCTGTGAAGTATTACCAACTCTTGACCCAACCCTATAGTCATAACTTGGAAACCAGCGAGAACCCAACCCAAGTGAGCTGCAGTGACTTAGTGGTCAAGGCACTGGACTTGTAACCATTTGATTAGCTTCGATTCTCATTTATACACAAAGATCTTGCTCACAATTGAATTCACCCAAGATCTTTGCTGATACAATATTATAATTAATGCCTGAATACAAATCTGCACAGAAAAATGGCCTCTACAGTATTGACAAGTATGGCCAGTCTGACACAATACCACCACATTAACATCGTGGATGCTGCTCATAATCATGCTCATTTGAGATCTCAATGATACAAGTTTACATATTTGTGGCTTTTCTTACCTATCTGAAATGTTAAATGAATACCAAGTTTACCTATCTGAAATGTGCTTGGGTATAGGGGGCAGTGACTCTTTCATACTGAAAAACCTTTGCCATTTGATGTGAATACATACAACCATAGAGGAGAACTGTCAATAAGACATTGTCCTTTCATGAACCTCACATGCCCATGTGCAGAACAGACATGTTTTTCATAGTGGATGATTACACCAGGGCATCAGAGCCAGGTGGGAGAGGCATTCAGCAATAGTGATGGTTAAATATTGCATAATTAAAACTAGTTTTACCCACTCTAAAGTATACTTTAATAGCAGCAGTAACTTACCCGCAATATGATTAAAATCACATCTCCACTTTCCTACTTGAAGATCTGACAGCGACTGCTTATGGGTAATGTTCTAATTATTTTTGAATTAGCCAATGGAAATGCAGCTTTCAGAAACTTGAAAGTGAATCAAATCATCCTGCACACATTGCTATCTTCAGCCATACTACTCAGTTTCCCAAATGCGAAGGTATGAGACTTCATCTAATTGGCTGATAAAATTAATGATTACGGAAATAACATAGGTCACCAGAACATGACTCCTAAGCAGTCGTTGTCAGATCTTCACGTAGGACAGTGGAGATCTGATTTTAATCAGATTGAACTTAACCACTGCTACTGCTGAATTTTTTGAATTAGGTTGCGTTAACTGACCAAAAACAAAAGAAATGGAATATACCATTTGAGGGAAACATCCACCTACAGAATATAAGCATCTATCAAAACCACATGTTGTACCACAACTATAGGTCCCAGAGAAAAAAATTCCTGTGCTTTGTTTTGCTAATGAGTGGAGGTAGGAGGAGGAGAGGGTAGCAATGTTATTGCAAACAGAAGATCCCACTGGAAGCTGAATGCATACACTACCAATGCATTCTGATCTTTGAACAGAGAAACATCAAGGGGAAGTCTTTTGTTGAGCCCGGGCACAAACAAATCCACAAGAGGCTTTCCAAATAGCAAGAAAATGGACTTGGTATTAGAGCTGTGAAGAGACTGTTTTGTGGGGACTGTTTTGCTTAACCCAGATTTAGTCCAATAATACATTCCTTCTTCTTTTTATAAGGAATGCTGCTGACTTGGAGGGTAACCCCTTCTAAGGCACCAAGTAAAGGTTTCAAAGCTACTTGCAAATAGAAGGGGCATATAAGCTTCCTTGATGTTGGAGATATGTTATCATGGGCATGTTGTCAACAGAGACCATGACACATTGTCCCCTAACTCTGCTGATGCACCCTTGCAATTCTAGAAATGCAGCTTTCATTGTGGAGAGAGGATTGCGATGACCCTGGAGAATTATGCCCTCTGGCACTAATGAGTGCGCCAACTAACAGGATCCTCCTGACTGTCACTTTCAGCACGTCATCCTTAACTAATGACTTTATTTTCAGAGGGTGATGCAGTTAGTTACATATGAGAAACTAATCTACCTTGAAGCCCTCTATTATGTAGACACAAGTTACAAGCTAATAATATATTTACATATGCACACACATGGATGCAAACAAGCAAGCATGCACGCAAGCACACACAGAGTGCGAACAACCATGCATATGCATAAACAACCATTCACATACACTGCTGTAAAAATGAAAATGAAGCATAGACGGTGGGTGGTGTAACATATGCATGTACTTTATAAGTTTATCATTTTTCATGTTTTTTTATGATTTGATCATTTAATACACCTACTGTCAAAGGAGAAAATGCTCCTTATTTGGCTTGGGTACTTTGAAATTGTACCCTTTTAATGATCTTAGATTCAGGGTACCAGCAGATTCTCTTTCCTAAACATGTTTAGGTAACCCAGGACAGATAATGTACAAACCTTGTACATTATTTTGGCCTTTCTCAAAATTATTCTTTCATGTATTGGTAACACTCTGAATGTAATCATTGCAGTCTTTTTTATTTGCTGATCAAGAATTATTTTACATGCCCTTTCCTGGAGTCTGGAAATTGAGTCAATATAAGGTTGAAAGTAACTTTTGTATGTTTGGAGAGTGAAAGGTGTAGTCAGTTAACTAGCAAAAGCTTAAAACTAGCACCACCTGTAGACAGTAAGGGAAGGTGATAGACAAGAGTTATTGCCCTTTATCCATTTAATATAGACAGAAAAGATGAATTCATTTCTGGGAGGACTGATTCTGGGAGGTAGTAAGGCTTATATTCCTACTGTTAATGTGATCAGGGAACATGTTTGAATGAGACTTTTGAAGACCTATAATAAGCCTCAGTTTTCTGCCCTTTTTGGAAACTAGAAATATCCAGGAACAGAAAGCTGGTGACTGGACGTTTTGAACATTCTCTAGTGTACCCTTCGAAAGAAGGCTGTGCACACTTCTTCCTATAACTTTATTACCGTTGACTGATGAAAGATTGGTGTCCTTGTGAGAGGAAGGAGTTCTGTAAAGGATAGACATAAACCCTCCTTCAATATGAAAAGGACCCACTGATTATATGCAAACTTCTACCAGACCTTTGAAATATGGACCAGTATAGTACCTATGTGTAATAAAACGGTATTCACTGCAGGAGAGGTGGTATCACTAGGAATATAATTTCTTCCCCCTTCCCCTTGATTATTCTGTAAAAGGGAGGGGCAAAAATAGACTCTTAACCTTGACTCAAGTCTCAAACTATTGATTTGTTCGTTAAGTGGACATGAGATGGTTGGGTCCTGGCTACTTTGTTTTGGCTGCACAATTTTTCAATGGCAGAACAATGGCTCAATCAAGATGTGTGTGAGTTCTGTCTAGTTTTGATGGACCTGAAATAAACGCAAGTGACCTATATTGTTGGTTCCAAAAATCCTGATAAGCAACAGTGGGAATGAGACTGCTGAATAAGGTCAAAGAATCTGTGTGTGCAACCCTCAGAAAATTTTGCTACATTCTAGAAGAATTCAAAGCTAAAGTTTAATGAAGGTAAACAAGCTCAGCTGACAACACTATCATGGTACGCTATCTTAGCTACACCTTCCAATAGCCTGTGCAAGGCAGTAGAAGACCGTGATTCTGCTACTGAAAACAGGTCAGCATGTGAAGCTATGGTCACTAATGACCTGGTATTGGCTCTGAAGATTTAACTGGGAGGTGACCAAACCAAACAGCTGGAATGTCCAGCTTTAGTGTCTTGGGGGGAGGGAGACGGTCCACCGACCAGGCAGATAAATGAACCTAGCATAAGACTGATATTAAAGGTCTTGATATAGTAAGGAATACTGACCACCCTATATTTTGTCTCACCAATTCTTGACCTTTGCTCAGCAACTGTGCAACTTCTCTTCTCAACTCAAGTCAAGGCATTGCTCCTGGCAATTTTTTCTAAGCAAGAAAGAATATTAGTAATAACTGATCACGAGCATAGGGTACCTATCGAAGGGGGGGGGGGGCAGTAGATTTTGTTGACAGCCATGATGAAAGACCCAGTCTCCTCATCCTCAACCACTTGTGATGCTTGGTGAGAAGGGTCTGGAGATCCTCAGAGGGAAAGGTATACCCTATCCTCTAAATTCTTCTCATCTCTGTTTGGCCTCTTAGAGGAAGGGGGACTAACTCTTACTTCCTTTATGACCTTTCCTGCAGAATTTGTGAGGGTCATAGAACCACATCACTTGTACATACTGGGAGCCACATAAACATCATTCACTGTAGTATAAGTTGATCTCTCCCCTGAAGGGGAAAGTTTCATATACCAAAAAGAAACATGGGAAAAGAAGGGACATCAGTACAATTCACTATCCCAGGAGAATGCATAAAAGCAGGAACCATCTCGGGGATTGAATGAGTAGGTAATTGGGGGGGGGGGGGTATTTGAACCCATCCCTGGTATATACCTAGATTGACAAGTTATGGATACCAGTAACTGGTACCTGGTCTGTTGACCAGTGCCCAAGTCACTGGTGGTCGGTATCTACCCATAAGTGACTGGTCAATCTGGATATGCTGATCAATATGTAAAGGCTTTGTTGACTTTGATATGGCATCAATTCCAAAAAATGTTCTCCATCAACTTGCCTTATTACAAGCTAGGTTTCTATGAGCACCTAAATGACAATGAATATAAATGGTGACACTAAGAAGAACATAATTATTCAGAAATCTGTCATTCTGGTCAAGGAGAATTGGTATCTGAATTTCAGGTGATTTAGCACACTTAAAGTTGTTTGCTTGTAAATTAATTCAGTGTTGTACAGTTTAAATTTAACCTTGTTTCTTTAAATTTAACCTTTTTACTACTACCGTTACTACTTTATTCATAGAAGGTGACTCATTTAGTCAAGAACTATTTTCCCTTTAGGTCCTCTTAAGAAAAACAGCATACCAATCTGCATCATACAAAAGGCCCTCTTAAGAAAAACAGCATACCAATCTACAAAAAAAATAACAGTAATTGCATACTAATTATGGTAGTATTATAATATTATGACATTAAATAACATCAACTTTCTGCAGATTTTACATGTAGTGGAAGTATGTTCTACAGAACTGTCCCAAAGTATTTGTGGCTTTTGTTAAATTGCTCTGGGCTTGGTTTAGGTGGATGAAGGCTTGTATTATGTTGATCTTGAATGGTAATGTGCTGAATAAATCCTTAAGATACTCTGCTACAGCTCCATGCAGACATTCACCATGTGCACTTGCTTATAAGTGGAGTCAAACTGCAAACAACAAAGATCCTGATCTGCCATATCATAATGCAACTGCAGATCGAGGTCTACATTGCTCTGATTACTCCTAATGAACTGCATGGACCCAAATCTGCTGGTGCATTATGCAATGGCCGATCTGGGTATGTAAAGATTGCAGATGGACTCATAAGTGAGTATACCGGAGCTGCCTAGTGAAAATATTTTCCTTCATATATTGTAAACCATCTGAGTTCTGTAGGCAATGCTTTTTGATGAATAATCAATAGAAGCAGCAAAAATAATGCATGCTGCTCTTTTCTGAAGTTTATAAATCCTGTCTAGCTGAGATTTGGCACAGTTTCCACATACAGCTCAACAATAATCCATTGTAAGAAAAATACATGAATGAGAAATATTTCTTAATTCTGCTTAGTAGGGCAATTTTGGAAAACAGAACTTTATAAAGCTTGTCAATATGGCCATCCAAAATTTGTAAATTATTATCTACAGACACACTTACAAGATTTTTTTATGTTTGGCATTTTCTAACGGATGAATATTTATTGTAAGAGATAATTTTGTGTTTCCATGCATATGTAGTTTCTGTGGATGTCCATACAATTTTACATTTTGTTATATCTTCATTAATCACCATCTCATTTTACTTTTCTATAATTTTGTGTATGTGTCAGTGTGTGTTTGTGTGTGTGTGTCAGGGAGAGAGTGAGTGTGTGTGTGTGTGTGTGTGAAGGAAATCTTTACTATCATTTGAATTAAAAACTATATGTGCAGCTAATTTTTCTTGTTTTTAAACAGAAATCTGATGTTCGATGGGCAGGAAAATTGGATATGCAAAATTTAACAAATGTAGTGCAATGCAAATGACAAAAATATCTCAAACATTTAATGTGTCATTTCCCTTGGAAAACACAAATGTGAAAAATCTCAAAGTAAAATATTCAAAAGTCACATTTACCAGCGACCTAAAATGAAACCTTCACTTTCACCAAGGCAAATCCTTCTTTAGACCTATTAAGATTAACATGTCATCTTGCCCAGAAAATGTGAAAGAATCAGCTTTCAAAGCTTTAGTTAGTCCTATTTTATTTAGAAAATGACGATAGTTTTGGACCCCCCAGTCCGAGACAATACTGGATGAACTTTAAAAAATCTGTAAGCGAGCAGCCAGATTTTTTGCATATGAATACATACCAGGAAATAAGACCTCATTATTGAACAAGCCGTCTTTAAAGTAGATTGGATATATATTTTTTATAAAGGTATAAACATCACTGCTAAAAACACCTGCTACACTTGTCAGATCAAATGCAAACTGCCTTGTTATGCTAAAATGGGTAGCTGCAAATTTGGATTTTTTTCTCTAAGAACAATTTAAGATTCAAATTTTTCACAACTACTATAGATCATAACTGCTGAATGTTTATAAAACCAAACTAATACATTTTCAAAATTAGTAAGGTCAGAGTTTCTTCTTGAAACATGTTTTGGAGGATGATTCATGCAAGATGAAAAATCATAGAACTGCATTTCAGATGGCCACTATGGATCCATGTTGGAGGTCAGATGGGCAGGCACATTGTTCATCTAAAACCAGTTACATGCTGGTATCACCATCTTTTATGAAATTTGTCAAATTCTGACAGGTCAATTTGGCATCATTTTCATTTAGGACCAACCATCTATTTAGTGTAAAACGTTTTAGTTTAATGAAAAACAAAAACATGACAAGTTGTGATAGCAAGACTCTGAAGATGGCCAACATTGATTGCATGCTTTATTTTTCATGCTTTACAACAAAGCAAAACAAGTAGGTTGTTTAGTGCACAGGCAACTGGAATAAACTACCTTCCTCAAGAACTAGGGCTGAAATATTTAATCAGTATATGAAGATTTTTTCCATATCAATACAGAAAGGTGATGCAAAATAATACTTACCCAATACAAGTTACTTTAATCTTCAGTAGTCATGAATAATTACTAGTTGTTGGTTTGACTTTTTTATTCTTTAAATTGCAAATTCATCTGAGAAAGCTGTTGCAGCCACATGCATTTATTTTTGTCAGTAACAAACAGAAACTAATAACACCCAAACTCTAATATGGCTTGCAATATCCCCCTCCTCCATGGACAATTCCAATGGACAACATACATCAACATAAAGAAGACATGCCAGATTTGTTCTTCAGGCATGATTTAAGTACTTTACTAATGATTTCATAGCCACTTTTATGCAAAATTTCACTGTTGCTTCAAATCTTGTCTACTTGTAACAAACATGTGAACTACATTTCAGGTGTATCATGTAGTGAATTATGTTGCACTTAATTCAGATTGGTGGGTGTTTGTTCTAGTTTAAAAGTAAAACAATAACCTTCAATCAAAACTGTAGCTTGTTCACTGCATGACACACCAGAAGTACTGGCATCCAAACTCAATCTTTTTAAAATAGGTACAAACCAACAAAGAAACTTCAAACAAAAATGGATATTAAATGATCTGTATCATATATGGAAACAAGTTAGGAATGTCTCCATTTAAGTTGATATATGTAATCCATGACTGAAAGTGCTGATAGGCTATATAAAAAACAATTAGCATAGAAACTGCCAAGGGGGCAGATTACATGCCACATGAAATACAGTCACCTTGTTAACCTGTAGAAGGGGAGTGAGTGTTGTCAATATTTTCCTTTTCCATTGAGAGAAAAGAATGTGTGAGTTTGCAGCAGTTGTTTTGCATCTAAAAGTAAGTATATTGTGAAAGATCTAGTTGTCAGTCATCTCTGATCCATACTTGGACTTGTTCTAGATAAGAAGTTTCCTTGCATGAGGAAATTGTACTATTTCTTCTGTTTTCAAGACAACACAATAATGCCTTCAAAATTTAAGAGACGATACGAAATTGGTAATAAAAGGTTGTAAAACCATTCATGCATTGCAAAACAAAGGGTGTTGTTGTTGTCAGGATGAGTCATGCGCCTGATTGAATGGAGCAGAATGAAATGGCCTAAGAGGCTGAATAAGAATTCTTGACATCTAAGAGTCAGTAAGTTTGGAATTTGTTTTTGTTTTTCTTGTTAATGTTGAGAATAGCATATGAACCAATGACAAGTATATGTAATGTGCATGCAAGAAATACACCCAATATGTCAACACGTATAAAATGGCACAACCTATCACTGAGAAATCTACTAAAGATGGATAGACCATCAAGCTAATTAATACATGTACTGATAATGAATCATAACAGTACCAACAAGATTGTTAAGATGGCTACCTTGCTGGCTCTAGTGCATGTAAGACTGGCACCAATTTCATTTAAGACCATGTAGACTTTGAGAGAAACCCACATCAATATGACCATTCTGGAGTAACAAAAGCAAGAATTTCAAGCTGGCCACCATTGTGGCCTTATTTGATGTCTGAGGAGCACCATTTACATACAGGACCAACTAGACATCATAAGTCTTGAAGTGAAAACCCCCATGCTGATATGACCATCAATTAAGCAGGAGTTGCAGTAAAAAAAAAAAAATTCAATTTGGCCAACATGGCTGCTATACTGAATGTAAGATTGGCAGCATTTGTATTTATAAATAACTAGACATCGTAAGACATCTTTAGGTGGAAACCTCATGCTGATGTAATCAAATATTCAGGAGAAGTATTTAAAAGATTTTGAAGATGGCTACCTGGTAGCCATATGGGATGTCAATTGGCACCATGTTTAATTAGGACCCAATCAACATCACATCTTCAATGAAAACCCAAATGTCAATAGGATCATCCATTAAACAAGATTAGTGATAACAAGATTTTCAAGATCATTACTTCTGTGTTATATTGGAGGTGATATTGGTACCATGGTCATCTTGGACCTCCTGCACTGGTAAAGTTTGTTGAAAACCCCATGTTGGTATAACCATCAATCCATCCAGAATCAGCAACGAAAACAAGATTTTCAAGATGGCCATCATTTCAGCCAAACTGGACCAACGAGACCTTGAACTGAACATGTGTGCAAAGTTACATGTCAATCCTCCAAGTTATTTAGAAATGATAGCAAACATTTAATAATGGGTGGATTACAGACCACCAAATACACTCTTCTTGTCTACGACTGGCAGAGCTAAAAATAACTGCAGCTTTGTTGTGTTTTTTTTTGCCACATGGGCTGAATCAAATCATACAGAAGATTAAATAATGCATACTCAGCAACACTGGTGTGACTTGCATCTTACAAATGCACATCAATATTAGCCAACCCCGTCACATGATCTGCACTGATGGGAATTTTGAGTGTTCAACAGATGGATACATAAAACAACAGTTAACAATGACCAAATACAATATTAACTAACAAGAAACAAAATCAGATTTTAGTAAAACATTTTGGCAATGTCCAGCTAGAATTTAAAATGTTTGAGGAATCTTTAAGCTTAAGAATATTGTTAATTAGTTATTTCTTTAATCATTTCTAATTTGATAATGAGGTACTATCCGTGCATAATCATTGTATTTCTGGAATCACATTTAACACTGAGCGATATAATGAACAAGTGCATTGTGTTTTGATGGTATATTTGGCTGTTATCAGGTCCCTAATCAAGAACTTCAGCAGCAATGTTGCTATTCCAAGAAGTGCTGCCTACTTCTGTATATCTAGCTTGGCCTTCCTCTCTAGCTTCTTCAAGCCTGAATCAAGTTTCCACAGTAAGATTCCTAGTGGTCTGACTACAATAGGTACAATATCAATTGTCACAATTATTAAAGAATACATGCAAGGTAAATTATGTCTATGTAATCTTTTCTTGCTAAATGTTGCTAAAATTTCTTTGTCCCCATTGATAATACATTAATTGAGGTCTGACTTGGAGTGAACTAACTGTGACTGAAATGGTCAAAGTGAAATAATTATTTTAAGAGTTAAATATATGGAGCTAGTGTAAGTGGTGTGTTAATGACTGTATTAAATTCAATCACTGTATGGGTAAACTGTACCAAACAATAGACTTGAACAATCAATTTCATTTTATCACTGCACAGGTACTATTGGTTGCATACAGTGATATCTCAGTAAGCCATACTTTTATATTGGGACAATCCATGGGAATTTTCTCAAAAATGATTAGTGCATCAAATCAATTGCACCACTTTAATAGTTTCCTCTTGGATACATTTTACACAGATTAAGTATCATCTTCCAATCTTATCAGAGAAGTATGTTAATCTGGCCAATTATTAACATTACAATTTATTGGAAATTAATTAACTGACTGTGTTCTATAGCAACAGATGCACAGAGCATAAAAGGATCAGGATTAAACATATCCAACCCCCTTTCAACCATGTTATCAGCCATTTAGAGTGAACTGGTAATATCAGAAAGAAGTTGTCTGCTAAGTGTTATGTATATTTAACTTATATGGTGTGCTTAACTTAGTCCATGATTGTAAGTTGTAAACAGAATGTTTACACAGTTAATATTTTGCCCATGACTGTAAGCTACAAAACAGCATGTTTACATAGAATCTGAGTCCAAGACCCGTCTTGTTTACAATTTGCCTAGTTATTTCTGTTGGATTGCTTCACACTCTTTCAGAACATAGATCAAGAACAAGACCGGAATAGAATGATAATGTGAATGAGGATGAAAAATATGATCAAGAAGTAGAAAATGAATAAAAAAGCAAATGTTCCAAAAATGAAACATCTGACATATGTGAGTACGTTGTTACTGCAGATAAGAATACATGGTATACAGGATTAGTCCAGTCCATTAGAGATGATGGACAGAAGGCAGTTGTACAATTTATGAATATATGCAGAAATCCTGGATATTTTCAATGGCCAACAAGGGAAGATAAGCAAATAGTAAAAAATATAAAAAATGTTTGTCTTAAAAAATGATCCGTGCCAGACTCTGTAAACTACAAGTAACAGTGGTTCATTAAAGATTTTAAGGAAATATATAGTCTTTGAGTTGTTTCAGGAATATATATTTTGATAATAATCAAACAATTAAATGCAGCTATACAGAAACTTAAAGCAGTTTCATGTACAAAACACAAGATATCAGACTAAGTGTGTGTGTGTGTGTGTCTGTGTGATTTGGATTTTTAACATAGCTTTAAAAAAAATTCAGTCATATCGCTACGATGTCTGCAGCGTGACAGTTGATAGTAATGTCTAGCACTGGAGCATCATGCCGCAGACACATAGCAAGATGTCCTACCCAATAACATTATCCTGACACCAGGCTGACCAATCCTAACAGTAACCACTTAATGCTGAGCACCTAGCGAGGCAGCTGTTAACACCATTTTTATAAATCTTTGGAATGATTAGGCCAGGGTTTGAACCCACAACCTTCCACATCTGAGGTGGACACTCTAACCAGAGCAGTCTATATATCGCTATGTACTATATATACCAAGATACAGAATTTCTATACAAGATGGGAGAACTTTTACAAGCATTTCTTATTTTAGTCATTTAGTTAACTCATTAGCTAAACATACAAAATATCTGACAGCAAAAATGCATTCTGCAGGCAACTTTACATAGGAATTCCAAATTTCATAGCATCCGTATTTTAAAACTAAAAACGTTATATTTTAAAGAAAATTATTGTTGTTTTTGTGTTCAACATCAAGCAAAACAATCCTGAAATGACTCTATTTTTGTCAATTTCAACTTTGTTCTCGAGTGAAAAGTCATACAGGTCATGTGGGTAAATTTACTCAAAGTAAAATAATTTTAATTGTTGTTCTAAAATTTATACTAAATAGTTTAACCAAAGCCTTATTCAATCATGAATGTTGAATGCTCTGTATGTTAAATGCCACAAAAAAGATGAGAATTATTTATTGGTTATGGACATTTACAATGGTAGCCAGGTACTAAACTGGATCAAGCAAGAGAAGGTCAAATCTATTATATAAAAAAAATGGTATTTGTTTTCAATATGTGCTGTTTTCTTTGCAACATCATTGTGTGGGACATTTCATCCAGTTTATATTTGATTGCACCATTAGGCTCACCTCGTCCAAAAATGTCAACATAACATACCATTGATTTTACTTTAATGATTTCTCGGGGAATGTAAATGATGACCTACTAAAGGAATATTGATATACAAGGATCCAAATAAAATGAATAGTTGCCTTTTAAAGGTATGTGCAATCAAATTTTAACAAATGACATCCATCACTGAAACTTGGTTCTGACTGCCTACATGACATGTATGACTTGTACTATATTTCCATGGGCTAATTCAAAGGTTACCAGAACACGACCCCTTATAAGTCATGGTTAGATCTTCAAGTAGAACAGTGGGGATCTGATTTTAATCATATTGGAAGAAGTTTGAAAGGTAAACTTGTATTCTTTTGTGGAAAACTTAAACAATTCCTCATTACACTGGGCTTCCAGATCGAATTAAATTATTATATATATCATCAAAAAAGTTATTCCAAGATAACTATGCTTTCACTGAGGTATGAAAGAACAATGCTGTCAACTATGAACGATTATTATCAAAGTAACGACAACTAATTCTCCTATGAGCTATGGAACCAGCCTATGTATTGTGGTATATTTACTACTACATTTAAAAGAATGAAAGTCATCAACTGGCTTAAAATAATTACTGGAATAAATCTACACAATTTTTCAGAGAAAGCCTACATAAGGGTAAATTGATGGGCTGAAGCAGTAAATACTTTAACCAAGTTCTATGGAATAAACCAAATGAACTGTAATGGGTTAATCAGTCAGAAACACCTCATGTACAGAGTGAGAACTGGCAAGAATTACTGCATAATCTAATTTTCCAGTTTCTAACACATAGTAACTTCATGTGTTACACTTGCTGACACAAAGATATTTCCCACTTGCTTCTGCATGAGCTCTCAAGGCATTCATTATGCCTTTGATTCTTATGTTTGTATGTTTGTGCTATCATAGTTTACTTGCTAGTTCTAACTAATAACTGCTCCCCTTAGTAGCTGCAACATTAGTTAGGGACTGCTCCTGGAGGAAGGAGGCACCACAATCCATCATGGAAGCTTATTGATGCGTACTCAGAATGTATGTGAATAAATAATGTTTGTGTAACAACTCGAGGACTCCCTTGTTTCCATGACATGGTGTCAGATGTGACTCCAAAAGATACATACACTTTTGCAGTGCATGAAAATGGCAAAATTCCAGGCACCAGAGAGCTTCAATTTTAGGAAGACAGTGGAGTGGCTGGATTGGAAACAGCATTTTGTGCGCTTTAGGATTGCCACCAAACTACTAAGGGTTTGTGGTCAATATGCAATCTGAAGGAGTCCAGTCCAACAAGATATCGTGAAAACTTCTCACAGGCCCACACACATGCAAGGCACTCCTTCTCTATCTGTGCATATTTAACCTCTGCAGGGGTGAGTGTTCTGGAACAAAATTCAACCGGCTTGAGTTTCTCTCCATGTTATTGGAATATTGCCCCACCAATTCCATAACTGCTAGCATCAGCGCTGACAAATGTAAACTTGCCAGGGTCATAAAATGCTAAGACTGGTATGGATGTCAGCATCTCCTTGACTTTCATGAAGGCGTAATCCTGGTCTGGGCCCCAAATACCAGGCTGTGTCTGATTTCGGCAGGTCCATAATTGGTCACATTATTGTAGACAAGTCTGGGAGAAATCTACTAAGGTAGATGATCATGCCCATGATGCGACAAAGCTCAATGATATTTAATGGAGCTGGTAGCTCTTTCATTGCGGCAACCATTGTTGGACTGGAGAGTAAACCATCCGAGCTTATCACATGACCAAAGAATTCAGTTTGTGCTTCTTAAATTCACATTTTTCTTTGTTGAGTTTGAGACCACTCCTACTGAGCTTTCCAGTATCAAATTTAGGCATCTGTCATACTCCTCTAAGGTTCTGCCATATATGAATATATCATCCATAATGGCCTCTGCCCCTTCATTGCCAGTCAACAGCTCTCATTTTTCTCTGAAAAATCTCTGGCGCCGATGTAATATCAAATGGAACTTGTTTAAAGCAGAAGCGACCCAGTGGTGTAATAGATGTTGTCAGTTTTGCACTTTCTGGATGTAAAGATATTTGATAAAATCCACTTTCTGCATCAAGTCTGGAGAAGACAGTGGAGTGGCCAGATTGGAAACAGCTTTTCGTGCAGGATCGCCACCAAACTAAATAAGGAAGTTAAGGCAGTTTAAGTAAGTTCACTAATATATGCAATGCGGAAAGAAGCAGAACAAATATCTAAATCATTTGAGTTTGCAAACGACAAATATACCGACAGGTATGCCCCAATTTGGCAGAAATTTGTCGATTACTTAATCCCCAAGAGCAATGTAATTCTCAAAAGAAAGTGTTTTCACCTAGTCAAAAAACAGGAGAGTCAGTGGAGGAATTTGTAAGAAAGCTGTATGAAATCGCCGATCATTGTGACTTTGGCACACAAAAGGGCGACACAATAAGGGATCATCCTGTAATTGGAATCCTGGATAAAGAGGTTTCAGAAATGCTACAAATGGAGGCCGACCTTACCTTAGTGAAGGCCATATAAATAGAGTCAGAAATGGTAAAAAGTCAGATACGCAGCCAAAGTCAGATGGTCAAAGATTTGGATGACATTTCTAAACAGAACAAGGCATCAAGCACAAACCAGGATCAACCAACCAAAATGGACAGCATCAATGGCAAGAACTAAATCAGATTGGTCAAACAACAGCACAACAAATATGTCACAAATGAAACAGGAGGCATGGTAGAGGTGAGAGATGTCCCGCTAAAGGAAAACGGTAAAGCTGTAACAAGTCTGACCATTTTGCCATTGTCCATCACTCAAAAAGAGTAAATGAGGTCACATTCAATGACACACCAGCTACAGATTATGCAGAATACCAAGAAGCATTCTTCCTTGGCTTCAGTAACTATGTGCAATGATGATAATGAGGCAAGGCGTGTGATTTTGAACATTTGTGGAGCTTCAGTTCACATCAAAATAGACACTGGAGCAGATGCAACAGTTATGTCTGAAGCAACATACAACTCTCTTCCAACAAAACCAAAGCTGAGACAATTGGAATCCAAGTTGTGCAACCCTGGAGCGATTCTGGATTCAAGAGGTGTGTTTATGGCACATATTACCTAAAAGCATCATATCAGTTTCGGGTATTTGTCATCAAGGGACCACGTGCCAATAATCTCTTTGGACATGCAGTTGCATATGCAATGGGTTTTGTGAAAAGTGTTGAAGAGGTCAACAAAACAGTCTTTGGGCACTTTGGCCTGTTGAACTCTGCCATTTCATTACATAATCAGTATAAACCAGTTTGATTGTCCGGATCACTCAAGAAACTAAGTGTTGAACTTGTGTGTTGCAAGCATTATAATGACATATACAAAACTACAGGATGCCTCAAAGGCAAACTGTAGTGTTCATGTACTTGTGAATGTAAGTGTGAAAAAAAGACAGCATTTGTATTATTATTCATTGTATCCTAAAATAGCAGATTAAAGCTCATGTATAGCTCTGGACTGCATCTGGATCTGATGTGTTACGATGTTTCTGTTTATGTTTCAAACTCACTTTAACCTAAAACCATTTTCATTTTATTGCTCTTGCTGCACAGGTACTATTAGATGTAAACAGGGAGATCTCAACAGGCCATATTTCGTATCTGAAGTCACACTGCATCTTTTGCTTCAATTTAGAAGTTTCCTCTTGGATAGATCATCCCCTGGACATAAATGGGATCTGCTGGTCTAACCACGAAAGTAGAGTAACCTGACCAAACTTTAACATTACAGTCTATGGAAAATGGATTAGATGACTGTAATGTAGAAAATTCCAGAGCAGACATAACTAAGATTACTCATTAGCACAGCGTTTTCCATCAAACTAAATTAAAATTAAGTCAGCAAACTAAATTATCCATAAACTAAATGACTGCAAAAGCACAGCCTTTCAAATCCCACATGCTCTTTACTGCATATTGCCCATCCACCATACCCCATCCCCTAACAGGGTCATAATAATATAAAATATATCACCCATATGATGCATCTTCCTACTACAACTACATACATGAAGTCTGGGCATAAAATATTTGAAAATGTCACTTTAATTTAAAATTTGTTAACATAGGACCTTTAGCCCCTACCTGTGACCCTATCATGAACAACTTACCCATATTTGCAGATGGTAACTATAGAAGCAATGTAACCACAAAGCTTCATCAATTTCCACCCAAAGAGACAACACACACTTTAAGAATTTTATATATGTTACCTTTCTATGTTATTTTATATACCTTTTTACAGCATTTTAACATCTTTACTGTTTATATTCCATCTTTTGTTGTACTTCATGTCTACAATTATATGTAAGGGTTTAATGTAAAAAAGAAACATTTGTGCAATTCATTTTTCATTTTAAATTCTTTTACTTTTAGTTGCCACTATATAGCAACTTCTGTGGCATGGTACAATTAAATGCCACTACATACATATACCCAGCAGTTTAAGAGATGTGGTAGCTAACAGACAGTGAGACAGACAAGTGGACAATCTCCCAATATACTATTTTTTAAATAAAAGCATTTGGACATTAAATTACATCCAAAAAATTTACTACATTATTTGACAGTAGTTTGAATGATGAAGATTTCAGAAAAATCAGATGAAAGAGAAGTTATTCAACTTTAGATTCAAACACGTTTTGGCAAGCAAGATGTAAAAGAACCAATGAACAATGATGCTGAGAAGCCTGACAAGCTTAGCACCCAAAGTTTGATTATAAAGTTCCACACACTGCCCATGTTATATATACTGTAACATTGTCCTTGTACTCTGCAGGCCAATATGGCATGCAATTAACTCTGCTTAGTCATAGATCTATTGTTTGAAATGCAATACAAACAACCTACAGAATATCTATTTGTTGCTCATAAACAGGTGAATCACCAATCAATATACTGTATAGACTTACAAACACAAAAGCAGTATTTAATATGAAATTTGTTCTATTGTGCAAACAATGGACTTCATTACCTGTTCTGTTGGTGTGTAGTCTTTCTGTCTAACTATATGCACTCTGTCTAAAAAACTGAAAAGAAAAGTAGAGAAGTTCAGTAATCTATTAACAGTTTTGTTCATGCATGGCATTTCTCATTCATCATACACCCTCTGTCTACATCATTAGCTAAAATTAGAGAACATACATACATATATATATATATATATATATATATATATATATATATATATATATATATATATATATATATATATATATATATATATATATATATATATGTTGGAACACCTCAAAGGGACTGATGCTCCATTGTTAAGAAAGAATTTAAGAATCTGCAGGAATCCAAAATCAGAGCCTCGCTTCTTTTCAACTATAGAATACCATACTATTGGAGAGTCTTCTTCTTCTTGTTTAATGCCATTTTTCTGCACAAGATAGGCTATACATGGCACCAGCTACATTTCACCCCAAAGCCCCAATTCATTCATATTTGTTCATGTTATCATACTCCCAACTCCGCTGAGTTAAAACCCCCAAGTCAAGACCTTTAACGTCCAAGTGTAGACTATCCAAATAAATACAATGTCACTGTGTCCATAAGCTTAATAAAGTATAAAAATGCAAGCTATAACTTTTTATTTGACTCCAAGATCAATTATGTCTAGTTTTCAAAACACCTTCATGAAAGTGCCGTTATGTTGGCAGTCAGATCGCAATATTTTCATTCACAACCAATTAAATATGTGCTTGGATTTTTTATGTAGCTTTAACAATATGAGTCATACTGATATGATGTCTGCAGTGTGGCAGTACTGATGTCTTGCAATGGGGACATGTGGCATGAAGATTTTCAAGATAGCCTGTATAATGTCATGTTGAACACAAACAGCTACATGTTACTATAATAATGTTGTGGTGAATATCTAATGCTGATATCACCATTAATTTATGAGGAGATATCAAAGACAGTCATCAATGTAGTCATCTTGGATGTTATATCAACATCATAAACAAAGAAGTATGGATTTTTTTTGTCTTTTAAGACATTAGCATGGCTATGTAACTGGCAAGAGATATTTCAAATTCTGATAGTTCACACTTGCATTATTTTCATTTAGAACTAACCCTATATACAGCAATGTTTTTATTTATCAGACCTGCCAAGTTAACAAGACCTTCCCAGTAAGGCACTTGCTTTTTTTCTTCTTCTGTACTGCTAATGTCAAGCTGGAAAATGTCCAGAAGTGTGACTCAAGACTGAGCTACTGGCAATAAATGTTGTGTCTGACTCAAAAGTTTGTTAAGTTTACTTAATCTCAATTATCTCCAGTACAGTTTCACAAACTGGAGTTCCAAACCCTATGGAGCTCAATGGCTTCTTGATATCTCTCACCCTGATAGAATCCTTTAAAAGAAAAAAGTTATGGTGACAGCAATCATCTTGCCTGCCATGTTACATACTCAAATCAATACATGGTGTCCACTAAATAAATTGTTGCCCTTCCTGCTTCCTGATGTTTTTTGTCACTGACCACTCACTTGGTGGATACCATTAAAAAAAAAGATGAAAGCTTGATCCTGCAACAACAAACTAATACTAATAGACAGATGGGAAACAATGGATGGACACTGGTCTGTTGGTGGACAAACTGACCATCCAATAAACCCTTCTGGTTTATGACCAGTAGGGGTGTGGAAAACCCAACCATGATTGAGATTATTGATTCTGGTTGATATTTATTATGCACAAACAAAATGTGTGTTTCCTATCACATTGGTTTTAAATTTATGGTAAGTAGGTCGTTTTTTGTTGTTTTTAAAAATTATTATAATGAATAGTATATATAATATATATAATATACTAAGTGCTTCAAGTAGTGGGCTTAACTGGCACAATTAGATTCACAATCAATTTCAGGATTTTTTAAAAATAAAAATAAATTTTTTTTATTTAAACATTATTTATATTATGGTGTTTAGTATATAAAATGTACTAAGTACTTCAAGCACTGGGCTAAACCAGCTCAATCAGATGCACAAATCAATTTTGAGAATGTTTGGTGGGGGGGTTGTCCTGGGGAGAAAAAGTGCTAGGGTAGGCATGGAAAAATAAGGCCGGTTGGCCGACCAGAAACACATATTTTTGGGGGCCTTATTAGCTGATACTAAACTAGAAATGTGTTCATGGAACATAGATGCCCCACCAATGCATAAAACCTGACCTAAATGCAAATCTTCACCAAGGTATGACGGATGGATGGACAGACAGACTGAGATAGAGATGGACAGACAAGCATAAAATATATGCTGAGCTAAGCAAATTGGGATCCAACAAAATGTTTGGTATAGCCATTTTTAAAAGTTTTTATAGGCCCTCTTTTCATAGGCTCAACTGCATATAAAAGCATGCATATTCAAAATTGCAAGTTCTCTGAATACCATGTGTATTGGAATAAAGAAAATAAATTACTTTTTCTTGTCTGAAACTTGGGCCCAAAAAAATGTAAATCCAGAAATTAATGTGTGTTGAAAATGTGAAATTTAGTTGGCAAGCTTATACAAGTTAAAATTAATGTAACCTGCCAGACACAACTGCAACACCTGTATCATGCCACCTGCTTTGACATCACTGAAATTCATTAAATATGGTTACATTATTTCCAATCCTTAAAAGTCAACAACCTAATGTGTCATTTCCCCCATCATTGCTTATGTAGACACGAGTTTTTAAAGGCTTAACACATAATAAGAGTAGCCTGTGAATTTAAAGTGTTGTAGTACCATATGTACTTGTTCATAATTCAAGTCAAACTGCAAACAACAAAACTTCTAATATGTCAAGGCATAATGCACCTTCAGATCAGAGTCTATATTGTTTTTTCTACTGATTACTCCTAATAAATGGCATTATGCAACGGCAGATCTGGGTCTCTGAAGTTTGCAGCTGGAATCATCTTATAGCCAAGTATATACGGTACTTCATGTTTATATTTATTTGGCAAGGTTTATCTTCTTCAAGCCTTCTGTGCAATTCTTTACATGTACAATTTTGGAACTCTACTTTGAAATGCTAATAAATACATACATACTATACTGCATACTTACCTACAAGTACGGAACTGCCACAAAGCAAATTCAAGCCTTACAGCAGATACCTGTGGCATATTTAAGGGAGACTTCTCTCCAGAAGACCAAATATACCAACTTTAATACTATCTATTGCTAGATGTATATTTTGCATTGCAGTTGTCCAGGTAGTTGACAAATACACATAAGTATTTAAGTTATCAGGATGTTCTGATATTTTTTAGAACAGAATCACTAATTATTCATACCATATTTACTCGCTTAGAAGACAAGACTAACTGCAAATTGCACAGATCCCATATCTGCATTGCATAATGCACCAGAAGATCTTGGTCTGTGCAGTTTGTTAGGAGTGATCAGTAAAATAAACACATACCCTGATGTGCAGGCACTTTATGCTACAGCAGGTCTGGATCTTTGTTGTTTCCTGTTTGACTCAACTTATAAGTGAGTATATATGGCACCAAATCTGTGTCTCCAAATGCTTCCAATGCTTTATTCAGTGCATAATGTTTTCTGTACTCACTGAGGAAGTGAAAATGGATTATTCTATTTGATAACAGGTGTTCCATTGGACTTTACATACATACATGTAATAATTACTGTATTTTTAAAATTATGTTGCTAACAACAAAGTTCTCAACTGGAATGCTAGGACTCTTCTTTGAACTGGGCTATAAAGACAACACCATCTTGCAAGATAGGTGAGACAAAATTCCAAGAATAAATGGGTAGAAATAAGTAGTATACATTAATTATTATACAGTGATCCCTCACTTTAATGTCCCTCAGTATGCTGTTGACTATCCTTATAACAATGGCATGATCATGAATCCCATTAAATTGATTGAACTTTGTTTTGTTGTCGTTGCTTGAAAAATTTCTATAAATTTTAGTTCTTGGTTAATGAGAGTCAATAAGTGATTTCACACCATAAAATATCTGTATTTTTGTTCTGATGCACTATTGTGATACAGCCTTTTTTTAACATCCCTCAATATACAGCACCATCACTTATAACATGGAACACTTTCGTGATGTTATAAGGAGCACTGTACTTTAGTTTCAATACAGTCCCTATGGTTGGCATCATATAACCAATAAGATGATGTGATGTGTGGTTTGTGATTTGGATTTCTAATGTAACTTTAAAAATTTTTCAGTCATATTGCTACAATGTCTTCAATTTGGCAGTTTATACTGATGTCTAGCACTGGGGCATCATGCCACAGACATATAGCATGATGTCCCACCCAGTCAAATTATCCTGACAGCAGGCCCACCAGTCCTAACACTAACCTCTTAATACTGAATGCCCAGTGAGGCAGGTGTTAGTACCATTTTTATGTCTTTAGTATGACTCGGCTGGGGATCGAACCGAGTCATACCAAAAACTTATAAAAATGGTACTAACAGCTGCATTGCTAGGTTCTCAGCATTAGGAGGTGAGTGTTAGGACTCGTCAGCCTGGTGTCTGGATAATGTGATGGGCTGGGACATCATGCTACATGTCTGTGGCATGATGCCCCAGTGCTATTCATCACTATAAACTGCCACACTGCAGATATTGTAGCAACATGACTGAAAAACTGTTGAAGCTATGTTAAAAATCCAAATCACACACGCACATAAAAAGTATTCGAAACATTTTTTCAAAACCCTATCTGCGTCAGTACAAAAACCAAAGCACAAAATCTTAACACTGTTGATGAGAATGGTGCATTCACAGACACTGTAGATGACATTATTATGCTTGTGTCTGTAATGTTTACTGCAGTTTAAGTACTGAAATGACAAATTCTGCCAGTCTATTCTGTGATTTTTATTTACAACAAAATTTACTGTTGTAAACATCTTATGCTCTTTTAAAAGATGTTAAAGAAAATTCTATATGATCTCCAAAGCTACATCCATACTGATAGTATGCCATTTTGCTTTTCCAATATGATTTCCTTGTAAGAAATTAAGAAAAATAATCCCTCACATGTACTGGTGTGTGATCGGGAAATCACACAATCAGGATCAGAATCTGGGCCACTTGTTAAGGGTTTCTTCTACATGTTGGGAACCAGTCATAGGTACATTTCTTTACAAGTTAAAAGCGGCATGGCCTACAAGCTGATAGTTGATATGCAGGGCCCTGTGTAGCTGAGTGGTCTAAACTGCATGCCTTTGCAGATCACCGTCTTCTCACCTCTATTCACATGGGTTCACCTCTCAACTCAGCCAAGGCATGTCAATGACAAAACTTCACGTCTGTCGGTGGTTCTTCATGGGGTTTTCCCAGATTTTTCCTCTACCAAATATACTGGTCACCACATACAGCCCATTATCTGCTGAAAACTTTTGTTAAACCCACAAAGCCAAATCAAACATGTTGATATACACATGGGGGGGGGGGGGGCCGACTAATCTTAATTGTACAATATTTACCTGTCACTACTGTATATCTTTTACTTTTTGTGTTGGAAAACCTTGCTTGCGAATACATTCTCCCAGGGTGGATAATTGTCACTAAGACATGGTGTACTTGTGGATCTCACGAGTCCATGTGCAGAACAGACATCTTTATCATAGATGATTTCACCTGGACATCGGAGCAGGGTGGAAGGAGGGCATTTGGCAATAGTGGCACAAAGTATTGCATAATTAAAATTAGTTTTACCTCTCCACCCACCCTGGCAACATTTTAATGGCAGCAATAACTTGACCATTGCTATTGCATAGCTGAATTTGTCAGGTGGGTATGAATCTGAACCAAATGCTGAGCCCTGAAAGAATTTAAAGTGTGCTGTAAATGGCAGCCCTGGAGAGTCAATACTAAACACTATCAGTTCTCAAAATAGAACAAAAGGAAATCAGCAAATGAAGTTACTTAGGGACAACCAGAATCTATATTGTACTAATCACAGCAGATTTTCCACATGGCACTACAGACCTTGGATGCTGAAGGTCTTCTGGCCCGAATGATGCAACTAGCATTCTTGAAACCTGATGTGGGTGACAGGTCACCCAAGATAAACCAAGCGTGAATGTGGAGAATCTGTGGGCTGTTGAGAAGGGAACCACTGTGCTGCAATAGATGCTGTGAGGTAGAGAAGATCGCTAAACAATAACCACTGGGCTACGAGAATGTGTCAGCAGTTAAAGTTTTGACCTTTTGTAAAACTTGAGGTAGCAGTTGGAACAGTGGAAAAGTATATGTGAACAGATGACATCATTGAAGCTGAATGCATCCACAGCCCATGCTCTCTGGGGTATGACTGAAAGAAAAAACACGGAAGGAAAGTCTGTTGTTGAGCCAGGTTGCAAATAAATCCACCAAAGGCTTCCCCTATAGCGAGAAAGAGTCTCTATTATTGATCGGTGAAAATATCATTCCACGAAGACTACTTCGGGATAGAATGTCTGCTAATAAGCTTGTTTCCCCCCAGAAAGTGGAAAACTTGAAGGATGATGTTCTCTGAGGTTGCCCAGTGAAGGAGGTTCCAGACCTCCACACAGAGAGATGTGTTATGACAGACATTTTGTTAGAGGACACCATAACACATCATCCCCCTACTCTGTCAATGCACCCTTGCAAAGTTTGAAACACAGCTTGCATTTCTAGATTGTTAATGTAATGTTGTCCAATGTTCCACCCACCCCCAAATTATGCCCTCCTGCTCTAAATGAGCACCGAACTAAAATATGATGCTATGACAAACAGATAGGAGTGGGGGTTGCATGAAAACTCGCACTTGGGTGAAAACTCTGGGCGTGGAATTGATTCCTATGAGCTAAACTGGAAGTCAGGACATGGTCTCCATCTTGAAACGTTCCTTCAGAAGACACAGGAAGAGATTAATTATGATACAAAAATTTCCCACTTAAATTGGTGACCAGTAATATTCTGGAGTAGAATACAGGAGACTGAACATGCAGGACACTCAACTGCCCCTTTCTGCATAAAAGTATTTGCACCTCTTCCCTTATTTTCACTGGATTAGATTGGGGAAAAAACATGGGGGTCCTTGTTTCCAAACTGAAGTCAGTAAACCCCGCCAACCAATGTGGGCACCCTCACTCATAATAGAATGGACCCCCCATTGATCAGTGATGCTCAGGCCTCCAAAAGAAAACCTAAATAACAACTGCAGAGATGTTTGGGAGAGAAATGCATGACAGGAGATGATACAAGCCCCTATGGCTGTCTCTACCAACCAACCTGGGAAAGAATGGCCCTCCTATAGGTTCCTCAGCTATTCCCACTCTGAACCCTACTAACGAGGAGGGGATCTCATCTGAGGTGCATTGGACTGCGGCTGCACCTGTTTGAAAAATTTAATGGATGGCCTGTGGGGGCGATTCTCTTTAGTGTGCTTCCTGGCCAACTGCAATGGGCAAGGAGTAGATCAAGGATCTATGTTGATGATCCTTCAAATCTTGTGAAGCTACATTAGGGATGATTATAATGGAGTAGCCCTTCAAAGGTCTTTACTGTGGTTTTGTAAGTCCGGCACATAAGAGCATATGTGCAAAAGTTTGGCAATAAAGCATTGCAGCAGGAAGTGAATATCAGGATGTCTTGGCCACGGCATCCAGCATGATCTATAATGCAGCTGGGTTCAGAAAAGCCTCCATCAGCATACCTAACAAAATAGCTGAGAAGAGATCAGCATGGAAGGCTATGGTGACCAGAAGCTAGACTTAATGCTCAATAGCTTCAATTGTTTTAATAGGAAGGCATATCCAGGTTCCGTTTCAAATACCCACCTGCAATGCAACTGTGTCCAACTGGAGAGGTTTAATGGAACAATTTGGGGAATGAACCCAGCAATTAAATGTGGAGACCCTAGGTGTCAAGGTAGATGGATGAATGGGCCACCTTTTAAGCCAGTGAGAGACATCTTGACCTGATGAAAAAAACTCAATGATATTTCTTCAATCATAGAGGAATGAGGAAGAAGCAGCAAAATCTGGTTGTGGACGACTCTGAGAGATCTTTACCAAAATAGAAAGGATCTTCTTGAACTGTGCACCAATCCACATTTAAAAGGTGGTCTACTTCATTTACTGCCTTATCAACAGACCAGATCTACTCCTCCTCCAACTAAGGAGCCGATGGGCCTCATAGAAGACATCAAATGGACTGTTTCTACTTCAAACTCTTTTGGAGTCAATGAGGATCAATAAGGCATCATCTAAAACACTCTGAAAAGGAAAGTGCATGGACATCAATATGACCTTCGGTGGAAGTGACGAGCAAGCCGCATTTCCCCGTTTGTGTTTGTCATGGTGAGCATGGGCTTTATGTGTTCAGTTAAGTTCCAGGATAAAGACATGACTTCTTGCCTTTCTGGATGATACTATACCAACTGATGAGGTGAAAGTAAAAGATGAGTTGCATCTCCTCTACTTTGGGTACAAGTTCCAGTTGCCCAAAGGGCATAAGGGATAAGGGACCAATTATCCTGAGGTAGAGTGCCCCACATTCTGTATGATTCACTAGGACAATAGAACATGGGGGGAATAACAATCTGATCATCTCCATAGTCTGGATCTTCTGGACAGACTCCATATCTTTTATTGGTGGGGTGGGGTGATGCCAGAGTGGGGAGAGGGATTAACTCAGTCTGAATCTATCCTTATAACAATGAGACCTCTAAGTAATGATTGGTGTAAAGTCGGTGACTAAAATAAGATGACCAGTACAATTTGACCAATCAACAGGATTAGCTGGCAACTGATCACCTGATACTGAGTAATGACTGGACAGGCCACCAGATATTCATGGGGCTATGTGAGAGGACAATGATGGGGATTGATGTTTCCTCCACTCTATACGTGCATATCTGTAGTCAGCCAGGGGACATAATGGACCAATTAACGAGGTGGAGGTCCCCACATGCTGTACAGATTCACTGACATAACAGGAAAAGGGGGATATTAAATATTAATTAACAATTAACAAACACAAAGTGGCAAACTCATGTGGTTTGAGATATGCCCCCATGTCCCACCCCACCAACTGCAAGCTGATTTTTTTTATCCCATCTGCATGCTCAGCCACTGGTAACATATATCAGTGTAAAGAAGACATTCTAGATTTGTTCCCCATGTATGATTTACTTTACCAATCATTTAATAACCACATTAAGTGAAGTTTGTGTTACTTCACATCTTGTCTACTTATATCGAATTTGAGGACTACACTTCTGGTGTGACATGCAGAGAAATATGTCACATTTAATTCTGATTGGTGGTTATTGTTAGTTCTGGTCCAGATTAAATGATTACCACCTGTCAGATCAAACTGTGGTATATTCACTGCATGACAAACTGTAAGCACTGGCATACAAACTCAATCCAAACAGACATAAAGTAACAGAGAAATTTTGCACAAAAGTAGCTATTTAAATAATATGTAAAGTACTTTAATCATACAGTAAGAATACTTTTATAATATCTCCTTTTGATGTTATAATTAGTGACTGAATATGCCAACAGGACAAATAAAAAAGGGACAGATTCCAAATGCTGGAGTTATAGTCATATATATAATTTGCAAAAGAGGAGCAGGTGTTGTCAACAATTTCCTTTTTCACAGATAGAAATGACTGTGGCCATGGCAGCTGTTTTGTATCTACAAAGTGAAGGATCTGGTTGTCAATCTCCACTCCCACACTCCAGCTTTTTTCAAGGCAAGATTTCCTTTTTACAAGGAAACTGCAGTCTTTCTTTTATTTCGAAGATAGCACCATAATGAAATTCCAAATTTGGGTCAAAACATAAA
Organism: Sinohyriopsis cumingii; assembly: GCA_028554795.2. NCBI lineage: Eukaryota > Metazoa > Mollusca > Bivalvia > Unionida > Unionidae > Sinohyriopsis > Sinohyriopsis cumingii. Next base: position 120,308,758 of record CM068835.1, on the reverse strand, counting down.
ATTGGTAATATTCTGTTTTAAAAATTTTCATGCCATGCAAAACAAAGGGTGTGGTAGCCAAGATGAGTCCTAAACAAATGGAGCAGCCTGATTGGCTGGCCTAAAAGCTTGAACAAAAATCACTGACAGGAAACATTTATCTTGTTAAGGATGAGAATGGCATATGAACAGATTTAAAGTCTACATGACTACATCTGTCTGCCATCTGCATACTAGAAATTTAACCAAAATGTAATCACATAAAATGGCGGCCGCTCCGGTGGCCTAGTGGTTAGAGCATCCACCTCGAATGCAGGAGGTAGCATGTTCAAACCCTGGCCGAGTCATACCAAAGACTTATAAAAATGGTACTAACAGCTGTCTTGCTAGGTGCTCAGCATTAAGAGGTTAGTGTTAGGACTGGTCGGCCTGGTGCCAGGATAATGTGACCGGGTGGGACATCATGTTACATGTCTGTGGCATGATGCCCCAGTGCTAGGCATCACTATAAACTGCCACACTGCAGACATCGTAGCGATACGACTGAAAAATCGTTAAAACTACATTAAAAATCCAAATCAAACTCACACACATAAAATGGCACCATCCTATCACTGACAGACCATCTACAGATGAAAAGACCATCAAGTCTGATATGTGTATCAGTAATGTATCATACTGAAGGCTGTATACTGTGAATAGTATCTATATGCAGCAGAAGCATATTGTTTCATCCCTAATAATGATGCTAAACAATATGATCTTTACAAAAGAAATTAATACCAAAATATTCACTAAATGCAAGTACCACTCAGAGCCTCACTCCATGAATTAATTCCTCAAGTCAAGCAAAATCACAGGCTGTGCAAACATCTCCAATTCTCCCATCAACCTGGCAAAACCACACTTACAGGAAGGTGAATCAAGAACTACAATTGATCATTTATAGTTCTTATGTTAAAGTACTTATTCAATTTGTGTGCTTTTTAAAAATTTCTCTTACACCTTATTCTTTAAAAGATAATGTTTTATTTGGGTGATTTTGAAAATGCACACTTATTTTCTGAGTGAAAAAAACATACTACTATCCCTCAAAAGTTCTTCAATTTTTTATTGGAGATGGAAATGTACAAGTCATATACTAGGTACAAAATTTAATTAAGAAAATTCACTGGAAACAGGAAATGACATGAATGAGTCTTAAATAGATGCAAATATATATTACCTAGAATTTTATCTTTAAATCTGATCAAAACTAGTTTACATTGGTACATAACTGATTTAGAAGTAATCTGATCAAAAATAATTTAAACTGATGCTCAACTGTGATTTAAAAGATAAAGTATGAAACTCATTTTAGTATCTGGTGGGCCATGGAAGCTCAGTTGGTATGCAGTGTCATACTTGTAATCCAAGGGCCCTGGGTTTGATACTTGCCCAGACCAGCTTGGGTCATTTTGTTCTTGGGAGAAGTACTTAGTTCCCATTATGTCGGCATGATGCTACAAGTGCTTTTACCAAAGCAATTCTTATAGTACTTATTTAAGGCTTATCAGTGGTAAACTCTAAAATTGCAGACAACAGTCTCCTTGAATGCAGATCATATCTGATGGATTCATGACAATATATAAAATGATGAAACCAACTCAAAACTGTAGGCTACCACTGAATTGCATCCATAAATATTATCTATGATGGCTTTAGAATACCGTAAGAGTGCCTGGATTTTACAGTATGCTCTTATATCAGTAGCTGGATTGTCCTCCTGTAATTTACCTCAAGTTATATCCTACTCATAAATCTGCATCTGCAGGTGTCTGGTGTGCTGCAGATTCCTTTATAGAAACATGTTTTGCCTATTTTGATTGCCATTGCCATTCAATTTACTAACATGCTAACAAAAATTATAACAAAATACACAGCTCTCATGACATGTCCTGCTAACTGTAAGAGATCTTCATGTTCCTTCATCTTAAAATTTTTTAATTTTTACTGTTGTTGTTGATCTTGAAACTACAATTTTTTTAATGGAAAAATAAGAAAACCAGAGAGGGTCCTTTACAGAGAAGCTCCAAAGTTTATTGAGAACTTAAAATTTCCAAAATTCGCATGAAATTACAGCATCGATATTTTACTAATAGAACAAAAAACTGAATTCGACATTCTTGTTTCTTGAAATAAATGTTCATTGTTTATTTTAACAAAAAAACAATTCTCATTTTCTTGTGAATTAACAATAATACCTGAATGCATCCGCATTCACATGCAAAAAGCAGCGATGTAATATGTACGCAATGCAATGTTTCACGTGATTTGTGCTGAAACCTCTTTGTGTAATGTTTTTCACGATCTTTACAAGACTGCTTATCTTGAAAATAAAGTTAATTTAAACAAAAAAGCAGATAACATTGTGAGAAAAGTTATAATTTCTATGTGATTATACTCCCCCAGCCCACCCCACCCTTCAATGTTCATCCCTTTCTCAATTTTTTAGAGGTGTCAGGTCCCTCAGTAATCCTGGTCTTTCTTATGTTACTGTTCATGTTTCTGGACCCTCCACTGCGTTATCATCAGAGAAGTGTACTTCAGAGGATGCCTCTAAATACCAATTTACACAACTATGCAAGTAACAGTGTCCCTACAAAATGACCTAAATGAAAACCCTAGCTTGAGTGTTGATGCCAAATGGATGGATCCACAGAAATTATCAATCCATAGGCCAGAACAGCTTTGCAATCCAGCCAAAAATAAAAATCACTGTCATGTGAGCTCACACCAACAAGTGCTAGAATTAGAGATGTTCTTTAAAGGCTAACTCTTTCAGGTCAACCACTGCATTGGGGGGAGGGGATTTGTCTGGACACAAAGAGAAATAAATATATCTACTTATTAGTTTATTAATATGATAGCAATTATCTTGAGGTAAAAGAAAAAAATAACCTTTTTCAAAAGAAAGTCACAGGCATACTATCCATACCATGAAAAAGAAAAGGTCAGTCCCTAAAATGATGCTCTTATCATGACTGCTAGTTAATTGGAATATCCTCTGCCATTTCCATCAAGTCAAGAAAGAAAATTTCAACATAATTTGTTGCCACTAGCAACCATATTCTGACCAACTTTTGTTCACATGAATAATATGGCAGCTTACTGAGACAAAGTCACAATTAGAACATTCTCAGCCTTTGCTGTCATGACATGTAGTACACTCCACTAGAGGCAAATCACTGAACACATCAAATTGAAGTATATTCCTACAACTGTTTCTGAGGTTATTTCATGACATGATGGAAATGGAAGAGTTATGTTCATATAGGGATGCTGGTACTGCCCAATGTTTGCATTTTTGAACTTGTTTGCAAATGTTGCTTCCATGTCAATCATTTTTTTCTTTATGAAGCTTCAGTGGGAGAATATTTAAAGCCAAGATTTAATGCATTCTTAGTCACACCCATGTTTTGATCTCTGAAACCAATTTACCCTGCACAGTCAAGTTTGAGCACAGAATAATTTAATACCTGGACATTTGCTTCTGCGATCAAGTATTGGGTAAGACTCAGAATGGACTGGATCCTGACTGTAACTGTAACTGAATTCATCAAAGAAAGTTTAGTATTATTATGCATTTCTTTGTGGTGTGATGATTAGTCAGAATTTTCAACAATGTTTACTATACTGTAAAGTGCGATCTTAAAAAGAAAGAAAATAGATGTAAATTTGACACACAACAGACCTAAATCGTATGTCATCTACAGGTTGTCCATTGTAAGTACGTGTCGCAGCATATTTAAGGTTTTATTAGAGTAACCTTGCCACAGCAATATTCATGGAATTAAGTTATTTGTAAAGGAAACCATGACTTCCAAGAAAAACCAAAATAAAATAATAATTTTAAAAAATGCTAGATGAAAATGGCTGCAATGACAACCACTTCCATTTTCATGAAATAAAACTTTCCCATTTCTACTTGACATAGAGGGGTCCAATCCAAACATGCTCAGCCTCTTCCATCAAGAACCAAACCTCTGATGTAATTGATCACCAGTGAGAACTATATTCTGAACTATTTTCGTTCACATGGAAAAACATGGTGGCCAAAGTAGACAATGTCAAATCACCAAACACATGAAATTGATGTTTACTGCTAAGACTGCTTCTGGGGCCCTGAGTGGCTGAGTGGTCTAAAGTGCTCACCATTACAGATCACTGCCATCTCACATCTGTCTGCGTGGGTTCGAGTCTTGGATTCGGCCATTGTGGGTATGTGAGAAAGCTTGCCAGTAGCTTCTCGTGGGTCGGTGGTTCTTTCTGGGGTTTTCGCATGTTCTTCCTCCACCATTTATTCTGGCTGCCATGTATGGCCTATCTTGTGCTGAAAATGGCATTAAACCCTATAACAACAACTAAGGCTACTTCTGAGATTATTCTCAATCTGGCTGAAATGGTCAAGTGATGTTCCAATCACGAGGGATCAGCCACAAAGCATGGTCCATCAAAAGCTTTAGATAAAAGCTTCAAGTACAAAATGCCTTTTGTATCTAAGCATAACCAAAGCACCAACATGGCAAGACAAATAAACTGATAAAATATGTAACTTTCAGGACATGTGCTACTTTTTCAAGTAGATGTAAATGGCAATACCCACAAAAAAAATCTCCAACCAGTTAAAATCAATGTCTTATCAGTTTTGATAAACCAATCATTATGTGTCAACATAACCTCATTTCCACCACTAATATGGAGTGATGGAGCAATTTACACCCTGTATACTGAGACTTTAACATGTGTATGATCCCCTCTGGAGCCCCGCTAAACTGCTGACTGCTCTATATCTGGAAGAGCCAGTCTATTTTTAGAATCTTTAGTATAAATAATTAATTTCCCTGCTATAGCTCTCCACAGCCAACTAGATAGGAGTAGTTTTAGTGACAGAGTAGAGTTTTTCTAGATCTAGAAGTGGCCTGTCAATCAGTCATTTGGTGTTACACTACACTGTATCAATCAAGTCCCAACATATCTATGACTAGTGCCATGCTGATGGGGATTTCATACCATATTCCTTCATCTAAAAGGAGAAACAAACAAGAAAATTTTCACCGTTAACCTAAAACTGCTGAAAGCTAGCTTTAAAAAAATCCTGAAGAATTTTCAAACCTCTTGGTATCCATTACTTTTCATGCTACTTGATTCTGACCTATTCAGCTATGCATATAGCCTTATTGAAAGATTTAAATTACATGCAAAAACACTAATAGTGCATTTAGCCTTCCTCTTCAGGTCATGTTTTCAAAATCTGAATCAAGGTAGTCTTAAAGCAAGCATAAACTTATGTCCTATCAGGAAAGAAAGAAATCTGACACAAAGTAAGGAAAGAAGAAACTTAAACCAAAAACAATTTAATAAAGACATGGACAGGATATATCAGGTAATCTATTTAAAGCAAGGATCTCTCCAACTTGCTGAGGAGGTATGGGACTTGGAGTATCTATTGCTGTCAAGTAGAGGAAACAGTGGTCTAATTTTATGCTCTACTGATCAGACTTGGTTGCATGCCCAGGCCAGACAGGTGTCCTCCCCTGCACTTCTATTGAACATGCATGTTTACCTGACTGAAGTAAACCTTGTGCCTCTGCTTCCTGCCTTGCAACTGCAGTTATTGTCCAACTTCCCTTCATGCAGATCCTATGAATTTAATCCCAATTAGAATCATTATATTACGCATTTCTTTTTGGTTTGTTTGTTGTTGTTTTTTTGTCTTTTGGTGGGGTTTGAGTTAAATATATAAATTTCCCAATGCATCATACACTGACAACATGTAGACCCAAAGTCATTCATGGAACTACTGTTTTGCAATCATGCTATAACTAGCATTCATTCTTTTATGCAAGGTATGATTTGTAAACTTTTGTAAAAATATTCTGAATGGAACCTTAAAAAAACCTGACAAATTTTTATACTGCACCTAAAGACTATGTTGCCAACCTTGCACTATTTGCGTGTGTGCATGCATGAATGTGCATGCATGTGTGTGTGTGTGTGTGTGTGTGTGTGTGTGTGTGTGTGCATGCGTGTGTAAAGGATTTTCCCTCCTCTAATATTCATCCATTTTCTTGCTACAGGCCTGCAGTATAAGTAACTGCTTCTGTATCAAACTGTTAATTAAAACAAACGAAAAACAACACAATTAGTTATGAGCTGGCGAAAAACTTAGCTTAATTGTATCTTTGCTGCAATGCATTTGGAAACAGCAGAAGTTTTGCCAACAATTTCCAAATAGATCGAGTTTTGCATGGTATCCCTTGTTACATATTTAAATTTTTAAATGTAAATACCGTTCATAGATATTCATTTGGGTATGATTTTGTAAAAGCAAATATTTTGAAGAATTAGAGGCCTGAGTGGACCTGATATAACTCAACTGGCTTACTTAATTTGACAGCTATACTATTACACTAAGCAGCATCGTGTAGTAGAGTAAGATTGGGGTGGGGGCTCTGCACTGTTAACACATGGGCTATATCATTTCAAGGAAATTAGAGTTAAGTGCCTTTCCTAGGGACAAATAAAGCAGCCCGTATAGGCTGGCCTGGGCAGGTATCAACCCGTGATCCTTGGATCAGGAGTCTGACACTGCCAACTAAGCTACCACAGCTCTCTAATACCTATTAGGCCATGCTGAAATGAATTTAGATCTACAAGATGTATAGCATGTATACCAAGTTCATGGTTTGCTCACAATTATGCAAGGTACCAAGTGAACAAAAAAATTTAGAGTGATGTACCTCATGAAAACTGACTGCAGTACAATATTACATAAATATCTGGACCATTTGCTGTCAGATATGAACCCAGTTTGTGTTTGTCGAGTTATTTTTTCTTGAATCACTCAAGTTATTTCCCTTGTGTATACTGATACCAAACGAGAAGTTTCTTGAATAGACTGAGCAGGTGAAAATTATATGCCAGAAAAGACATACTTTAACTTATTTGTGGGTTACTATGTACTTTTTAAATGTGCAGTTTTGAAGCTGCATTAGCAACAACACAAAAAATTTTAAGAAGGTGCTTAATTTGCTACTTCATCATTATTGAAAAGGTACTGTAATATTTGACAGAAAAGTGTTGACTAAGAAAAATTACCATCAAGAAGATCTCATCAGTCATTCTGAAAGTATTTCAGTAAAAATATTTTTAAAAACTTTACTCAAGTTGCATATGTGTGGAAATATAAAGGATATTTTATTTTGTATTATTATAAATCGTCAGACAAGTTACATGCACCTGTATTTAACTTAAATGTTTATTTAAATATGCAGCACATTAAATTTTGATTTCCGCAAAACCAACTCCCCCAAAACATGAAATGGACAGCACCAAACAAATACAAGTGTCATAACCTTTTCCATGCATCTATTAACAGATATGGGCCTAACAATTTTAATTAGGACTTGCTTGCTGAATGTAAATAACATTATTTGTCATTGGCTTGGGGATGATTTAATGGAAGTAATTACATGAAAAAAGAAAAGACAGCTGTCACATGTGATCAATATGAGCAAAAAACATCCTGTTAGTTTCATATCAGACAGATGGGATATAATGTTTAATAATAAAATGTTTATACTTACTTATGCAAACAACACAAACTCTGATCTGTTACTACATAATGCACCAGTAGATCAGGTTCTATGTTGCTTGTTGTACTAATTAATTCAAAACAAAATGAAGAGTGCTGTTGGCACATTATGCAACAGTAGAACTGGGTCTGTGCAGTTTGCAGTGGGACTAAGCTGGTAAGAGAGCATAACTATGACCAAATCAAACTTTCTGGCTCTGTGTCTATTTTAAGGTATTTAACTGATTTTGTAATGTAAATAATATTCCCTTTATTTGTTTGGTTTCAAAATAGTATTTATTACTGAAAAAAATATATCACTTTTAACCAAAGAATGTTAAAACATTGTTAATATATTAGTTATCCCAAATGTAACATATACACATGATCAAACTGTCTGGTTTGGAGTCACTTTGTTACATTTTTATCAAAATTTTTAATGTTCCTTGATAGTATTGGTTAGGGGATAATATCATGCAAAAACATTATTCCATGAAAGCAAAAGATAGCTGTCACTTTTAACCAATATGGTTTGAAACATTCTGTAATTAGATACACAAACAAGTAGTCCTAAATTGAAAGACACATCACATGTTATTTATGTTTTGGTGCGAAGTCTTACTGCCTAAATAATGGCACTGTGTATGTTGTCTGACTTTGGAACAACAGACCCAATTTTCAAGAATATTTCACGCTTGACAGCATATACTGAAGCATTTTTACAAACTGAAGTCATGTTGATTTAGGCGGACTTTATTTAACTCTGACGTCCTTTTGCAAATAAATTCAAATTCTCATAGAAGCAAATGGACATGTATTCAAGTTCCAAAAATGGCCAACATTTTGCAATGGAAGCCAGGAATGCCAAAATTGGTTAAAGGGATGATAAATATCTTGAACAAAAGGAATATTATATGTCGTACATTTTTATTTGTTTCATTAAAAAAACATTCTTCAACCTAATCCTATTTAAGCATTCCGGCTAACATCATGTTCCAACCAGCTGAATGGAACTAGAAAATGTGTCCATTTGCTACTCTCAGATTTGGATTCCATCAAGATAAAAACATCAAAGTATAACCTATTAGATAGATATTCCTGAAAATTTTACCTGTCGTTCTCCTGTCAGTTGACATGGAACACGCTACACAAGGCTGTTATTTAGGCAGTAAGGCATAGCATCAAAACAAAAATATCATGTGATACATATTACATTGTATGACCAGATACACAAGATGTACGAGGTACCCATGATTACAGTACTTTGTTTAGTGTCATTTGTTACATGGAGTGGGTAGAAATCGGCACACACCTATCAGAGTCTTCAGGATCAGACTTATTCAGATACCAGACAAAATCAGACTTCACATTTTGGGTTAGAATTTTTATTTCTCCAAAGGCTTAGGTTGATTATATGTAAATGCTCAGTGGCAATGTAATATTGACAACAAAAAATTGCATCTTTCTTTGCATCTCACTGTATAATTTCACAAAAGTTGTTCAAATAATGACAGAAATAATCTAAAGATAAGATTTACTTAAAATTCATGTTATATTTACATTTTAAGGTTAATTTTCTTCTATAATTATTGGGACCTTTCTGATACAAAATCTGCATGGCTAATCTGGATCACTGGGAATGACACAAGGAATAGTATGTCATACTTACAGTTGACTGGTCTGGATGATTGAAAAATCCAGATAATAGGCATCAAGACCATCATATTTTCACTGTATAAACTAATAACTCTTATTGTACAGACATATTCTGATAGTTAACTTTTTAAGGTGTAAAACATTCAATGTTTTTTAAATACCATATAAACATTTTATCATAGTTAATATTTTATTGTAAAGACATCTGATAGTTAACTTATTAGACTAGACATGTTTTGATAGTTAACTTTTTATTGTATAGACATGTTCTAATAACTTTATTTTTACTGTACAAATACATTTTGAACATTTAGCTTTTTCAATGAATAAACATGTTTTACAGTTAACTATTTTAATGTATATGAGATTGTGTCCATTTCTTTACTTAGCTAGCATGTTCTGATAGTCACCTTTTTTATCGTATAAACATGTTTTGATAGACGATATTTTTGTGCACATTATTTAGTGCTCGGAAGAGCCATCAGTTGAAGGATACTCCTGGTGACTTACCTATTGCAGTGTCATAATTAAAACAAACCATTTCTTGTACTGGGATTTGTTTCTGGGAATATAGTATCAGCAATGGTAACATCATCCAGTAGGGGATTCTTTTTTCGTAACTACTAATAAAAAATCAAACCGGGGCTCCGTTCCACTTAGAATAAGCTTGTAACTGCATGATGCATAGTTTAGACGAGTGTCTTTTTAGTGTGATATAATACAGTCAAACTTCAACAATTACAACATTAATAATTCAATAATATCCATTTCCATTTTCATCATATGGGTACATTTATAATCACTATATGGCCTGAGCCTGGGAGGAAGCTGCACATGCCTGTACTACTGCATATTAAAAACTAATGTGGCTAAATGGTTAGCATTCTGAATGTGTCACTGGATGGGTGCAGGTTGAAATCCTACCATTGTCTTAGTCCAGGGCTGCTAAAATGGAGTGTCCTTGGGTAAGGCATTTTACTCCAACTGCCTCGGCATTTAATAACCTACCCACTGCATCATGATGACGGGGCCCCGAGTGTCCGAGTGGTCTAAATCACTCTCCGTTACGGATCACTACAATCTCACCTGTCTGCATGGGTTCGAGTCTCGGATTCGGATAATGAGGTTATGTGAGAAAGCTTGCCTGTAGCTTCTCGAGGGTCGGTGGCTCTTTCCGGGGATTTCCCGGGTTCTTCCTCCACCATTAATACTGGCCGCCATGTATAGCCTATCGTGTGCTGAAAAATGGCGTTAAACCCTACAACAACAACAACAACAACAACAGCAGCATCATGATGACAGCCAAAGCTGACTAAATACCCCAGGCTGACATTATCTATTCTACTTACTAAATATACCCACTTATAAGTCCAACTGCAACCAACCTTGACCCTGATCTTAAATTGCATTAGGCACCAACAAATTAGGATCCATCCCATTTGTTCAACTGATTATGCCTAATAAACTTTATAGACCTGAAAATGACAGCATATTCTGTGACAGTAGATCTGGGTTTGTCCAGTTTACAGTTGATAAGGGAGTATATATGGTAAAATTTTAAACCAACAGGGCATAACCTGTTCTGTTATAGAAAATCAGATCTGAATATTATTTACAAAATGAAATGTTATGCTAAACAAGCAATCTCACTGCTATCAACAAATTACTTGCACTGAAATCTGGTCTTATTTTGTTCTACAAAAACCCTTAATTAACGCTGTCAATGGATACCTTGGTACTCTGGTACCTGCCTCCTGATAATAACCCAGGTAATAAAATGGGTAACCAGGTACCCATTAATTTAAAATAAAAATAAAAACATGTTTCCAAATTCAGATCAAAGATATCAGGAGCAAGCGAGACACAGAGTAACATATTCGGTTCAAGGCTCATGTTGTGTGACTATTGGCTGCTGCACATTTTATCCATCATTAAATCTCTGTTTAATTTCCTTAGTTTCTATTTATGGTAACTGTACATGAAACAGTTCCAAGAAAACAGACGATTTCTTGAATGTAAAAGCATGTGTCACCGATTCATATTTTAATAAACGCATATGTAGCAGACCAGTCTAAAACATTTTTTTTTAATGGAACCATATATTAAGAGAAATGGGCTTTATCGATGTGACTCGTAGATCTTATATGACTGAAAAATGTTAGAGGGATGGATTTTGTTAAACTTAAAAACATGTTGCATCCATAAAAGGATAAATCAATAGCAATTTACAAATTCTGAAGGGGCCCCTAGTGGCTGAGTGGACTAAAGCGCTCTCCGTTATGGATCACTGCCATCTCACCTCTGTCTGCGTGGGTTCAAATCTCGGATTCAGCCAATGTGGGTATGTGAGAAAGCTTGCCTGTAGCTCCTCGTGGGTCAGTGGTTCTTTCCAGGGTTTTCCTGGGTTCATCCTCCACCATTAATACTGGCCGCCATATATAGCCTATCATGTGCTGAAAAATGGCGTTAAACCCTAAAACAACAACAACAAAATCTGAAAGAATTTGACAGTGATGAAATACTACATTCATCATTTGTGGACTTCACAACCATTAATCAAAAGTTACACATGTTGACCAGCTGCAGTGCATAAGCAATTTATTAATTTATGTTGTTTCTATACTCTTGTACTAACTACTAATTCTACATGGATTTAGCTGATTTGTGACAAGAATTTGAACAGCAGATCCAGGTAAGAAGCAAAATTAAATGTACTTTTTCATAAAGTTTTCTGTAATTATGGCATGTAATGTATAGATTGCTCTTTTAATGCTCAGATTACACTTTTTGCACACATATATTAAAAATAATTATGCTTATAACACTCTTAGGGGGAGGCATGCATGAACCTACAACAAAGTGGTTCAGGTTTACATTTAATACAATTTCCCTTTGATTGGATACCCAGGTAACTGGATGTTAAGATTGATGGGTACCCAGTAGAACTTTCCTAAAGTTTTGACATCTTTACACTTAATAGATAGGATCCCTTTTCGTTTACAACCTTCAGGTTTGGGGATGTAAAACAGGGTAGATACACTCCTACATGTCATACTAGGTGACTCGAGAAGTTAGTATCCATAGTTATCTTAGTAGTTATTGCACCAGACTTGTGACTAAGGATGACATGATATATCAATATATCCCTTCATCAATACTTTTGGCATACTGATACACATAGTGACAAAAGAGGTGAAGAATCAATACAAAGTGATACTTACCCATCACAACTTACTTTAAAATTCATTAGTCAAGAATAATTATTAGTCATTAGCCCATTTATACTTTATACTGAGAAATCATTGGCAAGAGATATCATAGGCACAGGCACTCATTTTTGTCAGTAAAAAAGAAAAACATAGACGTCTACTGCTATCATTTTACAAATTAACACGAGAAGGCAAAGTTTGAAATGTCACACACACACATGTACCCTTGCTAATTCCATGCTGATTATCTTATCGCAACTGCACATTCAGCATAAAGACATTCCAAATGTGTTTCCCAAGTATAATGAAGTACTTCACTCAACATTTAAAAACCACTTTTATGTGAAGTTACTCTCTTGATTCATATATTGCCTACTTGGGTCTAATTTGATGGCTACACTATGGGTGTGAGGCAGTGAAATATGTTACAATGAATTCTGACTGGTGTTATTGTTTGTTCCAGGCCAGGGTAAACAATAAGCATCAATCAGAACTTATTGTAGCACATTCCTTGCCCAACACACCAGAAGTGTTGGTAAATCAACAGAGAAACGTAGCGCAAAGGTGTTTATTAAATGGTCTGTACAGTACTTATACATGTGGAGTGTTGAAATGTTTCATCAGTGACTAAACATGCCAATGGGATAAATAAAATTAGCATAAAATCAGCAGGGAGACATATCTCAACGTACGTGAGGCTGTCACCTTGCATACATTTTTAAAAATTATTTTTCATAAGAGGGTAGTGGATGTTGTCAACAGTTTTCTGTCCTCACTAGCAAAAATAGGTGCCTGTGGCCATGCAGTTGCTCTGCCCTAGAATAGATCATCATAGATAGAATAAGACTGTGTGTGTGCGTGGCATGGGCATAAACAAATTCAATGCATTCTTGCTGCAACCCATGTTCTGGTCTGTATATGTCACTGTCACACACAAAATCTGTCACACTAAACAAAAAATGAATTTTCGGTTGTTACAGTAAAATATCTGAAAATTCGATACCAAAGAGTGTTTGGTAAAACAATGATACAATAAAAATATAAAGGACAATAATCTAATAATCAAGAAAGTTATCAACTTTTCCACAGCATCGTTCTACTGTCATCTAATCCAAGTTCAATGTCAGTTTTGCCATTGCTTTAATTTAGTGCTAAGGACGATTTAAGTTTCAAAATTTGTAACTGCAACACATTTGCCAATTAAATGCTTTCGCTATATCTTTAAAAATGTATTCACGTTGAAAAGTAACAAGTGGGAGTCTCCAGAGCTACTAAAACTCTTTTACGACACTTTCCTCTACAACTCCCAATATTCTTCCAACAAATTCTCAAAGCCCTGCATATATGATGCTTAGTTCACAGACCTATTTCCATGTCTTATGCACACCCAGATCAGTTGGCAACTGCGTTACGAAACGAGTGCACTGGACTAGACTTGAATCAATAACAGCAAGCCTGAAATATGCATGTAATATTCTCATGTACATCTACGCGATGATTGTAGTACATTATACTACACAAGCTGCTCTTAGTCAGCTAGGCTAAAAATAGCCACGACTGGTAATATTTATGGCTGCATCTCTCCAACCAACAACAGCTGCCCTGGGGGCTATCAAAGGTTGAATATTCTAATAATAGCTACATCGGGGACCTTAGTACTTTCGTGAGGTCAAGTAAGCCTGTATAGGTCTACTAACCATAGGGCACAACTGCAGCATCAGTAGTAAATAAACAAAGCAACTAGCCGTAGATAAAATACATGGCTTGGTATACATCATAAGAATCTGATTGCCGACAACCATTACACTGACTGTTTGTTGCCCAGACAGCAGAAACTATCACGGTAGTGTTTAACACTTGTTGTTGTTGGGGATTTAACGCCATTTTTTCCCCATGATAACTTCTGCTGGAAGAACCTGGCAAGAACCACCTACCCGCAAAAAGCTTACTGGCAAGCTTTCTCACACTGGCCCTTTAACACGTTTTGTTTACGTTAATTCCACTTTTCTTTGTTTCATGGGCGTAAATACTACTAATGTATGACTTTCGGAATGCTCCAATAATACAATTTAAATTAAATTTAGTTTTCATTAATAAACTAAACATTTGAGCGGGGGGGGGGGGCAAAAATTGTGCAAGACGAAAGATGACATGAAAGTCTACTTCATCTAACGAACCTTATATAAATCTGCAAGCACATCATGAAACGGCATATCATGGTTTACGTATTCTGTTTGCGGTTAGGTACATGCTATAAGCGAAAGACTGCATAGTAACCACAGGAATTACACTGATGGTCAGAGATCACAGAAGTTTGTGATAGACATGCAAAACGGCCATGCAACTTATGTTCCCAAAACATCACAGTACCAGAACTTTTGCGTCAGATTCTGTCGCTTCAAGGAGATTTGTATTGCTTTTTTCCCCGTTATCTTTTTGTTCCTGGTGTTTTAGACCGTACGTAAGAAAACAAATGACAAAATATCGAACAAAATCAACGAAAATAAAACAAATCAGTTGAAAACGTTTTACCAAGTAAAAACGTCATTTTTTAAAACATTGCCGATGTTGGTATGACCGTCCATGTAGCAGTAGCAACAACATGATCTTCAATATGGCCATTGTTGAACCTCATAATGGTTGACAGAGCAGCGCATTTTCATTTAATATCAAGTAGACCAAGCGATGAATGTATGTGTAATGTTTCATTGAAATCCTTTAAGTAGTTTATGATTAGCAGCAGTAACAAACTTGTGCCAACAGACGGATGGATGACAGGCCATCTCAAGCACTTCTGAGTCTGACAAGGAGAGCGAAAAAAAGATGTAAGGAAAGAATACATATCCGTTGGTATGAAAATGAGGAGCCGTCTGTCAGCTATTTGACAATCCACATATGTTGGAAAATTCGAATAATGTCAGGGTTTATGTAAAAGGCTAATTCAGGCAACATTGTCATTTTACCTAAACAGGCCGTGAATGAAAAGTTCGCCTCCCCTTGAGTTGATTTTACAAAATTATTCCACCCCATTTTGTGTCAATACAACGCATTATTTTCCTTTCAAAGATAAAAGGTAGAATGATAAAAAAAAGAAGCCTTATGTTATGAAGTCAATTCTTCCGTTAAGATGAGAAGTACCAGCCAACGGAAATTGGGGCTACCATGCGGCCCTAATTAATATAGCAGAAATATCCCTGATGTATCATGTATTTTACTTCTACAAATTTCACCTAGCAGAAAGCTCATTGCATTCACATAATGTCTCACCGCTCTTAAATCATTTTACATTCATGTGATTTTTAATGTGTAAACAATATGCAAGTGTAGCTCAATTTTAAGCTATTTCAAATAAGGGACAAACATGTAATCTTTAGGATGGGGCAGGGAGGGATGAGTGGGTGAAATGGGCTATTTTTTTCTCTCCAAAAAAGCAAATATTTTCTTCTTTTTATCTCAAAATATTTTTAAAAACATTATTATAATGGATGGACATGGTTTTCTTTTCCAACATATCAGTGTTTTTTTCTGAAGATTTTTAAAAGCAGAATTCTTTCTTCTCAGCATCCTCGTGTGCCCTCATCAACACACTAAATTTCATGCCGATTCTTTTCCCTAACAATGAGTAAAAAGTAAGGGAATTTTTTTCCTTCCTTTTATCATATTTTTAAAACTAAAATAATGGTATAAAAACGTCTTTATATTCTAGAAATCACAAAATGAGAGTATTTTTCAAGCTTCTTCTAGGGCCAGATTTTCTAAAAAATAAACAAAGCTCACCTTCCACCCCGGCCACCACGACTCCACTGAAACCCCCGCCCAGAAAACTAAATGGTCTATCCCTTACCGTACACCGTATGAATATACGGCTGGGTGTAAGTATAACTGATGTACTGCGATGAATATAATTATTTTTTTTGCAGAACCTTCGTCTACTTTATAGAGAAACAGTGAACTATATATAAACAAAAAAAAACACTTTTCTGAATTTAGCCTGTTGTGGCGGGAAAGCAAGTTATACAGCTGTAAATGCAATAAGGACACACGATACTGAATGCTTGTGCATATATAACATGCAATTTATAAAATGTTAATAATCCATAACTGTACATATTAAATAAACAATAAAAGTGCCGGTTTCTAGATGCTGAAAAATGTTGCCTTCTGACAGAGTTATACCTGCTGCATCTGCACACCAACTACAACCAATGTATCTTGGCATGACTCACTTGGTTATAAATGAAAACATATTATACTTTTCTTTTAGTAAACCTCCTTAGCGATATATATGTATCCTTTGAAACGTAAATCTGTAATATGGTTGAACAATCATTGTATATTTAAAATGTAAAAGTACATTATGATTTTGCCCAATTTATTTTGCAAGAGGTACCTCAATTTAATTCTTCCTGATCATACAAATAAGCAGGCCTATACTTGAACTTGAGAAGCATCGATTGTATATATTCTTACTAGAGTCAATACAGATAATGGAGCTGATAGAGGACGACTGTATGGTTAACTGTTACGCTGATCAATCACGCTTGGAATGCCTTCAGCAGGGAAAGTAAGAAATGAAACTCTTAAATATATACATCAATTATTCTTCTCTTTCTCTCTACCACGAACAAACGAATTCTCAATACATTCTACCTAGTGCACCTGTATTGGAAGCCAGCGGCAATATATAACAGTGAACGGTGTGTACAATACGATCAATTAATACAAAGTGAAGAGCAACTAAAGTAAACTAACCTGCAACTATATTTAGCAACTAATGATTAAAAATAGCTGACATTGTACCGAGTAGGGAATAGGCCTCAGGTGACAGAAGAATGACGAAGGGTTGAGGTCAAAGTATTGAAAAGCTCATCGCTCTCGCATTGATATTACTATTTACAATAAGTATTGAGCCGTATCAAATTTCGCTCCGTTATTTTTTAATAAAAGAACGCCACCAAAACACATTGGAACTGGTTTAGCTTATGATCAGAAAATAAAAGCTGTTATTTGAAATATAACCTCTGGTGAATAGTTGTCAACACATCCCAAAACGCTTTTAATGACGGCCCATTTTCAGAGAGGAGAGGAGGGGGACGCGTGGGATTTTCTTTTCTCGAAAAAAAAAACGCACATAAAAATAGTCTTACTTTTGATACATAACAAAGAAAAAAATATATATTACATTAACTGTACATTAAAACAAATATTTAGGTAAAATAAATTTTTTATATCCCGGCTCGAAAGAAAATTCCAGCCCCCACCCCCAATTTTTTTTAAGAGGTCGACCCTTTGCTTCTCATGAGGAAAAAAATAACATCTGATGATTTTTAAATGAAAGTCTAAAATTAACAATATAAACGCTGATTTAACGTCTCAAGTGAAAGACTAGTGCTGATTTTTGTGACTTACCTTTTCCTTTTCAGATTACAGTATAGCAAGAAGACTGTAACTTAGTCACAGCTAACTGATGCAAACCGAATGCTGAACGAAAGCAACAGCCTTAAGAAAAACTGAGTTTCTCCAGGGACCGGTGCTCTACTCTCCGAAAAGAAGTAACAGGAATTCACAAGACAATTTGTGTTGCGTGCTGAAACCATCTATGATATTCTTGATTAATAATATTTTCAAATAAGTAACTGCGGTATCCATATTGGATTTTTAAAAAAATCGAAACCAATTTCATTTAGGACAAACAAGACACCATTAGAAGACTTTAGATGAAAACCCCATGTTGACCTATCTGACCATATTTGAGATCATATCGCCACAATTTTCATTTCGGACCAAGTGGATATAATAATTAGTTTTCTGGTGGAAAACCGCTGTCGATATGACTTTCCATTAAGGTTTTTGTTTTGTAGGGTGTAACACCATTTATATGGCGGCAGTATATGTAGCTACTGGCAAGTTTTCTCGCATATCCACGCTGGCCGAGCTAAGACTCAAACTCAGTGACAAATGTGAGGTGAGAGAGAGTGATCAGTAAAGTCGATCGCTTCAGACCACTCTGCAACCCACCCCGTTTCTATTTATGAGTAGCAATAACAATAACTGTAAGATGGCTGCCATCTGTAGTGGCCATACTGGTTGTCAGATTGGCACTATGTTCATTTAGTATCATCTAGACATTATAATCAGTCTTACGATGAAAATCCAATATTAAATACGACTTTCCATCTAGAAGGAGTACTGCCGATATTTCAAAGATGGTCGCTGTAGCGGCCATACTGGATATCAGATAGGGGCAATTTTTGTTTAAGATCAGTTAGACACCCCGTGCTGATGTGATTTTCAGTTAATGAAAACAACATGATGACATGATTTTTCTGTCATCATGTACTAACATTAACAAAATTTTCAAGACGACTGCTGTGGTAGTTATTTTGGCTGTCAGACTGACGCTATTTTCATTCTGGCTTTGTCTGCGTGGGCTCGACTCTCGGGCTCGTCCAATGTGGGTACGTGAGAAAGATTGCCAGTAGCTTCTCGTGGGTCGGTGGTTCTTTCTCGGGTTTTCCCCCACCATTTATGTTGGCCGGCATGTATAACCTATCTTGTGTTGAGAAATGGCGTTAAATCCTATAACAACAACATTTTCATTTTTGACCTACTAGGCACAGTAGTAAATCTTGTAATGCCACTCCCCCCCCCCCTTTCAGGTCCGGTAAGAATAACAAGATTTTCAAGATGACCGTTCTAGTAGTTATATTAAACGTCCCATGTACGTTTAGGATCAATCACACACATAATACAAAATCTGGTGGTAATTACATGATGATATCTTCATGAAAAATAGCAATAGCAAGATTTTCAAGATGCCTGTCATGGCGGCCATAATGAACGTTACATCGGCACTGTTTTCAATTTCGACTAAGTAGACGTACGAAGTCTTTATTTTAAAAACCCATCTTAACTTGACCGTCGATTCAGGAGGTAGATGTTTGTACTTAACATCCACTTTACGAAACTCTCAATATCCTCCTCTACTGAAGAATTCTACGTGTTTGCAAAAGTCCTCTTAACTATCATTCCATTAATACAAAATTTCACAACCTCCCAACTCAAAAGCATTTTGCGGTACACGCAGGTCAGTGGTAATGTTGATTGGCCCAAAATGTGACTACTTAACATTTGTCATCACTGAAACAATTCAATCAGTTAATTATTTACCTTTTTTAAATCGATTTTATGCAGTAACTTTCAGCCAATCAGCTAAAAACAAGGCGTTCATAGGCCACCGAAGCTGTAACGATAACAAAGTTCTCGCTCAAGATGGCTGGCATGACGGTCATATTGGACGTCAGATCGGCACCAGGTTCATTTAGGACCAGGTAGACATATATAGTCACTTGAACATGGCTAAGTGGCAGTACATGACTTAAGATTAAAAATCATTAACTTTATCATCACAGAAAGCCTTTCAGCGAAAACCCCATACTGACTGTTCTTGTTATTGTTATAGGGTTTAACGCCATTCTTCAGCACGATATAGGCCATACACGGCGGCCAATATAAATGCTGGAGGAAGAACCTCGGGAAAACCCGAGAAAGAACCACCGACCCACGAGAAGCTACTGGCAAGCTTTCTTACGTACCCACATTGGCCGAGCCGAGACTCGAAACCACGCAGACAGAGGTCAGATGGCAGTGATCCGTAACGGTGTGCTCGTTAAACCACTCGGCCACACACACCCATTCTGATATGAACGTCCATACTTGAGTAGCAGTGACAACATTTTCAAGACAGAAAATGTGTCGGACATATTGGACATACTTGTGGCATTATTTTCATTTAGTAACAACTGGACCATGGGATGAACGTGTGAGTAAAGTTCCATGTCAATCCTCCAAGTAGTTTAGGTGGGGTAACGATACTTAACTTGTGGGAGGGACACCAAACAACAGGCAATCCCATAAGTTCTTATGATCTGTGACCAGTTCAGCTTAATAATAAAAACAACACAAAACAAAACAAAAACAAAAACAAGAAACAACTAAAGCATCTTTAATAGATAACCATCACAGATTCCAGCTGCTTTTTTTTCTTCTTCAAATATTACTTCCAACACTCAAAAGTATCAGAAAGAATGAACATTTCCGATTAAAGTAATCTGGGTTCGCAGCCAAACATGACATGGAATTACCAACATCATTGCTTTTGATGATGATTCCAAATAATTTCAATAATAATGTATTTAATTTGGAGTATGCGCATTTGGTTACAGCGCCCCGTTTTAAGGAATTATTAGATTTTTTATGATTACTTGTTTGATTAATGGAATTCGGTGCAATGGAAATATTCCTTAGCCCGAAATAATTAGCCAATTACTAGGAGCAAACGTCACGGAGTGAAATGTTAGTGAGTTTCCATGATGCCGTGGTTCACTAGTAGTGAATTCAGGACAAAACCGAATGAGTGTCCCTGGAATAACAAAGTCCCTATTAAAATCTAGTTGTGTACATTGGTGGTGTGAATGCAGTGCAGTATTTACGGTAGGAAACCTGTAAATAACACAATGGAATCAACAATAAAGGACTTAGCAGGTACCGTTTATGTCGCCATGGTGGCACAGGTGATGCAGATGTACTGGCGAAATGTACCTGGAAACCATGGCTTTACTGGCCAAAGGTGGCGTAGTTAAAATAGTTCCCTGTGTTAAGGGACAGTTGTATAGTTTCTACGGCGTGAACTGCTGACGGTACGGAAGCCTAACGAAGAGAAACCATGCAGATGTGCGGTTCATAGATATTTGGCAGGTTGTGAGATCTGTGGTCTTGCACTGATCAGAGTAAAATTTATGTATAGAACGGACACGTCGGGCATTCTAATTTACAAGTGATGTTGTATGGAAGTCTTTGGAAATTTCGGGTAAACGTATGACTTCTAGCGGGAATCTCGAAAGGGCTTGACGCCGCTCGGCCAAGCAAAGACCCCTCGCTTGTAACAATAATATGCTTGTTGACCAAGTCCGATCAAAATCCTATGAAAACTACAGTCTCCGGAATGGTAGAAATATCCCCATATCAGATGTAAGATCACCTTAAAAATACATGCACAGGTCTTGGTTTTACTACAAATAATCTAACATCTTGAAGATAAAAGCATATTTACAAGGTCTGATTAAACTCGGGTCTCTCAAGTGGTAAGGTGCAAGATCACTCCATTAGAATGCATAGACTTGGCTCATTATCAAAACTGTCCACGATTCTGATGATATAAGCACATCTTCCAACTTTTGTCTCAAAACTGATCACAAATTTGGCTTCTGGAGTGGTAACAAGCTCAGCCAATCAGATGCAAGATTACATCATTAACATGCGTGGATTTCACTCATTTGCCCAAAGTTTTGATGACGTAAGCACATATTTCAAGTCCGATCAAAATCGGATCATCAATTTGCCTTCCAGAGCGACAGCAAATTCAGTCAATCAAGATTATTTCGTTCATTATTGAACTCATCAACGCAATTAGAAATACCGTCTCCACAATTTGACAATTTGATGCCAAGATTACCACATTATTACGCATTGATTTCGCTTATTATAAAACCCATATGCCCATATTTGGACAAAAATCCCATCGGAAATATGGGTTATAAGCTCAGCCAATCAGATGCAAGATCACCGAATCCGTATGTGAAGATCTCGCTCATTACTGAATTCATCCGAGATCTTAATGGTATAACCAGATTTTCTAAGTATGATCAAAACTGATTTGAAATGTATCCTCCAAAGTGGTAACAGTCTCGGCCAGTTAGATATATATCACCTTGTTATTATGTTTGAATCTCGAACATTTTCGAACTCGTCTGAGCTCTTAATAACATAATGCATTCCAAGTCTGATCAAAAACTGTAGTAAGATCATCTTACCATTATGCTCTAATTGCCTCAATTATCGAAACAGCATGAGCCTTTAATTATATATATATATATATATATATATATATATATATATATATATATATATATATATATATATATATAACAATTATGGACCGCCGGACGACACACGCTGGACACTGGACCACAAGCTCGCTTTTAAAGTTGCAAGAATTTTAAAATGGTGAGCTAAAAGTAATTATTATTATTATTATTATTATTATTATTATTGCTATTGCTGTTGTAAGATTATAATAATTATTTTACAAATTTTAAGAATTTAAGATTGAAAACCTACACATCCGTGGAACAGCCTCTTCACTTATCGAGCAATATAGCTAATTCACATATTGAGATGCCCCCCTGGCTGCACACAGTGGGTTTAAAGCAATGTACAGGGCTGCCTCCATTGACTCCCAACAGTCAGAAATTCAATAAAGTCTATAAATAGCAGTTATATAGCCGTGTGTTACTAAATCTGGTTACAGCCTGATCCTGGTTGTCCCATACAGCTAGTTATGAATCTGTTGATCTGCACATACCGTCTTTGTTCACAGTTGTAAAAAAGGAACAAGAACAAACGGGGTGGGGTCTAACATAAATAGCTTCGTACAGCTCTATGGTCACATGACAGGCACCTGATGAGGTTAAATTCTCCTGTCGTTTGAAGGTCAGTGGTAGAATTCCAAATAAAAGGTCGATTTAAAATGTTAAATACCACTGCCAAAAATAGCATTAAAAGCTAATAGGACCCGTTGTAAATGTACTCGTTTATAAACAATGTCCGCATCAATCTGCAAGGATCATTTAGTGCTCATTTAACAAAATTTGCATGGAGTGATACCCAGACAGCTCTAAAAGTTGCTTGCAATCGAGAAGATTAAGAGATTTAATCCCATTTATGTTGGTTATTTTTTTTATTGTTGTCTTTTTTAATTACTTTTTTTGCTGTTGAGAAAAGTGAACATATATAACCAAGTTGTATAAAATTCCTTGTAATTTTTTTTACAAATATATCACTCTTTAAACAATGATTTCATTTCATTTCACAACGGTCCACTGGTATGGAGCAAGATTCCTAGTGACACAACAGGCTCCAAGTATTTCTTCATTTTTTAATTCATGTTTCAAATGGACGAAATCTTAAGACAACTGAACAGTTTAAGTCATATAAATACCACTGGCTTTTCTGTACTTTGCATCGTTTTCACATTTGAATTTTTAGCAATACAGGATGGTATTTTATTTATGTTGATGTGTTCACATATGCCTTTGCATTATGTTCCAGGCTTGATACTTTGATTTTTAAAATCTCTTAGTTCTTTAGTGTCGAGTCAAATTTATCACATTCTGTTGAATGTTTTGTATATATTAAACATAAGAGCTAGAAGGCCACAATGTTGATTAGTTCTCCGAGTTACCTTTTTTAATTAAGGTCTGAATGAAAAAAATTATTTTCGAAAGTTTATCATATAATCTAATGCATCAGCAATACATATTTATGGAAATCAATACTGTCGAAGAAGTCCATTGCTGAAATCACTAATGTAGTCATCCATTTGGATGAAGAGTTAACAATTACAGGTGCATTTCCAAGATAGCCACCATTGTGTCCATGTTCTCATTTGAGACAAAGTAGACACCATAAGAACTCATCTCTTAAAAACCCATGTCAAAATGACTTTCCCATTAAGTAGCTAAAAGCAGATTTTCAAGATGACAATGTTTAGAATGACAGATTAGCACTGGTTTAATTTAAGATCAACAAAGCATTATAAGAAGTCTTTCAGTTAAAACCCAATGAAAATATGACCTTTCATTCAGGAGAAGTCATGATAACATGATTTTTAAGCTGGTAACTATAGCAACCATATTAAATCCCAGGTCAGTTCCAATGTTTTTTAGGGCCAAGTGAACATCATGAAAGTCTTTTGGTGAAACCCCATGGTAATAGGACTTTCTGTTCCATAACAATATAAAGATATAGACAGTTGCTGTGGTTTTCATATTGGATTTTAGATTGTTACATATCCCATTTGTTGTTCATATTTCAGTTCGATCGTGACCAATACATCACTGATCAGTATGGTTTCTTTGAGTACACAAGGTGCTGATAAGGCCAATTTGTGCTCTGAACTGTCTGCAGTAAGCTTGACAGGAGACGATGCTTGGGTTTAGTTGATTAATAGAGGTCATGCTGTTTTTCTGAGATTTTACACTGCTCACACTTCTGAACTGCCTCTGCAGTTTTCCTCTGCTCAAAATCTGTAGCCCCAGTATGGATGAGACTCCACCAGGTTGAGCAATCATGTGCGAGATCTTCCCAAAAACTTGGGATCAATGTTAAAGTGTTTCAAGGATGACTTGATGGAATCTTTGAAGTATTTCTTCTGACCACCCTGAGATCACTTTTAGGATTTCGGTTTAACATGGAAGATTTTCTCTGGTAGTTGCTCTTTTGCAATCCTGGTGATGTGGCCTGCCCATTTCAACTGTGATATCATCAGCAGAGTGTTGATGCTTTGTATGCCTGTTTGTGTGAGAACCTCAGTGTCTGAGATCCTGTCCGACTATCTTATCTTCATCAGTTTACTCAGGCAGCCCATTTGAAAATGGTTTAGCTACCTGGCATGACATCTCTACACTGTCCAGGCTTTGAAAGCATACAGCAAGGTTGGCAACCCAGTGGTTTTGTAGACCTCTAGTTTTGTTTGAGGACTGATACCACTGCAAACCCATACATTTGCATGTGTTATTCGAAAGGCCACATTTATTTTAGCTATTCTGACATTGTTTTCTAATTAAAATTAGATTTCCACTGTCATAAGTGAAGATCTGGCAGCGACCACTTAGGGGTCATGTTCTAGTGACCTATGTTAGTACCAAAATCACTAATTTATTAATTATTAGTTTTTGGGAGACTGAGCTGTGTGGCTGAAGAGCATCAATGTGTTTGAACGAATTGATTCACTTTCCGATTTTTGAAAGCTGCATTTCCACTGGCAAATTCAATGATCACCAGAACATGACCCCAAAGTGGTCACTGTAAGATCTTTACTTAGGGCAGAGGAGATCCAATTTTAATCAGAATAACATTGGTTTCATCATCACCATTTACTCTGACGACTGGCTCTACTATAGTCTTTCCTGTTGATTTCATCTAGGTGCATCCAAGATGTCTTGTGGTTTGGCAGCTAGGATACTGTGTTTGTTGATTAGGAGATCAGGTTCAGTTCATTTTCTCAGTAGAAGTCTGTTGCTGTTGCATTTGCCAAAACCATTTTTGCTATTGACACCTATCCATATATGGCGATCTGTGCCAGCTCTAGCATTGATGTCATTATGCATGATGAGCCTGTCTAGCTCTGGTACTTTTGCAATAAAAAAAAACTACAGGTCTTCATAAAATTTGTCCTTGATTTCATCTAGGTTGGATATGCTGGGTGCATTATTGCTTATGACAGATGCATGTCTTTTTCCTGACACTGGGATTCTCAATCGTCATTCATACCCTTTGGGAATTTATAAGCTTGTTAGCTAGCTTTGATATGACAAACCCATGACCAGCTTCATGTCATTCTTCTTTACTTCAGCCACTCCAAAAGTACTGAATGTGTAGCCAGAACATAATTCCACAATTTGTTCTTCCTCAGCTAGGCAAGTTTCATTTAGGGCTACTATCTGGATGCTGAATCTGGCCAGTTCTATAAAAACTTAAAGTTGTTCTTCTCTCTGGTCTATCTGCTGATGTACTACTGTCCATGGTGAGTTGCATCACCTTGGCCTTCTTGTTAGTTATTTGACCTCTAAGATCAGCCGCAGTGTGTTGACCAGGGTTAAGGTAAAGCAAGGCAATGATAAGTGCACCTTTTCTAGCCCCTTCCTCATGCCAAAGAGGTGAGCAGTGTAATCCTAAAAAGGGCTACACAAAAAATCCAGGGGAGTGCAGTGTTCCACTGCTGCTTTGGTCCAGTGTAATGTGACCATATGCCCTGAGCCACCTGTGTGAAGGTCTGAAGCCATAGCTACCAGTGTATTCATTTACAATGAAGTAGACAACATAAGAAAAACCCTATGCTGACATGACCATCAGTTTAGGAGGAGTAATGATAACAAAATTTTCAAGATCACCACAGTGTGGGGGGGCCATAATGGATGTCCGATTCACCCCATGTTAATTTAAGACCAACTGGACAAGTCTTCTGGAGAAAACACCATATCAATATCATTTTCTGTTCAGGAGGAGTTTGACATGATTTTCAAGACTGGACTTGTAGGAGTAATAACTATAACAAGATTTTCAAGATGGCTGCTGCTGTGGCCTTATTGGACCCCATATCAGCACCAATTTCATACAGAACAAACAAGACATCATAAAAAGTCTTTCAGTGAAAACCCCATGCTCATATGACCATCCATTCTGGATTAGCAATAAAAAAGATTTCAAAATGGCAGCCACAGTGACCATATTGGATATCAGATCTGCACCATTTTCATTTAGGATCAACAGACATCAACATAAGTTATTTAGTGAAAACCCCATGTTGATATGGCCATCCATTCAGCAGTAGTAGCAATAGGAAGATTTTCAAGACAGCTGCCATGGTGACAATATTGGATGTCAGGTCAGCACCATTTTTGTTTAGATACCATTATGAAATCTTTTATTGAAAATCCCATGGTAATATGACTGGCAATTCAGGAGGAGTTGTGATAACAAGATAGCTCTAAAACATTAAACTCTCAGCCATAACATTTTACACACTATATCCAAGGTTGTTATGCAGATGACCTGATAAGATTTTCGTTTCTTCATTTCTTTTATTCATTTTACAAATTGAAATGGATCAGTTGATACTGGTAATATTATCTCCTCAGATGTAGCAAATAAAACATCACTTATCTATATATTAAGTCAAACATCACTTATCTATATATTAAGTCAAAATACAACAGAAAATTATAGCGCCTTTGAACAGGACATGATTACTAAATATTTTGACATCAAAGATCAAATCAAAACAAATGTCATCAATGACTATTTAGGCCCCCCCCCACCATGTGTCTTCTAATGCTCAGGTTTTAACATTAAGGTACATAGGTAGATATTTTTTAAAATAACACTATATTACATGATAATAATATATAATGTACTAACTCTTTAAGTACTGGGCAAAATTGGCTCAATTAGATGCATAAATACACTTTTTTAATTTTTTTAAATATGTTTAAAAAAAACTTTTTTAAATACACTTTTTTCTTTTTTTTAAATATGTTTAAAAAAAACTTTTTTAAACCCTCGAGGGGGTAATGCTAGGGTCAGCAACAAAAACAGGGATGGTGAGTCAACTGGAAACACATTGTTTAGTGCACAGCTATTGGCAGTAAAATGCCTTGCTCAAGGACACTATTGTTTGCTTTAACGGCATTTGAAACACATTACTGATTACATTATGCTGAGGGAATTGAGTTTAATGCCTTCTTGAGGACAGGCAAACTGGGCTAGCTTTGGTGGCGACATCTTGGCTAGCCAAGTTTCCGATATGGTAACCCTATCTATACCTTGGCAGATCAAACACATTTCAGTGCTTCGGACCTCTGAATTTCATTAGATGCGATGGCAAGCCACCGCATCCAATCAAGTTGTTCAAATCTGAACATGGTTCCTACGCTGACTGAGGCGAGGCAAGCATATAGCTGGAATGGACTTGTGAATAAGCAATTTTTAACTGTTGGTCCTTGTTTGTACAAATACATCCTTTCAAATACACCTGAAATGGCTTATCTCTTGCACTTAGTCACAATTTCAATATTAAACTTAAAAAATATCCATTCAAAGTCAATTGCCTCCACCATTTTCAGCCCACATACAATACACCACTGTAACATGCTATTGGTTAGCTGGAATTAAATAAGAAGGGAGACAATTCATGAACTCCAATAGATGTCACTAAGACAAAGCATTGAAATATCAGTTCAATCTGCCAAGGTGTAAATAGGGCTAACACACTGGAACCTTTGCTAGCAAAGATGGGTTTAGGACTGAATCCACAATCCTTAGATTACAGGTAATAAGTTCTGCCAAATGAGCTACTCTAACTCCCCACAGCTGAAAGCTAGCTTGGGCAGGATTCAACAATGGCCTTTGGGTTGTGAAACTGACACTCCACCGTAGAGCCACTTTGGGAACTGCCATCAGTATTAATAAAGTATGTACAAACTAGAGTAAGCCATTTTGGGTCATTACAAAGGAAAATATAACTGTCTGCAAAGCAAAACATCTAAAATAGTTACTGATCCCACTCCTCTGAACTACTACCATCTGGTGTCACCCACCAAAATCCCTCACCTGGTCAGTTGTAGCTAATCTATTATGCACACCCACTTGTAAACATAAATGATCCAGATCTGACAGTACCATAATGGTCCAGAAGAACCGGATCTATACTGTCTGTTGTACTTCTGAGTCACTTCATGTAAACACCCTGACAGTATACATCAGAGACTAGAACCACTGTTCAAAGCTATGTATGGATTATACATGAATTTATATGGTATCCCAAATATCTGAAGTCTGTAAGTGTATGAGAAACTACATTGTAATCTAAGTCTCTCAGTGTACAAGAAACTATATTATGATTATTATGTACACACCCTAATAAATGCCCATATCAAACACACTTTATCAAATAGTCCAAATATGTTTTCATTAAATGTGCTTGATAAAATTATGAATATAATATATATTGTGGGATAACACTGCAGGCAACATTTTTCTAAAAACATTTTGCTAGTGCTAAGCAATGGGGATTACAAGTTTGGCACTACTGACTTTTTTCTTTCTTTTTTGCTACTGTTATGCACAAAAACTGTAATAATATTCTATCTGAAAACTGCACTAACACAATTTAATGTGCAACAAATCTTATGGCTTTTGTATTGATATACTTGCATACTGTCAGATCCCACTGCAAACATAGACGGCTACTGTATAATGTACATGCAGATCTGGGTTAATACAATGTATTAGGTTTATATTGCTCCAGTGGCCTAAGTGGTTACAGCAACCACCTCAGATGTGGGAGGTCATGGTATGAACCCTGGCTGAATCATATCAAAGACTTATAAAAATGATACTAACAGCTGCTGCCTCACTTGGCGCTCAGTATTAAGAAGTTAGTGTTAGGTCTGGTAGGCCTGGTGTCAGGATAATGTGACTGGGTGGGATATAATGCAATATGTCTGCAGCATGATGTTCCATTGCTAGACATTAACTATAAACTGCCACACTGCAGACACTGTAGTGATACGACTCAAATTGTTAAAAGTACGTTAAAAATCCAAAAATACATGCAAACTCAATTTGTTATGTCTAACAATTAGAACCAACAATACAGATCTTAATTTGCTGGTGCAGTATGCATGGCAGATCTTGGTCAATATATATTTTGCAAATGGATGTGGCTTATGTGCGAGTATGTAAGACACGTCCTGAATGAGCAGGACTCGATATATGTGTTCCAAACAGAAAAAGTGAATAGTAGGTACATTTAAATTCAAGTCAGAGTTTAAAATACTTAAAACTGAAAGTGATTTAATCAAAATGAACCTCATGAAGTGAGCCTCATTCAATAAGGAAACAATGTGCTAAGCTTTGAAATAATTATAGACCAGAAAGATGGCATTTGAAAGATATCAGTACAGTCGTGAAAAGCCAATATACTGTATTTTAAAGCTTCAGTGCATCTCAAAAGAATTTATTCTTTACTAGATACAAGACTTTCCTGATAATAACAGCAAGGTATTTGTACGGTGTTAGCTGGGCATGAGGAATTTGAATACTGTGTGCAAACTTGTATATGCATGATGTCCAACTATAAGCTAAAGATACTCAGACTTGCTTCTACATAATAATCTTATAGCAGTTAAGAATGTAGTTTTCTATTCTATACTTTTTGTTGTTGAAAACAACTGTTTGTCATGTTGTCCTTGAGTGAAAATAGACATATGTCCATGTGACAAAGATGTCATTGCCAATTAATACAAAAAATGAAGGGACAATGTTCAAACTCTAAAACAGAGGCCATCAACATTAGGTCAGAAAATTGAACTTCACCTACATCTTCTTAATGCAAAGCATTATACCAAATTTGGTTTCAATCCATTTCACACACAGGAATGAAAAGTTCCATGTCCAAACGGGGAAAACAACTCTAAAATACTGTAAAAAAGTAAACTTCACCGAGGTCTTCTCAATGTAGAACCTCATATCAAATTTAATTTCAATCTACAGAGTCCTTCAAATGTTACTTCACATAAAATAAATTTGCAACAAAATAAGATGGGACAGGACAAATTGGTATAGGTGGAAATTACACACTAATCCTTAATCAGCATTTGTGGGCCCTGGGTGACCAAGTGGTCTAAAACGTTTACCTTTACTGATCACTGCCATCTCACTTGTCCTTGTGGGATAGAGTCTCAGTCTCAGTCAACGTCCATATGTGAGAAAGCTTGCCAGTAGCTTCCTGTGTGTCAGTGAATCTTACTGGGTTTTCCTGGCTTCCAACTCCACCAGTTATATCAGCTTCAATGTATAGCCTATCTTGCACTGAGAAATGGCATTAGCCCCAAAACAACAATATTAACATTTGCTGACAATATTGTAAATGACTGTTTTTCTTTCATGAAATAAAAGTTATTGTACATAAATATAAAAAAAATCATAAACAAAAAGGATGGGATATGCCATGATGGTAGTGGCAGACAAACATATTTACATACTAGTAACCCTGAAAGGATCAACATTTCCTGACAATGTTCTAAATGATTGTTTTTCTTTTTATACATAAAATACTGAAAATATATCAGACTAAAAAAACTTCATTGATCGGAATACCATTTATCATGATTTTGAGCTTAAGTGAACCATATTTTTGCTTCCTGAAACATGCAGTTTTGCAACAACCTAAACTTATTCATCCAAACGCAAGTTCTCTTGTTGCCGAGGACAATGTTCTACTGTACATTTTCAGTCTACTTTGAAAACCATCTTACTATGTAGTTTCCTTGAAAGGCATTCTTGCCTGAAACTAACTCATGATGGCAAGAACTGTGCACGCAGGTTTTTATTGAAAAGTGCCTGAATGGCTAAGATTCATGAAAAAAAGTGTATATTACCCAAATCAATTTACCCACAAAGAGTGCCACAAAGAGTGGCAATTTCCTATATACAAATCATACACATATATTTAAGATTTGCCCTGAAGAATTACTAAATATAGTATGGATAGATTTATTCCAATATGTATTTAGACTTTGAAATGAACTCTCAAATGGGTAACAATTACTCCTCCATATGGGACTGTCTTGCATAATCACATAAATTTCACTTGCCATCATGTGGCAAAATGTCAGTAGCAATTAAAAGTGACTAAATTTATGGCTGACTGGTACAATAAAAATACCATTGCTAAAAAGCCAAGATATGTTTAGAAACCAAAACCAGGCAAGGTGTACATTTAGTTTTGCACAGTGACAAGACACAACTGACCTGGAAATCATATAACACTGAAACACCAAGTTCTTACTATCAGCCAAACTATTTTTCAAAATTATGTAATATCTTAATTGGCTGAAACCAAAGGTCAATCTCTGAAGTTGTGTAATCCAGAGCTAGCTATTAATGGTTCTGAGATTGCACTGGAAATTGAAAAACTTGAATTAGACAAGTAAAATTTGTATCTTGACTAGCATAAAGAACAGTATCCGTTTATTCATTGAGTTACCATATCTGACCTTTCCAACAAGAGGACACTCCAGAGAATGAGTGTATCCATATAGAGATTTTAGGACTGAAAAGGAGGTCATGTCCTGGAAAAAGAGGACATATGGTAACCCTATTCATTTATTCAACTCTGAATATGATTCCATTAAATTGGCTCTTGTTGAGCTGGAGAAGTAATGTTAAAAGTTATTTTCCTGCCCTGCAAGAGCTGCTGAGATTATGTATAAATTCCAAAATTGTCAATATATATTTTTTTTAATTGTGTGTTTGGTAGAGTACATCTTGGAAAGTATACCTCTTCAGGTAAAACAAGTTTCCGATTTGGCGTAAAAATAAGGTATGTCATGTGATAGTGACACTAGGATGGAGCAAACAACTCTGCTCATTATACTTTACCAACCTCAACTTAGTAATGAACTTCTGGAGGAAAAGGATGAAAACACTGTATAAACGACAGAAGCCAAGGACTATCAAGCTACTTTATGTTACCAAGTCCTATAACGAGGCCCTTCTAAAAAATGGAAACATCGTTTATCATTCCTGATTTTCAACAATGGAGCCCTTTTTCCTTTGACTTGCAAATTTTGTGTTCAAAGAATTTACATTTTGCCAAACTCTGCCAGGTTTTATAATGCCTTTACAAATGACTTTTTTAAAAATTCACAGGTGAAAAAGTTAGCTTTAAAAAATTTAATTTGTTTATACATGTTTGGTAACCTCTATTTTTGCGTTTGTCTATCTTGTCTTTTTGCAGTTAAAGTGCATTTGTGTCCAAACACACAAGTATATTAGCAAATTTTTTAATAACATCTCTGAATATTTCATGCAAAGAAAACATAATTTTGGCCCAAAAAAGAACTTGGTGTTTATAAACAGTGTCCAAAATACATACATAAAATATGGCCATTGCTGGAGTGTTTTCATGAAAATCTCAAATCAATACAACCACTGGAGATATAGCATTAAATACATTTTCAAAATAGCTGTCATGGCAGCCATTTTTGGATGCTGGAACAGCATACTTTTAATATAGGAACAACTACATAACAGCATCCTTTTAATATAGGAACAACTACATAACAGCATCCTTTTAATATAGGAACATCTACATAACAGCATCCTTTTAATACAGCAACAACTACATAACAGCATCCTCTTAATATAGGAACAACTACATAACAGCATCCTTTTAATATTGGAATAACTACATAACATCATCCTTTTAATATAGGAACAACTACATAACAGCATCCTTTTAATATTGGAACAACTACATAACAGCATCCTTTTAATACTGGAATAACTAAATAACAGCATTCTTTTAATTTTGGAATAACTACATATCAGCATCCTTTTAATACTGGAATAACTACAAAAACAAGAGATGCAGCTGTAATGAGACATTTTCTTACAACAGCCACTCATGTTTTTTTTTTATATTATCCAAATATTGACTATGAACTTAATTCAGTGTATCACTGACTATCCTGACAGTGGTATTCCACAGAACCATGTTTAAGATGAATAGGCCATGACAGTGGTATTCCACAGAACCATGTTTCAGATGAACAGGCCATGACAGTGGTATTCCATAGCCCCGTGTTACAGATGAATAGGCCATGACAGTGGTATTCCATAGCCCAATGTTACAGATGAATAGGCCATGACAGTGGTATTCCATAGAACTGTGTTACAGATGAATAGGCCATGACATTGGCATTCCATAGCCCCGTGTTACAGATGAATAGGCCATGACAGTGGTATTCCATAGCCCCATGTTACAGATGAATAGGCCATGAGAGTGGTATTCCATAGCCCCATGTTACAGATGAATAGGCCATGTACACACATATAGAAATATTTTTCTTCTCTGATCAATAAGTTGAAAATATAGCTGACTGTGAATAGACAACATGCCAGGTAGCCATGTTTAATATGGATCATGTCTGACATATGCTTAAGAGACACTGCAATGCATGTAAAGTGCCCTAAAGACCATGGTGCCCATAACATCAATAAAACTAAGGAATGAAAAACAGTTGAGAGGAGAGAAGAATCTTCCAACAGACAGAAGAATAACTTCATTAAAAAGAATCATGCAATTTTTCTTGGTTATATAAAATTATGCATAATATTATATTTTGTACACTTTTCAAGAATGTAATAGACTGAATTCATGACAGCATCAACCATCTCTATTCCTATACATATATCATCTGGAACACAGGAAAAGGAAATTATGTAACACTCCATGAAAATGTTTTCAGACAAATAATCTTAGTTTTTCTTCTCGCATACCACGTATACTTGCTTATAATTGTGGTCCAAATGCAAACAACAAAGACCTGATCTCCTGTCATATAATTATGCAGCAGATCAAAGTATATGGTGTTTATTGTACTGCTTACTAACACAAACTGCATAGATCTACCGGCTCATTTTGTGATGGCAGGTCTGGTTCTGTGCAGTTTGCAGCAGGACTCAATGCAAGTACACACAGTATATTTTGCTGAAGTAAATGTATTTTATGACAACATTCTCATTTTTTTACAATCACAGGTCTTAAAATGAAACTGGTTTGTTTAATGAACAATGGACAAAGTAAAAGTGATTGAAAAAAAGAATACAAAGAAGCTTATACAAATCTTAGCATTAAATATCTGACTTAAATCACATGTGACAGTCAGTTTCATGCCACAGAAACATATAATCATAAGGATTCAATGTCTGAGATCAATATGGTGTTCATAACTAAAAACTGGGATTGAAAACAGTGATTATAACTTGTTTTGATTGGTCAGCACGCTACAACATGTATTTATCTATTAGTCAATCTATGACACTGCCTATCTATCAGGTATAAAAGACACCCCGACACACTAGTATCCTAGTTAAATGTCTTGAGCATGATACTGTGCTATAACTATCAAATTTGGACAATTTAATCTTCAACTTACATTTCTGGAATAATAATTTACAGGTGATCATTGACACTTGTCAGTGATCGAGGCCAACCCCTGTGCAATCATATCATTCAGAAAGTGTTACCCTATTACACACACACCTGCAAACAGAATAGACACCAATCTGCAGTTGTACCAAATATACTCGCTTATAAGTCAAGTCAAACTGCAAACAACAAAGATCCTGATCTGCCACAGCATGATGCATCTGCTGATCAGGTGTATGTTGTTTGTTGTACTGAGTACAACTAACAAACTGCACAGACCCAGATCTGCTGGCACATTATACAACAGCAGATCTGGATCTGTGCAGTTTGCAGCTGGACTCGTCTTATAAGTGAATATATATGGTATACTGTTCTGATAAATCAGGCTGTACATTACTCTCGTTATAATTTCAAATCAACTCACATCCTGACAGCAGTCACTGTGTGACTGCAGATACGGCCTCATATCCTCTAAACATTCTGACACGAAAAAAAAAAGTCCCAAATTCGGTCTACATCTTTAATACAAAATATGATCATAAAAACTTTAGCCAAATAATAACATTACACATAACCTCTTTTGTATGCATCCATTTTGCCACATGCATCTCATTAGCCTGCTTAAAAAGTACATGATACCCTGATATTCAAATTAACCGTTAATAATCTGGTTATGAATCGCTTCATTACACTGAGATTGACATAGATGTTCAAAGATCACAACAAAAGTGTGGTGGGAGGAATGGCATTAATATATTAGCATATGCATTTATAGATACAATACACAATATTTTACTGGCAAAAATAATAAAACTGAATGTCATGAAAATATACTTATCAAATAATGAAGCAATTTCTGAGTAACTGGACATTTTGCATAAATCAATTTTCATTAGATTTTTTGCCATTTTTGGAATGATTGCAAACACAGTGGTTTTCAAGGTTAAAAGTAAAAAAATGAATTTTAAAACTTTAGGTTATTTTCAGGGGTTTTCAAGGTTCAAAATATTTTTGTGGTTTAAGACAACAGTTACAAGATGATCTCCATGGTGAGTATAACATTTATTAAAAATCTGCTTTGCGTTTATTCTCAAAAATAAGGAAAATAAAGATAAAGCGAAAATTAATAAATAATTAAAATGACCGATGTCTTTAATCTGCATAGTTCATGGACTTTCTAGACTGACAGGCTAACCTAAATCATGAGAAAAAACCCACTTTTGTGGGGTCAGAGTAGAGATGTTCACCATTTTTTAAAAACATTTTTAGGTTTTTGTTATTTATTAAGGTTTCCTTCAGTTTTTTAAAGACTTTTTAAAAGTTTCTAAGGTCAAAATGAAATTTTAGGTTTTTCGAGGTTTTTCAGGTGCACTTCTAACCCTGAACTGGAGATTATCAGTTACAATAAATGGTAGAAGGACAGTTAACCTATATATTCAAAAAATACCATAGTGTTAGGTTTGAAAATTTTTCTCCTGAAATATAAGACTTGTGTATTGTACTGTATGGTGTATTACGCTTACATTCATCTCACAAGGTCTGAATTCAGTGGAAAAAAATATCACACTCACATAAACGAATGATGAAGCATATTTACTTTTCAGTAAGTCCCAAGTCGGCAAAGTTAGTTTCCGTTTTAATCTGCCGTTTGTAGCATCTGAAAGTATAAACTTTTTTCCTGCAAAAAGGAAACTTTCACGGCACAGTACGTGTTCCAGTCATGTTGGAAAATGAAACAATCCATCAGATTCTGTTGCTTTTAATTAAGTTTGGTACTGACTTCATTTGAAGAAAGGTTCTTTCTTTTTTGAAGATCCTTTTTTTGATGAAGGGTGCATGAGTTATTGAAGTCACCGCTAAAGGCCAGCTTTGGCGAACCAAACAAATACCCATTTCTTATTGTCGCGGCAACATCAAATAATTGTACTCATGATTGAGACTTTTTTTTTTTTTATTTGCTTAGTATGTTTTCGTAACAATAGGTGCTTCAGAAATTTCAGCAAACTATTTTATCTAAGTACATTTTAAAAAAGGAATAGACAAAGACGTAAGATTCTTTTTTTTTTACATTTGTAGTAGTGGAGTGATGTTGCCTTCCATGCATGCATTAGAAATTTAAGAAAGGGTAAACAATGATAGATATGCAGGTGTTTTGGTCTGATTATAGGGGTTACTGCAGAAAATGTGAGTGTTCTGAAGGATTTAATTCTGAGTGAAAAGAAGAGGAATTGCACTTGCCATCCATATACAAATGTCAGTTTAAGTAACTATATTAATTACTTTTGAGCGGCCAAAAATCTGACCAAAGATAGATTATGAGATAATGACTTGTCCATTTTCTGCCACTATAAATGTCAACAACAACAAAAAAAGCGGATATCTCACAACATACAGTACTCATGTTCTCACAACATATAGTACTCATGCTTGATGTCAACAAAAGCGGATTATCTTTTGTTTTTAAAAACAAAATCTGGCCATAAAATAGTTGGAAAAAATATTCTTGCTCTGATTTATATGAGAAAACAAAACTTATTATTAGTTGATAAAT
Organism: Sinohyriopsis cumingii; assembly: GCA_028554795.2. Taxonomy (NCBI): domain Eukaryota; kingdom Metazoa; phylum Mollusca; class Bivalvia; order Unionida; family Unionidae; genus Sinohyriopsis; species Sinohyriopsis cumingii. The sequence continues at coordinate 120,271,130 of CM068835.1, read as the reverse complement.
ATAAATTGTCTGGAAGCAGATGTAAAAAAATATCCAGACTTGGAAGAAATCCCAGTCACTATCTGTCTCTATTAAATGGTCAGTCACTTAATTATCTGTACCCAGGATATATCCAAGAACTAAAAGTTTATTGGGAATGTTCTCCACTTAATTAAAAACAATAATTTTTTTATTACAGGTCGGATTTAAGAAAGAAAGTAAAATAGTCTATGCAAAAACAATGAGGATCATTCATTTTTCAATGCAATGTCTTTTAGAAATTAATATGATTTATGCAGTCTTGTGTCTTAGAACAGATCTTGTGATACCCTTTATTTCAAATAGTGGTAATTCATCATACTCTCCAATACATACAGGCAACTTCTACACACGACATTTATGGAGCTCAACAGCATGATGACAACTCACTAGAGGAAAGAAATATGCTTGAAATGTAGCAAACCAGCTTTTATATAGGTATTTTCCTAGGACTCAGTAATATAGTAGTTCTGAAAATATTGATAATAATATATAAGCACACTCAAAGTTCTAGGTCTTGACTTGTCTTACTCTCTTGAATAATTGGGTTAATGTCTGATGATCGCAACTCTCCAACTTGGCCTTGAGCACTCCAGTAAGCAAGTGGGACACCTGAAGTTTACAGGTCATGAGCTAAAATGTCTCACAAAGTAAAGTGCTCGACAGACTGATCAAGCTGAGCACAGAAATGTAAAAGCTGAGCGCATGGATGACAAGTTGAGTGACTGAACTTAAAATTTGTATGCATTTCCTTAACCAGCAAAGTGATATCACTTGAGGGAAACAGAAACAACACAGGAGACAACACAAAACAAAAGGTTTATACTCACTATTGCGCACAGTCAATCAACTGGTACTCGTTGGATCTTTCAAAACAAGCGAGGACCCCCTTGTCTTTCCATAATACTTCTGTGCAATCATAAAACTCCTGCAAACAACAGAACATAACATAGTTAAACGAATGGTCTCTGTCTGCATAGTAACTTGTGTAAAAGAACTGACTGAAAAAAAGGGGCAGAAAAGCTATGGCTCTCTCTCATGCACCACAAAATGTAATGTGTAAGTGAGATCAAAACAAGTATTCAAGACCGACATCTCTTTGTATCTAATTTTAAAATTCAAAAATTATGATTTAATCATTTTCCTTTTGTTATCTCCAAAAAGAATTGGCCAAGTGTTAACATCTGGGGATAATATTTATGGTGAAGTCAAGTAAGCTAATAGACATTTGGATAAGTGGTAATCAGGTTTCAATACTCAAACTTTATCCAATATCACTTTTTGCACAAAAACTACTGGCACAAAATTTGCACATTTGTAACGTATTTCTCAAAGACAACCCAAGTAAAGTGATGAATGATTCTAATAAAATTCATAGACGTTCAAAAGTTCATAATTATAGATTAGTCCATTTTGCTAGACAAAGAAACGTCTTGTCTGGTTTCAAGATGTCACTTACACATAAATGAAATTTCCCACTCAGGGTTATAGCATTTTGCAGTGTTTCAGAAACTGATGGCTGTGAAAAGTTATTTTTTATTACATCTGTTTTACATTCTTTGACACTACACCCAGATACCACAACTGTGAAACAAAATAAACTGATGGACAAGGCCTTGGATCCAGGACCTGATGTCATGAAACAAATCATGCTGAAAAATGTAATTACAGCACCAAATTTTCAATGATTCTACTTTTCGCAGTTTTACTAACATTACACAAACTAAAATTTAAAAACAGGTTTTAAAAAATTTGATGTACATATCTGGTTTGCTTTGTTTGATAAATAGGTTATTTGGTTCCAAGGCCCAAGGCCATGCCAAGGATACACCACAGTTACCAAACCAGGCTGATCCAACTAAGCCAAGTTGGTAGCATCTTGGACTCGTATGCCAAGGGTAGTGGGGTATATATCCAGTTGGTGTGTCTTTGGGAAAAGCACTTAGCACATATGTCCTTGTCATGTTCTAAAGTGTAGTTAAAACACGACAAAAGAAGTACTGATGGTAAGATTTGAATCTGGACCCTTTCATTTGCAAGTCAAGAATGCTAACCACCGAGCCTATACAGCTCCTGCCTTGATCAGTCACCTCTTACATTACGCTGAAGGGCACATTGGGTCTTTTCTACATCACAAAGCTTTAAAGGAGGTCAATATATTGAACAGTTTCACAGACGGGTAAAGTCTACAACTTCAAACAACTGAAACCAGAGTTGGAGTTCACATTTTGTGCTCTGTGTTTGGATAACAGCTGGGTCTACTCTATTATGTGTGACTGTAGGATTCGCTTATTTCTAAAACCTCACCAAAAATGAACCAAATGTGCAAAAATTCACACATATTTTTCATGCCCTGCCATTATATTCTTCAATAATTCCCTCCAATATTATGAAAAGTTCCCCCTTTCTACAAACATTGGGGGAGAACTTACTTCCCCCCATTTCAGTTCTAAAAAGACTAAGCACACTTTTTCATATTATCTTCAAAACAATTTAATTTCAACAAAGCTCTTATCCACATCTAAATATCTCAGAAAATGTATTTAAATTGTTTATTAATTAATAACTAAAATGTGAGGGGAAAGTTCCACTGAACTACTGAACTAATTCTTAAATTATAGTATTGTATGTCATTATTAGTACACTTTTAACTGTGATACTTTTCAAAAAAATAGCAAGACTGTCAAATGAGCTGTTCTGACAGACATCCGTTATGTCAACTTGGCACCATTTTCCTTTAAGACCAACAAAGCACTGTGTCTTCTTGTGGAAACCCCATGCTGATATGACTTTCTGTTTTGGAAGAACAATGCTAACATGATTTTCAAGATGGATGCCATTATGGTCATATTCGATACAAGACTGGCAAATTAGACATCTTAAAGTCTTTCTCTGAAAGCACAATATCAAACTGTAAAGCCTTCTAGAAGTAGTGATAAGAAAATGACAACTGTGGCAGTGATATTTGAGGTCGGACTAGTATCAGATTCATTTACAGCCAACTACACATCATTAAAAGTCCTACAGCGAAAACCCTATGCTGATAGGAACATTCATTCAAAAGATAACAGTGATAACATGTTTTTTGAAGATGGCCACTGTGGCTGGCATAATGTATGTCTGAATGGTACAATCTAACATCATAAGAAATTGTCAATGTTGATATGACCATCCATTTAGGAGAGCATCATTTTCATTTAAGACCACTAGACATCATAAGAAGTGTTCTTGTAAAAAATCAAACTATTAAATTCAAGATGGCCACTGTGGTGGCCATAATGGAAAACAGATCAGCCCCATTTTCATTTAGGACCAATCAGATATCATAAGAAGGCTTCTGGTTGTTGTTGTAGGGTTTAACGTCATTTTTCAGCACATGATGGGCTATACATGGCGGCCAGTATTAATGGTGGAGGATGAACGGGGGAAAATCCCGGAAAAAACCACCGACCCACGAGAAGCTACTGGCAAGCTTTCTCACATACCCACATTGGCTGAATCCGAGACTCGAACCCACGCAGAAGAGGTGAGATGGCAGTGATTCATAACAGAGAGCGCTTTAGACCACTCAGGGCCCCAAGAAGGCTTCTGGTGAAAACCACATGGCAATTTTACATTTTGTTCAGAAGTATCATGCATTATTCATCATGAATGGTCTATGTGGGTCACAATACCATGTCTGTACTGGCTGTGTGGTCTGTTAAGTAGTGACAGTATCAAAAGTAAGTGGTGGCAAACAAGACAATGATGTTGCTGCAGTTGTGTAGGTGGTCCAAGATATCAAAGAATACCAAGCTTTTTCCTTGATTGGTTACTTCTGTCAAGTGATTGTGACAAGATGTTTTTAACCAAGGTGGCATTTGTAACAGCATCCACATTCTTTGAAGAATACTTTGTGGGTCTCTCACATGTCCAGGATAGTTGTTCGGCATAAACTGTTGCCCATTGTTCTTCGTTAACTGCAGATTTCACATGTATGCTTGACTTGAAACATCATACATGTAATGCTGGTGATATGATCCTTTGCAGACAACTGAAACTTTTTACATGCCCTGCATTTAAATAAAAAACAATTATTGTCCATAATTACCATATTTATTGTATATATTGGGATACCTATTTGTTGGGACACCGTAATTGAATTTTTGAGGTAATTTTTTTGTGCACTGTATGTTCTGGGACACATTTTTTCAAGTTGTAAGTGAGGAATACGTTTTAAATCATTAAAAAATTACATGTCAGAAAATGCACTTAAATTTTATTCTAAAAAATACTGATATGTGTACTCGAGATAAAACAATTAATTCCACTGCAGCATCTTCCCATCAACCCAACCCTTCTCCAGCACATGTATGATCCATACTTTTGGTACATGAATAATTTTAAGCTTCCTCATGCCATGAAACATTATCACTGGTGACAACACATATGAAGCAGAAACTGCAAGGACTATAGTAAGATTTGTCTATCTGCTCCAGTCTTGCACATTCTCACACTTTTAACCCCTTTGTTATCAATAGCCCATCCAGGAATGATATCTAAGTACAAAAGTCTTATCTATGTTCATATTTTTGGAAAAATCATCTTCTCTTCTGGCCTTCACAAATTCATTGAATGATTTTATTTTTTATTTTCTCTTCCAAATTTTCTGGGAAACACTCGGTCATTGATGTCCATGCACGAAGCACTAGATTGTGTCACTTCAAAACTGTTCCACTGTTTCAATATTTTCAAACTTCCCATGAATTCTGGTGAAAAGAAACCAAAGTTGGCTTCCTATATCAGTTAACTTGGTATTTAGAAAAAGATCTGCATGCCTAAAGAATAAAAAGTCATCTACCTAGGTCAGCTTGCTTTGCAATAAAATAACCCTTGTATCTTATATTGTGTTGTTTATTTCAAGCAAAGAGTTTACTGCATCTCTGCCAGTTGTGTTTTTCACCACCCAGGCTTCTATTTGCTTGCCATTTGTAATCATAATTGATACAAATGGGCATTGATTTATGCAGGGTAAACTGCATACACAGCAATAACTTGCTTTAATAATACCTTTTGTAACCCATCTAATGAAAAGATTGTCATTTGCACTAACAGTGAATGTATTTCAAATAATGATTTTTATTTGCAAGATACTGTCATATAGTTAACCTGGATATAATACAATCATGGTTATTTTGCACTTTACACTCTATCATGCATGAATGGCATATGCCTCAAGCAATCAGCTGATTTTTCCTTCTCTCGTTTCCAATTTTGTTGGATCCATTTTTTTTCAGTCTGATAACATATTTAAACCTTGGAGTACAACCAAACAGGATTCATTTCTAAATATTCATTTTTTTTTAAAAATGTGTTGTACATTGTCTGATATAAGTGATACATACTGCAGTATGGATGCATATGTGGCATACATGGAGTTCATGGATATATATTCTTTAATAAATTGCTCATGATGAATAAAAAGGAATATAAGATAATATAAGGTTAGTTTCCTTCATTATCAAAGAAGCATTTTTTTTATCTATGTTACTACAATGTGCAGTGACTGTTGTGGGTGTGCATGTGCAAATTCAACTCAAATTTATTTTGTTTCTTAAGTCTTGGAACAAATGACCTAGGTGAGAATAACTTTCACCATAAGTTCTGGGGCAGGAAAAGTATTATTGTATTGTGTCCCTATCTATATCGTAAATACAGTTTAATGAAGAAAAGATGGTACATACAGACAAAACCAGTTACAGCTGTAATGTGGACAAAAAGAAATGGAATCAATGCCAGAGAAAATTACAGAAACAATATAATACATGGAATACAAATTTGGTTATTAGCTTTAATGGCGCTTTGAACCCAGTATTGCCTAAATCATGTCATGAGTTGTGTCTTTCCCACAGACACACCAAGGCAGCTGGCACAGACTGGCTTGGGCAGGTACTGAATCTGTGACACTTGGATTATAAATCCAATGTGCCACCAAATGAGCCATTGCGCCTTCCTACACAATGCAATAAGGGTTGAGTACATAGATTTATTTACGGTACTCCTGACAAATGACACAGACAATAAAGCACTGGTTTAATGCATAACACAATTGACCAATTAAGTGCAATTCAGTACAGGTATACCCATTTAACGTTGGGGATGCATACACAAATCTACAATGTATAGTAAAAATATATATAGTGAATCAATCATTCCCATAGTAATAAATGTATCAGTAGGTGGGATGTGTGTACATAGGCACAAAAAACACACAGAAATTTGCATATATTTAATTGCAATGAAAAACATACAGTATGTAACAAAACCCCACAATCTATAATATTTTTAAAGCAACTGAATTGTGTAAAAATATTATTAGACATTTTATAGATTTAGCACACAGTGTATATGTTATCCAAATGATCTGAATGCTACAAATGCTGAAAAAGACTAAGGTTATGCCATCCCAAAATAAGTAGCATCGCTGCAGATAGTCAGTTGAGCCTTGCACATCTCTTGTGGCTGGTATGACATGAGCACAAGTGATGTCAAAACGAATCAATGACAACTTATATAGAAAAAGGGTGTGATTTTTCTGACAACATAAAAATAAAACAATACTGAGCGAATCAACATAAAGCTGGGTGTACCTGTAATAGGATTATATTTCTCTGTGCAAAAAAACACAAAACAATGATTCCCTCACAAGGACTGATGCTCTCTTGGGCACAATATTAAGGAATTCAAGACGAGACCATTTCCTCCTTTTAACTGTCATGGGTTGAAACACTGATATTTTTTAGTGATAACAAGATTTTCAAATCTGTTGCTGTCGTACACATATTGGATGTCAGCCTGATACAATTTTCATTTATTAAAAGTGGGCATTATTAGGATTCTTCTGTTATAAAACCAATGTCATAATGATTTTCCATGCAAGGGGATTAGTCAAAGCAAGGTTTTTATGACAGTCATGATAACCATATTGGATGCACAACTGGTACCATTTTCATTTAGGACCAATTAGGCATCATAAGAATCTGCTGGTGAAAACCCCATTTTGATATGACTATAAGTTTGGAAAGGAATGGAAATAAAATGATATTCCATTCAGGAATAGCAATAACAAGATTTTTCATGATGGCTGCTGTGGCAGCAATATGGGATTTCTGATTGGCAGCACATAAATTTAAGACCAACTGTACATCAGGAGAAAACCCCACATTAATAGGACTTTTCTGTTCAAGTAAAGTTGTGATAACAAGAGTTTACTATGGCTGACATGATGCCATACTGGATGTCCGGTCACTTGATTAGTGAAAACCCCATGTGATATGACCATCTATGTAGGAGTAGTTATATTAAGATATTCAAGATACCTGATGGATGTCAGATTGGCATGATTTTCATTTAGGACCATAAGACATGATTCATTTAGTGAAAATGCCATGTCGATATCACCATCAATTCATGAGGAGTAAGAATAACAAGATTTTCCCGACATCTGCCATAGCGGCTTCCTTCATGTTAGATCAGCATCATGTTCATTTACGACCAACTAGACATCATAAGAGGTCTTTCATGAAAACCCCATGTAGATACGACCATCCATATCAGAGTAGCTATATCAAGATTTTCTGAATGAGTGCCATGGCAGTTAATATGGACTTCAGATTGGCAACAATTTCATTAAGGATCACAAGACATCGCAAGAAGATTTTAAGACAGACACAGGCAGCCATATTGAATGTCTGAGCAGCACCATTTTGAAAACAACAGCCAAATTGGATGTCAGATCAGCACCATTTTATTTAGGATCAAGCAGACACCATTAAGAAGTATTTAAGTGAAAACCCCACGTTGATATAACCATCCATTCATGAGGTATTGCGATAAGATTTTTAAGATGTCCAAGCAGCACTATTTTGAAGATAACAGCCAAACTGGGTCAGATCAGCAACATTTTCATTTGGAACTACGCTGACATAATAAGAAGCATTTCAGTGAAAACCCTGTGCTGATATTACTTACCATCATTCAGGAGGTACAGCTATAACAAGATTTTTAAGACGAACACTATAGAAACCAGCAGCAACATTTTTGTCTAGGACCAACTAGACCATGGGATGAAATGTGTGTAATGATTAATACAATCCTACAAGTAATTTAGGAGGAGTAGTTACAACAAACTTACGCTAATGGACAGATGGACAACATACATCTATGATCAATAGCGCTAACAATATTATGAAAAAGACCAACATTATTTAAAGAAGAATTGATCGACACAAACTAATCTTCCACTGACAAGTTCCTGGATGTACATGCTGAAAATAACTTGCAAAGGTGTGATCATATTCACAACATCTGTATGAACACTGGCATCAAGAATTGGCCTACTCAGTGAAGTTAAGAAATCTTTGCTGATTAAACCCATATTTTTCATCACAGTGCTTTCAAAAGTTTCACTATGTGTAGAAAAGGTGCCAAATCTGAGCTTGATAGGATATGCAGACTTCTGAAAATGGTGGCACATGCTATTTTAGATGACATGCGTGGCAGAGCTGGGTAGCTCTGTTGCTTGGGTGTCAGACTCGTAATCCAACTGCTGCAGGTTCATTACCTACTCTGGCTTGCCCAGGTCAGCTGCCTTGGTGTGTTTCTGGGAAATTAACTTAGTTCCCACTTTCTCAGCAACCATTAAAAAACCAAAAACAACAATTTTATGTGCAAATTTGGTCACTGTGGCATGTTGAGGACTACTGTCTGCCTATTCTTGTCGCAAGTACACTTACGCATAAACTTTGTTCTCTGCCATAAATACTTCTATAAGGTTCTACATATGTATGATTCCATTTATTGATTCTTTTGTGTGCATTTTGTATACTGAATTAACCGGTTGTGCTTTATGGAAAATTATAATTAATAGTGAACCATGAATTATTGCAGGCCTTTGATAAAAGTGTAATTGTCTGTGCTCAGCCACTTGGTTCTTGCACAATGCAATGATGTGTGCAGATCTTTGTATATGAACATGTCAAGGCAGTTGGAGAAATAGCTAACAGGAAATAAAGGGTTTGAATTAATAATAAGAAGTAGCAAACAATTCTTCATTTGTTATTTATAATTCAGGTCTTGTAATTAATTATTATTATTATTATTATTATTATTATTATTATTATTATTATTACAGATCATGAGTTTAGTATAGGATTAATGTGCTTGGGTATATACAGCATGTCACTTACTTGAGGGTACTCAAAATCTGGTTGGCTAGCTGCTTCTTGGATATATCTGATTCGAAGCTCATTTTCTGTTTTCTCCAACGGTACAGGAGGATTGATGGTGGACATGGCACCAGTAATTGTCTGAAAAAGAAATAAATTAAGCTGTACACCTCGTGCTAAAGCAGACACCTGAATTCAAAGGATAAACACTCTTAAAAGTCAGTATGGTTTTTAAAAAACACTTTATTGACAAGTTTCAACTGTATATAAATGGCACCAGGAGTTGAAAAGTCTGTCAAAATCTGCTTTAACCATCATGAAGCAGTAAACAAACATCATGTACACCTCTTCCAAGCCTATAATAAGATGGGATTTTAAACACGGGTAGATAATTCGGTACTACCATAGTCTGATTTCATCCAATCAATAGACAGCTTTCATATCATATGAAGGTGTAAACAATGGCATCTCACAAGTCAGATGGCTGAATCTTCGATGGAAACAAATGAAAATCAACATCTCCTAATGATGAAAAACAGGAGCCACTTCTTTACAAAAGAACTAAGATATACGGCTCCAAAACAAAGCAAATTAGAACTCTACATATGGTGATCATTTTATCCCCCATCAGGTATCTTGAATATCTTAATATAACTACTCCCCCATTGAGACTGATTTGTGCTGCCACAAAAAGTTCAGAATATGTATGTTTTCATGAATGCAGCCATGACATGATAATTTTACCACTAGTCACACCAGTTAATATGGCCAACAATTCCAAATGGTGTGCCTATAATAAACAAATTTGTGATACCAACAATGCCAAGCCCAATGTCCATTTATAAACACATCAATTATGCCTATACCGTTAGCCTCTAATTATCGTTGTCATCCAAGAACTGTTATGTGGACAAGCAAGTCCCCGTCACATAACAATCAAGGTCTTTCTGGTTAATCAAGCTGGTTTAAAATATTCACCGGGAAATGTAATTGGGATGGTTTCAGTGGTGAATCTTGCATCATCACTGTTGAAAGTATTTGGCTGATTTCACCCTAATGGCGGTGTATCAGTTTTTGTCTGGAATTTGGACATGTTAATGCTATGATGACCTTGAGTATGTAGTGGTACATCAGGGTGGTTCCAACAGTTTACTTGTATCTGTGTGTTAATATGTGTGTGATTTGGATTTTAACATAGCTTTAACAATTTTTCAGTCTTATCGCTTCAGTGTCTGCATTGTGGCAGATTACAGTGATGTCTAAAACTGGGGCATCTAGTCACATTATCCTGACCACAGGACGACCAGTCCTAACACTAATCTCTCAATGCTAAGCGTCAAGTGAAGCAGCTGCTAATAACGTTTTTATATGTCTTCGGTATGACTTAGCCAGGGTTTGAACCTGCAACCTCCTGCATCTGAGATGAATGCTCTAACCACTGAGGCCACTGGAACAGTATCAGTTTATTTCTATCTTATTTTCACATAGATAATATTTGAGCACATGCACTATTTTGAGGAAGATATTCATCAATAAGTGGGAAAAAATTACTATCAATGCTACATATACTGACATCTGGTCCAACACATCAATCCATCAAATTCTGCAACTACTTCATCATGGGCAGAATTCAACACTAAATGTAATTACAATCTTAAACACAAACAACAAAGATGTACCCATTCATACAGATGTCGACTCCTTCAATTTGAATGTCATCTCTGGTCATTCATGTTGTTGATACTGTAAATGTCAAAAATTCTTCATGAACACCAATGCTGGTTTTGTTGACTTTTGTTATATTTGCTAGATACCACTGACTGTTTATGAACATCGCCATTTGGTAACACCCATCTTTATCTCCAGTTACATTAAAAATGAATGACCTATACTCATGCATTTTTAAGATGTTTTCAAGAGAGCTGAAACATATCAACCATTTGCTAAGGTTAATCCATCAGTTTGTTCAGGTGTTTTGCTGATTAATATTTAGTTAACACATTAACCCCTGGAGGTTTATGTTGTTTTCACCTGAAATTCGAGTAGGAAACACATTTTCAAAGTTATTTCTGAATACATCCTAATAAATCAACTTCCGGTGATCTTCCAATAACATAATGCCTAGTTGTCTTAGAAACATCATTTTTCATTGGCAATTTTTCTGCTTAACGGACCCATTATGTTCATATCGAGACCACTCTTTATTCTAAATGCCCATTGCATCCTACTTTTTGCAAAGGTTCATCTGTCTGTTTGCAGTTCATACCAGTCTGCCTTAGATCTGAGACCAAAAAGTCTAAAAACTGGACACAAAATCAGATTCTGACCACGGACTTATTTTGGGTGGAAAAAAATTGGGTCTAAAAAATGAGGTTTTTCCCTCTGTATTTTGTAGTGCAACTGGAAATTCTACATTATATGATATATTGTAGAGCTACATCTGTCTACCTTTCTATAATACCACCCACTTTAGTGTATCATACATGACCTTGACGCTACAGAGTTCGGCAGTAGGCTACTACCTCCTGCCATGTAAACTCGTCACCAGGGGTTAATGTGTTAAAGCTTTGACATGAAGTAGGCATGGTGGTGAGGGTGATCTTTACAGTCATGTACTGTTTCAGTTTTGTATTGGCAATATCAACAGTCTTTGAGAAAAGTAACCAATACATGAGAGTATTTGATTCCCTAGTTCTCTGTGATTTCAGCATTGTGATGGCTCCTCACGGCCTCACAAAATCTTGACTGTGCACATTGGATTTTGTAGGTTTCCAGTTTGATCTTCAAAAATCATGTGCTCTCCCAGTCTTCCTGGTCAGCATTAGCAACAAGAAACGGAGTAAAATTTGCTTTGGTTACAAATGCGCCATCAGTGGATATTCAATCGTGTTGTGAAGTACTGAGAGATTTTATGGCAGTGCTTCAATCATAACCACAAAGCAAATCTTCAACCACTGATAGCTTTTCCAGTCGATGAAACTTGCCGTTGATGACCTTGATTTGTATGATAGTCTTTGTTGTATACAATGAAGCAATGATTGAAAACCAAAACATGATCTGTGTAACACAATGATTTGTGCACATCAAAACCACACAGATCATGAAGCACCACAGGAATTTTTGTTTTACTTTGACTCAGCACTGTGAAACAATAACAAATCAATATTAAACAGCCTGCATGTGTATATCAATTGCCAAATAGGCTGCAGGCCTTTATTTCAAACGTATACATTAATATATATGCCACAAACTATATACTCAAACTTACTGATGTCAGTATATTGTAAGGAGAATTCAACATTGACAAATTTAGGTTCACCCAGGTAAGTGTATTTTTAAGGATGGTCCTAGTTATCACTCATGGGGTTCAACTTTGACATGAATGCACATTTAAAACATCAATTGTCAGCATTTTTTTCACTGATTATGGCTCACCACAGAATACATACTGGTGACTGAATATAGTGTGAACCATGAAATAGATTTGATGGAGAAGCATGCAGATGAATTTCCATGTATCTGTCTGCAGTTCATCCTGTTCCTACATTGATGAATTTTTCCAACGCCTCAAGAATCCTTGCAAGAGCTTTGTCTATTTCATCATTAAGGATCTCTGTGTCTTTATAGTTCAGGATTACATGAGCACCACCATGAATCCACAGATTTGTAATTTTAAACACACAATCACTGCCATGGTCAAGTGGCATAATCAAATACACATGGAGAATAATTTCCATCTTAACTGCAGAGGAACATGAACTTTTATCTAACTGGTTAAGAACACAGTTCCATGTAGAGTAAGCTCTTCATTTATGGTAATTTGAAGTACTGTTGAAGGGTCTTGTAAAAAAAATAGGCACACAGTCTGAATAATCACTAACAAATCAAGAAACTCGTGTAAAATGTGCCTGCAGTCAATGTTGGCCAGGATAAGCTCAAATGATCCATCACTAAGCACTATTCCAATCCTCATATGGCCATTAGCAGCATCAAATCAAATATTCTAAATATTTTGGATTGACTGTATGTGTCAGCTATGTTTTTTCCTTCTCTGGATTTGGAAAGGGGTTCATAAAACCTTGGCCACTAGTTAGTTGTGCCAATGTTATATTAATACTGAAAGTATTTCTTTCATTATGTCAATCCTTGCTACATTCACTGTTCTCATCACTATGTTCACTGACAACTTGGTTAACAGAGATGATTTGAAGTTTTCCTGCACATTATCAAATAATGACTTTATTCCCTAAGTTAATTAATTCATCAAGATGCATTGGATACATAGTTTAAAAATCATAATCTCTTGATACTCTCTGACAAATCTGTACAATGCATTAATCGAGATAGCAATTTAATCTTTTCTGTAATGTTCAAAACACTCCATTGCTATTGTAAAATAATGCCAGCATTAGTTACACTCATAAATCCTCTTAAAATACTACATGCATATATATGTGAACTTTTCAGCAAAATATATATATATATATATATATATATATATATATATATATATATATATATAACAGCAATTATTTCATATAAAAGAAAACATATCCACACAGCTTGTGCTTGTGAATTGGTATCATTGGGATTATAGCCATGCTACTGACAGTAAGCTGTTACACATGAAGTTCTTACAGTCAACTTGTGTGTAGTTAGCATCAATGATGGCCATTTGAAAGTAACCCCAAATGAGCCCCAAGCTTACCAAATGTCAGACTAGAATGCCCACAGATTGTTCAGACTAAAGTACATCTCAAAGAATTATGCATGCCATAATACTTGTAACTGACTTGCTTCAACCTTGCATCATCAGTTTGACTTTTATATTTATGTACAACAAACTCAAGCTTTGACAGTTCCTGAAGTTATAAAGAAAAATATTTTCCATGAGTGCGAGTCAAACAGGCAATTTCCTGATCAGAAGTATACAATGGACTAATCCACTTAGCATGCTTACCAAGTAATTTTAAAAAATTATGGACAATAGCTCTTCACAGCAAGATGTCTTGTGGAGTTGCATCTGATTACCACTGTGGAGCTAGTGGACATAATAAAGTCTGAATGATATAGGTGTGGTTTACTCTTTATGACCCCTGCAAGCACACTCCAAAGAGGTTCAGAAAGAGAGAGCGAAGCACAGATTTATACATCGTTATCTCTTTCAGGACCAATCTGCCTACTGAAAAAATGTAATCATTCAGTTAATTATAAACATTTCCTGGTTCTAACAAAGATAATGTATGATGCATAATGCTAAATCCAATTTTGGATATTAACATAATGAGCATGCTTTGCAAACTATTAATATCATGTTATCAAAATCTACAGATGCATTCATATCTTTATTTCACACAAAATACATTTTTAATGATCATATTAATGTCAGTGATATTGTAGTAAAAAAAACAACAAATGTAGAACAAATTAATTACAAAATCACATTCATTAACTGAATGAAGTGAAACAATATGGCACAAGTTTCAATATTACCCCATACACGAGTTCTCATTAACATGACGTATGATTTCTTCTGTCTCCTAATTACTGCATTATAAAGTGGTAATTGAAACCTGAGAAAGCACAGTTCTGGCGGTTGCTACATAAACATGCAAAATAAAAATTATAGCTAAAAAAGTTTTACATGTAATAAAGTTTCAAATCTTTACATTAAACCATAATATTTTGCATTAATTATCAAAGTATCATTTTTGTTATTTCTTTCATCACAAATGGATGCAAAAAGTCATCCTAGATTCATGTTCGTTAACACATACAGTTTCAAAGAGAAATGCTCATGTGTAAAGTGCATGTAATAACCCAGCACAATAGAAACCGTCATTGCGATTTGGTTTGTTATTTGCTATTGACCTTGTTAATTTCATGTGTGAATTGATAACCTAATTGCACAAATGCAGCTCTTCTGCAGTGTTTTTCTCCTGCTATTATGTCAGATTTAGTTATTTGAAAATACTGAACATCAATTACATACCTGCATATTTACACCAAGTACACTTGCACATTAGATTAAATTAATGTTTTCTTTTCTATTCGTTTTCCTATTGCATGCGATGCACAGTACAGAAAAATGAAGACTGTTCCAGAGCATTTCTAGATTATTAACTTTTACTCTTTCATATAAAATATGGAATCCAAATCAAGACTGCATAAGTTATTTGTAATCTATCGCACTTAACACTAGAAACATTTTGTTGTGTTATAGTCCAGTAACAGTTTAAGTATTCCCAGATTCCCTAGCTTTCTTCAGTTAGCAACCTCATCATTCACACAAAGTCACAAAGATGTTCCTGCCAGTCAAGTTTTTCATGATTTTGCTTATGTTTTGAAGAATGCTTCACTATTAAGAGTTTCAAAAAACAATCATAATTTGACTGTGATTTTACAACTATAGTAATTCTCAATGGCTTTATCTTCCCATTCTTTAATTTTGTAAGCAGCTTGAAAGTATAAAGAAGATTATAATCTCTTTTCTACACTGATTTATTTAGGTAGCATTTCAAATCAGTAAATTTGCCAAGACATTTAAAAGAAACAAATGACCATATACTTTTTTCACTTTATCTTTTAAGCAAAAGATCACGGCACACTCGTTCTAAAACTTTAACTTGTCCACAGCAGGTTTAGGAACAAAATACAAAAGTTCTTTACCTTCCTCCATAACCCTGATCAATTATATTACTTTCTTGCATCAAATGTCTACAGACCTTTCTTCTTGATACGAGTACATGACAAGAAACCTGGCTCACAACCCACTGGAACTGTAGGTGAAACCAAAGTCAAACCTAGTATGTGCCATTGTTTTCTCATTTTACAGGCCTCTGAAATGTCTTATTCCATTATTCACTCCACAAATTTCTGTCTCTTCAACACTTCTCTGTCTCTCTGCTTTGGTTTGATTTAGTGCTTTACTGCAGCACAGCAACCCATGTGCTGAAGGTTATTTAGTGAAAAGACAATTGGAGTATAGTGCCGTGCCCAAATAAATACCATGGTAGATGACTTAGGCTGGACTGATGGTATGATCTGAACCAGCAACCTTTCGGATATGTGTCCTACACACTAACTAGAGAGCCACCGCAGCTCCCTTAAAGGGACAGCCTTGCACTTTGCACAAAAGAATTTTTTTAAACCTACCGTTAGAAAAGTATGTGTGAAAATCACTCGAAAATAAAAGTATATCTACATGTGACACAGAAAAATTATATATAATGATTAAACATGGGAGTTTATAATCCTCTGACAAAGATATATCTTGCACTATTTGTCTAAATATAGTATAAAATAAAATGCAAGTGTTCCAAACACTGCAGAATGATTTAAAATATGATGGATTAAAAGTGTGCTCAGTGACGCTTATCATATTGAAGTTATCAAAGCAGTTTTTTTTATCAAAACAATGACTAGGTACTGGCAATTGATTCTAATTCTAACCTAACCTATGCAGCTTCACCTAGTTATTTTACAATCACTCAAACTTTTGTTTGAAGCACTGCAAGACTGATACTTGCTTCGTAGAAACAGATCAAATAAAAGTGTGCTGACAAGAAATGTGCATACCAAGCTGTTGGAATTTGTATGCGTCCAAGCTAAGTACACACACTTTTATGTGAAATTTGGCATCCCAGAGGACCTTGTCACTAAACAAGAAATATTGATTGTAGTGACTTACTTCTGACTGAAGACCATACTACTTCTCATCGTCAAACAACTGGATATCAAGTTAAATGATGCAAAACTAAGCTACCATGAAGGTCAATTGAGTGTGAATGTGTCACAGTGACATAGTTTTGACTTAAGGGTGTAGTCTTCATGATCAATTCCAAGTTACATCACTCTGCAAACAATAGAATACAAGAAATAAAGCTAAATACACAGTTAATACCAGTCAACAGAGGGAAATATAGGCCACAGTGATTTTGTTTTGATTTAAGCATGTAGTTATCTGATAATGGATTTATTTACTAAGTTAAATGACTTTGCAACCAAGAAACCCTACTGCGTGCTAAGTCATGTAACTTTGGTTTTGATTCTGTGGGGTTTAGCACATGACAGGCCACGTATGGTGGCCAGGATATTGTGTGGAGGAAGAAACACTAACCTACAACAAACTACTGGTAAGCTCTCTCACATACCCACACTAGTCAATCCAAAACTTGAACTCATGTGGACAGAGGTGAGTTGTGAGAGTTATCCATACAAGCTAGTGCCTTAACCCACATCATAAAAAGTTGCATCATCAGAGAAATGGACCTCAACACAAATCTTAACCTAAAGAAACTGAGCTTAATGCTAGTAAGAACAAATTAATGAACTATGAAATACAGAATACAGTGACCTACTTTTTACCTATGGACATACAACTCCTAATTAAACATTTACCAACTTAAATTAAATCATGTGATTCTACAAGTAATAATGTCTGAACAAATGACCTTAACACAAATGTATGTATGTATGTATGTATGTATGTATGTATGTATGTATGTATGAATGTATGTATGTATGTATGTATGTATGCATGCATGCATGCATGCATGCATGCATGCATGTATGTATGTATGTATGTTAATTTGTTTTCTTTTTATGTATTATCATGAAGCTGTATAAAGGTTACTAAGAACTGTTTCAGTTTCTTCACACATGTGAATAACAGACTGCAGGTTTTCTGTACATGATTTACAACAGTGAAGCTCCCCCTAGCTGACAGTGAAGAGTTTAAAACCAGAGCAACTTATCTGTTCTAGTCTAGTACAGTGATTATTCATAATACCACCTATTCCTGCTTACAAGTTAAATACAACTAAAACAACACAGACCTCAATCTGCATTTGAATAATAAACTGACAGTCTATGCTGTTTTGTTCTATTGATTATTCCTTGCAACTCCATATACCCAGATCTGCAGGTCCATGCTTCCTGTAAATCAGCATGAATTACAGGTGAATATAAACAGTAGCTTGCAGATGTCTCCAACATTGTTTTTCTAAATTACTTAACTGACAATGTAAATGTTTGATTCATTTTCACATCTTCCAATTAATATAATTGACTGAGGTAAAATTCAATAACATTTTGCATCCCAAGACCCAGATACTGTTCTTTTTTATTTAAACCATTAGTAAAATAATGCAAACATCCTACAGTCAGAATTGTAGTGCTCTGTTTAAAACGTCTTTTGAAAGGCATAAAGTATGTCCACATTATTCCTTTGGCAAAAGTGTATGCCAAACTAAATGCAACCTTGGAAAGCATTGTCAAATACTGTGTATGCCAAACTAAATGCAACCTTGGAAAGCATTGTCAAATACTGTTCCAGGCTGTAAATCATGGCTGAGTAATTGGTAAAGGTATGTTGTTCTTTTTGTAAATTACCAGTGCATGTTGGATCCTATTTCTTGAAGCAGCAAAATTTTGTTCACCTTGTGTGGATACATATCAAGCAATGAAATAAATATGCACACATGTTGCTTAATAGTATATCAGGAATTGAAAAGTAATAATTCCCCTAAGGCTGCAACGTTAACATGTACAAACAGCTTATAGAACTCTTAATTACTGTAATTAAACGTGTGAACTAACATGCATGTGACTGTAGTCATATTTCAATATCTCTGCTTAAGACAGCTTTTCTGTAGGCTAGTTCTGTTAATTCTTTTCTTAAATTATTTTCATGCTGAATGTGGCATCGCTAGGAAAAGCAGGAGTTGATGAGAATTCATTACAGCACACAGTACATATTAGGCTGATCTACTGATAATGGTGATTTTTTTTTTTATTGAACTATATTATTTACCATTAAAAAGCATGCTGGTTAATAGAACCTCTGATTGGTCACATTTATTTTAAAGAAACACATGGCCTTCCATTCAACTTCAAATTAGAGGGTGAGTTGCCAAAGTAGGCGTGGGGGACCTCCGGCAATGAGGATACAAGTGTTGTTGTTTTTTTAAAGTATCCACTGTAAAGTAAAAGAAGCCAGCTAGGTAAATCACCAAAATCCGGACTGATTAGGAAAACCCTGAACAATCTTTCAAGTTTGCAAGCTACCATGCAGTTTCTTACTTTTTGTAGACTCAACATGAGCATCCCATGCACATGTCCATCACTACATCTGGATCCATTTATTTGTCAATTTTTCCACATATAAACAACTGCAGCAATAGGAAAAAATATCACAACAATCCAAGGGATGTTTCACCTAAATTTTCAGATATATTCAATAAAGATTTTTAATATGCTCATTTTTTTCCTATGTTAATTTACATTGTCAGAATTATGCTGTATTTTTCCATACTGTACTGCTTCATACTGCATGACAGGAGTGTCTAAATATAGTATCATGTGTTAGGAACTATTTTTGATTATAACAAACAATGTATGCTCATGTAGCAGACATTTAAACTTCTGATTTACTAAATTTGTTTATGGATGAATAAAATAACCTGTTTAGACCATCTGAAAGTAGAGATCATAAAGATGACAGTGTGGACAAGTTCATGGAGTCACAAATGAAACTTTCAACGAGTCAAAAACGTTTAACAGGATATCCATCATGTCACAGCAAATGCAAGTCAAGCAGTATTGAAAATACCATTCTGATCATTTAAACAGTTATTCTGGAGAAATGTTTGTAACTATTTTGCAAATGGAATGGTACAGACTGTGAGCTATGCTCTCATGCATCTATAAAAATAGCATAGAAAGGCATATTTAGGCCAAGGGACATCCTGTCCCCCTCAGGGATGTCCTATTTTATAAGTCAGTCCAGACACTAAATCAAAACTAAGTGCAACTGAAGATGATGGGTTCTGGATGAAAATTAAGTGCCTTAGAGCCAATAAGCCAAATCGATGAAGTCTTATAGATGCTGGCAAAATGGGCTGCAGCTGCCTTCCTTTGCAATTTTACCCGCTTTACTTTTTTGAGACAATGTTGGGATATATAGTTTGGAAAGAAGTCAAATAGGTCAAGTAAATAGCTAGTGCCCCTCCAACAAAAAGCATGCAAGAGACACGGAATAATCATATGTCACCTTTAGCTTGCAATAACAATGGCAATAATTATACTTCCTTTTTGCATCTTAAATTTCTTCAAAATGTACTTTCTTAAGTTATTTCTGCTAATTAAAATTAAATGGGTTCCAAAAATTGATCATCAGGAAATTGTACAGTAATTTCAACTAATCTGTAACATAAATGACATTCTCCTTACTGCACTAAAAACAAAATGAATGTGATGTTTCCTAGCAAAAAACATTTAGTCCTGCCATCTTTTTAAAAATTTCAAATAAAAGAACTCGTACTTTTCCAACACTATGATTCAAAACAATCAATGAGAGAGCGAAAACACATGCAGCTGCACCAAGGCCAGTCCCTTCAGTCGCATGTATATCATATGGAATTGACACAGCTAATAAATCCAGTCCATCACAACTAAAAAGCAGAATTTTGTTGCATCAACAGTAAAACAAAATCCTTCTATTGCAAACCAACTGGAAGAGTTGTCTCAATGCACATTAATTCATAACTCTAAATTTCAATTTTAAGTAGAACATCATGAGATTTTTTAAATGAATGATTCAGTGTGCAATAAGCTACCAATTTGAAAGGTTGCTGGGCTGTGCACATTACTACTGCTAATGTGTATTGTTGAACCTATATCTGTGTGTTTATTTTGGAGTTGAGCATAAATTCAATTACTTTTATTCTTGTAGTCTTTTTTTTTAATTCGGCCTAGGGTAGAAAAGTGAAATGAGTATAAAATAAAAAGGTTAGTACATTTTTATGGGAAAATACAAACTTGTTCTTTTCTGATTAATACTGTACTCCTAGTGTCATGCAGTATTGCTCTGATAAACTGCATCATACTTTCCCCGTACAAATTGCTGTAACCTATATATCTTACATACTAAATCTTGTTTTAATAAGTGGTTAAAGATATACAGCAAATTAGGCAACCCCAGTTGAACTAAGTACATCATGCCCATTACAACAGCAGTCATTTGTACAGTAAGCCTAACAGGTAGATAGGGAGTGGATGGGGAGGAAAGTTAAGTTCCTAATCTTTTCAAACAATCGCATACTTTTGGCTTTTGTAAGCCATGTATGTATTTTTTAAAAATTGTAAATATGTGCCGCCTTACTTTGCCCCACCCCAACTGGTTGCTAGAATATCAATGAGATAAGAAAATTAATCAGACTGATAGATTGTTGTTGTTGTTGTTCTAGGTTTAATGTAATTTTTCAGCACACGATAAGGCTATACATGGAAGCCAGTACAACTGTTGCAGGAAGAACATGAGAAACCCCTGTAAGATCAACCGACCCATTGGAAGATGCTGGCGAGCTTTTTCACATATATGCACTAAGCCAGAGATTCAAACCCACACGGACTGAGGTGAAATGGCAGTGATTAGCAAATGCAAGCACTTTAGACCACTCGACCACAAAGGGCCACACCACCCAAGACTGATGGATAGTCAATGGTATCATTATATGGTCTAAAAAAAAGAAACATGCATCACTGATTGGTACACACTGTTTTTAATACAAAGTGCCAGACTTAATTTTATTGATTCTTCTCAAAGTATTATTTTAGGTATTACGGATGGTGATGCATGTATCCCTCATGTAACCCCTTTTAGCTAACTATTCTGTTTACAGATGTTGTTTTGTGGAATTTAACTCTATTGTTGGTCAATTGTTAAGTACTTACACAAATTAAAAAACTCAGCAAGGCCTATGTCAAGTGGTATGCTATTCTAAATTATGTCTGACTTTCAATCTTTCAATAATGTACAACAGTTTTCCTGCCCAGGTACTGAAATTTCATTACAGATTGAAAATGCTTGAATGAAATAATGATCTGTCAAAATAATAACATTATTTTCTTCAGTTATTTATGTAATACACCTGCAATGTAGATATAAAAAATTAACATTTACCGAAGAAAAAAATCTGCTAAACAAGATCTAATTCTCAAGTGTTAGTCTGACCTATTAGGCATGTAAAGAATAATTTTGATACCAAATTGAAATTAACAGTAATCTCAAATTAATAATTAACTGTTCTGCTTCAGTTTTTATAGCTTGTGCCATTGGGCAGCCATTAAATTAAAATCTCATGCAAATTGAGTATGAAGACGTAACATTTATGTTAGTACATTTTTGCTTGTCCTTTGCTGATGTTCTACTTAGCATTTTTCTTTACAAAACCCTATCAGATTTGTAAGTCACTTTAAAAAATGGCTATCTGATGTATAACAATGTCTATATGCCTTGTAGGGTCTAAAAATAGCAGCTGATTAGCCATTAAAGTCAGGTGTAGCTGTCTGTAGGTGAGTGAAAACTGTAACAAAAATTTTATTCCATGACACACCATACTGCAATGTGGAAAGTAAACAAGTGTCAATGGCAATCCTAGCAGAGGGCAGGTAAAATTCAGATGCCCTAGTGCTCATTTGACAAGATGGGAGTAAATAAAGAAAACAACTTTGGTGATAAAAAAGGCACACTTTCAAAATATTAGATTAAGCTCAAGATGAATAAAAACTAAAAGGAAAAATGGTCTATATAATAATCACTATAATTTTAAAAAATAACAAAATTAAACTTGCTATTTTAACAAAATATTTTTAAACATTTTTTTTTTCCATATACATCCTAACAGTGTCTTCTTAATTAAAGTAGCATGAAATAACGTGACTGGTTATGTGTGTGTGTGTGTGTGATTTAGATTTTAAACATAGCTTTAATAATTTCCAGTCATACTGCTACAATGTCTGCAGTGTGGCAGTTTAAAGTCATATATTATATTTTATGTTTCATATATGTTTATGTTTTCACTAATGCCTGTGCATGTATTCTAGGCTTGATACTTTGAATTTTAAAATTACTTATTTAGTGTCAAGCCAGACTCTTCACATCATGTTGTATATACTGTATATATTGTACAAAACAGATAGAAGGCCTCAAGGTAGATTAGTTCTGTAATTAATTGAGTTACCTTCTCAAAATAAAGTTTTTATTATTATTATTATTATTACAGTAATACCTCATGCATTCGCGTTTCTGGATTCGCGAATTCACGGATTCGCGAAATTTTCATTGGTACCCTCTACATACATGTTTTCTTTATTTTATTTAATTGTACCTTCGTTATATGACTTCTGTGACATATGAAGTTTACCTAGTTTACCTTCCTGACAATGACAAAGAAAACGTCAGTCATTAAGTTTACAGTCCCATTCGTTACTTGGTTTTACCTTACTGTGAGTGCAAAAGAAAACGGCAGCCAACGAATTAGTATAGGGGTAATATTAGTATACATGTACCGTACTGTAAATGCGTTAGTGTGGCAAATAACCATTAGGCGATACTGTACTCTATTTTTACGTCAAACATTTATTTCTCTTTCTAAGGGTAATGTATTAAGCTAACTTTTAAATGAAATTAAAGTGCTTTGGGAGCATGATTTGGGTCATAATTAGAGTTTAAACCCTAGAAATAAGCATTTATTAGCATTTTTAGTGACTCGTACCAAACATTCGCGATTCCTCCTAATCCACGACTGGTTCTGGAACCTAACCTCGCGAATGTTCGAGGTATTACTGTATTATTATTATTATGTCCAGAACTGGGGCATCATGGTGAAGACATATTGCTGGATTTCCCACCCAGTCACCTTATCCTGACACCAGGCCAACCAGACCTAACACTAACCTCTTAATACTGAGCGCCTAGCAAGGCAGCTGTTAATACCATTTTTATAAGTCTTTGGTATGACTTGGCCAGGGTTCGAGCCCACAACCTCTCACATCCGGGAAGGACACTCTAATCACTAGGCCACCGAAGTGGTGACTGGTTGCGAATAAGTTACCCAAATTACATATTTATACTGCAAAAATAACTAACTCATCATTTCAGATTTAGTACAATAACATATCATATCCAATTCTTTAAAAATGGGACACACTAACTGCATATATACTTGCTTTCAAGTCAAGTCCAAGTGCAAAAGCATTGACCCCAACCTCCTGTTGCACTGTTCTTTGTTCTACTGATAGTACTAAAAGAAAATGCACTGACTCAGACCCAACCAAACTTTATTTCAGGATAAAAAGGCAAGACAATTTCTGCGTTTCTGGGTTTTCAAGGGATCAGCTAATTTTAATTTTCTGTTTGGTTCAGCAGTCTTCAAGTCATGTTACATTTAACTTTGGAAGTCAATGACACTAGTCTGATTGCATGTTAGCCTCCTGAATAGAGATTACCTTAGCCGATTCGCTACACTCAAACTTTTGGTGCAATAGTCCTTTCAAGAACATGAAATAATGTTTTCTTTCCTTTCCTGGAAATGAAAAGCACTATGTATCTTTGTTTTCTAAATTAAGCTGATCACACTTACAACAAATGCTACATAGAGGGTCTCAAGGGAGAAGAGTCCTTGACTAATGAGTCATCCTCTATAAATAAAGCATTATTATTATTATTATTATACTCATTCACTGCAGATCTTGAACTTGAATTCTTCATTACTAATGCAAGCTACCTGAAAATGGACTGCTTTTCATTCTCTTGAACAACTTACAAAGAAGGAATGCATTCCAATTTGAGTGCAGCGAAAAGGTCTACCTGGTGTCACACAAAAAAATAATTAAAAGATAAGGAATTTATAACAGACTGAATGGAGCAAAAACATGTGTCCACTCCAACTATAAACTTACCACAATGATTGCGTTTTAGGTATCAAATGGAAAAAATAATGGATTGATGTCACCCATTACATATATATCAGACTTCCTTTAATCTCCATATTTAAAGATTTGCATCCAGTAGTAAGGAAATGGAAGGATAATTGGAACATGTACCAACAGAACAATGAGTATGCTTTTGTCGAACTGATAAACTATAAGTGAATTTATTTACCACAATGCAAATGTGGCAAAATAATGGTTAGTCATAGAACAACCGTATATGTTTTAATGCAATAAAATAATTTTAACTTGAGGTGAAATCTGAAGCAAATCATAGGGGTAAGTTTAATTTTGCTGAAACTAGAGGAGCTGAAAATACACTACAAACAGCAGATTCATGCATGTCTATGAAATCAACCAAAAAATCAGGTTAATGATCCCTGATATGTATCTACAGAATGAGATGGAGAAAGTCACTGTCATTTCCAAATTGCATGAAACAGTTCAAATACTGTACACTATTAATGTCTGCATATGATCACTGATATTTAATATGAAGATGGATATTATATTTGACAAATTAAACAAAACTGCTCAAATACAAAATGAAATTCACTGACAAAAGTTATCAAAAGCAATCAAGAAAGAAAAATCAAAGAACTACCATCATCACTTATGAAGTGACCCTACTACAGGCTTGCAGGTCAACTTTTTGTAGCCCACAATCATACAAAAAGTCAGTTCTATAATTATAGTATAATTACTTTAAAATACATGTGTGGATCACAACATTTAAATGTTTGGTCCATGTGGCAAACTGTGTTGAAGATGCTGGACCACCCTGCTCTAGACTACCAAAGAACAACCTTGAGTAATACCTTATTGTAGAATTTGTAGAGGCAATTATCAATACTTCATGCTAATATCACTATTACATGTACATTACTTTTTAAGGCAATCTGATTTGCATAGAATTTCTTTTGCATGCCTGGCCATCAATAACTGATTGTTTTCTACAGCTTTCATACAGACATCATAAGGGTTTTTGTTGGGTACACTTGAAGTACTTAGTTGAATAGTTGGACCCATCTTAAAGGCACATATGAATGCTATACACTACAATCAGGAAACCTAAATTGTTAGACATTTCACATGCATTACAAAGACTTTACACACGTTCATTTTCTGAAGGCAATATAATTATTTACTTTCTATCAAAATGAGACTTTAATGGAAACAGCCAAGCAACTTTTTGAAAACAACTAGATATGCATAAGAAAACTTCTGACATCACCAGAGGAACCCAGCAACATGACTCAATCAGTATGCAGTGCCCCAGATAAGTAACAAATCTGCAAATTTCACTCAATTAAAACAGTAACATACCCAATTTTTTTCTTCTATTATGGGTACCACACATGCAGACATTTTTCTTTCACTCAGTGGATTGATGTTGCTCTGAATATATTTGTGTAAACAGATTCAAATGTTCTTTCTAATATAATTGCCTGGTGCCTGATACTTGGTTGATAAAATAAGCTTAAAAAAAAGCATTTTTAGTATGTAAACCAGCTTAACTTCTGTTGTCACAATACATGGTGCATGTTTTTTTCATTTCTTGCATAAAGTGTTCAGATGATATCAGTTGCTAAAAATGTTGGCAACATGAGGGAGAAAAATCAGCAAAGCCTTAAAGCCTACTGAATACTTCAACAATTTTTATCTTTATCCAGCCAAATGACAATAAGAAACGTGACTATGGAGACCTGCTTGGAAGTAATTGATGTGAATGATAACAAGAAAAGGCCAAGATACATTCATATTTACGAGATAAATGCATTATACCAAATACAAAGTGAAAAATGTTTGGTCTGGTGAGAATACACCAGATGTAGAGGTGCTCAGAAGAGAGACTGTCTCCAAGAGTAATATGAATACAGAGAAATTGATTTTGCTTCAGACATAAACAAAAATAGTTGGGTTATTTTCAATTTTATATCATCAATAAATTAATTTACATTTGTTTTTTTAAAATTTGTAAAATTACTAAAAATCTAATTTCTCTCAGTTAATGTTAAAAGTGAAATATCCAATAGGCCCAAAAGTGATAAGGCACTAGTATTGCAGTCAAGTATAATACCCACCCCACAAAAACTTGTTTAGCAACATTGTTCAAATATGTGTATTTCCATATTTGCGTTAAGTATGGCTATCTACCTCTATTTTCATTAAGAAAAAGTTTTGCTAATTAACCCTTGGAGATTTTTGCCACTTTCGCCTGAAATGGATGTACAAAGCATATTTTGGAGGTTACTTCTTAATAAACCCAAAAAACATTGCTTCCAACAGATTTTCATTTAGCCAGATGCCTAATTATGCTAGAAACGTTATTTTTAATTGGCTATTTTGCTCGTGCATGTGCAGAAGGACAAAAGTTTGAGTTCTTTCTTTGTTTTTTATTTTTGCTTATTGGACTGGTTTTCTTTTTTTTTTTTACAGTTTATTGGACCCATAATTTTTGTATCCCTGCCGATTTTTTATTCCAAATCCCGAATTTATCCTATTTTTTGCAAAGGTTCACCATTCTGCATTCTGTGTGCAGTTCAGACCAGTTGGCATTTGATCTCAGCCCAAAAAGTCTAAAATCCAGACATAAAATCCAATTCCGACAACTGGCAAATTTTTGGTGTACAAAAATCAGGTCTCAAAAATAAGTTGGGGCCCTGAGTGGCCGAGTGGTCTAAAGCGCTCTCCATTACGGATCACTGCCATCTCACCTCTGTCTACGTGGGTTCGAGTCTCGGATTCGACCAGTGTGGGTATGTGAGAAAGCTTGCCAGTAGCTTCTCATGGGTCGGTGGTTCTTCCTGGGGTTTTCCCGGGTTCTTCCTCCACCATTAATACTGGCCGTCATACATAGCCTATCGTGTGCTGAAAAATGGCGTTAAACCCCACAACAACAACAACAACAAAAATAAGTTTTTACCTCTGTATTTTGTAATAAAAGTAGAGGGTCCAGATTATTTGGTATCACTGTAGAGCTACATCTGTCTACTTTTCTGAAATATCACCCACTTTATTATAACATGTACATAAACATGCTAACCAAATTCCTTTGACCAATGTCAGCAGTTTTTCTACGTATGGTAATCCTGAGAGAAATTAGTTTTACTTAAAAATTTCAAATTCAGTGTTCAAAGTTCATTATAAAATACAAACATCACTTTAATAACGTTCTAAAAAACAAATCAAGTTACTATAGTATCTATACATGCATAATATAAATGTTTATTTTACAATTTTTGCTTCAAAAATAGTTAAAGAATGAACCAATAAGCTTTCTTCTGACACTTCCAAATTGAATTTCCATCATTAATGCAACATCCAGACCCTCCATTTTCCAACCCAACAAAAGTATTTAAAAATAGAAAAACACAACAAGCAAAAAAATTCCAGATTTTGTGATCCAACATTTTTGTTTTGTTCAACAGTAACAGTAACAGCCACCATGTTATTGGTTGGACAGCTTTGTTTCAGCCCTTGTACATATACAGCGCTGCCCATTAACACATTAACCCCAAGCGACGAGTTAACATGGCTGGAGGTAGTAGCCTATTGCTAAGCTCTATAGTGTCATGGTCATGCATGATACACTAAAGTGGGTGGTATTATAGAAAGGTAGACAGATGCAGCTCTACAATGATACCAAATAATCTGGAATATCTAGTTGCACTACAAAATACAAATTTAAAAAACTCATTTTTTGGACCCAACTTTTTTCTACCCAAAATTCGCCCGTGGTCAGAATCCGATTTTGTGTCCAGAGTTTAGACTTTTTTGTCTCAAATCTAAGGCAAACCAGTATGAACTACAAACAGACAGATGAGCCTTTGCAAAAAGTAGGATAAGATGGGCATTTGGAATAAAGTGTGGTCTTGATACAAAAATAATGGCTCCGTTTAGCAAAAAACGGACTCCAACTTTTACCCTTCTGCTCATGTGCGAGTCAAATAGCCAATGAAAAACTATGTTTCTAACACACCTAGGCAGTATGTTATTGAAAGATCACCGGGGAATTGGTGTTTTTGGATATATTCAGAAATAGCTTTCAAAATGTGTTTCCTACTTGATTTTCAGGCGAAAATGTCAAAAAGCTCCAGGGGTTAATGTGTTAAACTCTTACCCACATTAACGATCAGAACACAAAACAATTACATACAGCCTTTCTCTGAATATCACTTCTGAATCAGGGGTCAAGAATTCTACTGGGAGGGGGGGCAATGTTTTGATTAACATTTGCAACTGTTTGTGGTTCAGTTATCTCCTTTCTGATTCACTTCATACTGAAAAGATAATATCATTACATATTACACTTTTCTCAATAACTACTCCAGTCCCTGGGTATGGCCATAAGGTCAAGAACCCCTTCAGTCCCTGGGTAGGGCCATGAGGTCAATAACCACTCCAATCCCTGGGTAGGGCCAGGCCATAATGTCAAGATTTTAATGGACACAAATTCTGGTTAAAGGTTATTGTGGCTGTTGTAACACAGTACCAAGTAATCTCTTACCCTTCACTTCATATTGGTAACATAAAATCATCATGTACTCCTTATTCCTGCAGTACCATTAAAATCAGTTATAAAAAGCTTAAAAGCCCTTTAAATGATTTCTTCTCCTAAACAGTCGATTTAATTTAACAGTTTGCCTTTTTTAAAGCAAGGGAAGTAACCTAACATGAGGACTACTGAGAATCACTGGTCTGGGGCAATCAGAATAACTCGTGGTTTTCTATAAAGATTCATCTGCCTTTTTTTGGATGAAGAGATACAACATAAAAAGGATGGATATCGATGGAAAATGGGAAGAACTCAATGACCATCTAAAGTATGCAAGGCAAAACAGAACTATGTAAACAGCACAGTGATACCTTTATGGAACTATTTTTACAAAGTGAGTAAATTAAACTTTTTAATGAAAGGTCTTGCTTAAAAATAATACTTTAGAATGTTTTGCCCAAGAAAAAGTCATTTCAGTCTAGTGATCCTAATAAAAACTATTATTGTCTGTGATCAGCATGTGACAACATGTTTTAAAAATTAATGTTTATCCATCTGCAAGACAGAAAAAGCAACATTTTCAACTTTGGGATGACTATGATCGATTTGATAACTGCAGTGCAAGAAAAAAGTGGCTGTGTGAAAGATTGAGCAGTATTATATTTTTTCTGCAACAAGAAAAGAGTTAAAAATCATCCCAATACACACAGTTGCATTCTATCCAATGAGTCAATAAACACCACAGACATCTGAAATACGTTTTCTTTTTTTTATCACTTTATTGTAGATTATATATTAAACACATATAAACCGGCCAACCATATTTAATTGCCAAGCTCAAGCAGTTTCTACATAGTTGTGTTATGAGGATTTTATTAAGAAGGTAATGCATCAAGTCCAAAAAATATAACTAGTTTAACTAGGCTCTCCATCAATAATAACCACATTTTTCAGTGCATATTTCCAATCCCACCCACCCATTCTCCCCCACCTTGCACATAACCCTCACCCAAGAGAGTTACAAAGATTACATGTAACATTCAATTTATGCGCTTTCATTTTAACATCATTTATAATGAAATAATGTACAATTTGTGCCACTGTACTTGTTTTTATACCACTGCTAGCGATGTGCTGTAACTTAATTGGCAGGCAGCTCATGTATGTCAATCTGATTGAAAATTATGTGTAAATAATCATTACTTGAAAACGCTGAGTCATAATTTGCCCAGGAACTTCTATATATTACAAGTATCCCATGGGAAAATTACTTTTTATTTCTGAAATTTTCCATTTACGCCTAAGGAATACATCTAAGGTGTAAATCAAGCATCACCTGTAACGTAAATAGTCGAAGGCCAATAGGTAGATTACCTCTACAAAACTTGGGGCCACAAAGGTAGATTAGCTCCATAAAACTGTGTCAACATCTATAAATTAAGCCATTATTACTATTATTATTATTACACAAAATCTGTCATACATACATTACACCTTTTGTTATTATTGCATATACTTGCTTGCTAAAAAAATTATTTACTCTTTCCCTAGATTCAAAATAAAATAATGGGATCATGTAATATTACAAGTCTAGATGGACATGTATAGTAGGACATGAATGCATTTATGTGTAATTGTATTGAGGTAGTAATAAATGTGTGTGTGTGTGTGTGTGTGTGTCAAACACTTGAAAAAATCATTCAATGATGAAGCCTTCTAAGGGTTGCTGTTGTTCTAGGGTTTAACGCCATTTTTCAGCATATGATAGGCTATACATTGATTCTGTATAAACCACTTTTTTTTCTCTCACAAATCCAAGACTTTATACATTGAAACAATATCACAGGATGCATCCACAGCAATTTTTGCAGCCTCCATTAGTTACCTCTCACAACATGGAGAGCATATTAAACCCATTTCACATTGCAGAAAATGCTGGGGGAGATCACTGAGAAAAGCATATGAACAATGCTGCTATGCAGCAGAGTTGCAATTATTTATACATATGACCTCTGTCCCCCTCTCATGAAACCAAATATGACCTCTTTCTCATAGACAGCTACCACAGGGACAAGATAATAGCAGAACTTTGTGAATTTCAAGCTGGCAATTTAAGATGTGATGTAACTGGCAGATAGGTGAAATGACAGTATCATAATATGTACTCTCTGGCACCACAGTATGGGGATAAAACTCAGAAAATCTCTGGGAGAAGTATTGCCAGCTTTAATTTTATTGTCATGTTTTGCAATATATAAACTGTTACATGTATCAACAATTTCAGCCACCAAAATGGTCATTTTGAAAACCCATGTAATGCTAACTGTCTGTATGATGTTTTGAGTAATTGAGTTTTTATTATAATAAATAACATGATCAGTCAGCTGTGGTTTTACTTATTTTGGGGAAAAAATAAAAAGAACTGTTGATATGTCCAGATCAAAGCTATGTCATGACCAACTTTTGCCAATGGTCAATGATAATGCATGTGCATGGCAAAATTACTAGTAGACCTCCAGAACAGCTCATGCTATTTAAGAATCTATGGTATACTGGCGATAATTTATTAACTTCACCATTTTACTTGTGCCTGAAGCCAAACTGAATCCAAAATGGTACTCTCTACTTGCTTAATGAGTACAAGATCTGGTTCATCCATTACTAAAGCATGCATTCAACTGGCTATGGTGTTCTTTTAGGATATCAAGTACATGTAATATTTTCAGTAAACATAATTAGTTCCACAGCAAGTCTAACATACATTTAGGGTGAAAATATCAATAGGGAAGATTCTGTGCCAATAAAATCTTCAATACAATAGGGTAACAGTGTTGCACCTAGGATCCCAAGGCAGGGGACAGTGTCTCCTTATTCTTAATTAGGGTTACACCAAACATTTTAAGGGGGGAATGTAAGATAGTACTTTACACATCAGTAGTGCTCATTTTCCTAAATGAATATTCTTATTTGCTAAGACCTTGGGGGGGGGGGGGAAGAGTGGTCTAAAGTGCTCTCTGTTACAGATCACTGCCATTGCACCTCTGTCTGTGTGGGTTCGAGTCTCAGATTCAGCCAGTGTGGTTATGTGAGAAAGCTTGCCAGTAGCTTCTCATGGGTCGGTGGTTCTTTCCAGGTTTTCCTTCACCATTAATACTGGCCGCCATGTATAGCCTATTGTGTGCTGAAACATGGCGTTAATCCCTACAACAACAACAACAACATAAGACAAGGCACTTACAATATTGCAAAAAATGTTTTATCAAAAGTACCTCATAAAATCATTAGCATATTTTAATATCAAGTTAACTGGATATGAGCTACATACACAATGGAATTTTCCATTCAGATCTTGCTCTCACTTAACTTTAATGTTCACTCATTATGAACTATCTAGCTGCATTTTTTAAAATAATTGTGTCCCTTTATCTGAATTAATTTTCTTGTCAAGATAGGGATTGATTGATTAAATGACAAATTTGCTATTGCAAATATTTTATCCATTCTGGCATTGACTGAATCTCAAAATAAATTAATCTTCACAGCCAAGAACATGTCTTCAATTGCAAAAGTATGTTCCACTAGTGGCTAGACAACAACTTTACATTGCAACCAAGCAGAGTAGCAGAAATCTTCAATGCTGTGTTTACCAGCTAAGTTTTAAAATGGTTGTCATATGCCATCTTTCAGTTTTAATCACCTCTGCCAACTGGCCAATGCTAGCACCTAACACAGACAAGGATGAATATGAATAAAAGAGAAACAATAGGCATAGTTTACAAGTTTTCAAGAAAAAACAAGAATGCTTGATGGGCACACAAAATTTTGGGTTCAAATATACTCATGTCAAAGACAAATCCAACTGTAAATGACACAAACCCAGATATGCCATTGCATAATGCACCAGCACATCTGGTTCTGTGCAGTCTGCTAGGAGTAATCAATTGAACAAACAGAGACCCTAATCTGCAGGTGCATTATGCTATGGAAGACTAGGATCTTTGTTGTCTGCAATCCGACTCAACTTATAAGCGAGTTCAAACAGTAACCCATGACAATGTGCTTAAAATGCAAAACTGGTGTAGTGTTATGTATCATCAGTTTGTTTATACCACTAGAAAATGGGAAAGTAATATCATAAAACATGACCCTACAAACTTCTCCCAAGATTTTTGAGCACTGTGTGAAACCGCCTTTATTCATACTGTACCATAGTGAAATGTGATCTTTTGATATTTTAACCAAAGAATCAGAAAAATTAGAAATCAAGTATGATAACCTTCTTCCTACAAAATATCAGTTTCTCAGATTTCTTCTTGGAGTTCATAAAACTAGTTAATAATGCTGAGATTTGTTCTTGGTTTAAATCTTTGGTTACATGTGTCCTAAAATCACATGTCAGTTTTGTCATCATGTAATAAAGTTTTAACAAAATAGGTTGGTTAATAGAGCATAGGAAGATAGTACAACGTATCTGCTCACTTACAAATCTAACTGCAAATTGCACAAACACAGACCTGCAATCACACAAATGTGCCAACACATCTGGGTTTATGAAGTTTGTAAGGAGCAAACAGTAGTCTAAACAAAGTTATCTGCCACAACATTATGTGACAGCAGATCAGGGTTTTCAATGCAGCTGGACTCTACACATAAAGCAAACATGAATGTATTTATATTTGAAGGATATGGATACAGTGTATAACTTTATTATGAGTTTTTTTTTAAAAAAACTGGGTTTATTCATATACAGCCTAGGGAACATCAAAGTACAATGTCAAAAACTAATATTTTTGGCAATTTTTTTTATAGCAGCTAGAATTCTTCAAAATGGCATTAAACTTGCAACTTGCCAAATATTTTAAATTCATATGAGAGAAATATATCTTGGCTAATGAAAATCCAAGACAAAAAGTTATCAGTTTTGTTAAGCTAAGGTTTAGCTCACATAATCTGAACTCAGAATTTGGCAGACACCAGTTTTCTTTGCAGCAACAGATTTGTTGGCTGTGTAAATAGAATACAGAAGACCACTAGCATGTTTTAATTCAATACCCTCTTCTTCCACAATGAAGGCATTTTTTTCTTCAAACTTGTTGATGTAGTATCTTTCACTAGAATTAATGACTAAAAAATTTATATTTATACTAAATGGGAATGATTATGATAATTTATACTTATACTATAGGTAAGTGGGAATGATTATAACATGATATAATAAATATTTCCATCAATTCAATCTGTCCTAACCGAGAGACCTCAGAACCTCATTAATATATGATAAAAAAGTGACAATGAAATTCATATTTACATTTTATGGGAATGATTACATCATTAGATAATCATACATCAACTGTCAAATGAAATTTACCAACTGTCTCTCTATGAAGACCTCAATTTTGGTAATGGTCCACTCTTTGGGTTTCTATGCACACAAAAAATGAACTGAACTGAATAAAAATTGATTATATGGCTGGAAAATATGATCAGGTCATGTACATGTGCTTTTAAACATGCTTACAAGAACCTACTGATCTACCATAAATGATTTCTGCGAAATTATTCTATCACTCCTCCACCCCCTGATATCACAGTGGGAATTAGAACTATGTAATTCTTAAAATATTATAATGTGAACTAATATAGCAACCTGATCCAAAAAAAATCAATTGCCAAATATTACAAATATTCCGGGTGTGTAAAAAATATCCCCACTTCCTCATATTAATACCCACTCCCTCCCATCCATTTTCCAATATAAAGCTCCTGGCCAGTTATCTGCACATGTGCATCTGTCTTTTCTTCTATATTAAACATATATTTGGCTAGAGAATGGTGACCTAAATAGTTTTAAAGTTAAGACCCAAACACTAGGTTTTAAAGGGTTAAAATAAATCAGGGACAGATGTCAGTATCCATCTATGAATTGGTCCTTTCATGCCCATTATGGGTATTTACTGCTACCGTATGTACTCGTTTATAAGACAAGTCCAGCAGCAAACTGCACAGACCCTGATCTGCAGGCATGTTATGTTACAGCAGATTGGGATCTCTGTTATTTGCAGTATGACAAGACTTATTAATTAGTATATGTGGTATATATTTCAAGGATCTAAATTATTTATATATTTCAAAAGATGTTTCTTTCAAATGAAACTGCAGCTTGTATTATTTTACAAGCATGTTACATCAGGATGGTCCCTTTGATACTGCTCATGGTGTATTGTGGAAAATATTGTCCTGATAATGTAAAATTTTCTATACTGTTACACTGATATATAGTAGTACATGTATGACTTACAATATTGCTGTTTAAATAATTTAATATGAAAACATTCTGCCACAGTGAGTCAATGCAACAGTACAAAGAGCAAATCGTGAATTTTTTTATACATCACTACAAAACTTTCTTATGTATTTAGATTTCCAATTTTTTATAATAAAAAAAAGAATTTTGCAGAAAATGTTTTGCTCATGATTAGTTGTGGTTATCTTGGATTACTGGATGTGGGAGGTCATGGGATCAATCCCTGGCCGAGTCATACCAAAGACTTTAAAAAAATGGTACTAACAGTTGCCTCACTTGGTGCTCAGCATTAAGGTTAGTGTTAGGACTGGTCGGCCTGGTGTCAAGATAATGTGACTGGGTGGGACATCATACTACATGCCTGCGGCATGATGCTCCAGTGCTAGACATCACTATAAACTGTCACACTGCAGACATCGTAGTGATATGACAGAAAAACTGTTAAAGCTATGTTAAAAATCTAAATCACACATACACACATCTTGGATTATTCATCAACTGCATCTTCCAAGTTTTACTGAAAATGCATTAGATTCAATACATGCCTTAGTATGTCCTTGCAAAAGGCACTTAGCTCCCATGTTCTCCACACAATATAGCCAATAATGTGCTAAATATACTGTTAAAACCAACAATTTTTTAAAAAGAATGCATGCAAATGTCAGTATGTAGTATATACGTTACAAATTTATAAAGCAACAAACAATCTTCCCAAATCAACTGGATCTCTGAGAGATTATTCTTGTCAAGGAAAGATCAAAGAGGAAACGTGACAAAGCACTGTGCTGTTAAGCAGGAAATTAATATTTAGATCTCAAAAGCACATCTGCAGTTTTTCATCCTGCAACGTGCTTTGGTTTAGTTTTGTGGGTTTAATGCTATTTTTCAACACATGCTAGGCTATACATGGTGGCTAATATATCTGGTGGAGAAAAGAGAACCTGAAACAACCCATGAAGAACCACTAACCTATGTATAGCTACTGGGAAGTACATAACCATGCAGAGATAGGCGAGATGTCAGTGATCTGCAAGGCAAGAGCCTCAGACCACTAGGCAGCCCAACACCATGCAATCTATTTCTAGTCTCTAAATCCATCCTATGGTATTGTGTTACAAAAAGTATACTGTAGTTATATAGAAGAAAACTAGTTAAAACTACTCAAGTCTGTCCTGGGACAGTAAATAGTCAAATCTTTCCTGTATGCCAGGATGCACAAGTGTCATTATATAATTTTAGTGCTGAACTTTGGTTGAGCTTTGGTTGGGGACATTTTATGTACTTCTGTCTCCCTTACATGATAAAGATATGGGAAATTTATAATTTAAGGGACACTGGCAGTTTGTGGTGGGAGAAAACCCTAGGGCTGGCTCTATCATTCTATGGATTGCGAGATCGCCAAAACATCTTTGACAGCTCATTGCAACAGAATGCCATCAATGACAATGAGCTGAAACGTGTGTGCAAAACAGCTGATGCTGTCGATTTCAGTAAGATGCATTGCATTGTAGTTTCATGTTTGGCTATCACTTACTTCCTTTGTAATGTCTGCGAATAGGCCTAATGTGTCCACAATATTGATAATCAAGACCCACTGTTAGGCTAGGTAGGTCACTGAGAGTAGTGTAAGCCCCCAAGACTTGTTTTTGTTCATATAATGAAACCAACATTTTGTATGTAGAATTCCAGTGTTTCTGGACATCCTGGACAAGTTTCTTATGGGCAACACCAAATTTTCCCGCTGCTCTACGAGCTGCTGTTGTGCCTGAACTTGCTGACTATGGATCGTGAGATCGCCAAAACATCTTTGACAGCTCATTGCAACAGAATGCCATCAATGACAAAGAGCTGAAACGTGTGTGCAAAACAGCTGATGCTGTCAATTTCAGTAAGATGCATTGCTTTAACCATGTTTGCACCTCCGCAGAACATGGATATGAGTTTTGGGAATGTTGTTTTCCTTGCATTATTTGTCCAGTTTGCTTCCAAATACTCTCCTTTGTGTGGTTCATCGAGAGGCGTTGCTGCTAAAATCACTTGTTTCCGCTGAAAGTCTCGCATCAGCCAGTGTGCCGTAAGACTCAACAAGGCTACGCCAATGGACAGGTCTGACCACGCATCAATGGTCATATTAAGGTCAGATTGGGCAGAAACTAAATTACACACCTTGCTTTGTATTGCCTTATGCATGTCAGGTATCAAAGATGTGGAAAAGTACTTCCAACTTGGAATTTTATAGTGTGGTTCTGCCTTGGCCATCAGACGTTGAAATCCAATGTCTTCAGCAACGGAAAATGGTTGCACATCTACTGCCATGAAATCTGCAATAGATTTGTGCCAACTAATAGCTCTCAGGTCATGAAATGTAAATGGCTGCTTCCTGCCCAGCATGGCATCAATAGTCAGAGTTCGAGGAGTTGCTGCAGCTGCTGAGGTTAACTATACAGCATCCTTTTCTTTTTTATCTGGCAGAAACAGGCCACATTCGACGATGTGCTTGCAGCGCAAGTGCTGGACAAGATTTGATGTCATATAATTTTTAGAATCCTTTCCACTTCTGCAAATGCATGCTTTGCAAAGTGTGCAATTTGCTTCAGACTTATCAACTTCATTTACTTTGAAGTAATTCCAGAAAAAACTTGAGTATTTCGAGTTCGACATAATGCATAGGCTTGGTAGTATATTTAATAGTGTACAATTGCTAGTCAATATTAATAATCCAATTGATTCACGCTCTTGAAACAATGTTTTAAATCAAATAAGTTAGTACTAAGTTGTCCACGTGACTGGATGGATGCATGCAACATGCTGCAAGTCGCGCACTGAAGCAGCTGGGGGAACATCATCGGCGCTGGTATGCCAATATCAACGCTGCACAATATTTGTATGTCACATTCAGCTGCTTCAGCATACGACCACTATTCGTTGATTAGCAGCATTGCAGGATTGGTTAAAGAACATATTAACTATAGTGAGTCACAGTTTCGTAGTAGTTGAAAATTTCACTAACTATTTTATCAACCTAGCTATCTGCTAATATGTATGCTGCAAGTTTAACGGCCAAATGAGGCCTCATTGGCTGCTGTGAATGGGATGAGTGCATAAATGGTATTGATAATTTGTTGTGTGCAGACAATCAGCAGTAGTTTACAGCAGTGTGTTAAAAAGTATTTACTTTTAAGAATATACTGTCTTTCAATTAAGATCCAAATCAAATGTTTATTCCTTAATTTCCACTATTTAATTCTGATTTAAAATTCAAGCCATGACAAGATCAATGTTATGAATGAATTTATATTTTGGAAATTTGTTTACATCGGCACAGATGATTTCTGCTGATACTGATTATTCTAATAATTGGCCCGATTATGCATATGGCTGATTAACCAGTACAGCTTTAAATAATTATATTATATACATTACCAAGATGAGTCTTGGATGAATCATCTTGGTATTTCTAAGTCACTCAATCAGTAAACAGATTAACTCTTTCAACACTAGTGGGGGCCCCGAGTGGCCGAGTGGTCTAAAGCGTTCGCCGTTACGGATCACTGCCATCTCACCTCTGTCTGCGCCGGTTCGAGTCTCAGATTCAGCCAATGTAGATATGTGAGAAAGCATGCCAGTAGCTTCTCGTGGGTCGGTGGTTCTTTCCGGGGTTTTCCCGGGTTCTTCCTCCACCATTAATACTGGCCGCCATATATGGCCTATCGTGTGCTGAAAAATGGCGTTAAACCCCACAACAACAACAACAACAATCAACACTAGTGAGTAAGGAATTAGGTCAGCTTAGCCTCTCACAAGAACTCACATCCCTGTAATTGGATCATGTGATGTTTCCTTGCACTGATAGTACAACTCAACCTTGGAACTTACTGCATACATGTATAACTCATCTTATGATCACTGGGAAAAATTATTATTTAAATTGTTGTTATCTAAGTAACCCCTACAAAACTATTATGATACATACTATGGATATACATAACAGTCCATTAAAAGAACAAAATACAGTGAAACCATGCCTTTGCTGACAATTCTATAAAGAAGACTTGAGCTTATAAACGACATCATTTCTAAACCTTTTATCTGCATCTACCTAACTCTACATAAGGGGCACCTTGCTTAAAAGGTCATTTATGGAAATTTATGATTAACTCATTTTTGAATGTTCTCTACTGAAAACCTTATATTCATCTTTATTAAAACTTTATACTGCATAGTTTACAAATGACTTAATTTTAACATATCATGCTCACAAAAGTTGACAATGATAAGTATGTAGAAGTGACGCATTGCCAGAACAACCTACTAGCAAAGGTTAAGGAGAAGTGAATATGTGAAATGTTATGAACAGTAGGGGTGAAATGATTGATATACTGTTACTTTTTCTACATTGATACATATGTCAATACAAAAGGTGAAAAATCAATACAAAACAATGTCCTGTACAAGTTACTTTAATCTTCAACAGTAGTGAATATTTGTTAATCCTTTCCTTTCTCACTTTTTAACTCAAATTTCATTTGAGAGCTGTTTCATCAAGAACATGCACTCATTTCTGTCAGTAAGAAAGAAAAACAATCAACAACACCTACTCTACTTCTGTTAAAGATGGCTAATCCACATGGTTTGAAATATGTCCCAATGTCCCAACCCTGGCAAATCCATGCTGATTATTTTATCCCATCAATATGCTCAGCCAATGATAACAGTAAAAAGATGTTCCAAATTTTTCCCCCTGCATTATTTAAGTACTTTACTGATCATTTAACACATTAACCCCTGGTGGCGAGTTTAAGTGGCAGGAGGTAGTAGCCTAATGCCGAGCTCTGTAGCGTCAAGGTCATGTATGATGCACTAAAGTGGGTGGTATTATAGAAAGGCAGACAGATGTAGCTCTACAATGATACCAAAACATCTGGAATTTCTAGTTGCACTACAAAATACAGAGGGAAAAACCTCATTTTTTGGACCCAATTTTTATCTACCCAAAATTCGCCTGTGGCCAGAATCTGATTTTGTGTTCGGATTTTAGACTTTTTTTTTGTCTCAGATCTAAGGCAGACCGGTATGAACTGCAAACAGACAGATGAACCTTTGCAAAAAGTAGGATAAGATGAGCATTTGGAATAAAGAGTGGTCTCGATACTAAAATAATGGGTCGGTTAAGTAAAAAAAAAGAAAAGAGAACTCCAACTTTTACCCTTCTGCTCATGCGCAAGCCAAGTAGCCAATGAAAAATGATGTTTCTAACACAACTAGGCAGTATGTTATTGGAAGATCACCTGGAAGTTGGTGTTTTAGGATTTATTCAGAAATAGCTTTCAAAATGCGTTTCCTACTCGAATTTCAGATGAAAACGACAAAATCCTCCAGGGGTTAATGTGTTAATAACCGTAGTATTCTCTGCTGCACATTATTCTCTGTTACTCATTATTCTCTGTTACTCATTATTCTCTGTTACACATTATTCTCTGTTACTCATTATTCTCTGTTGCACATCATCTTGTCTACTTTGCACATAATTTGTGAGCCATACTTTCTGTGCGACATGCTGAGATATATGTCACATCTTATTTTGACTGGTGGTTATCATATGTGCAATTCCAGAGTAGACAATAAAACACCATTCAGAACTAACTGCGGTGTATTCACTGTGTAACAGACCAGAAAAATTAGCATCCAAACTAGGTAAATTTTGATACAAAGCAATAGACACTTTTAGCAAAAGTGGCTATTAAATTATCTTTCAAATCCCATGTGGAACAAATCTGGAATATCTCCTTTTACACTGATATATGTAATCAGCAACTGAACATTCAACAGGATAAAATAAATTAGCACAGAATCAGCAGTGGGATTGATGACAAACCACAAGAGTTAGAGTGACCTACTTACTTTGTTGAAGTGTAGTGGGTGTTGTCAACAATGTATTTTTTCATAGTAGAAATGAGTGTCTGTGGCTACAACAGTTGTTTTGCATCTGCAGAAATTACAATGTGAATGATCTGGTTGTTAGTTATCTCCACTTTCACATCCCGTCTTCTAGAAATAATATGCCTTATTTCTTCTAGTTTAAGATAGCACCCAACTGACTTCCAAGTTTAAGATAAGGCATACAAATTGGAAAATAAGATGTCTTTGCATACTTCAAAACACTGCAAAAACTTTGAAAAAAACAGGGATCTGACGTATATATTTTCTCAATGGGGCTTGCATATAATGGAAAGTACAGTATAATTTATTCTTTAGCATTCAAATACAGTACATTATAGTTTCATAATTCTTTCCAATAAAACATTTTTTTCTTCCTTTCTTCCCTCAATCTATACATGTTCATATCGCTGTAAGATAAAGCATTTGTCATTTCAATTTCTAACATTTCCACAGGATCATTGTTCATTGGGGTGAAACAATAACCTCTGCAATGTACTGATACACAGCCAATAATGTGATACATTATCAAATCTTTT
The DNA here is from genome assembly GCA_028554795.2 of Sinohyriopsis cumingii. Classification (NCBI taxonomy): domain Eukaryota; kingdom Metazoa; phylum Mollusca; class Bivalvia; order Unionida; family Unionidae; genus Sinohyriopsis; species Sinohyriopsis cumingii. The sequence continues at coordinate 120,228,854 of CM068835.1, read as the reverse complement.
ATAAAATTTGCTGGTCTTTTCATCTTTAGAAGGTCTATCAGTAGTAGGGTGGTACCATTTTACATGTAGATGTATTGACATAACGATTGCATTTCTAGTAAGCAGATTATAGATAGGCATAGACTTATCATCTGTTCATTAAAGTTTTCACCGGGTACCAGTGTAGTCTGGTACCTGACCACTGATAATAAGCTAGGTAATAAAATGGGCAAACAGCTATCCATCTTTAAAAAGAGTTTCCAATTTATAATCAAAGATATTAGGCAACATCGGGTCGAGCAAGACACTTAATAATGATTGCATTTTGAGGTGTGTCATATGACAATCGGCTGCTGTGCATTTATCCATCATATTTGTTAGACCTCCATCTAATTTCCTTATTTTCTATTTATAGTAACAGAACATGAAATAGTCCCAAGAAAACAAACAGGTTTCTTGAATGTGAAACCATGTACCAAAGATTCGCTATATTTTGATACACACATACGTAGCAGTCCAGTCTAAATTTTACAAATGGTGCCAGATATTAATTTGAAACCGGCTTTATCAATGTGACTCATGCATGTTACATGACTGAAAAATGTTAGAGAAGATGATGGATTTTATTAAACCTAAAAACATGTTGCATCAGGAAAATGACCAATCAATAGCACTTTACAAATTTTGAAAGAAGACTTCAACAGTGATGCAATACAGCATTCATCATTTGTGGACTTCATGACCATTCAACAAAAGTTAAATATGTAGAGTAGTTAAAGTAAGTGTCATGCATGAATAATTCATCAATTTGCTTTGTGTCTATACTCTTGTACTAATTTACATGAATTTAGCTGATTTTAACTGCAGATCCAGGTAAGTAGCAAAAATAAATGTATATTTTTCATAGTTTTCTGTAATTATGGTAAGTAATACATAGACTGCTCTTTTTACACTTAGATTATGCTTTTCTGCCACTTACAATAGCAATAATTAAGTTAATACCTCTTTTAGGAGATGACATGTATGAACGTACAACAAAGCAGTTCAGGTTCAAATTTAATACAATTTCCTTTGATTGGGTACCTGGGTAACCAATCATTAGAATTGACAGGTGCCTGGTAGATCTTTACTTAAAATTTTACACCTTTACTGTTCACATGCCATTCTCATCCACGACAAGATACAAGATACACTTCCAAACTGACTCCCTGATAGGTGTCAGTGATTTTTATTCAACCTTTTAGGCCATTTCAGGCTGCTTCATTTATACATGTGCAGGACTTGTCTTGGTAACCACGCCTTTTGCTTTACAATGCATTAATGTTTTTAAAATGACATCTTCCCGGAAAATTACAGAAAACATCTCCAAATGATTAAAATGTATGCATGATAGGTGACACTGTCCTACCACCCCATGATACAAGTGGAATAAACTGTTACAACTTCTGAGCCCTTTCACACATTCAAGGCTGATGATTGCAGAACCACAGGAGAACTGGTTCAACATAAACAAGCACACACACACTAAATAGCCATCACTCCAGACTCCTCTTACAGAATTCAAGGCATCCTGAAATTATTATTCTAAGGTACAAAATATACACACAAAAAAAAGCAGAAAGTGATAACCCTGGATAATTGATAAAATGAAATGAAATTGCAAGGAGAAAGAATATTATCGTACATATTTGAGAATTATAACTTGTCTTGTCCTCAATGAGAAATGAATCATGGCCTATGAATTCAGCCCTCATCCTCTTGCCTGCATGAACCAGCCCCCATACCCTTCTGACTATATGTGCATCACCTTTTCAAACAGAAATTAAGTATATATATCATGCTAAATGCAACTATTGTGTTAATATTAAGTGATGAACCTTATCTTGTCCAGTACAAATTTTCATTATTTTGTCATCATATTTATCAAGGGATTTCAGGTATCTGTAAAACATTTCTTTTTATTCAGAAACTTGTTTTGATCTATTAAGTACCAATATATCCTTTTATAAGAAGTAATAATTAACAATATTTATCCATTATGGTCATAAAAAAGAGCCACAGTGTTTTGTTTCATTACTGCACTGAATGGGTGTTTCCCCCCTCAACCTGGACTCCACTAACAAACATGTAAATTAGTGTAAATGAGCTTGATATAGTTTATTAGAAAACCTACTCAGCAGTGTTGGGAATTAGTTGAAATTTCATGATCTATCATGGCTTATACTAACTGATCGATGATCGATTATTAATGGTCTAAATGGCTGCCGCATGACAGAAATTATCAAAGTGGTACAGCAATTATAGCTAGGATCTAACTGGCATGTGATAGAAGTTTTTGTAATAGGACTTCATTGTTTTGGATTCTTGTTTGCTATACTTCTTTCAATAAAAAGAAATGATCAAAACTGCTCCATCTGTTTACAACAAGAACTTAAGAACAGGTAAAATAATTTGTCATGTAAATGATGTAATGACTTGATAGAAGATACACGACTAGAACCACTTAATCATGATTATAATTAGATGAGCAGATACATGACTAGAACCACTTAATCATGATTATAATTAGATGATGAGTAGATACATGACTAGAACCACTTAATCATGGTTATAATTAGATGATGAGTAGATACATGACTAGAACCACTTAATCATGATTATAATTAGATGATGAGCTTAATTGACATTAGGAGTTGTCTTCTTTAACAATAAATTCTAGAATTTTCAACTATAAACTTAAGTCTTCAACATGATGATTAAGGTAATACATGTAGATACAACAGAGTCACTTAAGTCTTCAACATGATGACTAAGGTAATACATGTAGGTACAACAGAGTCATTGAAGTCTTCAACATGATGATTAAGGTAATACATGTAGATACAACAGTCACTTAAGTCTTCAACATGATGACTAAGGTAATACATGTAGGTACAACAGTCACTGAAGTCTTCAACATGATGACTAAGGTAATACATGTAGGTACAACAGTCACTGAAGTCTTCAACACAATGACTAAGGTAATACATGTAGGTACAACAGTCACTGAAGTCTTCAACATGATGACTAAGGTAATACATGTAGGCACAACAGTCACTGAAGTCTTCAACACGATGACCAAGGTAATACATGTAGATACAACAGTCAATGAAGTCTTCAACATGATGACTAAGGTAATACATGTAGGTACAACAGAGTCATTGAAGTCTTCAACATGATGACTAAGGTAATACATGTAGGTTTAACAGTCACTGAAGTCTTCAACACAATGACCAAGGTAATACATGTAGGTACAACTGAGCCACTTAAGTCTTCAACATGATGACTAAGGTAATACATGTAGGTACAACTGAGCCACTTAAGTCTTCAACACGATGACCAAGGTAATACATGTAGGTACAACTGAGCCACTTAAGTCTTCAACACGATGACTAAGGTAATACATGTAGGTACAACTAAGTCACTCAATTAACGTTTGGAACAAGACTATGACTTTATAATCTTATGGAGAAAAACCATCACATCCACATTTCCTGGTTCGTGATGCGACCACTTTTTATTTAAAAGATGCCTGCTAGGCTGAAATTCTACTTGCTTAGAACACTAGATGTTGGCACCACAATGAACTTACATAATTTATCTAAATCCTGTCTAAAATCATAAATGATTTTTTTTAAACATGACAAAACCTGTCCCTTTTACTCAAATTTTTATCTTTTATTTGGACATATTTTGCTAAACATTTTTAAAAAATAAAAATATAAGTAAATGCAGTGTGAATGACCCTCTAGGCCTATATTATAACACAAATCAATATTTTTTCATCAATATGTTACATGTTTTTTTTATATATAATATGGCAAGACTCACCAAGAAAAGATCGCAAAATCAAAACAGAAATGCTTTCATTTAAGATCGTGTACATGTATCTTTTTCTAACCACTAAAAGTGTATTCAGTTTTGCACAACTTGCAAATCACTTTTGTCAGGTACAAATGGTCTTTATTTGCCAGACCATCTCTCTTTTTCTGGAACCAAAAGCAAACACTTTTGACCGTTTCTTCCAGGAAATTCAGAAAGTTGGCTTGCACTTTTGCTTGCCTTTTTTAAAGTGGGTCACATATATCATGTTTAAATTATATTTCAAAAATGGATAAAAAGCATGAACCAAACAATATTCTTCATAATGTCATTAATTTAGCATAGCTATCATTTGTATAACTGCAGATTTTTGGAAAGGAATTATTACAATAAAAGCAAGAAGTTTTACATAGTTCAGAATCATGCAATTCCAGATGCATATTCTTGGTTCATTTTAATTTAATACCATTGATCTTCAGTTCTCATCTTTGGTGCAAGAAAGCTGCCTCAATGAAACCCACAAGCTGCTTAAAGGAGACACCAAAAAAAAAGCGATTTAAGATCATGTTGATTTGTTTTTGACTGAATTGAGCACACCAAACTGAGTGCACCCCCTGCCCCCCAAAAAAGACAAGACAATCAATTTTATTGGCTGTAAGAAAGATTTTAATGATTTTGATTAGCTTGGGCAATTTATAACAGCTAATGGTCCATGAGCATTGATAGCAAGTGTAAAAAAGAGGAGATAAATTCATCTACTAAAAACTAAAACCCTCTTGCAATTGTAAATCAATGAACATCAACATCCATTCCAAATATGGAAAAAGTGGTCATTACAAAAAATGAATAACTAGAGTCAAAACTATCCATACCAGTTTCTTGTTTATTCAAGAAATTCAAGCACACATCACTATCACAGACTCTTACATCATGGATTCAGTATTATTTGCAATAAATACTTACTTTTCCAGCTTTCTATGCTCAGACTCCATCAACGTCCAGTCAGTATACAGCATGGTTTTCTAAAATTTTCTTGTCCAGACCAGGTGTTTAAGGGAACAAAGGATTATACCAAACTGTGCAATAATCTGGCTCAACAATTTCTGATTCAAAGTATGGCATATAATGCTGAAATATTAAATGTGCTTGAATTTTCTTGAACAAACAAGAACAGAAAAAAGTATTTGTAATGTAGTAATTTTGTAAAAGGACAGCACTATTTCACCTTCTAGAGCCCTTCGGTCCCACTTTTCCCACCTCAGGAATGATCACAGCATACTCAACACAATAATGTGAACCAAGATATTCCAAATTGGAACCAATAGGCACATTTCTATATGATGTTGTTAACAACCAACACAATCACCAATAGTTACCAAAATCATCCCATGGCAATTCAAAATTAGACCAATGACAATTACAGGTACAGTGTTATGTGCTGCAGTCTAATTTTTTGTCTTGAACTGGCTGATGTCTGCTAGCATAATGTATTTCTTAAGTTGTAATGTCGGGGTCAAAATATCTAAAGAACATGCTGAAATATGTTATTCAGCAATTAATCAAAACTTTATTACTTGAAAAACAAAACTTCACCTGGAAGAGGGGAATTATCACAGAAAATGTTAAGTTAATAATAGGTAATGTCAGCTCATTTTCTGGTACACAACTTGATAATCAAACATCCCAGTATTTATCAGAACAAAAACGATAATTACTTGAAAAATTCTAGTACCAACATAGAAGCTGATTCACTTAAAGAATGACAAAAATGGTGACTGTTATATTAGGGATGTCAATTTTCTACCTCAAAGTCGCTGACGTCCTCTGGCATAACGAATTTTCAAGATTACATAAATGATTAAAGGGACTACATTTCATAATAAAACTGCATACAGAAATTGACAATTTACCAAACAAATCTGCATTTATTTCTTTAAAAAAAGTAAATCTTAGATAAAAAGATTACTTACAAAGAAAAAAAACCAACAGATAAATGATGGGTAAAGACTTGTATTAATGAAGAGTTTTTTTGATACAGAAGTTGATCAAACATGTTTATATTTTCCAGGCACATTTTGGTACTACTTTGAAAATCTGAATGCTTAGTTTTTTACATGCCAAGGAAACACACAAAAGACCACACTACGACATTGACAATTCCTGCTAGTTTAAAGCCTGTAGAGTTGCAGATATGTAATTCTATAAACGATTCGCTTAAATGTAACCTCTGTTGTTTTTGTTAGGTGTTTGTGTATCAAACCTTCCAACTTTAGATAAGTGGATTTTTACTTATAAGCTGTTTTTATCTGATAAAGAACCAGAAGGTCCAATGTTCGTGTCCCCACCATATTTGATAACCAAAATTTGTTTCCCAAGATAATCAGAACAGATATTTAATCATAATGCACAATTTGTACAAGTGAAAACCCAAAAAATCATGAAAAACAATCAGTACCATTTAAACAAACAAGCTATGTCTGCATTTATAGCTCTAATTTACTTTCCATAACCCATAGAGAATATACAGCACATGTGAAATCCAACTTGTGCATGTTCTTTTTGTGCCAAAGGGTGATGTACTTAACATAAAACTGGATTCTGAATTGTCAACAAAACATCTTAAGGGAAATTAGTACTTACTATATAGTTAAAAAATATGCATCCTGGACATGATTCACAAGATCTTTTTGCAGCAATTGGCAGCAAATGCCCCAAAACAAACCTTACCACAACAATTTAGCTATATAAAGTACTCTGATCAACATCATTGTGAGTGGAGATGATTTAACTATCGCATTAACCAGGTGAGATACTGGCTGCTTATCTGGGAACAAACATTAATAATTTCATAATATACAACAATATTCCAAAGTTTGTTTCATCTTGCAACTATTGCTAAAAGAATTTGAAAAACAAAAACCTGTGCAGATGCACCATTAAAACAATAGCCCAACACCCAGAAATCAGAGAGAACCAGTCACTTTTGAAAATACAACTTTATTTATTTCAAAAGAGTTGCTGGTCTGACAATCTGGAAGTTATACAGTGCAAATGACTCTTTTAGTCTGTATACAAAGATGATCCTATCAATTTGCTTGTTATATCTCAAATAATTGTAAACCTCCCATTTGTCAAATAGAGGGGAAGCCCCACCCACCATCTACCCACTCACAGTTCCATTTATGGAATAAATCATGTTAGTGCCATTGATATACTAAGCTTTCAAAACTCTAGGCCTCAAAAGCAACCCAACAAGAAAAAAGTTCCAGTTGAGAAAACTGTCTGTGATACCAATTACCTAACTATGAATGGTGATCAAAATCATCATCAGATGGCGAGTCAACAATCAGGGCCTGCAATGTTCTCCACTGCTTTTTTGGCTTCAAGGTGCTGACATCTGCAGGTGTGGTACATTTTTTCAAGTTGCTATAAATCACAAACCACTAAGAGACAACATTTCTCAACACATAATGAGCAGAAATTAACAGTTCAGCAATGCATATTTTAGCAATATATCAAAATGATAAGTCTGAAATGAAACATTTCTCAGAACAATGATAATTGTGAGCACAAATACTAATTAAAAATGGCTAATGACTGAAGTTCAACAGAAGTCAGACGTGGAACAGAAAATGCCCACTACTTTTTATGCAAATGTACATATTCACAAGTTGCTTAACAAACATGTTTACGGACATTTTCCCAATTTATAATAAATCAAAATGATACTATCCAATGGAAATTGTCTTAAGATGCATCTCCCTCTTCTTGAATCCCACAATCGGACTGAATGAAAATAACATCAGCGATAAAGTCAGCAGATTGGTAACATGGCTTACTACACAGTATGGTAAGAACATTATCTTGTGCAGTATTGCGACTGTGCAGATAAGTAGAGGTGATCTTAAAATTATCACACTAGATAACTAAACATTAAGTAATCCTCAGTGTGCATTATGTGATGGCAGCTCAGTCTTTGTTGTCTGTAGATGGACTCACCTTGTGAGTGACTGTATATGGTATTAAAATATAATTGAGTTTACACTTGTCCTTTATGAAGATAAATGCCTACCTGTTCACTACTGATCCCAAAATAAACAAACTTTAATAACCATCACTGGGAAAATTTAAATATGTATAATAGATCAAAACTCATCTTGGTTGATAAAACTCACTTTGCATCTCAAAATCACCAATAATCAGAGAGCTATGCATACTCAGCTGAATATTCATTTTTGCCCAAATCTAAATGGAAAGCATGCTTCTTGATCTGTCTTTGTATCTCTAAAACATGTACACATTGCATGCATCCTAGCGATGATACTACCAATAATATTTGCTGTCATCTAGTTTATATTTAAAAACAAAGAACAAAGCCAAAGATTCATTACTGTTAGGTAACAAATGAATTATGTGTATTTCCTATTGCACTGGTTTTAAGAATAGGATATGCAGTTCAGTTTTCATTTTTTTAAAAACATTATATATATATTTAATGTGATTTTTTTACCATGGGGGAAAAGTGCTTGTTTCTGCAAAGAGAAACAGGCATGGTCTAAGTTCTTATGAACTTGCTGCCTTCCTTATGCTACAACTGAAATACAGATTTGTATCATAATTGCTCAAACTTAAGTCAAAAAACTTGGATAATCAAAAAACTAAGTCATACACCTTTTTAAATTTATGCAGTACTGCAAGAAAGTTAAACTTCAGATTTCTAAATGGATGAAAAAGTCTTGTAGTTACAGAGTTGTGACTAACATACTTTGTTTGCAGCTTATTCATACTGTTCTAATTGTAAAAAAATGGACACTAAGCAACAGTTCATTCCAATTAACTTGACCTTAACTTCAATGCAAAATCTACATACATCCAGTCTCAATCATTGGTAGCTGAAACTAAACAAAGAAAATTCTCAACTGCTCTGACCATTTATACAGTAAATATTTCTGTGTGGGAGTAATTCATTTTTCTCTAAAAATTCATGGCTCTATAAATCTGCTTACCCAGTGTCAAATTAGGTGTGGGCAAGGTCATATTTTAGCAAGATTCTTGCCTGTACACAACAAAAAAATTGAAAGAGCAAGATATTGATGCTATTTTCCATATGTAATGCTTTATTTTCCTAAAGATTTATGCTCACCATACAAGTATCAGCACCTTTGTATTGCATTTAAACATGTACCACCTTCTTCAATAACATAACTGCTTGTAGTCTCTTCCATCCATCCATCCTTTATTTCATATTATGTACTATCCAAGCCTGGCACAGCTATCTTATAGTCAATGATGAAGTCACTATCACACAGACATGATACTGTTAATATTTACTATTTAAAGCACATTTTGTCGAATAGGAATACATGTTTATATTGGAACTTATCAGCTGGCATAATATTTGTACATATATGGATTTACAGACAGACATTCAAGCCCTAACCTTGCCACAGCCAATATATGTGCTCCTAATGAGCAGAAATTGCAAACTCTAAACAATCTGCTTGTCAAAGATTTCATTGATGCATGTTACCTATTTCAAGGTGACACGGTAAAATTGTTAGTGATATAACTAGTGAGGTCTGTTTGAGTTTTGTTAGTGATATAATTAGTGAGGTTTGTTTGAGGTTTGTTAGTGATATAACTAGTGAGGTTTGTTTGGAAATGAAAGGCACTAATCTATAATAACTGGCCACCTTGAAATGTAGTACCCACACAAGCAATGTTTATCATCTGTTGTGAAAATGATTACCAAAAGGACCAGTACATATCTTTGTTTGCAAATATTATAGGATAGAAAAGTGTTCTCAGATCATTTTCAAAAGTTGCCTTGTCAAAGATTTTCAGATGCATGTCACCAATAAAGAAAAATATAATCTATTTAAACATGATTAAAATTAAGTGAACAGAATCATGTTCTTGGTGGTTTAATTTTTTCAGTTTAAGGTCTTTTGCCTAAACATATCTCTCAATAATCTAACCATTTAAAAAATCTTTTCTAGCCATCATTTTATCTATTTTTGTACATGTATATATAAGTTTTTGATCTTCTAGCTCCAAGTGGCCCAGTGGTATAAAACACTCGACTTTACTGATCACTAACATTTCACCCGTGTAAAATAAATTTCCTCAAAACATCCAGATATTTATTTTTACTATTCTGTTTTTTCCAGTTTAGTTGTGATATTTTCTTGTCCTGTTTTGGGGTAAGTTCAAATCGCCATAATGGTCAAGTCCAAATTTTCAAGTCAGCTTGCCCTGGGATTGCCAACTTTTATAAAATTAGCAGAGGCCTAGTTGTTTTGCATACCAGGGCCCAGCAACGTGGAATGAATTGCCCACTGAACTTAGACACAAAGACACAGTGATCACATTCAAGAGGGCTCTCAAAACTCACTTATTTCGACTGCAAGAACAAACTTAAAGACCTAATAATGTTTCCTACCTGAAATATTCTCAACATGTTTTTAATTTTTTAATGTTTTTCTAATTTCATGTTGTTTGTTTTTGTAATAATACTATGTTTTTTTTTATCTTATAGGTGTTGTCTAATGTTGTAAAGCGCTTAGAGCTTCTAAAGATTAGGCGTTATACAAAGTCCTCATTATTATTATTATTGATGGCATATATTGCTTATTCACATATAAGCTCCCTAATAAATAGGTAATGTGCTGTCACAAAATGCAATTAAAATGAATGCTAACACCTATTGGGTCAAAAGTAATTGATCAGATTTCTACTGCACACATTTGTGCTTAAAAAAATATGAATTTTTAAACCTGAAAACAAATTCATGACAGAAAATATGAATCTTTAAACCTGAAAACAAATTTATTATGTACACATGAGTGGTTTAGCAAAGCGGGCAATAATTTCTATCTTGCAAATTTTAGAAATTAAAAGTACCTATAAATAATTTTTAACAATTTAGGAAAAGCTGGATTACAAAACTTAATTTATATTTGCTTGGAGTCTAAAATTAACAAGAAACCATTAGTTGAAGTTTAATACCACCACCATTTTATTAAAGTTAGACTGGTCTTTGCAACTGGTAAGGTCTGTGGATACGGAACAATGCTGGTAATAATGGGATTTTCAGGGAAGGAGATATTTACTACTGCAGCTTCCATTTTATTGCAAAGGTCTTGCCATTTTCCAAGGTGAAACCAATTATTCTTAAGCCAACATTTTTTTTAAAAATAAAGATTCCCCACCCTCGTTAGCCATGTTTTCAAAATGGAGGATCTGAAGATCAATACTGGCTCCTCAACCATGAAGCTTTACTCACCAAAATTGCATCTCGTATATTCTTTTTAATATCCTCTATTTTCTGTTTTCTTTCCCTGAAAAACAAACAAACAATATTTTTTAATCAAAATAGATTCGTGAGTGAATCGTTGCCAAGGTATATCATGGATACATTCAAAAAGCAAATTCAGTTTGAGTCGACCCCTTAACCTAAAGCATATCTGTGCATACATAATATTACTCTTTGAAACATGTAAGTGACAGGAATTAACTAATTAAAGGTAGTTAAATAGCCAAAAATTAAGACTCATACTTACTCTGCACCAAATCCGTTGACATGTAAAATCCTCATCTGCTTGACTATTGTTGATTTGCCGGACTCTCCAGCGCCTAAGTAAAAAAGAAAAATATTGGGGGTCAGTGCGGGGTAATTCATAGCAGCCGATAAGATTCAGTCAATTCGTACTGTACATTATTCGAAGTTACCAACCAAACTTACCTAACAACAATAATCTATGTGTGGCTCTGTATAATTGTTTGTCTTTTTGTAACTGTTTTTCGATTTTCTTGTTTGTTTCCTTTCGGAGTTTATCCTCCTCGTCATCTCTGTTTTTCTTCCAGCACCCCATCATATGGAAAAATGGACGAAATTTGCCTGATACCAGGCCAGAACTCCGCAAATCAAGAGGTATTTCACTATTAATGAATCCAATAATTCCAGTATGGATAAATCCAAAATTACTATAAAACACTATCCCCGGGAGAGATGGTATAAATTCCACGGGGGTGTCCAACTATCTTGGATTTGGTCATGAAAATTCTACCGAGTAGAGTAAAATTCGACATTTCACAGCGGCCATACGTCAACTTGACAGCACTGGGTGGGGTTACGGGGGCATCATGGGAACACTGGGCAATTTAGAGCACACGAATTGATGACGTCTACAACAGGTGCTAGGTCTTTTTTCTAGGCCAAGAAAAAAATAATTAATAAAATAGAATTACACTACGTTTTACTGAAAAACCATATAACACGTTCATATTTTAATAATTGTATAGTTTCTAAAGAAATTATCAAATTTGTACGCTTGAAAATCGATTGGTTTAGTTGTCATTGTAAACATCAGGTGAGGTAGTCACGTGGTAATTTCTTTAATTCGTGCTGCTATTAATAGAGTTGCGAAAGGTTAATCAATGCCACAACGCATGTGATTACCTGGTAATCTGTCCACGGCTTAAGGCTAATATTAGGAAACGTGTCTAATTTAGAATTTTTCAGTTACGTTTTTGAGTTTTGAGTGGAATAAATAGGTTTGCCTTATCTGGACTCTGATGCTAAAAAATGTTGCAATATTAAAAATAGTACAGAAGAAAATTCTCTCGAGTGATCTTGTTAATAGATAAACAAAATAATCTGACATTAAACGTGTGTCCGTGTAATATAGTTTGGGGGGGGGGGATAAATAAAATGTCGGATTAAATATTGCCCTGCAAATTAAAGTTATAGCGTTTTGAAAAGAAGGAAAAAAATGTTTTAAAGTAATCTCGTCGTTGAAAATTATTCCAATCAAATTAGGCATTATCCTCAAAGATTGATGCGAATCAAAACTACCAATATTACTGTAACCATTTTTGTTTTTAGTATGTGTGGATAATGATTATCTTGACACGTGTAACTATTATCTGCATTTATTAAGACATAGATTCGCTTGGCAATTTATTTGTAACAATTACAATCATAAACAGTGTGCTCACGCATGGACTTCACTTTATGTTGAAAACCGTTGATCGTGTTCCAGTCAGTATTTGAATTTGACAAAACGCGTAGGCGACACCTTTATAACAAAACAAAAATCATTAAAATAAAACAAAACAGAACAGCAACAACAAAAAAAAAAAAAAAAAAAAAAACAAAACAAGGAAATGGACAACAGCAACTGACTTGTGCAATGTCGTTTCTCCCTCTTTCTCTTTTTTATTTCTTTCTTTCCTTGCCTGACACTCTCAATAATTGCCTATTTACTTAATTATATACATAAGTTTCTTTTGTCTTTTTTGTTGATGAAATGTTATGTTCTTTATTATACATGTTATATTTTACCTAATTTTCAGACATGCTCAAGTTTTTGTAAAATTAATATCATTTATGGATCGTTATTTTTATGTTTTTGAAAATGACCAAGATAATTTAGTTAATTGGTGTCCAATCCCATTTTTCTTTCTTTTAAATAACAATATATCATGTATAAAACAGAGCCAAAAAAGACCCAATATTATAGTTTAATTGCGAGCACTACGGTGGTCATGTTAGTAGTAAGGTGTGGTACATTAGCGACAATGGGAATTAGCATTACAGAGACCCCTGGGTCAGATTAGCGACAATGGAAATTTAACATGGCGAAAAATCGTGGGTCAGATTAGCGACAAGGGAAATTAACATGGAGAAAAATCGTGGGTCACTCTAGCGACAAGGGGAATTTAACATGGAACTATAGTGTGGGTTTGTCTAGGGACAAGGGGAATTGAATATGGGATTTTTTTTTTTTTAAAAATTTAAATTTAAATTTAAATTTAAATTTAAAAAAGGGGTAGGCAATGGAAAGGCTATCTCTTTTCGAGAAATATGGCTGGCCCTGAAAAGGGCCTTTGGGTTTCTTCTTCTTCTTCTTCTAACTCCTTAACTTCTTCCACCAAGTCCTCACTTTTTCCATTATTCCTTTCTTCTTCTTTTTCTCCTCTGGCATCCAGTCTGGATGGCCCAAGGCTCTAAACTTTTCCTGGACTTTGATCCAATTCTCATTCATCCTCTCAAACTCTGTCTGTTTCTTTTTGCTTTCCACATCTTTTCTTTCTTCCCTCCATTTCACTTTAATCTTCTCTACTTCTTCCTCCATTACTTTTCTCATCAGATCTTCCCCTTTCTTCACCTTTTCCAATCCCCATTTTACATTTCTCCACTCTGTCCAGTACAATATTTTTTCTAGGAAGCACCGGACTTGGATGACATGATCCAGTGCTTCCTTCAAACTTCCCACTCTGAAGTAAGGTGGGTTAATGAAGCCTCTTGACTTACTGACTACTTCTTCAATCATCCCTGCTATGATATCTCTTGCTGTCTTTAGGCCTTGAGCTTGACTCGTTACAAAGTCTTTCCTATCTCCATGCCTCCATTCCTCTTCTATTCTTCCTAAAACATATTCTACATCCATTATCCAGAAATAGATGTCTCTCAATAAATTAAATAGAACTGATACTTGAGTCATTTTTGTCTCAGTTATTCCTTAGAATGGTTCCAACATCAAACTTTCTGGGTTCTTATAGTGAAAGCGCGGACGTGATGGAAAACATCCCCTAAAAAACATAAAATTGATCTTACCTAGATCATGACCAAACAACGCGCGGACGTGAAGGAAAACATCCCCCTACTTTCTCATTTCATATAATAAAACCAAAACTATACTCTCCACATACGCTAAGAAACAATAAACAATAAAGAAACCCATAATCTACTATTCACACAAACTTACGTGAGCAGTTACAAACACAAACACAAACACACTAAATAAACAATAAAGAAACCCATAATCTACTATTCACACAAGCATACCTTAGCTCTTACAAGCACCAACACACAAACACATACCCTCCCACTATCTTAGAAAAGAGTTAGTGTTTATATTCACACTACTCTACCTACACATTGGCAAATTGATGGTTATTTCTTTTCTAGAGTATTGGGTAGCCCTGAAAAGGGCTGTTTTTTTAACTTCATGGACACCTGGTTAATGGTGGCACCTTCCAGGCCTGGCGCCACATACACATCTTGTCCCCCAGTTACGTTTTACCTTTTTAGGGGAGAGAGCAGAGGCAGGATATGTGGCTTCAGAATCCCAATTTTCAGTTTCTGGGATTCTGAAATTTTTTCTTCTTTTCTCCTTTTCCTCCTCCTCTTCTTTCTATCTTCTCTCCTCCTCTTTGTATCTTCTTTCCTCTTCTTCTTTATATCTTCTCTCCTCCTCTTCTTTATTTCTTCTTTCCTCCTCCTCTCTCATCCTTCCGTCTTCCACAATGGCTTCCGCGGCCAGTTCATTCAACAGGCGCCTGGCATATTCCAGATGCACATGAAGTTCCAACAGTTTCTCCAGTCTCGTGTTCATTTTTGGTGTTGATCAATCAACAAGGGTAGTTGGACTGCCGAACGAGTTTCAATTTATATTGAAAGCGCGGACGTGAAGGAAAACATCCCCTAAAAACATAAAATTGATCTTACCTACATCATGACCAAAAAACAACAACGCGCGGACCTAAAAGAAACACTCACTCACTTTTTATGCTACCCATCACTATTTTAAAATTTTTTATAAATCACTTCAATAGACTATCCACATACGCAAAGCAATCCAATCTAACCCCAAATTTACACCTCAAACACCAAAAAAGACATCATTTTAATCTACTATCCATACCAACTTACTTAACCACTTACAAACACAAACACACAAACACATACCCTCACATTTTTTTAAAAAAGAGTTAGTGTTTATTTTCACACTACTCTACCTACACACATTGGCAAATGGATTGTTATTTCTTTTCTAGAGTAGTGGGTAGCCCTGAAAAGGGCTGTTTTTTTTTTTGTTTGCTATGGCATTCTTTTTAGTTTCTAAGAATGCGATGTCCTCTGAGGATAGACTTTCTGGCGATAGGTCTGCTTCTTCGAAAAGAGAAGAAGAACTCTTTGGTGTCGATACGACAATCGACAAAGCCTCTGTCAGCTTCAGGTTGCTGCTGCTGTTGTTGTTGTTGCTGCTGTTGCTGCTGTCTCTGAAGTCTGTACTTCTCTGTCCATTCTTCTTTTTCCCTGTTCATTTCTTCTCTGAAGAGCTCTTCTATCAGGTCTTCAGTGATTTTTAACATTCTCACATTCTCTATTTCTTCTGGCTTCGGTATCAGACTGTGTCTGACCCTATGCAAATTCACGTAGGCTTCGTTGAGTTTAGCTAGTTTGGAGCACATCTTCGTAGGAGGATGAGTCGACAATGGATGGTTAGACTGGAAACAACCCCGGTTCTTAAAGTCAAAGCGCGGACGTGAAGGAAAACATCCCCCACACGGTTTTTGAGTCGCAACGTTTAGTGAGTGTCATGAGAGGGATAGTAAGAAATGAAAGAGCATCAATCCAACATTCTTATAGCTAAACAAAAGACAAAGGCATTTTTTTCAAAACACAACATTTTTTATTCAAAAATCACTTAACACTAAACAACAACTCTAACATTTTTAACAATAATCCAACAATATAACATCAAACAATTTTTTCAAAACACAACATTTTTTATTCAAAAATTACTTAACACTAAACAACAACTCTAACATTTTTTAACAATAATCCAACACTAAAAGTTTCTCCACTAGGTAAAGAGGGATAACAGTCTTCCATGGTTTCTAGTAATCTAGAATAACTTCCCTCAAACTGTTGATTTCTATGGTATTATCGAATTCTGCATACAGGATGACGTTCACCGTTTCATCAGGGTCTCGGTCTTTAAACTGAATTTCCACACGAATCTGGCCGGATTTTATAGGGTGGAAATGCCCCTCGTCGCTGCCTTGGTCTGGAGTGAAATCGAAAGCCCACAAAGCGTAGCCTCCTGCATAATCCTCGTACGTAATACCGTGACTGGTATTGGTTCCTAACTGTCCGGTGGCTTCGTACAGGGACAAGTACGATCTCAAGTAATTCTTCTTGGTAAAGTCAGGTTCGAAAGGTCGGGTACACAAGGTCTTGCCATCGCGACTGACTTCGATTTTGGACACGCCAAAGTGTTAAAAGTAGAAAGGATTTTTTTCGGCAGCTCCGTTGAAGGCTGTATTCTCGACGATACCAACGATCAAACGTTTGGGTAACTGTCCTTGGAACAGATGATCTTCGATCATGGATCGCTGTCCCTTGGGAATGGTGAAGGTTTTCACTTCCACGCGTCGTATGGGATACTTGTCAGTCGTTCTGCTCAACGTCTGACTGATGTCGTTTCCCACTTTAGGTAACACTTCCACACGGCGTACGTAGAGTCTGGCTTCTAGGATTTTGGTTTTGTAACCGTCACTATCAGCCATCAAATGGAAAGCGGCACTGCTACGATTCAGTCTCAGGCGGACATCCACCCCGTTCAGCAAATACTTTTCTTGCAACCACATGTCCAAATGCAAACGATCCATCAGTTCTAAACTTGTGTCGGCTCCCGTGATTCTCTTTCTTCGTTCTACAAATCCATCATTGTTGTCTTTCTTTTCATCAGTTTCCAATATTTCAAACTTGGTAGGTTCGTCAGCTTCCCATACCACACAGGCATTGAGATGAGTGTTCTTGGCATCTATTCCGTACGTCAAGAGATTTTCCAGGTAGGCACGATAAGGGTAAGTATCCATGCTGCTACTGACCAGTTTGTTATTCAAGTACAAGTCCACTCCACTGAACAAGGAATGCATGAAATTCTTGACGGGAGCTACTGCTTCATCGTCTATAGCACCTCCAGTCTTATCTAGAATTTTGACTTTCAGGTACAAGTAACTGCTATTCAGATCGATGTAATCTTCGGGCTGTCCTTTGATTTCAAACTCGATGGGAGCGGAATCGGTCAGTGAGGAGACGGGGTGAAATTCCACCCACTGGGATTCTTGCATCGTCATCATCGTGGGGGGCATGGCAAACAGGTCCAGTTCCGTCTTGGAACAAGCGCAAGATTCTCGGTGCATCATTTTTTTTGTCTCTTTTCTCAATAATCGAAAACGTCTAAGTCTCGAACGGTTCTTCTTTTCTTGGCCTTTCTCGCTTGAAGTCTGGTGAAAGGGTATTTTCTTCGTCGTCTCTTTCTGCCTTGTCCTTGCTGAATGCCTGACTCGGTAGCGTGCAGGGCATTTATAGGTGTCTCTCGTTGGCCTAAAATGTCTTTGCCCGTTTGCAGCAAGACATTTTTGCCTGCCCTCATGAAGGCTTCTTTAGGGTTTTGTTTGTCGATGATGACATTTTGGAGAAATTATTTGCCTTGCGTCAGTGCCGCATCTTTCAAGGCGTGCAATCCGCGTGTCACCATCGGTTTCAACACCGGGAACACCGAACGAAAGGCCGATTTTAACATATCTCCTAAGCCGTGTCCTCGCTGTCGAGCAACCCCTCGGTACACTGGATACATGACTTAAGAGTCGTGAGAGAACCGTTTTCGAAAATGGAGTTTCACCGTGACTTTTCCTTTGGTGAATGGAATATTTTGTCCCAAATCTCCTTTTATAGCAATGTTGACCGTGTCCAAATACGACTTGCTGACCGGCAAATAGTGAGGATGGACAAATTCGCGGTGGACGTGGTAAGTGTTTCCACCTTCCTCGTCAGCGTTCGTGGCAGAATCTACTTTGAAAGGAATGACACGCAGTAACGGTACGGAGGTGTGTCCCACCACGATGTACTCCACCACATCGGAATACACGAACATCAAATTCAGTCCTTGGTTCAGTCCTACCCGGGGCACGAAATAACTTCCTAAAAGACTCGTTGTCGTAAACGATGGGTAATTCGTTTTTCTTCATCATGGTCTTTCTCATGTCCATGTCTCCGCCCAACATGTCAAACAATTCAGGACAAAATAAAATGGACATGATTTTACTCCGTTCAAATTTCATCAAGAAGCGACGAGCTGCTTTGTGGTACTCCATGGTGACATTTTTGTTGACGTGCTCCAAAGCTTTCAGAAACACGACATTAAACCTGGAGGTTATGGTGCTGACCAAATGTTGACCACTAAAATAATAGCCTGGGGGAATGAACAAGTGATAGGTGGTGTACTTTTGTGTACGGGTTTTCTTGTCATATTTGACATTGCTATCCATCCACTGTTGCATTTGCTCGTCATGAACTTCCACATCAAAAAAATTTTGATTGGGAAGGACATTGAGGACTTGGGTCGGGTGAATCATTTCTACTAAAGCCACTTCCCAATGGGCTTCGTGATCTAACTGGATGGCCTGAGGTAATTTGGCCGTGTAACAGCACAACGTGTTCTTGGGAAACACCTCCATGGAACTGTCACTGGGTAAAGTTAAGTAAAATTGGTTTTGGTGACTCATAATTCCAGAGTTCTGTGGCTGTCCGAGGGGTTACTGGACGTCAGAGGCGTGTCTCCGTCTAAAATGGGGTTCTGGTTGTGATTGAAGTGGTGACTGGCACTGGCACTGGACACAAGGTTCCCGGGGTTCCCGTTCGAGGTGAATTTCAGGGAGGGATTAGGAAGCAGGTAACCGATGCAACTGCTCAATAAAATGGTCCACAATTGTTTGTCTCCTTGTTGCAAACTAAAATTGGCGATGGCTGCCCCGATGACACAATACACCACGAAGATTTGGCAGAAAAAGACGATTTGCGTTTTAGGCACACGTTCTCCACACCACACCCACAAGGGTTGTTTTTGTAAATCTTGCACAGAAGAACTAGGTGAAGGAGGAGTGGTCGACGTAGCTGCGTCTGCTGTGTGAAAGGGCATGATGGTCACTTCTTTTTATAGTCGATGACTTGCGAAGCGTCGATCCAAGAATCAAAACTGGGTGGATATCCTTTCCAACGTACTTTGACTTCTTTGACACGTCGTTTGCCCACTTTACGGGTTCTGCGTTCGAGAATGCTTTCGATGTCGTACACGTCGTCTTCTTTTTTGGTGACACGTTGTAACTCGGGCAAATAAAACGTTCCTTTGAGCACTTCTGCGTTCATGTCTTCCAATTTATAGACGGCAGGATGACGGCCATGCACTCGTCCAGTGACGCGAAACAATTCGGTCGTCCAGTTAGGTAAGTAACCTTTGTCGAAAGTGCGTTTGGTTTTGCCGATGCGCACCCAATCTCCTACGGTCAACTCTCCACTTTTCTTGGGGACAGCCCTCGTCGGGGACGTACCAAACAGGCGCTCAAACACCAACACTTCGTTCTCGGGAGTCACGTCTTGCGGGGCACGTCCAATGCTTCGATGGTAAGATTGGTTGTACGCTTGCACCAGGTGCGGTAAGATGTCGATGTACTTCAGAGTGTGGTGATGCGTAAAATATTTCCACATGCGTTCTTTCAAAGTGCGTTGAAAACGTTCCACGATGCTGGCTTTGGTTTCGGGATTCTCGGTGGTAAAAAAATGAATGTCACGTTTCTTTAATTCTTTTTGGAAAGCTTGTTTCAGAAATTCGGTGCCTTTGTCCGTTTGCCATCGAAGAGGGTGACGACCGCTTTGTTTCAACACCCGTTGCAGGGCTCGCACTAACTCGCTGCTCGATTTGGAAGTCAAGGGCACGACCCAAGCAAATTTGGAAAAGACGTCGATGACACAAAACAAATATTTGTAGCCACGATTGTAGCTGGCCAAATGAGAGACATCGGCTAAATCGGCTTGCCATTGATGATCGATGCCTTCCACTCGGGTGCGACTTCTGGCAAACTTGCGTCGAATGGGTTTGTGTAAAGTGTAGGTAGCTTGTTCTTGTAACCATCGTTGCACTTGAGGTAAACGGAGACTTTTCAGTCGAGTTTTGGCAGCACGATACAATTTTTGAACTCCTGCGTAACCTGCAGGATGGGAGGGATCGTAGTAAATGCTGGCTAAGACTTTTTCCATTTTTTTGTGTTGGTTGGTGTGTTAATAAGACACCCACTCTTGGAAGAGGCTACTCTTTTTCTCTTGGGGTATTTTCTTGGATTGCAATGCTTTGCGTGTGCGGCCAGCAATAGGTGTCGAAGAGGAGAAGGATGTCTGAGCGGGGGATATCGGTTCTTGTTTCACTTCTGTCTTCACTTCTGTCTTCACTTTCTTTTTCTCTTGTGAGGAAGAAGGGGTGGCCATCATCTTTTTAATCCATCCAATTCTGGAGGTAGGTGGTGTTGTTAACTTGCGTACTTTTTCTGGTGGAGTTTGAAACCCTTCCTCTTCTTCTCCTTTTTCTGTCTTGGTCACGGGTACTGGTGGTACTGGTACTGGTACTGGTACTGGTGATGGTGCTGGACTTTTCATCAAGGTCTTAAAATCTTTCAGAGTGGGTAGAGCTGTTTCGTCTAAAGCTTTCTGGTGAAAGAGTTGCAGTCGTTGCAAGAGTTGACCGTACTTTTGCGATTTTTCTGTTTCGGACAAATCTTGGCGATCCATCAAGGACTGCAATTCGTGTTGTAACTGGGACATCTCGCTCAAATGGGGATTGGGAGGTAAATGCGGGATGTGTTGTTCTTGCCACCGATGGTATTCCATCCATCGTTTGTAAGGCACTAAAGCTAGTTTTCGTCCTTCCATGGGGTTGTCAGGGGTCGATTCTGAGATCTTGGAACTTCCGAGGCCTTTTTATCTTGCTCCCACCAGTCCTCCCAACATGGTTCCCAAGACTCCTTTCAGTATGGGGCCTAACAAGAGAGGTAAAATACCTCCACGTTGCACTAACATCTTCTTTTTTTGACGAATGGGAATTTTCTTTTGAACCATTTGGCGAAGAACGTGACGATGTTTGCCTAAGCATTGTTTCTGGTGTTTGGACAAAGGGATCGTGCCTTTCAAAACGTTCAAACAACATTCGCACACGGTATCGATGACCTCTTTGGAGGCTGTTTGAATGAGTTTTTTTCGTAGGGGTGGAGAAGCTTTGGACAGGACAGATAACATGTCTCCATGTTTGGCTAAACGTGGTGGCAGTCCTTTCCTTTTCTTTCCTTGGGGTTTTCTGGAGGGTGACATCTTTGAGTCTTCAGGAGCACCAAAAAACACTGATACCCGACTTGGTCACAGGCCTTTTTTATACTGGAACGCGTCGCCACTGATTGTCTTTACGTCGTATTAGTTTGAGGACAGGCATGACACGTCGTGCAGGGGTACGCAACGGACTAAATCGAGCCAGTTCTTGCTTGGACAAATCCAGTAAACTTTGTAACATGCCCGATCTTTCTTGAACTTTGATTTTGGGAGAGGGTACTTTGTGAGCAGCAGCCACTGCCACTAAATTGGAAGGTCCTGCCACTGGGGAAGTTCTTTTGGGGGTCATCAACGGAGAAGTTCTTGGTGTGATCAACGTCTCCAAGTACTCTTCAGTTATGGGTGTCATTAACGGAGAAGTGGACAAACGTGAAGCTGCCGGAGACGCAGTCACCGCTGTGGCAGGTCGTGGTTTGCGAGTGTAAGGTTGCGTCCTGGCCGAAATGCCTCTCTTGCGACTAGTTTTCTGTGGACTTTTCTTTTTCTGGGGGCTTCTTTTCTTTTTCCGGGGTGGTGTCTGGTCAGAGGAGGGTCCTGCCACTGGAGAAGTTCTCCTTGGGGACCTGGTCTTTTTCTTCTTGGGGCTTCGTTGGACTTTTGTCTTGGGTATAACTTTGGGGGCATTAGGATCCCATCTTAAGAGTGAGCGAATGATGACCCCTCCTAGAGTACAGCTCCCTCCAGGTTTCAAAATGGTTTGTTTTTTGGTTTGAGTGTCGATGCGGGGATCGGCCAGTTGGACCAAAGCGACTTTGTTTCGATCGAAAAAGCGTTTGGTTTGATGAGGAATCTGAATGATTCCTTGGAGTAATTGACGTGCCGTCACCGTGAACCATCGTAAGACTTCTTTGAGACTAGCTTCTAAGACACGAGCTCGTGTTTGTGGATCTTTTTCTCGACTGATGCCATACAAGGCACGAATCAATTTGACGGGAAGATGCGACTGAAGGGACGTCATGTTCGCACTGAGAGTGAGACAAACAAAAAAGGGTCTGAGGTTTTTATAGATTTTTTGATGGGAAGTGAAATGAAGTCGAGGACGGAGACGTGTACAGGACAGGCCCTCCGTCTTGGCACCAGTGGTGAAACAAGTGGGTACGAAATCGCAAATCCTCGGGGGTCGTAGGTTTCAAATCGACGAGTAAATAGGCGTGTGGAGTTTGAGTGGCATCGTCGTACGCCTGAGTCAGCCAAGGCGTTCCTAACTGTTTGGCTAAGACTTGCACTTGCGATTTATCTCGAGGGCTTTTAAACAAGACCACGTAATGCGCATTGAGACTGATGGTGCGATGGGCTTTACTTTGTTGAAACAAATTTTGGGTGATGTAAACGACACTGGCATTACGGTGATGCCCTTTGTGCGTGAACCACAGTTTAATTTCTTCTTCGTCTTCTCCTAACATGTCGTCAAAAATGACCAAATGGGTTAGACGGGAGTCAGAGACGATGCCATCGTCTTCTTTAGGAATGCCTTCCACAAACACGATGGAATCGCCTTGACTTTCTCGCAAGAGGCTGTACGCCGATTGCCACTCTTTGTAACACCACACGATTCGTTGAGGGGGTCGATCGATCAAATGATGTTTATGTTCGATCAAACGTTTGACGAATTCGGTTTTGCCTGAACCGCTAGGTCCAGCAATGAGCATGTTAAAGGGATGGCGAAGATACAAAGCCTCCCAACTGGCACGATCTAAGTGTTCGTCGATGACTTTGACAGTAGAGGAAGAGGGAGCAGAGACAGCAGAGGTAGCCATGGTGTGAGAAATGTCACTTGTGACACGAAAAACAAACAAGACAAGAGTTTATATACTTTTTCAGAACACGTTTATTGAATGTTTTTTTTTCAAACATGAATACGAAAGACAAAAATACATAAAAGCCAAAGGCTTAAGTACAAGAATAAAAGGCACATGATAACCATGAACGTGGAATAAACACAAGTGTCTGTACAACATGTTTTGGGTAAAGTTCTAACCAGTTCTATAGTAGGGGGTAAGGTCACACAAGTGTCCTCCCGAAAGGGTCTTTCAGGCCTGTCCACGACAGTCCTGTACTGGGTGACGGGTTCTTCTGGCACCGTCACTAACACAGGTTGAAAAGTAACTTTTTTCCTTGAATAACTCTCGTGCATACTGGGCCACCTCTTGTGTCCAAGCCTCAAAACCCTGGTCTCGGTGATGTCCAACATTTGACTCCTAACCAATCTGGTTTCTTCTTCGTCAACGACATGGTAAGTTACTTCAATGAACAATGAACTATCGATCTTGCCTCTCCCGATTGCAAGGCTTCTTTCAATACCCCAAAGTTGACCACTCGACTGGTACGATGATTCAGAGTCAGTCCTTTCACTTTGCACGTCGTGTGCACTTCTCCTTGTTTGTCCCGGTATTCGTAGCCGTAATTTTTGGGACCACCACTGACGAAACTTAGAATCTTGTCGTCGGGATGCTCGTCTGTCCAGGCTCCTAAACGGTCTCCTTCGATGTCAGGGTGATGTTGAATCGGGTGATGGATGTAAATGCAACTGTCCGTGTCAAAGTACAGGACGCGTTCTTCTAACAGTTCTAAAGCTTCGTACAATTTTAAGCGAGCATGAGCTGTCACGTAAGCCGCAATGATGACATTTCCAAAAGGGTCGTCTTGTACAAAGTCCAGATCCTCTTCGTAATTGACCAAGATCAAATCCTCGCGAACGACGTCCACGTGTTTCATGTATTTGGTTTTGTCGTGAATCATCTGGAAGTAGCGGGAAGGTTCTGTCAAATATTCCGTCTTGGGTAAACACGGTCGTTGTGCCATTTTACCCCACAAGCAATTTAACATCACTTTGGCAAACGATCGCCTGCCTTCGTTTTTTTCGATGTGGTCTAAAGAGATGCCTTCTTGTGCATAGTATTTCTCTTTGAATTGTATTTGGTCTTCGGGAGTGTGACACCAGGAAGGATAGCCGCTGGCTTCTTGTTTCAGTTTCAAAAAGGCATCCACGTAGTCGGCGAAAATGCCTTTCTGAGTAGGGTCACCCTTGTGGTACTGTTGTGTCTTGGGAAAGTGGCAAATTTCGTGCACTTCTAACAGTTGGTATCCCATGTCCAGAGCTTTGAACAATTCCACGCTGACCCAGGTTCCCGTCAAGGCACGTTCTTCCTGGCTGTGATGGCAAGGTTGGTCCTGGTTGCACGTTTCGGCACAAGTACGGCACAAGGGAAACATCAGTTTGCCTTGACAATGGTGAGGTAAGACGGGATGGTATAGGTTCGTGGGAGGCAAAACTTTACACTTGATCAAGCCTTCGTATTGTCAAATGTTTTTCAGGTCGATGTGTTCCGTCAACAATTGCGGGTGCCCTACAGGAAAGCGACAATATTTGCACACGTAGGGATACAGCGAACACACGTCCAAGTATTTGATTTCTTCTCCTTTCTCTTCGTCGGCTTGGTACAGCAAACAGGTGGCATTGGTCCTTCCTCCGTACAAACTATCCCTCGGGTTCAGCGGGTCCATGAACTGGTAACTTTCCACGAGGCGTTTAAACTCGGGATCGGTTTTCAAACGGTGATCGTACTCGTGTTCCCACATTTCCACCACTTGGTATCCTTGCTGTTCTAACTTTAGGCGTCGCTGACAAGTGTCCTGGTACAAGTCTTCCATGGTTCGTTGCAAAAACTGATTTTTAGTGTCACGGTCATGGTAGCAGACGGGACATCCGTGAAATAAGCAACCGTTAAACTCGTACACGATCTTGGGGTTTTCTAAGTCCCAGCCATCGACCGAATACGTTCCGATGGTCTTTTCGCCTCCTCCGTTGCGGGCATGCTGAATCCATTTGTCTTCCTTGTCGCACAAGTAATGTAACCAACGTAGGGCTTTGACCGAGTATTGACGCTTGACATAGTGGGTCGTTTGAGGACTGATGACAGCCACGGTGTTTTCAGGCATGAATCGTTGGCGGTACACTAAGGAACACGCTTTGGCAATGGTGCAAGCTTCTTTCAAAGGATCGACCCCTCCGTGTTCCATGAACAGTTCTCGAAATTTTCCACAGCAACGCCGTAAAATGTCCACGTCGGAACGACAATACTTTAACATTTCTTCCTGAAAGTCGAAGGGGTCAGAGGCATGAGCCTGGTACCAAGCGTAGAAAGCTTCTCGTTGTTCGGTACGCATGTTGTCGGGGTCGTAATAGTGAGCCTCAGGCAAATGGGGTAGAACGGCATGTTGATTGGCTTCCGTATTGAAAAAGTGTGGAAAGTACCCTTTAGCCATTTCTGTCATTCCAAACGTTTTAGGCATTCGGCTCAAAGGCATGGCCAAGTAACTCATCGAATCTTTAAACTGTACTTGTCCCACTTGCATGAAAATGATTTTGGCTCCGTTCAAAGTCACTTTAGGACGTTCGGTGCCTTGTTCCGTATAGTATCTGAGAAGAAACTGTCCATCGTATCCGGAGAAATTGTGAGCCATCACCGTGGCATGACGATGACAATCTCCGTAACGTTCGATGTCCTCTTGGCTCCACGTCTTGTCGATGGGGTCTAAGACCCATTGGGCAAAATCGGCTAACGTGTTTGGTCCCCGAAAGATTTTTTCACGTCCTCCAGGAATCTTGCTGCAGTGAGGGCAATGACTGAAGATAGGTTCTTGAATGCACTTCTCGCACGCTCGATGAGCCACGCAGAAATTAGGAATGTGAATGCCAGTCTTTTGCATGCATTCGAAATCGAAAAAGATGAAATTGCCTTTCTTCTTGTGACCGTCCTCTTTCTCTGGTGGGGGTTGGTATTTTTGCACGTAGCATTGGTGTTCCAAGTCCACGATGTGGTGACAAATGTGACATTTTTTCTTTCCTCGACATACGTGTGCCTTGGCATTATTGGTAAGTATGCCTTGTCCACAGGTAGGGCACAATCTCAGGAGTTGACAAGCACATTTCTTCTGTGAACCTTGTGTTTTCAAATGTTGTTGGTAACAGGTAGGACTGACAACCGTGCGCAAACAAGTCGAACAAGGCACTGGTCCTTCGCTCAGACAGGGTGGAGAGGCCAAACATCCTGGGCATTTCATTCCACAATGCTTGTGTTGCTCTCGATTGTTATAACCATAGTCACATTTCTCACAATAATAACTGTATCCCAGGAATCCAGTGATACTGGTAATGGTATCGAAATGGTCATCGTGATGATAGACATGAATGTATTTTCCGTCCTTAAAATCTTGGCCTCGAAACAACAGAGTTCCACGCATTTCTTGAGGGTGCACTTTCAAGGTGTAGCGTGGAGCTAGGGCATCTTGCAATTTTTGCATCTCAGGAATGCCACAGGGTGTGTCTTTGGACAGGCCAGCTTGTTGCAACAGGAGTTCTGCTTCATTTCGTTGTTTGGCTCGGTCGGATTGTTGAATAGTGTTCCAGGTTCTTTTCCATTCTACCGTGTCGTTCTTGTTGGCATAGGTTCATCCCACCACGATGGCACGGGCTAAACACATCTGGTCTTGAGGGTTGTTAATTCGGACGAGACTCTTTTTGGTGTTGCGAAGGTCGTCCACCAATAACATCTTTTTGCATCCAGTTCCTTGAGGAGGAGAGACGTGGGCCATTTTCAGTGTGGCTTTACCATCGGTGATGTCAAACTGGTCATTAGATTGTTGCACCTGTTGTATCTTGTCCATGACTTTGGAAGGGGTCAGTTCTGCGGGTCTGCTAAACTCGATCCAAACAGGGGATTTCAAACCGTCGTGATCTATGGATAGTGTCAAGCGATCGTCTTCTTTGGCTTGACATTGTCGCTTGAGTGCGGTGAGCAAAGAATCCCACATCTCGGTGATAAACCCTTCTGCTTTCTCCAAGGGTACGTCGGCCTTGAAATCTTTAAACTTCACCGTGTAGGTGTAAGCCGTGGTTCTAAATTTTCTAGAGGAGCGCTTTTCCGTCTCTCGAATGGAATAGTACTTTTCAGGGTTGACTAAGGGTGGTGAACTTGGTTTAGAGGGTTCGGATTCTGGTTCACTCATGTCCTCTTCAAAATCACTGGCATGAATTTGTGCCAAGATTTCAGCCCTGGTACGAGGCAATAGATCACGTTTCTGCCTCTTACTTTCTTCTTCTTCTTCTTTCTTCTCGAATGAATGGGATCGTTTCATCTTGAGTGCAAAACGTCAAATGACTCAAGTTTAAACACCATAGACTAATTTATAGTCTTGGCAAACCAGCGTATATAAAAAGGGTGTGTGTCTTGTCCTTTCACTATTCATTTCACTCTCAAGCCGAGCACAACAATGGAAGAGACTACCCAGATGGAACGTTTCGTCAGAGCTTTGCGAGGGGTCATTAGAAAATTCTCTTCAGACCAGCCGACGGACTACTCTCCTTCCTTTCGAGATAAAAGTCAAGATACTTGCTATATCTGTCAGAAGAAAGGGCATTGGTCTTCAGAGTGTCCAGACCGTCAAAAAAGAAAAAAAAAACAGGGGCTAAAAAAGACAAAAGTCAAGATACCTGTTATTATTGTCAAGAAAAAGGACATTGGTCTCCAGATTGCCCAAAAAAGAAACAAGAGAAGTCAGAAGAAAAGAAGGATTCTTCAGAAGAAGAGAGGGATTCTTCGGAAGAAGAGAGGGATTCTTCGAAAGAAGAGAGGGATTCTTCAGAGGAAGAAGAGGAAGAAAGAAGACAATTCTATTTAAAAGAAGCAAAGAAACAGGAGAAGAAAAGAAGAAGGGAAGAAAATGAGGAAAAAACGGTGAAGAAATTCAAAAAACAGAGAGACTAAACAAGGAGAAAGAAGAAGTCAATGAACTTTTAATTAAAGTGTTCTGTGGTGAATTGTGAATTGGATTGTAAAAAAAATGGATAAAAGAATACATGAATGATATAAGGTAAGTGTCTTTGAGTTTTGATTTTAAAATAAGAAGCTACACTCACGCACTCATACACAGACACGTACTATAAGGTAAAATGGGTGGGGTTTATTTTTGAGTTATTGGCAAATTGAAATTGTATTTCTTTTCGAGAAATGTGGGTGGCCCTGAAAAGGGCCTTTTTATTTTGGTGTAGGGGTGAGTTTAACCAATCAACTTTAACTGCCTTAAGCCTTTGCCACGGCCAAGGCCTACTTCTGATGATTGGGTTGAAATCACTAAGGGTGGTACGACAGGCTTAGTCACAGGGTTGGCGTGTTTAGCTCGGGAAGGTCGTATTCTCTTCGGTCGTGATAAAGAAGTCTGATACATTTGTTTCAGACTTCTTAACTCCGCTAAAATGTCCAACAGTACCGTAGCCGTTTGATTTTCACCCTCTTGTTTCTTTGCTGCTACTTCTTCTTGCTGTTGTTGCTGTTGTTTTTTTCTTACCTCTTCTTGTTGCTGTTGCTGTTGCTGTAGGAGAAAAGCTTGTTCCGCTTCCTTTTGTCGTTGCATAAATTTCTCCAATTCTTCTTTCTGTCTCTGTCTAAAATTCTCCACTTGCGGTAATGAAGAAGGTAACGAAGGTTCCGGAACAAATTCTTGCGAGGTAAGAAAATCCACAAAATCCCAATGTACCTCTTCTGAAAGTAAGTCCGGGTTCCCTTGGGCAGTCTCCCCTGCTGGTGCACCCCAATGGATCGTTTTCTGAGTTTCCGTCATGTTGAATCACTGTCGCATAGATTGACTGCACACAAGCGCTAACGAATCTATATAGACCACGTGACGTCACAGACTGCTCTCTTCGGATTGGATGCGAGCTGACTGAATTTTGTAACGCGTGTTCGGATTGGTGAATGAATTCAATCCGTTTCAATCCTTCCTGTACCTATAAACAAGCGCAGTTCACTGCATTGATTCACTTGTTCTCGTCGCTTCAAGATGTGGACCGATGTGCAATCTTCTACGCTTGTGTCTTCCATGATGTTCCGGACGGACATGCTCATGTATGTCCGATCCAAGTGGACCGTTGTCCAATGGACAAACACCAGCCTGTGGATACGTAGGATCTACGTTGAAAGACAAGGATGCCTGAAAAGAGTGCTGATTTACAGACCAACAGTGAGACGTAGCCTAAGGACAAGAAGAAGACCAATGCGGTACCATTTATGTTAATGAATACATTAACATAAACCCAAAGGCCCTTTTCAGGGCCAGCCATATTTCTCAAAAAGAGATAGCCTTTCCATTGCCTACCCCTTTTTTTAAATTTAAATTTAAATTTAAATTTAAATTTTGAAAAAAAAAAAATCCCATATTCAATTCCCTTTGTCCCTAGACAAACCCACACTATAGTTCCATGTTAAATTCCCCTTGTCGCTAGAGTGACCCACGATTTTTCTCCATGTTAATTTCCCTTGTCGCTAATCTGACCCACGATTTTTCGCCATGTTAAATTTCCATTGTCGCTAATCTGACCCAGGGGTCTCTGTAATGCTAATTCCCATTGTCGCTAATGTACCCCACCTTACTACTCATGTTAAAAAAAAGTTTCCACGTAATCAAGGCCCCTGGTGTATGCATTAGGGAACTATATGTCAAACGTGAATCATGGACACACGTTTAAAGTGTCAAAATGACATTAAAGACATGTGTAGTGTTCCTAAATAGAATAACTATTGAATATAGAATACATAGAATACATATTTTGGGAAAAGTGATGTTCCTTTACCTGGACATTGCGGTTACGCCCACGATCTCTGTTTTGAAACAAAGGGATCGAAGCATAATTTCGCCCGTCGAAGATGATTAGCTATTTTCTTCAGATCATCCAGTTTCTCCACGTTGAACACCTTACTCCGCTTAGCATCTGTACCAGAAGATATGGGTCTACGTACAGCATTGGTTTTACTTATCTTTTCAAATAACCAGCGTAGATGCTGGACAGATCTAAGTCCGTGTCCCATTCGCAGATCTATGTCCGTGTCAATAGCAATTTGGTGCGCTTTATACATGGGTACATATGATATAATTAAAAACCCTAATGAACCTTTTCGAATTTCCACCGTATCCTATGCAGTACCACGTTTTGCGACATATTACGTACAACGCACAATTCATCGGTCATCAAATTTTCCTCAACATTCCGAGTAACAAATACTACTCCCGACTTGGAGATATTACTCGGAATTGACAATTATAGCCTTTTGATTGGTCATGATATACTTGGGTAATATTTTTAGTTGAGTCAAGTTTTTGGTTAGAGTGGCTTTGAAACCTACGCTGTACGCTTTTTGAGGACGAGTTTGTAGGCAACAGCATGGACAGAATTGCAAGATAGACTTGACACAAAGTAAATTTAATTGTCTAAATTATTCAGTTTTACCAAAGATGATCGAAAAACAAGTAAAGGCTTTTGGTAAAAGCAAACACATGACTATGCATTGAAGGGCATGTTGTTGTTATTTAAAGATGAGAATTGAACGCTGATTATTTTTTAACTCCCGTATAACGACAAATTTGATCGTCAACTTGCGTAAAAGCATTTTTTTTTTGTCAACTCGAGTATATGTCTGTAATAACAGTATATTTGAGAAAGAGAAATACATAGCAAACATAAAATTATTAAAACTTACAAAACTTTGACTTTTTCCTATTTAAATTAGTAAATGTAGAAAATGTGACATTTTACAAAACTATTGAGTGTTTTCATCTAAAGCAGCTTCAAGGAAGTTCAGGAGAATTGCATTTAAGCGTAATACTTGGTTCCGATGAATAAGTTTTCATGAATATTTTATCTAGAACGAGGAAAATGCGTTTACTGCACATGGGAAATCGAGTTCCAGATCATGCCATCTGCGATTTAGCACGACTTCTTTATTTGGTTATAAAGTATAAGTCAACACTTTATTGTCTTGATAAGGTCCTCTGTTCAAATTATATCAATACTTCATTGTCTTGGTAAGGTCCTCTGTTCAAATTATATCAATACTTCATTGTCTTGATAAGGTCCTCTGTTCAAATTATATCAATACTTCATTGTCTTGGTAAGGTCCTCTGTTCAAATTATATCAATACTTCGTTTCTTGATAAGGTCCTCTGTTCAAATTATATCAATACTTCATTGTCTTGATAAGGTCCTCTGTTCAAATTATATCAACACTTCCTTGTATTGATAAGGTCCTCTGTTCAAATTATATCAATACTTCATTGTCTTGGTAAGGTCCTCTGTTCAAATTATATCAATACTTCGTTTCTTGATAAGGTCCTCTGTTCAAATTATATCAATACTTCATTGTCTTGATAAGGTCCTCTGTTCAAATTATATCAACACTTCCTTGTATTGATAAGGTCCTCTGTTCAAATTATATCAACACTTCATTGTCTTGGTAAGGTCCTCTGTTCAAATTATATCAATACTTCATTTCTTGATAAGGTCCTCTGTTCAAACTATATCAACACTTCCTTGTATTGATAAGGTCCTCTGTTCAAATTATATCAACACTTCATTGTCTTGGTAAGGTCCTCTGTTCAAATTATATCAATACTTCGTTGTCTTGGTAAGGTCCTCTGTTCAAATTATATCAATACTTCGTTTCTTGATAAGGTCCTCTGTTCAAATTATATCAATACTTCATTGTCTTGATAAGGTCCTCTGTTCAAATTATATCAACACTTCCTTGTATTGATAAGGTCCTCTGTTCAAATTATATCAATACTTCTTTGTTCTGACAAGGTCTTGAATTCAGGTTATATCAAAACTTCATTGTCTTGACAAATTCATCTATTCGATCGCCGCTTCATTATTGTTTGATCATCGTTCTTTTTGCAATTATTGTTATCCTATTTATGACGGACTTTCTTTCTCTGATATTATTTGAACTTGAAGTCTCTGCATTCGTTTATTGTAGTAGTAGTCTGAGCACAAAGATTAAAAAATGCATTTCTGTTACTTGATAAGTGGTCTTGAAAGCGAGACAAAAGACAGACAAGATGGAAAAGATAAAGAATGTTTGAGCGAGACGAAAGACAGACAAGATGGAAAAGATAAAGAATTTTTTGTTAAATATTTCAATTATATCGTGTCCCATTTGTCCACGACTATAAGTTGTAAACAGAATATTTACGTAGCAAAGGTTCATGGCCATTATTGTTGACAGGCTAGGCTTTCCACTGTAAATCTACACATTATATTACAGTGTAAGGTCAAGTGAAAATGTGTATAAATTGGTATTTGATAAACAAAGGATTCCTTCCTCATTTAGATCAGTCTTTCAGATATAATTCTAGATGAGTTATTTATTTAAAAGATTCAATGGAATTACCTTAGAGCTCAATGATTCACTCAAAGGCACTATATAATGTATCACTGTGTTCTATCAGAACATTAAGACTATCTGAATTTATTCGGAATATTATATATTTTGAGAATTGCCATAGGACATACACGATTATATGGTTGTAATTGACCACACTGCAAGGGTCTCTTGGCTTCACTTTGTATTGCAGAAAAATCAAAGAGCTTGTTGAGTACTCTTAGATTGTTAATTTCACTTCTTTCTGTGACATATTTAAAGACCTGATGTTGTAACAGAATTTAATACTGAAACAAGAATGGTGTTTAATTATTTTTTTTCTTTTGACTTTTTTTTTACAATCTTAAATTCAGTGAATACCAGTACAAACCCCAGGAAATAATAAGCAAAGTTACGCTGAAAGTCTACGGTATGAATACTCGTTAATATGCGGAAGGTGGCGGAAACTTTGAGAATATAGGAGAAAAATGGGGTCTGTTTTACGATTGGTCTTGCATATGTCCGTCCACTATCTTCAAATCTTTGTTGTGGAGTTTAAATTTTACCTATTTATTTGTTATTGGATGTAGGGAAATTGGTTTGGTTCGGTATTGTAGATTTAACGACAATAATCAGCAGGTTGTAAATGCCGAACAGTATATTTCGTGGAAGAAAAACCCTTGAAGAACCATCCACCCAAAGAAGTTACTGGCAAGCTTTCTCACATACCCACGTTGGCCGAACCGAAACTTAAATTAACGCAAACAGTTTAGTCGTCTGTGAACTGTAAAGGCGAACGCCTTAGACCACTCGCTCCCCTCCCCGGGGGGTGGGGGGTGGGGGGATGAGATTGTCTAAAGTCAGAAGATGATCTACACATATATGCATCCTTCAATCGTTACGATCTGCAAGTTTGTTTATTTTATAAAAATAAAATATCAATGCACCTCAGAATTACAACGAATGGAGGAATCCGTGTCTTCTGGGCACCTGTCTAGTTTTTATGATGAACCACATTTATGCAGCTTCAAAAGAATTTGCCGAATGTAAACATTTTCATCTTATAGACGATCGTATATAATTTTATTTTTAAACACGATATGAAAATTTGTGCAGAGCAATATACTGTTAGACGAAAGTTTAAAAATGTATGGCATATACACTGACCTTTAAATACGTATCATTGAAATAATTTTAAAATAAATGTCACAAAAATTCATAATACTTACCTAATCATAATAAAATAAAATATCCACATTTTGCAAGCCAGCCTTTTCTAGCGAAAAAAGACGCTAACCACGTCTTTTTGCAATACAAGTTTTAAAACAGCATCACTATATTACTAACGTCTGCTTGTCGAGAAGAACGTCCGACAAGATCGGTATCCGTATGGATAGAGGGACTCTCGTGATTTGTCAGTTCCTACCGGAGCAGAAGTGCATAGAATTCTAGAGACGTACCCGCAGGAGAGGCCCAAATGAGGTTGTGCAATATTGTGTATTATCGAAGAAGCATTTCTTACTCCCAAAATTATTTCCTTCTTTAAATACACTTCCGGATCATAATATTTTATGAGAATACGTGTAATCGGCCGAGCATATTTCAAGTATTGTTGTGCATCTATATAGTGTGCTCAACTTTTATCCATGATTGTAGATTGTAAGGGTCGTTTGTAAACAACATATTACATGGCTAACTTGTGTCAATGACTAGTTTATACTTTTAAGATCATAATCATTTGTAAACATGTTTACTTTAACTAGGGTTCAGGTCTTTGGTTTTTTCCCTTCGAAATACTTGATTTATATAAACACATTGACATAACCTTTTGACCCATATCCTGGTAATTTTAATGTGTCTTAGTCTCTTTTTTTTTATAAATAAGGTTGTTTACATCAAGATTATTTATTCGATACAAATTATGAATTCATATTTTATCATCTGTCTAGTGGAATCACGTTTAGTAAAGTTCACTTATAATTTGAAATGAAATTATTTATTTACATTGTTCCTTGGAATTACAAAGAGCTGTTTGACTTTTGGACTAAAATACTATTTTGGGATTTTTGTGAATTCATTTAAAGACATTATAGATCATATAATTTTAATACAGAAAGAATACTGGTACATCGGGACATTCAATACTATTGATACATCAGTACATTCAAGAATTGGAATTAATTTGGAATATTATACACTTTTGGTTTTTTGATAGAACTGTAAAGATTATGACTTAATTCACAAAAACGGGAGTCCCTCTACAAGTTGCAGTTTATAACTTTGAGAATGAAGTTATTTGTTGAATTTGACGAAACTTCCTGGTTTTGATTTTCTGGGTTATTTAGTTGAAGACAACTGATTCGTAACAATACCACATTAGTTCTGTAACGGGACCTTGGTGACGCCTTGGTACGAAGGGTCCAAATGACACGGTTGTTTCAAGGTGAAAATATGATTTCTCATAAGCGAGTGTCTGTTCTTACAAACGAAACCAGGGACCATCTAGATAGAAACTGAGTCATCGTGGCAGATCTGCACATAGTTGGGTCGACAGATAATGCATGAATTCACTGATTCGCTGTTAGGTCGGAGTGAGTAGGAACCAAGTCTGTTATGAAAAATAGGTGTTTGAGGATCTGCACAGTGATTTGAAATATATCTGGTTCTACCGTGTCAGAACCGACGGTAGGTTCCATTTCGGACAAACGGCTAAGGTCTTCAGTCGTAAGAAATCAAAACTGGTTTGTGGTCGGTGGTCTTGGGCGTGGCATGTGTTATCCCTTCTAAACGTGTCGGAAATCATGACTGTGATTGGAGCAAACGTATCGAAAAGGCAAAGGAGGAAGTTAGCTATCTATGTTATAAGTCTCTTAAGAAAAGTATATTTATCTGCTCCAACCACTGTGAAAACTCTCGGTTTCCCTTCATAGACCATTTAACTTTCAGAACACCAGGTCACCTGGCCGATTAATTCTGTCCACCACTTGCTTTTTTTTTCTTTATCGGAGGATTTGTTGCTAGAGCCAGCTGAGCAGGTTTAGCAGACGTTTTTGGTGGGGTTTGGATGGAAAACCTGCATGCACAGTAGACGAGTAGACGGTAGGAGTTGATGAAAATCGCCGCTCGAGTCTGATAATAGTGGATCCACAATTTTATAATTTCGGGCAGCAGTCAGCATTAGTCTACATTCGGATTCACTTTGTTTCTAATGAAATAAGTAACAAGAGGAGGATGGGAGAATGAGTCCACAAGATGTCGACCTCAACGAGCGCCGATTAAAGTAAATACTGACGGGTGAATGGAGCATTCAGTGTGGATAGGTTTATTCCTTTTTGTTAGGATGCTATGCCTGCATGGGGTATGGTGAACTTTAATGTGGATTTGTCAACGAGGACTTCGCTCAAGATAGATCCTAAAGAAGAAGTCATATCTAGGGACAAGGTTCCTTCATATCTTTTGTGATACCTAACAACAGTTGAGAATTTGGAAAGAATTAGGACGCCCTTTGTAGATTACTTATCCTGCACAACAGAAAGGCATTTGCTACGGTTGACATCTCCAGTTGCTGAAGGGACCAAAATCTACTTATTGAAATTAGGGCAGGAGATAGGTACCCCAGCCAGTCTTGCTGGTTTAAATTCAAACCATGGACATGATGCCAGCCAAAAGCCAATGAGTCCTCCCATTTGCCGAAACAGGACCTCATGTAGTCCAAAACAACTGGGTTACAAAGGTCAAGTTTAAAAGTTACATGAACAGGCGGCCTGAGATGAGAAAATACGCAGCATAGCCTCGAAAACACGAGAAGAAATTATTGGGCTGAAATACGAATGAACGACGCCACAGACATAACAATCATGAAGCGCTGTGTCAGAATGAAAACCGAGATGTCTTTGTTTATAAAGAATGTGGCGAAGCAAGAATAAAAAAACAAAACAATTCAATGCCTTGGTACAAAAGATTGCTAAATGATTACTTTTGGAGGAGGTCGTCCAGGTAATTCGATGTTGGGGAGGTGGAAGTGATTCTGAAATTGACACGACTCTACTATGATTTTCATGGACACTCTGTGTGTGTGTGTGTGTGTGTGTGTGTGTGTGTGTGAGAGAGAGAGAGAGAGAGAGAGAGAGAGAGAGAGAGAGAGAGAGAGAGAGAGAGAGAGAGAGAGTGATGTACATATACTTGAAAGCAGAATTCAAGAATTTCTGGAAGATCTGTGAATGGGTCTTTCGAAGGTCTAGGTTGACTGCAAAATGTTCCTCTTGAACAGCACCGATCTCTGCAGCTTAGGTGTACAAATGCTTAGGTCAATGACAAGAAGAAGCTTGTCATGGACTTTGGGAAGTGGGAAAATGTGGACTAAATTCATGAGGAGTATGTTGTGAATGATATATGTCCTTTATGTAAGCATGTATATCCTGCCGTAGTCCGGGCGAGTTCTTTTTGTCGAGGACTTTAAAATGTTTTGAAGGAGTATTCTGTCTTACAGAAATTAAACCGTCTCCATTTACCACTTTGTTTCCCATTTTATTTTACTTTTTCGTCATTTTTGAAAATCACAAAATAGCAAAAAACTGAATTTGAAAAGTTTTGTATTCCCTAAAATATATTCAAATAGCCATAGGGATGGTGGTGGTAGTAAATTAACTGAGTTTTCGACGAATTCAATGTCTTTTTAAGGACAAAACCATAGTTTTGCAATTCAACGAGTTTTCAAAATTCTCAAAATCAAAGATTGTTTATAGTTTGTACAACTATGCTTGTTGCAAAACATCTGCCTTTTGTGGGTATTTAGAATGAATGTAACAAAGAGAAACAACGATAACTGGGAAGGTTGAGGAACGTAATCCAAAAGCTACAGGCATTTAACATCATGTCCCAACCCGATCAGATTATCCTGAAACCAGGACGACTAGTCCTAACGTTAACCTCTTAATGCTGAGCGCCAAGCGAGGCAGCTGTTAGTACCATTTTTTAATACAAATCTTTGGTATGACTCGGCCGGAGATCGAACCCACGACCTCCCGCATCATAGGCGACACGCTCTAACCAGTATGCCACAGGATGGGTTACGAGTTTGTGCAAACATCACAGGTTCTCAGTGTAGTATCTCCCATTCCATTCTACAATAGAAGGTTTTCCTAACCTCGGTGTCAGAAAAAGCCATTTTCTGCGGCAAAGAGGCTGTCAGAGAGAAACGGGTCCACAATTAGTATTCTCCACGTTTTGTCACGATTTGCTCTGGGAAAATGGGCCCTCAGGAATACAGTTTGGATGACAGTTTCTTTCGAAACCAAAAACAGAATTTGAGTTTGCTTGGTATGCACGAGGCAAACTTCTTTGGTGGTCCGTTTCCTGGCCTCTTTGTGGTGTCCTTGGAAGCATGATTGGCTTGAAGATGTAAGGTTTATATTTGAAAAATGCCTTATGGTGATCTTCACGCAGTGCAAATGAGAATTCATCTCTCTCTCTCCTCTGTGAGCTGGGGGTTGATAAAAACAATGAAGGATTTGGAGAGTGAATGTTGAGATGCTCATGAGCTCAGTGCAAGTTTGAATCCCATATTGTCAGCAGTGTGTCTTAATAGTGGGAACTAGATTATGCTTAGCTTACGGACATGAAGCCATGTAGACCATATATGGTATGGAGCCCATAGCCATGACTTTGTGAACCGGTTGTTGCATGTGAAGGAAAAGGTTCCGGTCCACATGTACAAGGAGACTAATTGGGGAAAGCCAGTATGTGTATTTTGTAGAAGGACAGTTGGAGTTGGAAAGGAGTGATGCGTGTGAGAAAGGACTTTGAAGTATGGGTCTGAAGTTACCTTTAAAAAAAAAAGTGGATTGATGGAGCGGAAAGAGGAGATCAAAATTTTGAAGACAGCACTGGAACACCCTTTTCAGTGGATGTTGGGGAGGCAGGGTCTTCCCTGGCCAACACTGCACTGAGTACAAAAGTAAGGGCCTGTAAACATCTTTGAAAAATTAAGGTGTTGGTCAACATAGAAACCTCTGCAATGACAACGACCAATAGTCATGGGGAAGCAGGTTGTCCGGGATGATGAACATGGCTGGGAGTCTATACATGTGGGGAAATGTTAATCTCCAGGCACTGACTTTAATTATTGTCAGATGCTGCTGATGGGTACTGGGTCTCCAGGGTAGGGAAATCACCGTAACTAGTATTAGGTCACAAAAGAGCCATCACAAGTGATGAGACTGTCTGGTGCTGGGCCGCATTATCTTCATGTTCAAATATTGGATAACATGAAAGATTTGACCACCAAATTGATGTTGGTTGCGATATGCATCTATATTATATGGATGAAGCTGGAAGTGGTGTATCCAGGTGTTAAATGCTTCTTGCATTTTGGGTCCGGGACTGAATTTGTTTAGCGCAAAAATGATTTAAAACGTGTATGACAGCTACAAGTGTGATGCAAAGTATCCGATAATCTTGTGTCGGCATCGCTTTAAAAACTCTTGAAGATATTCATGTCATGGTGTTATTTATGACAAATTTAGAAGAATTTTGATATGCAATTTTTGAGAAGTCTTTTGAGTTGTTTTTGAGTTTAGTATCAGTGATCATATCTGATGTAAGATACATCATTTGAACGAATTTAAAAGACCTTTATGCTGGATGCCCTTTCGTCATACTTAGTCAAGTCTGTTTAGTGGTTTATGAGAAGTTTGCTTTCAAGGCTTTCCTAGTGTCAATAAAAGGTGTTGAGATGCAATTAGACTGTGGTTACACAGATGTCATCAGCCATGTTCCGATCATTCCCCTGGTGTTTCACCCCTTATCTCTGTACAACCTCCAGATAGTTGGGAAACTGTTGATCAGACATTGCCCATCTTTGTTGACTGCCAGTTTCGTTCTTCATGTTTCAGCCAGATCCAATTGGACACTCTTCCTGCTGCCTTGATCAGTGTCCGTTTTCCATCATCTTCCCCTTATTTCTAGTATACTGAGCATACTACAGGTCGACTGTGAAGTAAACCTCCTACATCCTACTTCCACCAGAAAGACTTATATTCTCCATTATTTTTCTCTATCAGATCCTGGAACTTCTCAATCTTCCTTTCATATACTTCTTCCATTTGTTCTTCCCATCTGTCTGTCAGTTTCATCAAACTGATCCTATTTCCAGTCACAGACCATACGGTGTCTGAACAAAGCAATGTCTGCACAACTTCCGGAAATTGGGGTTTTCCCAGGTCTTCTCTCCAATGACTGTTTCTTGGAATATTCCAGCACTGTTTGTTGTTGTAGATTTCTTTTGTCTCTTGTAACCAAATTGGATGAACTAGGAACCTGACCTCCCCGAGTTTTGGACCTTCCATAATTTTTTCTCCAAAATGCAATCTCTTTCCAAACCTGTGTATGGTCTCCATCTGCATCACCCTTGGACCAAGGCAACCCGATTTGATGATAGAAAGTGCTGTAGTGTAGCTCATTTCTGGCATAAGAGGCATGTAGGATCATGTCTGGTTCCATCTGTATAGATGTGCTACCGATTTGAGAAAATCATACATGGACTGAAGCAGGAATTGGGATTTGC
The DNA here is from genome assembly GCA_028554795.2 of Sinohyriopsis cumingii. Lineage (NCBI taxonomy): Eukaryota > Metazoa > Mollusca > Bivalvia > Unionida > Unionidae > Sinohyriopsis > Sinohyriopsis cumingii. The sequence continues at coordinate 120,188,248 of CM068835.1, read as the reverse complement.
TATGGTTTGTATTACCAAATGTCTATGTGAGTTTCCTCTCTGGTAATTGCCTTTGTGTCCAGATTGCTTGGACTGCTCTTGCTGACCTCTTTTCAACCATACCTCTATGAATTTATTCCTTGACCATGGTAATTTGGTCTGTTGGGCTTGATGCAATCCATTTTTCAGATTTCCTTGAACTGATCCTTTATCTTCCTTTATTTGTAGCCCAATGATATCTATATGCATCAGTTTGCTCTCAGCTACATTCTTGCTAATGGACCACCTTCTTCCTGTCCTAACTTTTATTCTTGCTCCAGTTATGTTCTCATCCTTTCAATCCCTCAAATTTATCAGGTGTTTAGCATTGGCCACCTTGTATTCCTCAGCCCGTAATGTTAGAGGCAGCTGTAGTTTGCATGACTTAACATAAATACCAATACTGGCAAATTATGGAGGAACACCTAGCCATCTTTTCAGATGTATGTTGATAACATATTCTAGTTTCTTGACTGTGCTGATAGGGATTCATTCACTACAAGTGTCCATGTGAACCTTGGAAGAAAACCATGCTAGCAGTAATGTTTGAAGGTGGATTGGCATCATCAGAAAAGATTTGAAAGGCCTTCATACTATGATGTTTTTTTCAAATTTGTCAAGTTTTGTTGAGCAGCATTTGAGAAATCATTTTGAAATTTTTTCTAATTTTAGTAAAAGTGGACATATCTTGTGGTGGATTGGCATTACTGAACACATTTGTAAGCCTTCATGCCAGGATGCTTTGGTCATGTTCCGTTTCTTGAGAAGTTGTAAACAGCAATTGTAAACAGATAACTGCATGTACAAATGACCACACCATAAGCATTATCGCCAGATGCGCTAAAAATATTTATACCAAAAAGCACCTCTTTCATCTATTGTGTATGCAGATGATGCTTTACACCAGATTACTGGTGAAAGGTCATGCAATACAAAACTATCATCCTTACAATTTTCATAGGGTCTGGATAGTGCCACTGAAAATGACTTGGTTTGATTCATGGTTCTGGCTTGTGTAAGATTGTCCATCAAAAGTTGGTGGTATTACCTTTGTTTTCTCTCTATTTTGGTTAGCACATTAAAAATACATGCCAAAAATTATCCAAAATTTATCTAAAAATACATGTAGATAGATATGCATATGAGAACAAAATGTAGGGTATCAAATGATGGATGGAAAAGTATCCTTTTTTGGCTAGATATGCTAACAAGGTCGTCCCTATAGTCAGGGTCCTACCAATTCCAAATCGCGCCCATATATAGTTTTGGAATTCAGTTCAAAACCAGCAGAAAGGCCTGATATTACTCACATCACTTGCATAACTCATCAGCTGACCATATCACAAAGCAGGCTTATGGAAAGAAAACCTAGATAAGCTTTATATCATACTCATTTTACATGTCTTACTGCATCCCAACAAAAGTTTGTTCAACAGATAATGGTACAAATATGCAGTCTCTTTTCATAAATGAAGTCATCCAAGATCTGGATAATGTAAATCATTTACAGAGTTGTATAAAACTGGATGAAAAATCTCGAAGAAAAGTAACATGCTTGGCCAATCATACATCCCATTAATATGCACCAATCTCATTTATTTACAGACAGTGTATTTGACAAGGACAATACAAATTTACAGTGTAGCAAACTGACTGGAATTCATTCTATCAAGTAGTAACATAGTAACAAACTCAGCCAATCACATAAAAGATTACAACATTAATATGCATAGATCCTACTCCAAATCAAACTGCTCAACATCTCACCCAATCTGATACAAGGTTGTATCAAATAAAGTGCATGAATTTCACTCATAACCATACTGAACCAACGTTTTAACACATTAACCCCTAGTGACGACTTTACGGGGCAGGAGGTAGTAGCCTACTGCCGAGCTCTGTAGCATCATGATCATGCAAGATACACTAAAGTGGGTGGTATTATAGAAAGGTAGACAGATGTAGCTCTACAATGATACCAAATAATTTGGAATATCTAGTTGCACTACAAAACACAAATAGAAAAACCTCTTTTTCTGGACCCGACTTTTTTTAAACGCAAAATACGTCCTTGGTCGGAATCCCATTTTGTGTCTGATTTTAGACTTTTTGGTCTCAGATCTAAGGCAAACCGCTACGAACTGCAAACAGACAGATGAGCCTTTGCAAAAAGAATGATAAGATGGGCATTTGGAATAAAGAGTGGTCTCCATGCAAAAATAATGGCTCCATTTAGCAAAAAAAAAAAAAAAAAAAAAAAAAAAAAAGTAGGATAAAATGGGCATTTGAAATAAAGAGTGGTCTCGATATGAAAATAATGGGTCCGTTAAGTAAAAAAAAGAAAAGAGAACTCCAACTTTTACCCTTCTGCTCATGCACAAGTGAAATAGCCAACAAAAAATGATGTTTCTAACACAACTAGGCAGTATGTTATTGAAAGATGACCGCAGATTTGGTGTTTTCAAGTCTATTCAGAAATAGCTTTCAAAATGTGTTTCCTACTCGATTTTCAGGCAAAAAGCTCCAGGGGTTAATGTGTTAAGACATGGGTCTGTTTACCAAGACTAATCAAAATCCTACCATAAATAGAGTTTTTGGAGTGGTAAAAAGAACAACTCCATAACATATGCAAGACCATTTCATAAATAAAATTCTTCCGATTTCTTGACAGTAATAGCCTATTTCCCCAAGTTTTTTGTATATAAAAACAACTTGTTCATACATACAGCCTCTCAAATGTTAAGAAGCTCAGCCAATCATATTCAAGATCACCTTTTTAATATTGTTGGATCTTGCTCATAATAAAAAGCATTATATATCTTTATGTGAGCCAAAATTGACTCGCCATGCTTTCCTGAGTGGTAATAAACCAAGGCGATCAGATGCAAGATAACCTCAATGCATAGATCTCATTTATTATAAAATTTCCCCAAGGTCTTGATGATAGAAGCACATATTCCAAGTATGATCAAATTCAGATCAGAAATAAGACTTCCAGGAGCGGTAACAAGCTTAGCCAATTAAATTCACGATTACTACTTAATATGCATGCACTTTACTCATTATCAAACTTTCGAAGATCTTCAAGATACGAGCATATATTCCAAGTTTGAAAAAAATGGGACCTCAGATTGGTACCATCTGCACTTAGGACCAACCAGACAATATAAGAAGCCTCTAAGTGAAAATGCCATGTTGACAATCCATTTAAGAGCATCAATAAAAAGATTTTCAAGCTGGCCAAAATTACAAACATATTGGATGTTGGATTGGCACCATTTTCATTTAGGACCAACTAGACGTCATACAGAAGTTATGATAACAAACTTGTGCTGATGAATGGACAGCCATCAATGGACAATGGACCAACCCAAAGCTCTTCTGGTCTATGACCAATACAGCTAAGGAGGTTAAACAATCAGATACAAGATCACCTCATTAATATGCATGAATCTCATTTATTATTGAACTTGTCAGAAATTAAACGTTTTTAAACCATATTCCAAGTTTGACTGAAATTGGATTAGAAATATGGCATCCAGAATGGCAACAGCAATTGCAGATGGCATAGCACATAATGGGCAGGTGAACTACTGTATATACTGTACAGGGTTATATGTCAAGTCAAGACAGGTGAGCTACTGTATACACTGTATAGGGTTATATGTCAAGACAGGTGTGCTACTGTATACACTGTACAAGGTTATATGTCAAGTCAAAACAGGTGTGCTACTGTAAAACTGTACAGGGTTATACGTCAAGTCAAGACAGGTGAGCTACTGTATACACTGTACAGGGTTATATGTCAAGACAGATGAGCTACTGTATACACTGTACAGGGTTATATGTCAAGACAGGTGAGCTACTGTATACAATGTACAGGGTTATATGTCAAGTCAAGACAGGTGTGCTACTGTATACACTGTACAGGGTTATATGTCAAGACAGGTGAGCTACTGTATACACTGTACAGGGTTATATGTTAAGTCAAGACAGGTGTGCTACTGTATACACTGTACAGGGTTATATGTCAAGTCAAGACAGGTGTGCTACTGTATACACTGTACAGGGTTATATGTCAAGTCAAGACAGGTGAGCTACTGTATACACTGTACAGGGTTATATGTCAAGTCAAGACAAGTGAGCTACCATATACACTGTACAAGGTTATATGTCAAGTCAAAGCAGGTGTGCTACTGCAAAACTGTACAGGGTTATATGTCAAGACAGGTGTGCTAATGTATACACTGTATAGGGATATATGTCAAGACAGGTGAGCTACTGTATACACTGTATAGGGTTATATGTCAAGACAGGTGAGCTACTTTATACACTGTACAGGGTTATATGTCAAGTCAAGACAGGTGTGCTAATTATACACTGTACAGGGTTATATGTCAAGTCAAGACAGGTGTGCTACTGTATACACTGTACAGGGTTATATGTCAAGTCGAACTGCAAACAACAAAGATCTGGATCTGGCAGAGCATAATGCACCTGGAGATCTGGGTACATGTTCTCTGTTGTACTGATTACACATAACAAATTGCACAGACCCAGACTGCCAGCACATTATGCAATGTCAAATCTGGATCTCTCCAATTTGCAGCCGGTATCATCTTATAAGCATGTATATATGGAAATTACACTATGTGAAGAAAGAAAAAAAGATTGAAACAAATGTAGACTAACAGGGCAATTTTAAGATTCTGAGAACTGGGTTAATGGGGTTTCATCTTTATTTTAAATGTTGTCACTGTAGCATGTTGTATAGAGTACTGCAAGAGTGTGTGATGGAGGAAAAAATAATTTGAAATTTGAAAGGTGTAAAGGAATTACATAATATTTTCATTGTGCCACATAATTAATTTACAAAATTAAATTGTACAAAACTGAGAACTGGTCAGATCCCAAATACAGAAAAATCATCAATCTGGACTGTTTATCCAGAAACCTCACTATCTGGATTAGTTCAATGTGAACAGAATTCCTAAACATTAATTTGCTCCGTAAATCCAAAAATTCATGTTCTGGATCAGGAAATCAAAATCAGGGACTAAAGTGTCAAATTATTATAAAACCTGCTTCGATAATCTGGAAATAACCTGTCCAAAAATAAGAAACTTCAAAAAATCGCTGATGAAAGTAGTCAGTCAGATAACACAGATTCACTATGCAAATTTGAAGGTGTGTCAAATTATCAATCTCTGATTGGTCAAATTCTAGTACTATATTAAAGTTATAAACTGATCACATGATAATGTGTTTGGAAAAACTTCAAGTTGCATGAGCATACTGTAACCAGCAATTGTATAACAATGTGTTTTTGCTACTCGTACAAATCGTGATAAAACTCTAAACTTTCAACATACGATTAATATATTATGTGCTTCATTAAGTCTCTTTGTTGTTTACCAACTATATGTAACAATCACAGTTCTATGACAGCTGTACAAATAAAGTTGACTGATTTAAACTTTGGACAGATTAGGGCTTCACTTCAGAATAAACTGTGATGTCAATTATTGGTTTATTAGCAGTTGTAACGGTTGTAAAAAAATACCAATAACAATAACTGCATTTTAATAGTTTATATTAATGCATTTCACCGTGAGAGATCAGTTTGTATTAGTTATACTTTCTACATTATTATGGCAACACAATCAAGCAAGCATAGATGAGAAGAGATATCAACCAACATAAAAAAGATTTGGTAGCACAAAGATAACCCAAAAGCTACCATTCAAGATACTGCCTGCATATTATATCTGACCCATCTTTAGACACTGACTGGCAAGTTGACGATTGCAGACATCATAAAAAACAGAGTCAAATGGTTTTCAGCACCTGCCAAATCAGCCGATCTAACCATCAACATGTGGTCCTCAAACACGTTGGTGCATATTATAATAAGTGAAATAAACACAAGATGTATTAATTTTAAAAAATTATTGAATATACAGTACATGTACAGCTAGCAAATACATGTACACTGTACAGTTAGAAAATACATGTACACTATAAAGTACATATACTGTACATGGTATGATGACTGCTTAAGATAAAAACGTGCATGATTCAATTATCTGAAAAACTCAATAATTTAGACATATTCACTGTGAACGACGGTGTCTGGGTTAACAAGGTTCCACATTATATGCATCAACAATAACAAAAACTTCACTTGGAAATGAGAGTGATTTTGTAATGATTGATTTATTTATACTCATATTCTGAAAATGAGTGATTTTGTGTGTGTGTCTGTGTGAAAAGGATTTTTAACGTAGCTTTAACAATTTTTCAGTCATATCTCTACGATGTCTGCAGTGTGGCAGTTTATAGTTATGTCTAGGACTGGGGCATCATGCTGCAGACATGTAGTATGATGTCCCACCCAGTCACATTATCTTGTGATTTTGTAATGATTTATTTATTTATACTTGTATTCTGAAAATGCATTTTGTTTAATTAGTGTAATTACTTGCTGAACAGTTTCCTGTAATTACTATCTTATCAACAGTATGCATCAGTTGACTGTAATTGCTATCTTAACAAAAGATGATAAACACTGCTTGTGGGTAGCATATGTTTCAGTACATTCATTGCAATGTGGATAATCATTAACAACAAATACATTTTATATCCAGACACACCTGCAACAGAAATCTTTTAAGTTATGTCAGTAATAATTAACACCTAGTCACCTTGAAATTGGTGACATGCATCAAAACAATTTTTGACAAGTCAACCTCTGAGAGCTGATAAGCTCAGCACGTTTTATTGGACCAGAAAATCAGCTACACAGTTTCAATGGCCAGCCTAATGTCCACATGCCAACCATTAAGCCTTTCAATGGCCAGCCTAATGTCCACATGCCAACCATTAAGCCTTTCAATGGCCAGCCTAATGTCCACATGCCAACCATTAAGCCTTTCAACGGCCAGCCTAATGTCCACATGCCAACCATTAAGCCTTTCAATGGCTAGCCTAATGTCAAACATGCCAACCATTAAGCCTTTTTCACCTAATTATGTATTACACTTTACTGTACATCAAGTTTTGTTTTTCCGATATATATTTACAGTGACTGTATATGACTCATTTCCAAGAAACCAGATGGGTTTCTTTATTTTGAAACTTTACTTCACATGTCCATTATACTGACAATCAAGTTAGATAGTGGACCTGTCTGAACTTTTAGAGAAAATGTTTCAAGATGTTGAGCAAAATGAGCTTTAACAGTTTGACTTGTGGATGAAAAATCTTAGAGCAGCAGTGTCTTTTTAAACTTCAAAACATGTCAGATCAAAAAAAGATAAATTGCCCATTTTGACATGATGCAGATCCAGGTTAGTAGCAAAATTAAATGTATATTTTTTACACAGTGTACTGCAATTATGGCACGTAATATATATAGATTACGCATTTTTATGCTCAGATCATGCTTTTTCTGCAACTTATATTAGCAAAAATTAGGCTTACACCTTTCTTAGGGTTGGCATGTATGCTAATGATTAGAAAGAAGCCTGCTCACCATCTGTGGTTAGGTTCAAACTCAAAAGTCAGTAAATAAAGTATAATTGCAAATATGATGATTCAAACCAATAACTTAATATCTAAATATAAATTCCTCTTTTGTCAAAACTTCAAACAATAAGTACTGTCATCATCACATTTTCATGAGAAAATGAGGCTGACTTTGACACTGACATTGACTAAAGTGATAGACTGAGAGTGTATCATAAAGCATAGGTCTGATAAATCAATGTGACAGTGGTAATTTTTGTGACAGAAGCATGTGGTAAATACTAAATAAAGATACTGAGTATAAAATGGACAGAACTTAAAAGTCAACTGGACATGGTTAATTTTGGTCCCTCTCAATTTGTTTTCCATTCCCTACAGGCAAGTACTTGCGAACTTTAACTTGACAGAGCTGAATCTAACTTGTCCCATGAATATGTCAAATGGATTTGTCCATCCTTGCATCTCGGTCAACAATAACCTTTAGTGCCAATGACAGTTCACTTACTATTTAATGGAAATTTCTGTGCAATAAACAAAGCTTAAAATTGTGACATACAAAACTTTGATGACTGCAAAAATCTGGATAAGCATATGGGGTATGAACTGTATATACAGGTGATGCTCGATTTACACAATAGTTAAGTTCCCGAGGATATGATGTAAATAAAAAATTAGCATAAATCAAAAGTAATTTTCCCATGGGATGCTTGTAAATTAAAGAAGTTCTTAGGCAAATTATACATCTAAGTATTAAAGTAATGATTATTTATGCATAATTTTCAAACAAATTAATACATATAGCATTTACGTGAGCTGCACATGAGTCACAGCATATGGCACCAGCAATGGTGTAATAAGGAGCATAGTGGTGCAAATTGAAATGTTATTTCTTTCATTATAAATGGTGTTAAAATGAAAGTGCATAAATTGAACTGGCATCACCTGAAACAATACCTTAAGTGAGCATCACCTGTAATTAATATGTCTTCAAAATCTTGTAACAAAATATTACACCCGTTGTGCAAATGATTAACATGTCCTTCAGCAAATATGAAAGGCCTGGTCACTGGCCTATGGGACAATGGTCATATGAAAGGCCTGGTCACAGGCCCATGGGACAATGGTCATATGTAGGCCTGTTTACTGGCTCTTGGGAAAATGGTCAACGGTAGGAATATTTACTTCTTGGAGGAATAAATGATTGTTTCCCAGGTGGTTTCATGCTCACAGTCTAGGTTATCTACTTCGTTTTCTACCCTGATCAGGTTCCCATCTGGTAATGAAAAAATAAATAAGACATCAATTTGAGTCAGATCCTTAAAATGAAAGACCAAGAAGCAGATCAAGTTTTCAAAACATAACTCCATTAATTTACATTATTATTCATTATAACAATAAAACTAACAATAAATCAAATAGAGCAATGACTTGTGCTTTTTTCATAGACTCTTGTATATTAAAAAAAATGAGCTGCACATAATATCTGCACAGTAAAAAATAATGAACATAACAAATACATCCATGTAATAAACTCCAAGACTGGACAAAAATGATGGGGAATTTGTCTAACAAAAAAAAGTCACTGCTGGCTTTCTCCTACAGTTGACATCATTACAAGATTAAATCTATTCAAACACAACAGTAAGAAATTCATTTATAGATCCCATGAATACTTGCTTATCAGTGATTTGCTAAGAGGTTTCAAAGGTCACTCCATACCTTGCAAATTTAGTCTGCAATGATGCAAGGGGCTTGATAAACTATTTGGATGTCAGATGAGAACATAAGAGCTTAATAAGCAAACACAAACAATGAAAACAACAAATCAGTAAGAAGTTTCATATCAACTGTAAAAATGGCAGAAGCCTAAAAAAATTGGCATGTAGCATGTGATTTGGATTTTTAATGTAGCTTTTAAAAACAAAAATCAGTCATAATGCTGTGATGTCTGCAGTGTAGCAGTTTATAGTAATGTCTAGCACTGGGGCATCATGTTCCACCAATCACATTATTCTGACACCAGGCCTACCAGTTCTAACACTAACCTCTTAATGCTGAGTGCCAAGCGAGGCAGCTGCTAGTACCCTTTTTTTCAGTCTTTGGTATGACTTGGCTGGGGTCTGAACTCACAACCTCCTGCATCTGAGGTGGATGCTTTAACTGCTAGGCCACTAAAGTGGTCCCAGTATGAAGTTGTAGTTGTAGTAGGGTTTAACGCCATTTTTCAGCACAAGATAGGCTATATATGGCGGCCAGTATAACTAGTGGAGGAAGAACCCTGCAAAGCCCCAGGAAGAAACACCAACCCAAGAGAAGCTACTGGCAAGCTTTCTCATGTACCCATGTTTGCTGAGCCTGAGACTCGAATCCATGCAGAAAGAGGTGAGATGGCAGTGATTGGAATGGTGAGTGCTTTAGACCACTCGGGCCACCCCCCACCCCCTGGTATGAAGTAAGACGACTCCAAAACTGGTCATGAACCACATCGATGGCTGATCGGCCTGTATGGTTGTTTCTGACAAAAATTCCATCTATTTTTTCCCCAAAAAGTTTGTCACATGAAATCATTCCTATAATCACATTTTAGGTACAATGAATACAATATACAGTGGGGGAGGTGAGCAAAACTAATTTTAATTATGTAATACTTACTCATGATTGTTGAACTTAATCTTTCCATAATGCAAAAACATTATCCATGCTAGATGCACCATCCTCCTGTTCTAGAAACTACCTGAACATGTGCATCAACCTAGTTTCATCTACATCATTGGCCCATGTACAATAGTATGTCCTCATTCTATTTTGGGTGGGAGGAGGGCATACAATACTGACAGGAAAGTATAACGTAATGAAAGTAAAGTTTTAATCCCCATAAAACTACAAATTAACATCCGTCATTTATTACCTGCCAAGGAGGGTGACTGATGGACTGTAGCTCACCCACCCAATCAGTTTGTGCCATGTCTACAGGACCAAGTGAAAAAATACCTCGACTCTGGCTTGCTAAGGACTAAAGATAAAAACAGAACGTTGTCTGTAATTTCCAAAATACAGCCATCATAATATCATTCAAATTAGAGTAATTGAGATAGGCCCCAGAAGCTGAGATAGGCCTTACTACAAAGGCTTTTATCCTCACGAACAAAAAGGTCTCTTTCAGTGAGATACCCATAGCCTCTTGTGACGGTGAGGGAAATCCATGTAGGGACAGTGGATGCTGAAATATCAGCTATGCTCCTCAAGGGAAAAATAAACCTTTTCCTAAATTTCACTATTAAACAGAAGTGCTCTAATTGGGCAGAGGTCTATTCTGATCATCCCCAGCACAGTTGTGAGAAAGACTTGTGGTCTCTTTTAAGAATGAAAGTACTGAGAAGAAAACCTGGCTGACATAACAAGGAAACAGAATCTTAATTCCTGTTAATGTGCAAACATCCCTCCTCAGTTGATAAAGTAGGTGGCTTGCTTCTTTTTCATCCTGATGCAACAGTTATAAGATGGTTCCATGAAGGATTTTCATCCAAGTCTATAAGACACATGAAAAGTTCCATCTTGGCATCAGTGAGCGAGACACTGGTCTCTGTAGTTCAAATAACTCTATATAACATTTGTCAAATGAGAATCTGTACAAAAAAACCTGACCTTTGGAGAAATTAAGTGTGTTTGAAAGGGCAGTTTCAGGACCTTTCATTGTAGATAACAATCAAGATTTCTTTTGAAAAGGATGGGTAGAAAATATGCAACTGCAGTAACGGATGGGTGGCTAGGAATAACACATTTCCTAGTGCCCCAATCCCTTTGTATTGTAAACCTAAATGCAGATCATCACCAGGCCTGGTCAACTTTGCTTAAAAACTTTGCCTGGCAGATAGATCACTTGTGTTGAGCCAAATGTGAAAGTGTAAAATCGGAGGATCAGTGTGAAAAAGAGTACCTCTGTGCCATGACAGTAATTCCTTCCATTGAGGTAACACACTGGGTTGGGCAATCATTGGGTTGAGGTGGTCACTGAACCATGTCCATGCATTTCCACTAGTGGTTGTATAACTCAAAATGTCTGGTTTAACTATCTACAATTTTCATTGAAAAATGCATGAATCAAATTACTTTAACACCATTCATTTTCACTGTTTACAGATCCTAATTATGTTGATTAAGACAAATATTTTTTTTTGTCTTCACCAAAAAAAAGATTCATATGAAATCATTTTAACACAAATTTTGCACAAGTTGAAATTGGTTAAGTCGGCAGATACCTGTACCTCAAATTCACAGGGATTACTGCCATAACTCTGTTGATAATCCAGGGTGCTTAGGCTAGACCTAATGCCATGGCTCAGAATTAAAATACTTTCTGTCTAATCATCAGGTGCGGAAGAAAGATCATGATGTTGAAATATGCATCCTGAAGATTGATGAAATCTGGCTCATCTGCAGGTCTGAGAGCATTCTGAACTGAGCCAGCAGTTTCCATCTTAAAGGTTTCCTCTTGCAGATATTTGTTTAGAGGGAAATATATATAACCAACCTCAGTTTATCAGAATATCCTGGAGTAGAATGCTGATGAACAGATGTTTAGAACCCTCTACTGCACCCATCGGCAGAAGGGTGTGCACAGTTTCTTTATCACATCTAACTGATGGAAGATGATGGGTGTCCTTGTGAGAGGAGAGAGTTCTGTGAAATGCTGATGTAAACCCTCCTCCACTATGGAAAGAACCCATTAATCTTTCAAGACATTCAACCAAAGCTCTGAAATTAGGGCCAATTGAACAGCAACTTGTATTAAAGGAAAAGGGATACACTGCAGGAGAGATCTGATGTATGTAGGTGCCCTCTTCTCACCCCTCCCCCAACCAGATCTCCATGCCTTACTCCTGCCCCTCCAGTTTCTCAATCTTGATTGAGAGTGGACTTATAAGAGGGCTGGCTACTTTGCTGTTGTGTTTGCAGAGTCTTCTTTTGAAAATCTTGCTCACCCCTGGCTCAGCTGGGCTGTGTTCATTTATTGGCAGGTTTCAACAAGTCAGTAACCATCACAAGGGACCTTTGTGATTGGTCCTTAAAATCCTGTGATGCAACAGTAGGAATGAGACCACTGAATAAAGTCTCAGATTCTAGGGGTGCAGTCCTAAGAAGATTTTTTTGCTATGCTCTAACAACACTTCGAAGACTCCAAAGTGACATTCCTATGGCAATGGCAGAACTCTGCTGACAACACCATGTCTGTTGATAAATGCATGCCTTGGTGTTTTTGCTAAAATCCCTAACAGCAGAAGTGGATGAAGTTTCTACCTTCAGTAAACTCAAGGAGAGAGGGATGACATCTTCCTAGAAGAAATTAATGTTACTACCAATAAGGAGGTAATAGATACATCCCAGCTCAGCAAATCGACTGCACTCCCCAGAATATAAGAGGGAGGAGTATCATCTTTTTTGACAAAGACAGTGTCTTCAAAGAAGGCAGCACCATCTGTAGTTAAGGGCTATAAGCTTGCTGGGATCAAGTGCATCCCTCCCCCTAATGTAGGAAGAAGGGGAAACACCTTCCAAAGAATAAGCATAGTAGTACCCCCTATGGGGGGTATAACTGAACCCTATTGTGGAGTGCACTTGCACGCCTCTTTCCCTCCCATGGAAGGTTCAATATTTTCCATGTACCTGAGATCAGGTGATGAGCAGTTCACAGTTTATAAAACCCCAAGAGGGTAATACATTTTAATCAAGTGCACCTGGAAAAAATCCTACATACAATGTAACATGAATTTCTGATTGATTTAATGTCTGAATATACATTAGTAAAATCTAGGATATAATGTACAAAAATGCTATCATTGTTAGTTCATGATTGTCTTTTCTAATAAGTGCCAGAAGAAAAAAACACATTTCTTAATTTTCAAATTTTTTTAAAAACATGTTAGAAAAAAATAAAAACATGTCTTGTGTATGAGGATTTGAGTATACTAATGGTAGTTAATGAGGATTCAAGTATGCTAATGGTGGTTTATAATGGGGATTTGAGTATGTTAATGGTTTGTGAGGATTTGAGTAGGTTAATGGTGGTTTTTAAAGAGGATCTGAGTGTGCTAATGGTGGTTTTTAAAGAGGATTTGAGTATGCTAATGTGGTTTTTGAAGAGGATTTGAGTACACTAATGGTGGTTTTTAAAGATTTGAGTATGCTAATGGTGGTTTTTAAAGAGGATTTGAGTATGCTAATGCGGTTTTCAATGAGAATCTGAGTATGCAGATGTGGTTTTTAAAGAGGATTTGAGTATGCTAATGGTGGCTTTAAAGAGGATTTGAGTATGCTAATGGTGGTTTTTAAAGAGGATTTGAGTATGCTAATGGTGGTTTTCAATGAGGATCTGAGTATGCAGATGTGGTTTTTGAAAAGGATTTGAGTATGCTAATGGTGGTTTTTAAAGAAGATTTGAGTATGCTAATGGTGGTTTTTAATAAGAATCTGAGCATGCTAATGGTGGTTATTAATGATGATCTGAGTATGCTAATGGTGGTTTTTAAAGAGGATTTGAGGATGCTGACGTGGTTTTAAAGAGGATCTGATTATGCTAATGGTGGTGTTTAATGAGAATCTGAGTATGCTAATGGTGGTTTTTAATGAGAATCTGAATATGCTAATGGTGGTTTTTAAAAACGATTTCATTATACTAAAGGTGGTTTTAAAGAGGATTTGAGTATGTTAATGGTGGTTTTCAATTAGGATCTGAGTTGGCTAATGGTGGTTTTTAAAGAGGATTTGAGTATGCTAATGGTGGCTTTTAAAGAGGATTTGAGGATACTAATGGTGGTTTTTAATGAGGATCTGAGGATGTTGATGTGGTTTTAAAGAGGATCTGAGTATGCTAATGTGGTTTTTAAAAAGGATCTGAGTATGCTAATGTGGTTTTTAATGAGGCTCTGAGTATGCCAATGGTGGTTTTCAATGAGGATTTGAGTACGTTAATGGTGGCTTTTAAAGAGGATTTGAGTATACTAATGGTGGTTATTAATGAGGATCTGAGTATGCTAATGTGGTTTTTAAAGAGGATCTGAGTATGCATATGGCAGTTGTCTATGAGGATTTGAGAATGTTAATGGTGGTTTCAAATAACGATTTGAGTATGCTAATCGTGGTTTTAATGTTGTAAATATACTATCTACTTTATTGATGCATCACTGGTAAAACTCAATTTGTGACAGTAAAACCACCATTAACATCCACCAATCCTCAAATATAACACCATTATCCCCATATTCTTCTGACTTCTTGCATGTCTGGTCTCAGAATAAATTGTGTAATCATGCAGGTCACCTCAGCTCAAATCCAGCCCTTGATTACAGATACTTACACAGGTCCAAATGTTGGTCTGAAACATGAAGACATGCAGGTGCTGCTTCACACTGATGTCCCTTGAAAATGACCAGTTGATGGAGTCTCACCTTTTTCAAACACTCCCCAAGGGATCTCTTACCTGAGTGTGTGGAGATAGGGGGGCAAAAAAAGGAGAGAACTAGAGCTGGCTGAGTTGATATTGTGACACTTCAAACCTTTTACATCTCATCACGGACCAGAAAATTATGATTGCTCCTCTTTTCTGTTCTTTTGGTAACCTATTTTTCATTCCTCATCGAACGCTTGCTAAAGGCTATTGAAGGCTTGAGAATAAATGCATTTTCTACGTTGGGAGTATGTTACTTCTTAAGCTGCACTTGTAAAGACATAAAGAATGTGGTTGTTGTGGACAAGGTAATTGCTTTTAGAGGATGTGTCCTTTCAAATAGGATCCATCCTTTCCTAGATTTGACTATGTAAAATGTTCCATGCTTGATCAATTAACAATGAAAGAAATTGGTCATGATGCATCTAGCTTTAAACTTACTCAAACAGTTCTTGTGCTTTTCTCTCCTCAGCTGTCTGCTGGCTTTCTGCCTGCAAGTGAAAACAAGTGAATTTAAAAAAAATTCTCCTCACATACAGTGGTGAGGTCACCACAAATTTACGCAGCTGTATAATTACTAAAAAAGAATGTAACAAAGTTTTATGGCTGTAACTTACAGGCCATTAGAGTAATAGCACACATGTCTGTGAAAATGGATCAATGACCTTGACAATATGAACGTGATTGTGATAAAAATGTCATTGATTTAAAAAACATTAGTGTACCATTGTTCATCCTCGTACTTCAAACAGCTTTAAAGTTTTAAAGCAGAAATTACAAGATTTAAAATACCGACACATGACCTTAACCTTCAAGATAGAACCCAAAATGTGGTATGCAACACATCTTGCAGTGACATTAGATAAGTTTACAGTGTTTCATCCATTTATTTCAAACAGCTTGTAAGTTATACAGCAGAAGTGAAAATGCATCTGAGACCTTAAAATATGCGACCTTGGCCTTGAAGAAAGCACCCTCATATGCAGTACAAAAAACACTTTCTAATGATAATACATAATTCTATAAAGTTTCATTCATTAATCTCAAGAGCTCTCAAGTTCAAGAAACAAAAGCAAAATGTGAAGGAAATTTAAAATACCGACTCATGACCTAGCCTCTAACACAGGACCACCCCAAATACGGTACACAACATATCTTGTAGTGATGATGATATACAAGCATCACAAGTTTGATACATTTTTTAAAAGTTCAAAAGTTATGGTATGTAAAGGAAAGTATGAAGGAAACCTTAAAATACTTACTCATGACCTTATGTAACATACCATCCAGCAATCATATACATGTATCTATATATGAACTTTCATTCTTTCTTTCAAATGGTTTTAAGTTCATAAAGTTAACAAGAGGCCCAATCAGGCTTGATATCATTTACCTGGCATAAGCTGGTTTATCAGGCAAAGGTAATAATAGGGCAGGTGCCTGAAGTCAAAAGACTTCCATGTCAGGACAATCTCCAACTATCTGATAGAAGCTGGTCATATCTTTAATGTTGTCTAATGTCTTTCCACTCTGAGTAACTCAGCTAGACAAGATGAGGAACTGGCATCTTTTGATGAATGTGAAAGGTGTTCATGCAAGAACTCTATCTAATATGTTTGCTCTAAGATGTTATGGCAACTGTGGAGAACAAGTAATTGTGTGAGTTTTTATTTGTTGGTTTTCCACTTGGTTGATTGGTGGCATGCTTGAGGAAACAATGTTCAGTGCACTCAATTTCATATAATTTCAAGACCTACTTACTTCCAAGGCTTCTTTAAACCAGTCATCTAATTCCTTTTTGTTCTCACTAACATGAACTTCTAGATCTCGCCCTCCTATGATTCTGGGCATACTGTTAGTTAATCCGAGGCTATTCTGGAAACAGAGTAACATATTATTATGGTTCACCGCCCATTTTTAGAGGGTTGCCCCAAAAGTAGAAAGTACACCCAACTGCTAACAACACAGACTGCGATCTACTATCAAACAGTGATGCCTAAAAAATTAAATAAACCCAAGATATGGCAGCAGATATGCTGGTCTCATAAAATCTAAATTAAAACAAACAATGAAGACCCCGATATGCTGGCACATTATGTTGCAGTGTTAAATGTGCCCTAGCAAGTTTTAAAATCACCATGACTAAAGCATCACAAAAAGATGGCCCAGTCTAGGTACGAAACAAAACTGCATTACAGCATAATTTCTCAAAGAGCAAAAACAGTGACTTTATAAATCTCAATCTCCCAAAGTTCTGGGAAAACTTTGCCCCTGCATGCCGACAAGAAACACGTTAAAGTCTAATGCACATTATATCTTAGTGCGGAAGCCATATATTTATGGATGACGTCACCTGGCTGTGTATGCGGAAGCCATATATTTATGGTCAAACGTCACCTAGCTCTGTGTGCGGATACCATATCTTTCTGGCACAGGACAGTGACATCTACGGCTGTCCAATCTAGGCCAATCATTAATTGTGTGCTAATAATAACAGGGAGATAGCATATGTAATTGTCTCAAAGATCATGGCTCTGCATCACTGTAACAGAATATCAGTGAAACAAACATTCAAACCGACTTATTTGCCCAGGAAAGTCTGTTGTCAACAGTGGATGTTGATGTAAACAATATTGTGGCTGTTAAGTAGTTGCAGTCTCGCAGCTGTCCCATTCCCAGTTGGCGCTGATTACTGTATATATGTATGGGATAGTACAAATTAGAATAAAGTTTGTTAGGGCTTTGTGTGGAGGAATAAATAGCAATACGCCGAGTTTTCCAAATTTGAGAATTTTCTGCAGGAATATACGTGTTGATATGAAAGTGTTCTGACACTATCGTATGTTGATATATAAGTGCTTTAACATGGCCATCCCATTCAGTAACAACTAAATCGAGCTTAAACTATATAGTAGCTAAGTTTATCAACAAGTCTGTCATGTACAGAGCCTTTTCTTAGCTTGAAAGGGACCAACCATTCATTTTACAGGGGTGCAGTGGGGTGTGTAGAGTGTCGACTCCAACATATTCCTTTCTTGCCCATCATTTAAAAAAAATAAAAATCAAAATATTTCTATCGCATTATAAAGTTCATTTTGCTCTGCTTCTCTCTCTCTCTCTCTCTCAGCAATCAAGCTGGAAAAAAAAAATGGAAAAGAGAGAGAGAGAGAGAGAGAGAGAGAGAGAGAGACATTCACTTCTTAATTTAACCCACTCTTACGACAGCAACGTGAAATGTATGTGACTTTGGAATCTAATAATCAAGGCCTTCATCCAACATCTGAACTTTCGACCCGGTAAAAATCTTTTTTCTCTCTCGTCAGTTCATTTTGTTTCGTTTTAACAGAGCTAGTTTCCAAGGTAAGCCAATGAACATAAAAAGTTTGATCTCTTTTTTTTCTTCCCCTCAAATGTTTGACAATGTAGAAATTAAGATATGTTACGATTGTTGCTGAGAAATTTAATTTCAAATATTTTTGGCAAGCTGCAATTATTAATTATTATTGAAAACCTCACAACTCCTGCTCCATAATTCATAATCAATGCAAAATATTTATGTTAATTTTCGGTAATAATGACTTTCAGGCCTCTCAAATGTACAGCTCCACTCTAAAGAAAACCTGATAACCAATATCACTATCATAAATGTGTACCGGACACAATAGCTCCCACGTGTTTTTAACTCCATCACAGTGTGCTCCTACAGTTGTTTATTTCTGCCTCACTTGGTGGTAAAGATCAAAGAGCTAACTTGGTAGCACACTGGCATTTTTTGGCTGTTTCACTACCATATATAACCAAAAATTGGTACACTACTCTTGTGTCGCAAGAAGACCCAAACTAATGGATGTGATAATATTGCTCTATCTGATGATAGTGCATTCAAATCATTCAGATGTAGACACTAGAATGTAAAAGAATTAAATACATCTATTTGGTAGGCCACTGACAGTTGTGGAAGTGAACACATTTTAATAGTATTTTTTTTATTTGAAAGAAAAATGTATATTTGTTTCGTTTACATGATGTGATGAAATAATAGTCTGCTGCAGTCGATAACAAACCTGCAGATGGATTTTGTGTCAGTTACTACATTTGTCACATGTATAGAGATAATTGTATTCATCAAATTTAATCTTGCAACCAACAGTAACTGCTTATAGAGATGTTTACATAAAAATCTGTAAGAAATCTGCCTTTAAACAATTTTCAAATGAGATAACTAGTTCTCTGTTAGTATGACTTCATTGCATAAACAGTATTCTCTTCACCCTAAAACATGACAAATATAATTGTTCTACATTATGAGAATTATTATTAATGCTGTATTTAGTTGGATAAAAGATTCTGCCAACAATATTATTTTAAACAGTCTTTTAAACCTTTCAAACACTAACATTACTTTTCGGATGCTATGGCAACCAAAGTAAATTTATAATTATTTATCATTTTCAGTAAGATTAGTATTTGTTCCTTATCAATGAACTACATAAGCGAATGGAATTATGTTTTATGTGGAGAAAATTTGTGAATAATAACTACATAAATATTGTACCATCTAAATTTTGTACCATATTCAAATGTAGAGACATGTTTGAAAGTAAAGTTTTAATTATCTAGCAGAGACCTAAAAATAATGAACTTAGGATATGTAATATGTAGAAACAAATTAACTGTCCATGTACACATTCAGAAAAACTATATCTGATGGAAAAGTATACAATATATTCGATTTTTTTTGTGGTCAAAAATTACGTTTCCACCCATTTTCTGTATTTGGTTGCTATGGTAACCATGAATACATACCAATCTCACCAACATTTTTAGTGTTTGCAATCTGCATGCATATATGCATCACTGTGTACAATTTCACAGCAATCTGGTTATAAATACTAGTTTTGTAGTAGTTATAAAGATTTGGCCCAAAAAGTCTATTGTTCTAAAACAATTCAGCATACACAGAGAGGGCAGTTAAAAACAAATCAGCACTGGCTTCAAGGTCATCCCAAAACAACGCAGCACTACCAGGGTTAAATTTGCTATGTTATCAGATCATAAATTGGTCTTTAGTATTTACTATATTTGTATAAATAATGATGTTCTAAGTAACGAATACTGCACAACATTAGGGAATGCATTCTCTCCCAATTTTTTCTTCTTTCATATCTGCCTTTTCAAATTTGGAAAGATATTACTCACTTCTTCTTTTTAATCAACGACTGATTTTAACATGAATCTCTTTCATTACCCTTTACAACGAATGGAAAAAGAGATATATTTATCTTTCACAATAGATACCTAATTCAGAAGAACACTTCTCACCAAAAATAACACTCTTTATGATGTAACATTCCGATATTATTACAGATGTAACATTGAATACTGGTTCTGATCAACTGAAATAACTATGTCTTTTCAATTCATAATTTTAAAAAAATAATCAAAGGGAAACACTATCCCCCCAAAATACTAGTTTTGGGTCTGTTAATTATGGGGAATACAAAACAAGCCACAAAGGAATAATACAGCCAAATATTCACATGCACACAACAAAGCAAAATCTGCAAGTGTTTTGTGCTGTATTAATGCAGTGCAGTAAGGAGAAATAACGCACAATTCTGATTATGCTGAATTAATGGAGGAAAAAGTGAGAATATACCAATAAATGTTAAATATTCAGAATAAAGTGCTAAATAAATAAACAACATAAATATTTTCTGCAATTATTATCCAACTAATGACCAAAAGAAATTTATGAAAAGAGGCTATTTTTTAAAACTCCTGTGCTCTATTTTTGAATATCTGAAAACTTGATCATTCTTAAATACTAAGGTATTTTAATTTCTATGCTACAAACAAAAACAATAAAACACAACTACAACAACCAATTTTACTGATTGTATATAATCTCATTTGTTCACCTTTTTAAACTTCTTGAAATTTTTCACCAGTTTTCCTCTCCATCTGACATAGTCTTTGGGACATCCCTCATCAGTAACTACAATGGGAACTGGCCGTATCTTGACCAGGCTGACAAAGTCCACTTGGGCACAGTTAGAAGGAAGGTCGTCTTCTACTTCCTCTTCCCTAACCATCCTTTGATCCTGCAATATATGTTTATAGTGCTATATATACTCGCTTATAAATCAAGTCCAAATGCGAACTGCACAGACCCAGATTTACCATCTCATAATGTGTCAGTATATCTGGATCTGCATTTTGCTAGTTGTAATTAGTAAACAAACATACATATAACCTGATCAAATGACATATTATGATACAGCAGATCAGGATCTTTGTTGTTTATAGATTGACCCGACTTATACTGTATTTCTCCCAATTCCGAAAGAAAATTTGTCCCAAACTACAGTGTAGGATTATTGTCAAACACAGATATCCTTGGTAAATAAAGAATTTTGTATTAAAGAAAAGCAAGTGGGGGAGACTTTTAATAAGATATGGGCTTATCATCTGGTACTTACAATCAATTACTCTGCTATATAAATGACTAGTCTGTCTATATTCTTCACAGATTAACCTGCCTGACCAATGCATTACTAAGTGACTAATCTGGCTATATTCTTCACAGATTAACCTGCCTGACCAATGCATTACTAAGTGACTAATCTGGCTATATTCTTCACAGATTAACCTGTCTGACCAATGCATTACTAAGTGACTAAGCTGGTTACATTCTTCACAGATTAACCCGTCTGACCAATGCATTACTAAGTGACTAATCTGGCTATATTCTTCACAGATTAACCTGTTTGCCAATGCGTTACTAAGTGACTAATCTGGCTACATTCTTCACTGATTAACCTGTCTGACCAATGCATTACTAAGCAACTAATCTGGCTATATTCTTCACAGATTAACCTGTTTGCCAATGCATTACTAAGTGACTAATCTGGCTACATTCTTCACAGATTAACCTGTCTGACCAATGCATTACTAAGCGACTAATCTGGCTACATTCTTCACAGATTAACCTGTCTGACCAATGCATTACTAAGTGACTAATCTGGATACATTCTTCATAGATTAACCTGTCTGACCAATGCTTTACTTTTGAAACAGCCCAAACTTATCTTGCTCTGAAGTTGGCTTTTACACAAACTAGTTTTATGTTATGTCCAAGAAACAGATCTATTATAAAAAAACAACCTTGTATTAATTTATAAGCATATTTTTTCAATAGCATCCAATGATTCAAGCAGCTGATTTGAGTGTGACTTAACTTTATCAGGGGTTTGCATTATATTGAAACCATTACTATATTCACATAAAACTCAGTATGCACATTTGCAAAATTTACATGTTTATATATCAACAGATCTGTAGTGCATTCAAACAGTTTTTTAAAACAGTTATGCAATGAAGTAATGTGTGATAAAAAAAGGAAAGGCGACATGATCCCAGTCTGACTCCTTTGTCAGTCTACATACATGATACCATTCACTTTTAACTTGGGGGCCCCGAGTGGCCGAGTGGTCTAAAGCGCTCTCCATCACGGATCACTGCCATCTCACCCCTGTCTGCGTGGGTTCGAGTCTCGGATTCGGCCAATGTGGATATGTGAGAAAGCTTACCGGTAACTTCTCGTGGGTTGGTGGTTCTTTCCATGGTTTTCCAGGGTTCTTCCTCCACCTTTAATACTTGCCGCCATGTATAGCCTATCTTGTGCTGAAAAATGGTGTTAAACCCTATAATAACAACAACAACAACAACTTTTAACTTGGACCTGAGTACAGGATATCAGAGCAGGGAGTGAATCTTTCCAATAGTAGCAGGAAAAAATGACATAATTAACATTAGTTTACCTCCCCACTACACTGTAATATTGGTAATATGTCACCTGCTACTACAGCACTATTGAATTTATCAGATAGGAGGAAGACGATGGCCTCTACAAAACTAATATAGAAAACTACTGTACTTACCATTATGGTAGGGGTGTTCACTACTGTACAGATGGTAGAAGGTTACACATATTTTGCCATCACTATAGGACCCAGTAAAAAATGCCTTTACTCTGATTTGCCAAAGATCAAAGGCAAAAGGGAAAGCCAGTGTCAAACTGCCAGAAGGCAGCCCTCATAACATCATCCAAACAGAAGTGATTCAAAAAGGCCCCAAAAGTATAAATAGGCCCAATTTCCTGGGATTAAATTCTCATGAAAGAAAGGCCCCACTCAATCTGGCACTGATAACTCTCTTGATACTTGTAGTACAAACAATCCACTTGGAAATCGTTGCTGCCAAATAACAGGAACCCTATACAGCAAGGTAGAGATGCTTCGAACCACAAATAAAACCATAAGGTCCTAAGTTGGCAAAGAAGCCTATCTTGATCATCCGCAGTAAACTGGGGATCTCAATATGAAGTGAAGCTACTGAATAACATTGATTAAATTGACACTGGGGATCTCAATACAATGTGAAGCTACTGAAGAATGTTGATTAAATTGACACTGGGGATCTCAATACAATGTGAAGCTACTGAAGAATGTTGATTAAATTGACACTGGGGATCTCAATACAATGTGAAGCTACTGAAGAACGTTGATTAAATTGACACTGGGGATCTCAATACAATGTGAAGCTACTGAAGAATGTTGATTAAATTGACACTGGGGATCTCAATACGAAGTGAAGCTACTTAAGAGTGTTGATTTTTAACCAGAAACTCAGGTTGGAAAAAAAAAGGGGAGGGGGATTGAATCGTAATTACCACTGAATTGCAAACAACCTTTTTCTATAGACACTGCATGAAGCTCACTCTTCTTTGTTGATGCTAAGGATATCATGAAAACATTTAAAGAATAAGATTCTCGAAGGAAGCTTCAACCAGTGGTTCATATAGGGGTTCTGACAATGCCCAGAGAACATATAAAAGATTCCATCTAGGCATTTCTGAGCAAGGTACCTGATGAGATCAGAAAGAAGAGGGCCCAAACCTGGGGACAGTGACAAAGGAGCACTCTGTGCCACTGCCCGTAGCTCATTATGTTGAGTAGGGCTTCTGTGTGTATGAGAAGATACACTGGAAAAACAAGACCAAAATAATGATGCAATGCCTCCAGCCTTCCTAGCTGATGACACCTGACAAGGTGATGATGGAACACGAGGTGCAGCATCACCACTATTCAGGGTCCAGGATTCTGTACTCAATGGAGGCATAAAGGGGCAATTCCCCTGAGACTGAGGTCCCCAAATCCTGTAAGGATTCATAAGGATGATAGGGACTGGCGGGGGGGGGGGGGGAAGGGTACCAATGTGGTCCCCTTCCCTAGTATGAACCGGACTGACCCACTCCCAAACCTGCAAAAGATGTGACAGTAGAGTGCAGATTCAGTCCAATCCCTATCACCGTATTGTGAGGCCCCTCAGTAATGACTGAAGAATAGTTAGTGACCAGTACTGATAAAAAAAATGAGTTCTATACAACTGTCTGTTTATGCTAGAATTTACAAACATACAACAACACATAAATTGGTGCATGTTAGTGGGGTACAAGTCTACATCAGATATTTTGAGAAGAAAAAATTGTCATATTTTGTTGCTTGTCACTCAGCATTAAGAGGTTTGTGTTAGGACTGGTCAGCCTGGTGTCAGGATAACAGAGGTCTGTTCTTGGACCTGTTTTCTTCATTCTATACACTTAGCTGCTCTCAAGTGTCATAGATCATCATCCAGTGTCTCACCAATTGTACGCTGATGACACCCAAATATACAAATCTAGCCACCCAACTGAAGTTGATGCTACCATCCAAGGTGTAGAGAGGTGCATTTCTGATGTGAAATCATGGATGACATGTAACAAGCAGCAGATGAATGATGATAAAACTGAGGCCATTCTGATCACAACATAAAGACTTTCTCATTCGCATCCTTTACCTCAAACAATAAATATCAGCAACACTAACATTAAATTCACACAGTCAGTACAAAACCTATGTGTTACTCTGGACAGTGCTCTCACATTGCGCTAACATGTCATGAACATATGCAAGGCTGCATATCTTGAGCTGAGATGCATCAGCTCCATTCGCAAATATCTTTCAGTTGATGCCACTAAAACATTTGTGTGTTCATTAGTACTTTTAAGACTGGACTATTGTAACTCAATTCTGTCTGGTTCATCTCAATATCTACTCCAGAAACTTCAGAAAGTTTAAAACACAGCTGCTCGGATCATACTCTAAGTATGATCCGAGCAGCTGTGTTTTAAACTTTCTAAGTACCACGATCAGAGCACACCTCCCCCCTGCTCTGTACCCTACACTGGCTATCCATTCAATCCAGAATCGAACACAAAATTTGTTCCCTGTGCTATGTTTCACTGACGAACTCTAGTCCAACATACCTATCCAACCTCACCCATGTGTACACACCAGCAAGATACTTACGCTCCTCTTCTGACAATCGTTTATTCCCACTACAAAAACGAAGTTATATGGACAACGTTCTTTTGCATACCAAGGCACAGCAACGTGGAATGAATTGCCCACTTAACTTAGACACAAAGCCACAGCGTACCCATTCAAGAGTGCTCTTAAAACTCACTTATTTCGACTGCAAGAACGAACTTAAAGACCTAATAATGTTTCCTACCTTTAATATTCAGCAAGTTTTTTACGTTTTCTAATTTCATGGTGTTTGTTTTATGTAATAATATCATTATATGTTTTTTATGTTATAGGTGTTGTCTAATGTTGTAAAGCGCTTAGAGCTTCTAAAGATTAGGCGTTATACAAAGTCCTTATTAATATTATCATTATTATTATAATATTTTCTTTTTATTCACTATGGGAGGTATGCAAGGACAGATCCATGATACCTCAGAGGGGAGTTACAGATCCATGATACCTCAGAGGGGAGTTACATGGTTTTATGTAGGAAAATCAAATAGCGATAACAGTTTATACAGTAATACTTGAGCACCACTCTGGTGGCCTAGTGGTTAGAGCATCCACCTCGGATGCGGGAGGTTGTGGGTTCAATCCCCAGCCGAGTCATATCAAAGACTTACAAAAATGGTACTAACAGCTGCCTCGCTTGTCACTCAGCATTAAGAGGTTAGTGTTAAGACTGGTCGGCCTGGTGTCAGGATAATGTGACTGGGTAGGACATCGTGCTACATGTCTGTGGCATGATGCCCCAGTGCTAGACATCACTATAAACTGTGCCACTGCAGACATCGTAGCGATATCATAGCTGTCAACCTTCCAGGCTCAAAATTAGTGAAAATAGGGATAAAAAGTCGGGAATTTGGACATGAATTACTTAAAAATACCATGACAATAACTCCATCCATTCTGACTGTCAATACTACACTATATCAAGATCACAATATAAAACTAAAACTCTACATTATATATATCTGCATTTCTATTTATTATGGTACTCAAAAACTTCACTTGTTCTTGTGGGGTTATTTATCAAGACATGATACTTTGGCAGACTTGAACTTCCTCAACTGCTTGATCGTAAAATTGTTTTCTAAACAGTTCAGACTTCTTGCCTGCTGGTTTATCTTGGTGACTAAAATTGCTGACAAATTTTCTGCAGCTAAGGCGGCCCTAAAGTCTGTCTTATTTTTCCTCACCAGAGAAAATACTCTTTCACTGTCACTGTTGCTGTGAGGAATGCACAGGAGCTGCAGCACTTTTGGTTCTTCCACATGAAAATTTGGAAGCGATTTTCGAGTCCGGGAACATTTGTCGGAAAAAATGTTTAGCATGGTCTCCAGCTGATAAAGGTAGATTGTGTTCAACAAGAAAACTTACAAATAATGCTTCAGCGTTGGTAGCTTGCAGGTCTTCCGCCGAGGGCTTAAAATATTCCAGAGCTGAAATCTGCAAATTCTTAATTTTCCCAACTTGTACGTGTTTTTTGCAACCAATGTGTTTCCTCACATCGTCTCTGCGACCATGCCCAATACTACAATTTGTGGCACACTGTGTGCAAAAAGCATGATGTATATCAATGTTTAATGGCAGAATGCATGGTCAATTTTTGAGATATTCCCAAATTAAACTTCACTTTTTGAGCAACACATTTCTTTTTCCTTGGTGGTGAAGACATTTTCAAGATCTTACATACGATGGTGAAAGGTAACTCAAATCAGTGTTGGTGATGCATGCATGGAGCAAAATTCCGGTTAGGCCCCAGTTTCTCTCAAAAGCATTTGCAAAACTACTCTTATACATATAGATTAAAATAGGCTAAAATGCTTGCTACCAGGCCATTGGTACTAATTGGCTGTAGTTCTACTAATATCGCGACCAGCACTACCAGTCCATTTTGGCAACTACGAATATCACAACTAGCGCTTAACGGGAAATCAGTTATTTTATTAAAGATTTAAAATAATTGAGAATTGGAGAATTTGTGAATTTTTGGCATGTGGCGTGAATCTGTGAATCTCTGAAAAAGTCGTGAAATTCACGCCAAATTCATGAGGGTTGGCAGTTATGCGATATGACTGAAATTTTTTTAAAGCTATGTTAAAAATCCAAATCACACACACAACATTCATGAAAGAAAAAGACATAAAATTCACTAATTTTCTTGATAGTGGTAAAATTGTGTATGTAATGCGACCTCCCACATCCGAGGCAGATGATCTAACCACTAGAGTGGTCCATGAATGTTGTTGTAGCATCGATATTACCTTACACAATTTGATCACTGTAATAAGAAAATTAGTGAATTTTCTGTCCTCCCTTTGATGAATGTTGCTGTTGCATTGATATTACGTTACCCACCCACACAGTAACCTTGACCTTTTATTAGGCTATCCCATTTGTACTCTTATTCCATCTATTCAGGTCAACTTTATGTGCAAATGTTTAAAATAATAATAATAATAGTAATAATAATAACAACAACAAATGTATGGAAACAGAAGATGAAAATGACTTCCTAAATATTTAAATGATTTACCATGAAAAGCAAACAATGTTTTACCCTGTGACCTTAAATTCTGATCTTTTGTTCTGTCAGCAATATATGTTGTTGTGCACTGATGAACCTCTTTGCAAAGTCAGATGACAACATTATCATTGCCTTTTCTGCTTTTCTTTCCAAGAATCTTAATATTTCTTTTTAAACTTATGTGCTGATTGTCCCTTTTGTGTTCAACACACTTTAAAATGTTTCGACAACATTGTTAGAGAAATGTTATAAGCATGTATGTATTTTAATGATAAACACAGGCAGTTTAAGGTGTCTGCATTAGTCTGGTTTTTCCATCAACTTCACTGCATTTGGTATGAAAACTGAGATCTGGCTTAACCTTGGGCAAACCAATAGCCAGATTTGCCTGAAATGATCATATTTTCATATATTTAACTATTACCTCTGAGACTGAAAATTAATGGTCATTTCATTTACAATTTACAATGGAGTCCAATCATAAGGAATGGCAGGTCTGATGTCTAATGGTGAAGCCCTACACATAAAAACTGAAGAAAAAAAAAAAACAACCAACCATAAAACTTGGACTATAGTTGACATTCCATTCCTTACGAAATTGTGAAACTGAGCACTAACAATGAAAACTGATACTACAAGAATAAAAAAGAACTCACAATACTCTGAGAATTTAAAGTGGTTGACATTCCAAGCCTGCAAGCCTAAACCCTATAAGTATATGTATCCACCTGAGTAACTATCTGTGAATAAAACCTTTACTGCATACTTTTCTTACAATAAGACATTTTTAAAATTTTTTGGGGGTCATGCTGTCTAAAGAGAAAACTGTATGTTAATTTTGCATCGGCATCGCTAGTAACAAGCTGATAAAACTGACATTAAATACCATTTGCACTTCAAATACTAGCTGTGTGAGGTGAAATAAACCACAGATCATGGAGGAAACCATAAATCAACAATTAGCTACCACTGGTACACACCCAAAAGATCTAATCATTGGTCTTAAATTGGGTATGAAATGGTTTTGTTTCTGAATTTAAAGTTACTTAATTCTGCAATACCTCTGGAGGAAATCTGGCAGAAAGAAAGCCTGGTGGTACTAGCCCTCTATCAATTCTCTTAGATGAATCCTTTTCTCTATTTTTTTTCAGAGATGAACTAGGTCTTTTTGTTTCTGCCTCTTGTTCCATCTCATCAATGCTACCTTGAGGTTGAGGTGGAGGCAAAGTCTTAGTCTCCTTCTTGATGCCATCTCCTTCTTTCTTTCTCTGGGTCAAAGAATCTCCTGAAAATAGAAAACGTAATTTATACTAAGTCATACATGCCAAATCAGAGAATTTACCGTAAACTTACACTTAACCGCACAACCTGAACAGATGGGTGGACAAACAAAGTAACATTATATTTCTCAACCACATTCCTAATGAAGTAAAACAAAATCCCATCACTTTGACTAACTTTCCCTTGGGGTGATTCAAAACAATGCAAGGAACACACTAAATTCCATGAAGGTAGTATGACTAAAACTTGAGATAATAGCAAGGAAACAAACCTTTTAACACTAGAGTTAAAATGGCTTAGAAAGCACTGATGAAGCCAGGGATATCACATAAGCTCTTCCTTACTTCATACAGGGGGTGTTAAAACACTGACAGGGCCTGCATGATGAGCACAAATTAAAGCATGATGTAAAATGGGACCCTGACCACCAAGGTCAAAAGGCTGAGTGCACCATGAATTGGGCATTTTAAGAATCATAGTAAAAATGCTAAGAAATACCATGGAATATCTATAACAAGGGTTGGTAACCTACAGCATATATGCCACAAGGTGGCATGTCAAGAAGTTTTTGTGTGGCACGCGAAGGGCAGCCAAAAGTCTCGACTTTAACAGTGTTACTCTCTTACGGGTGGCAAATGCTTGTTCATTTTGTAATTAATCCAGAAAAAAGTGGCATGCTATGTAAAATAGGTTACTGACCCCTGATCTATAACACAGCCATACAGTTTTTAGGGGGTGCATGTGTGTATGTGTGTGTGTGATTTGGATTTTTAATGTAGCTTTAAAAAAAATTCAGTCATATTACTAAGATGTCTGCAGTGTGGCAGTTTATAGTGATGTCTAGCACTGGGGCATCATGCTGCAGACATGCAGCATGATGTCCCACCCAGTCACATTATCCTGACACCAGGCCGACCAGTCCTAACCCTAACCTCTTAATGCTGAGCGCCAAGCGAGGCAGCTGTTAGTACCATTTTTTACAGTCTTTGGTATGGCTCAGCCGGGGATCGAACCCATGACCTCCCACATCAATTAGGGGGTGCAACAAATTTTTATTATGTAATAGAGTACCTGCTACTTTTGCATTGCTGACCATTTCTGGGACACCAAATCCCTAGTCCATGCTCAATATTCCTTCCATCATTCAGCAATTGGAGGCCCAGAATTGAAAAGAACATGATCCCAGTCAGATTCCATAGAAATAGCCAGCATATAGAATATCTTTCCCTTTTGACATGAACCAAGACTAAAGGGTATCAGAGCAGGCTGGGAAGTGGGGATCTTAGCAACAGTAGGGACAAATAAGCTCTCTTGATAGTGATGATAATCCACCTGGAAATGGTGACTGCAGAAATATCATAGGTGTTGGTGTTGTGTGGTTTAATGCAATTTTTCAGCACACGACAGGCTATACATGGCGGCCAGTATTAATGGTGGAGGAAGAACCTGGGAAAACTCCAGAAAGAACCACCGACCCACGAGAAGCTACTGATAAGCTTTCTCACATACCCACACTGGACGAATCCGAGACTCGAACCCACGCAGACAGAGGTGAGATGGCAATGATCAGTAACGGACAGCACTTTAGACCACTTGGCCACTCGGGGCCCCAAATATCATAGGAACCCTTGTGAGGTAAAAGAGAGGATTCCTAACCTTTCTTTTCCTTTTAGGGGAAAAGAAGTAAAACCTTAAGGCCCTACCTGGGCAAAGGAGCCTAGCCTGATCATCCCCTGCACAGATATGACTGAGACTGGATATCTCAACAGGACCTGAAGCTAATGCATGTAGCTGACCCTTAGCTTGAAACCCAGACTGGCAAAGAAGAAAAACAATCATAGTTACCCATAAAACTTAAATAACCCTTTCCACCGACAAGGTATGAAATTCATTCCTTGTTGACTCTAAGGAAAGCTGGACGAATGTAAGGATTAGATTCCCATAGGCAGCTTCATTAAAATGTTCAGAATGGGTTTAGATAATACCTAAATAACACAAACGGTTCCATCTAGGCAATAATGAGCAAGATACCAGTCTACAAAGTTTAAAATACCTGAAAGATGAGGGTCCAACCCAAAAGCAGAATTTCTAGAGAACTCGAGAGAATTAGAATGCATCCCTACCCTTATTAGTAGAAAAAAGAACATTATCTTTCCTCAAAAAGGAAGAGAAGAAAGTCTGCAACTGTATTTAAAAAGGGACAACTATGATTAATGCATTGCTTTGTGCAATTACTGAAGATTCACCATTTTGCATAGTAAATTTTTGGAAATGGTCTGTCTCATAGTCTGCATAACGCAGTTAGCAACCTTGCTTGAAAACTGATCCTGCCAAATTTATGATTTTAGATGAACCAAGACTGAAGGCTGAGAATCTGTGGGTTGTTATGTAGGAGACAACCACGGGTTGTGACAGCAGGTCTCTCTGTGTTAATATCCTGGGCTTGTCTGTCAACATGTCAAGTAGGTCACTGAACCATGACTACTGAATTCACAGAGAGGCTTACTGGATGAGCTGAAATTTGGAGATCCTGTCTTGGTAAAGAACCTGCAAAATTAATTTGAAAAGTGTGAAGGCATAAGCATACAGATAGTCCCACTTCAAAATGAATGTGTCCACTGCCCAGACTTTCGGATCTGACACTGGGTATGCATGGGGTATAATGGGGATAATCATACTAGCTGTCCTGCTATGCAAATATGATCACTAATCCCTACTCTACAGTTTAAGGTAAGAGTGGATGCCTGCCTCCTTTTGTTGGACTACTTGCCTGTCACAAATACTATACTCTGAAATCAAGGCAGAAACAACCATGTCATGGGGGCTGTGATGGATTAAATGGGCATCAATGGAAGGAGACATGCTAATCTGATTCTTTCTCACGATAGGCAAGAGACTCCCCAGTCAGAAAAATAAAAGCCTGGTGTCTGGTTGCTTGATGCTTGGAGATTGATGATCGGTGATTGACCATTGCCTGGTGAGCAGTAACTGGTCAAAGATTTGTCCAGACAATGATCTGGCAGATGAGTCTGCCCCATATCAGGGTTCATACACCTTTGGTGTGACAAAATTCAAGGACTTTTCAAGGACTTTAGCCAATTTTCTCAGGGACTCCAATGCCCATAACATTTTAGGGATATTTATCAATGGCCATTTAAAGGATGAGTGAAAATGTTGTAATTTTCTCACAAGAGGCTTCCCAATATTTGTGCAATTGGCTTGAGACTTCATAATAGAGAATATAATATTAAAAAGATCTTAGGATAATAACAAAACTTTATTCTAAGAAAAACATATGAACTCAGATCTTTACATGGAGAACAAAAAAAAAACAACCTACAGATTACACAACAAAATAAGGTACACTAGGTTCAACGGTTCTTAAAATTCTTAACTCCAACTACCAATTGGGAGTGAAGAAACACTTCTGAGACATTTTGCTCCAAGTGAAATGGGTAAGCTCTTGCAGACAAATTCCCAGATAAATCTTTCGTATTCTCAATGCCACGTACATGTGTTTATCCTTTGGCAGGTGTGAATGCAGCCTCCTGAATATTCGGTAGTGATCGGGGTTTACGGAGATTGCCTAAGCCTACCTTCTCTCCAACACACTTCATGAAAACACATTGGACCACCTCGTATATAGTGGTTTACATAATTTATGCATAACTGAAGTTGTCTGCAGTGGACAAAATCAATTTCTGGAATAACTCTTATGCATGATAGGATGCATTCATGCAGCATCTTAAAATCATCTGCTGCTAAAGTATGCCGTGTGTCGCCATGTCTAAGTTTTTATATCTGCTGTCGTGTGATTGCTCATTGAAATTTTACAGGTACATTTACATGTAGATGTAAGTACATTGTGTAGAAATCAGTCTTTCTGTTAACAGGCTGCTATTAAAATGTGCATATTATACTATGACAATTTTTAAAAAGAGTATTCACGACACAATACGAGATAATATTCACTTCTACAGCTATTACCCTATTACCAATTTGAGCATGCTTGTACAGAAAGTTTTTTTTCTGTTCTATTTTCAGGGGCATAAAAAAGCTGGCAAAACTAAATAAATGGCTAAATCTGACAACCGGAAAACCACTGTGGACATTCTTACTTGTTTTAGTTTACCTTTGTCAATGACAGGGTCCTCATCAGAATCAAAGCCTGCTCTGAAATCTGAATGGAATTTTGATAATACATCATGTACAGCTTTTTGAACAGGTCTTTTCCCTCCTCTGCTACTAGACTGATTTGAATGATCATCAAAAACAACATCTACTTTTGACTCAGAAGTAGGTTTCTGAACAATCACCACATTCCTTGCTGACTGTTTACTTGTCCTAGCAGAATCTGTATCTAATTCCATATTTGGCTGATGAACCAGAGGGTTCTCTCGTGCAGATTTCTGAAAAGCCTTTTTCTCCACACACTGATTAGAGTCATCCTCAGAATCAGACATTAATTTTGTAGATTTGACCTCTGAACTTGTGACCCTAATGGATGTTCCGGAAAGATTCTGGTCTGACTCAGAGACTGGCCAAGCAGATCTGAGTTTTGCAAATGGTTTAGATGATTGTCTATGATCTGGTGTCACTGACTCCATTTTGATTCTTTTATCAAATGCCTCAACAGGTTCCTTCTCCTCAACTTCAGCTCTAGCACTGGAAATATTACCAAGAATCAAGGAAACATCATATGTATGACATTTCATAATTTGTTATCTTAAGTACGTGTAATAATAACTAAAATTACACATGATAACACAGGAACATTCATGATAATGCCCAAATGAGCCAAATTATTTTTAAAGTAACTTCACCATGCTATTTTGTGTTGATCAAATAAAAGCAGTCGTTTTTCAAATGATAAATAAAATCTTAAATTTGTATTTCCAATTGAAATTTGCAGCACCTTTTGAATAATCTGAATCATTTGTTCATGAAAGACAGCAACCTAAAAAAAAAACAGTATCATAATTTCATGTGAAATGGCACTCAGGTAATGTTACATACAAGACTAAGTCCTTTACTTCTTAACTGCGAGTAAGTTATCCAAATCAAGGAAGAAGCTTTGACTTAACTTTTCTGCATAAAATGAAAGTAAACAATTATGATACTTTCATTTTACAATGAACATGTATGAATTACTACAACAATAAACAAATTATGAAACAAAACCTTTAATTTTCAAAATGGCTATCTATACAGGTACAATTATTATAATGTATACATGTCTTTAAATAAATTTATCTCATGCCTAACACAATAGGTCAGAAAAAAATGACATCTGAACCGCAAGTGATGGCTTACACATACAGCTCTCCCTCATTATAACACGGTAGTCAGGGTCCAGAACTGCTGACTGTGTTATGTACCAAACATGTTATATTGAGAATCATGATATGCATGGAATCATACTATACTGACAGTGTAACATATAGAACAGTGTTATAGAGAGAACTATCAATGTTGTTAAATAATGGTGTTTTGAAAAGGAAATGAAGACATATGACTAAGTTTCATCTTGTTTTATTCAACCCTTACTGTTATACACTGGTGTGACTTTTGGTCATGGAGTCCAAAGTAGTACCAGGTTATACCTGGAATAGTGTTACAATGAGGTGCATTATAATGGGGGGGGGGAGAGAGTTGTATCTTGTCAATTTAGAAATAGAAGAAGAGCACTGAAGTTACAAAGACAAATACATATTGAAAATAAATTCTGAAAGCTTATTAAAGCATTACTGTAGAACAAAAGTATTTTTCTGACACATGTCATTTCAAAATGAATGAAGGTCATTTGTTCATATACTTCAAAACAAATAAAGTATTCTCACCGCTTCCTCTGTTGATATTTTGGAACTGGGGACATTTGTGAGACAGGTTCCTGTTTAACTTTATCCAAATCCACAACTGCAGTAGTCTCTTCTTTCTGAGAAAGAGCATAATGAATTAGTAAATGTTTGATGAGATAATCATTAATTCCTTCAAAAGACAAACACAGCCGTGACTGAAGTGACATCATGCTTTAGCATCTTCTATTATTAAAATTCAAAGGACTACCTGAAATGAATACTGGCACACTTTTGTGACTGAGATGCTAGAATTTAAATATGAAGATTGTGCTAAAATTAGTGTTCACTGTGCTATATAAGGTAAGTCAAAAACTGTTTTTTAACTTTGATTTCTGAATGTAATCATTTTTTTTTCCTTCTTTATTTTACATCATCCAGATTGTAGTTGCCAAAATGAAAGTAAACAATAGGTACAATATACGATCACAAAACCTATCTGGGAACATATCATTTGAAAATCAAACTAGAAACAAATGGATCATGAGGACATGAGACTGGTTAACAAGCTCAAAGGTCTACAAGCCAATATAATACCAACTGTCCAGGCAATTCTGCTCTACAAGCCAATATAATACCAACTGCCCAGGCAATTCTGGTCTACAAGCCAATATAATACCACCTGTCCAGGCAATTCTGGTCTACAAGCCAATATAATACCAACTGTCCAGGCAATACTGGTCTACAAGCCAATATAATACCAACTGTCCAGGCAATTCTGGTCTACAAGCCAATATAATACCAACTGTCCAGGCAATTCTGCTCTACAAGCCAATATAATACCAACTGTCCAGGCAATTCTGGTCTACAAGCCAATATAATACCAACTGTCCAGGCAATTCTGGTCTACAAGCCAATATAATACCAACTGTCCAGCCAATTCTGGTCTACAAGCCAATATAATACCAACTGTCCAGGCAATTCTGGTCAAAATAAATTTTTCTACAGATAGTCATGGAAGCCAAATGGTTTATTGAGAACCTTCAAAAAGCTCAACCTTGGTAGAAATTGTCAACCTGTTGATCAGTTAGAAGAATAACTCTAAAGTCTGGTATCCTTTTGGTAATGGTGGCCACATTGCATGGTAGATCAGCAGGACTAGTGCAAACGTGAATGGCCTTTATGCCAGGATGCTTATTGTAATATTTAATCAAATTTTACGTTGTGTTGAGAAGTCATTATTTAAAAAATTATATTTTTTGTAGCCAGCAGTCAAACTGGCCAGCAAACCTGCATCATTTGTTCAGAACTAGAATACCTTCATTCCAGGAAGTTGTTGATAAAATTTGATTAAATTCTGTTGAGTCATTTTGGAGAAGATGCCATTTAAAATGTTTATTATTTTTAGTAACTGCTGCCATGGTTGATGTCAGATTGACATCATCTGTAAAAAAACATTCATGTTACAATGCCTTTGGTCAGACTCTTTTAGATTTTATGTGTACATGACGAGGGCAACAAGTACCAGTTAGTACTAGTGAAGTAACAATAACAATAAACAGCCAAGTCTGACAGGGCAAACCTATCAAACTTATTCAAGGCCATTCAGAAACACTGAGTTGAGAGCAATCACATTCATCAATGTCTTCAGCTATTATCATTATATGACAATACTTACGTTTCATATAAAAAATATATTAACAAGATCCACTATATATTCCAGATAGCAAGTTTTAATTTTACTGAAGGAAAGATAGTTATTTATTATGTCAGAGATTTGTCAAAGTTGTAATGCTGGGAACACTCTTGGGTCAGCAAAAATGGGAAAAATTTACTCTCCCTCCAGATAACACGAGTCACTCAAAATGGACATGTGCTCATATGTCTGAAGTTTTTCTTCTTCAAGGAATTCATTATAAGACCATTTCTTGTTTTAAAATGCAGATTGCTGAAAATGTATCTTGTATTCTTGAACGATAAGATATTCAAATTAGCCACTGTGGCAGCCATTCTGAAGTAAGATTTTCACAATTCTCATTTAGAATAAACTGGACACCATTAGAAGACTTTTTGGTGAAAACCCCATGTTGATATGACCATCCATTCAGTGAAAACCCCATGTTGATATGACCATCCATTCAGTGAAAACTCCATGTTGATATGACCATCCATTCAGTGAAAACCCCATGTTGATAAGACCATCCATTCAGTGAAAACCCCATGTTGATATGACCATCCATTCAGTGAAAACCCAATGTTAATATGACCATCCATTCAGTGAAAATTCCAGTTGATATGACCATCCATTCAATGAAACCCCATGTTGATACAACCATCTATTCAGTGAAAACCCCATGTTGATATGACCATCCATTCAGTGAAAACCCCATGTTGATATGACCATCCATTCAGTGAAAACCCCATGTTGATATGACCATCCATTCAGTGAAAACCCCATGTTGATGAGACCATCCATTCAATGAAAACCCCATGTTGATATGACCATCTCTAAATTAATTGAAATTTTCATGAATATTAAGTTATATCGATAGACAAAATACATCAGTTAACAGTATTTTAATTCATTTTAATGATGGGATAAATTATTCATAAAAGCATGAATACATCATGTATGTTTTCATTGCTTATTTAAAGTCTAAATCAGCCTCTTTTTTGTAAATAATTTACATTGGTGGAACCTGCCAATGTATTTTTGGCTCTGAGCCATAAAAATAAGCCCTTGAGGATAAGACAAAGAAATACATCTTAAGTCCATGTCAGTTACTTCCTCTGTGGAGTGATCACAACGTGGAGGAGAAGTGGAGAACAGTCAGCATCCTTACAAATCAAGAAACAGGAAAACAGAAGTTGGAACGTCTTTGTATGCTGAATATGTCCTGTCATTATGAAAGTCTAAATTCTGATAGAGACGTACATTCTCAATTATATGCAAAATGCACAGCGATTCTGGGGGAAATATGGGTCAGAAAACTAATGAGAGCCGATTAAGTGTGAAACCTAATAATCAGAGTACAGACAGTGATCTTGCAAAGGAAACTAAAAATGCTATTGAAAATGTCTTTGAAGTGAACTGTAACATACAAAAATATCATCCTCATTCAATAACTGAACACTGTTATGGCTTAAACTATGTAATAAGAAAGAGAGATAATCAAGTTTTGTGTCATTTAAAATATTAATTTATTTTCCTAATATACAAAGTAAAATAATTTAAAATAATTCACAGTTGATAATGAATTCCTAAAATCCTAAAAGTTCTATCAATTCCAACAGTCTCAAGTAATCTGAATATGTTCCAAAGGTATTTCACATGATAAATATAATGTCCTGATGTACAAACACCACAGAAGAATTATTCTCTTAAATCCAAGTGTCCTTGAAATGAATTCACAATAAATCCAATACAGCTTTGAATTAAAATTTCCCTGAATGTTTCAGAATAAGTCCATAAAACTTTAAATCAAAATAGTCTTTAAATCCGTACAGCAATTAATATATCCAATGTCTCTGGTTAAATGTGATAGCACAGCAGTTCCAACGAATGATTATATTAAATAAATGAATCTATCCTCTCAATACTCTTTCAAGACCAGTAATAACTTTAAGAATGAATGATTCCTTGTTTTAATTCTTTAACATATAAAACTAACAACACATAGCAATACCCAGTCACATTATCCTGACACCAGGCCGACCAGTCCTAATACTAACCTCTTTTAATGCTGAGTGCCAAGCAAGATAGCTGTTAGTCCCTTTTTGAAAGTCTTTGGTACGACTCGGCCATGGTTCAAAAACACGACCTTCTGCTTCTGAGGCAGACGCTCTAACCACTAGGCCACCAGAGCGGTCATATAAGACTTTCTGTTCAAAAGGACTAGCAATAACAAGAGTTTCAGGATGGATCCATGGCATCAATATTAAAGCCAGATTGGAACCACTATCAGTTAGGACCATCTAGACATAAGTCATTTAGTGAAATACCCTACATTTTTACGACCAGCCTTTCAGACGGAGTAGCAATAATGTTTTCAAGATGGCCATTGTGGCGGCAATACTGGATGTCCAAGTGAAACCCATTTCAGTTTAGATCAACGAGACATCATATAATGTTGTTGCTGTTGTTATGGGCTTAACACCATTTTTCAGCACATGATATATATATACATGGCTGCCAGTATATCTGTTGGAGAAGAATCTGAGAAAACCCTGGGAAGAACCACTGACCCACAGTAAGTTACTGACAAGCTTTGTCACATACACATGTTGGATGAGCCAAGATTCAAACTGATGTTGACATAGGTGAGATGCCAGTAATATGTAAAGGCGAGCATCTTAAACCACTTTAGTCACCTGGAGTAGGAAGAAGATATGATCTACACATATTTTGAAGCAAGAGTAATGTAAATGGCACATTATATGGCCATTCTGTGTTCAATAGTCCACTACATAGCTAAATTAAAATTTTTGTGCAAGTCATGTTTTCTTTTAGACAGCAACCTTGACCTTTGACCCTTTGACTTCAAAATCAATATGCATCTTCCTTACCCCAGGTGCAAGACATCTACAAAGTTTGGTCCAGGCCTGTCATGTAGCTCTAACTGCTTCATCTCAAAATCGTGATGTGTCTTCCTGACCCCAAGTACAAGCCATGCACAAAGTTTGGTATTGATATCTGATGTTACTGTATGGAAACCATATGTACTGCATATTACCTTTGCTATTTTCACCATGCTTGTGGAGAACAAGTTGTTGTGAAGAAAAAAAATTCTTCTTTTACACAGTGACTTTGACCTTTGATTATTTATTCTCAAAATTGATTGGGCTCTTCCTTACACCAGGTACAAGCCATCCACAATGTTTGGTAACTATAAATGGTGGAGAATTTGAGTTGTTGTAGAGGAAACTATTCTTTCTTCTTTTAGTCACAATGACCTTGACCTTCTGACCCCAAAACTGAATGGTTATTCCTTACTATAAGTCTGGTAACTGTAGATGGTGGAAAACTCACATTGGAAATAAAATTGCTAACAAAGATTGATGGGCAGAGGGACAACATGACATAATACGCACTGCATATGGTAAACATGTAAAAAATATGGTAAGTCACCAGAACCTAATAAGGTCTTGGGACCAACTCAGCATATTTAAATATCTAGTTTAAGATGCCTGAGATAAATTCAAGCCAAAAAGGGATTCAAAAATACGTAAAAAAGTAAAATGCTGGCTTCATTTTTCATCTGAATCCCTATGCAAATGCTCTAACTTAGCAATCTTCAATTTTCAAACCTTGCCTTGCACTCTTCATGTTTGCCAGCCAATGATCACATGGAACAGTTTTGCTAAACATTGATATTTGGCATAACTGCTTTGTTATGTGATTGGATGCAGCTAAAAGAAACTTATCCAATCAGGTTGCCTGTCACCTTTACCTAAAAAGATAGTTGGGAATAATCACAGCAGCTGTAGACAACAATGTATGCTGCATACAAGTTTCTCCAAATTAAAACTTTTTGCACACAAGTTTATATTGAGAGTCATATTATATGGATATGATTCAAGTTACCATACTGAATACCTATTGGTCAAGTAGCATGCTCTGTCCTAAGTCAATTGATTTCACTTGCTATAGGCATCAACTCTTTCATCAACAACAGGGCACCAGTTACAAAGACTGCAACGGCTTGTTACATAGCCAGGGATTGATGTGAAAAGAAGTGGATTAATGATCTTTGGCTGTTGCATATGTATACTTCCTAGGACATTGTGATACATGCATCATACTCTGTTCTTGTAAATGATGTACTGTTGCATATGTATACTTCCTACGACATTGTGATACATGCATCATACTCTGTTCTTGTAAATGATGTACCATGCTATATCAATGTTAGTCACTTACTTTACCAGTGCCACCTACCGAAAGAGACAGCGGTGACTCAATCATATTGAGTTGATTATCGTGACTTTACCAGTGCCACCTACAGAAAGAGACAGTGGTGACTCAATCATATTGAGTTGATTATCGTGACTTTACCAGTGCCACCTACAGAAAGAGACAGTGGTGATTCAATCATATTGAGTTGATTATCGTGACTTTACCAGTGCCACCTACAGAAAGAGACAGTGGTGACTCAATCATATTGAGTTGATTATCGTGACTTTACCAGTGCCACCTACAGAAAGAGACAGTGGTGACTCAATCATATTGAGTTGATTATCGTGACTTTACCAGTGCCACCTACAGAAAGAGACAGTGGTGACTCAATCATATTGAGTTGATTATCGTGACTTTACCAGTGCCACCTACAGAAAGAGACAGTGGTGACTCAATCATATTGAGTTGATTATCCAAGCTTGTTCATGCTTAAAGACCACCTAATGACACCAGTTGAGCTGTCGAAAATTTTAACAAGTTTTTCGATTGTACATTTTGAAAACTATAGATATGCTCTACTTACCACAGATGCAGGCTGCTTAAGAACAGTAAGGCCTTGTAATTCAGAGTCTGATGTATTTTTCATATCAGGTTTATTTCTTAATCTGAAAAAATGAATTTAATACATTATTAGTACCATCCACTACCTTAAAAATCTAGCCTTCCCAAGGCAAAAGAAATTTTGTTACATCATCTACTTTACAAGTTTGTTACATCCACTGTCTTACAAATCCAGCCCTATGAGATAATGGAAATCTTGTTACAGCCACTACCTTACAAATCCAGCCCTCTTTTCACACAGAGATCAACATAGGGTCACCCCATGTGGGTAAAGAAACTGAAGAGTGAGGGGTGAATGAATAATTCCATTTTGATCTGCTGCTTTCATCAGGCCAGTGAACCCTGTAAAACATGCAGACACTTGCCATGATTGAGGTCAAGTACCAAGATGGATTATAAGCACTACACACCATGGGGCAGGCAATTATGACTGCAATGGTTAGACTATCATACAACAAAGTTACATATCTAAATTGTAAAATATTTGTATCCAATAATAGTAGAGCAAGCATACCCCCTTTAACCAAGCAGCTAGCGCATGTGGTGTTATGTCTTGCTTTCTGGACTTGAGAGAAAGAGAAAAAGCATGGTACAGCTGTTGTGGATGTTCTCCATATGCTCCAGTTAATCTGAAAGCATTTAGGAGATCATGGAGAGTGAACAAATAGTTGTTTGTTGATTGCCTAGTAATTGCAACCTGTTTTACAAAATAAAACCTGGTTATGTCATTAGGAATTGCATGTCATTCCAGTCCACAGAGAGGGCATGTAGCATACTGATGTATGCTGAGGGAAGCAATATCTGAAAGCAAGTCTTGCATGATAGCTGATTGATGGATGTGGATGATAAGGGCTCAAACTTTGATGAGTTAAGCCATGTCATCATCCATCCTTTTGGGGAATAATGGAAGTATGGTTTGGATAAACTGAAATTGTCCAATACTGTCTAGTCCATGAGTGTGGTTTGGATAAATTGAAACTGTCCAATATTGTCTAGTCCATTATGAGTGTGGTTTGGATATACTGAAATTGTCCAATATTGTCTAGTCCATGATGAGTGTGGTTTGGATAAACTGAAATTGTCAAATACTGTCTAGTCCATGATAAGTGTGGTTTGGATAAACTGAAATTGTCCAATATTGTCTAGTCCATGATGAGTGTGGCTTGGATATAATGAAATTGTCCAATATTATCTAGTCCATGATGAGTGTGGTTTGGATATACTGAAATTGTCCAATACTGTCTAGTCCATGATAAGTGTGGTTTGGATAAACTTAAATTGTCCAATACTGTTTTGTCCAGAATGCCAAAATGTGTCCAAGAACATGGACCAGTATCCAGTTATGGTGATGTGGGCTAACTTCTTGTCTTCAAAGAGAAAGAGAAAGAAAAAGAGAAAAAAATTGGCTGATTGAGGAATGTAGGCAGAGTGGTATGATGTCATTGGTGTGACATCAGTTATTAAAAACTCGTGCCTTCACTGAGGAGGACTTTCTGATGTTTAGATCCTATCCACAACTTAAGTTCCAAACTACTTTTGTGCAAGGCATCGCTGACAAAAACCAGGCATGAAGGAGTCTCTCTGGATGTGAATGTAACACTGGCATCCTGGGCTGCTTGAGTAAGGTCACTATGACTTTCCTCAGTATGTCTGTCTTCAGTTCACTCAGATCCTTGATCCAAGATTTGTCCCATTGTAGAGAGGCAATCAGAACTACATAGCAGCTAGTGTCGCTCATTTGTTGAACTACTTTTATCATCAGAACAAGGTGTAGGTCCATATTCCCTCCCAGCTGACCAATAGAGCATTGAGGGCCCATACTTCAGAGGCTGGAAAGGGGAGGCTAAGGTGGACAATATGTTGTTCCACCTCATCAAGCAGTTTCACCAGTCTAAGATAAGTGGCTCATGACCACTACAGTAGCGTATCACACACTTGTATGGCTGGAATGGTTGTCTGACAGCTGGAACACCAGTCCA
Source organism: Sinohyriopsis cumingii (assembly GCA_028554795.2). Classification (NCBI taxonomy): domain Eukaryota; kingdom Metazoa; phylum Mollusca; class Bivalvia; order Unionida; family Unionidae; genus Sinohyriopsis; species Sinohyriopsis cumingii. The sequence continues at coordinate 120,144,745 of CM068835.1, read as the reverse complement.
AAATAAGTGGCCCATGACCACTACAGTAGCATATCACACACTTGTATGGCTGGAATGGTTGTCTGACAGCTGGAACACCAGTCCAAAATAAGTGGCTCATGACCATTACAGTAGCATATCACACACTTGTATGGCTGGAATGGTTGTCTGACAGCTGGAACACCAGTCCAAAATAAGTGGCTCATGACCACTACAGTAGCGTATCACACACTTGTATGGCTGGAATGGTTGTCTGACAGCTGGAACACCAGTCCAAAATAAGTGGCTCATGACCACTACAGTAGCATATCACACACTTGTATGGCTGGAATGGTTGTCTGACAGCTGGAACAGCAGGCCATCATCTTTCATACACATCAAATTGCAGCGTGTTCAGTCCAGCCAGCCATTTTTTTTCTTTCTTTCTGGGATGACAGGATTTGGAGGTTGCAAAGAAAGTTATCCTAATGTAATGTGATCAGGTAATGTAACAGACAGAAAAATTAGTGATACTACAGTATGTCTAAAGGTATGTATTAGTTAACAACATAAAGACTTATTTTCAATGAAGCAAATAACAAAGTCACAAGAAAGATACATAAAACTATATTTGTCTATGACTTTTCATTTTTCTTTCTCTCATTCACATTTATTTGATAAAGGATTATTAAGTATCCTTGACAGCAGAAGTTTCTGGATTATTCCAACTTTAAGCAGTAAACAAAATTAGGAAATTGACTTTAATAAAAAACAGTAAATTCCTCCTGAATTACCTGGATCTTGACTGGGTGTTTGTATTTTCAGAAAAGGGTTCCATCTGTGATAAACTCTGTGATGGAAGTTTAAGAATGTTACCCTCTGAAAAAAAAATATGATGCTTAAGAATATATTTGGTTTGGTGTTTTACAGCACATCAACACATGAGGGTTATGTTATGCAAATAATGTTACCTTGCTCAGTGACAAACAACATCTGTTGACCTGAGATGATCTGATGGCAGGATTAGAAACAGCACCCTTCCGACTTCGAGTCTGACAACCCGAGTCACCACTGCTCTCTCAAGAGAAGGTCTTCTTTCGTGTTTTTTCTCTCTTCAGTTTACTCCAATTAAAAGTTGATTTATTTCAATCTGGATCAGACTAGAAGGCTGCAGTCAAATTTACTCAATTTACCTCATTGTGATATAACACTGCAAGTGTCACTGTGTCATAAAACACCAAACCAAAGCGGACTTGTACAGGCATATATATGGTACAAAATGGTTGACTCCAGGTAAGAGTTTTATTTATTTTTTCACACCTATTGAAGTGTTAGCCATAATTATTGGTATTCCAATTAGTAACGTATTCCACTTCAATCTCTGTAAGAAATTATTTGAAATACCATATATATATCCACTTACAAGTTGAGTCCAACTACATACAACATAAACCCTGATATGCAGTTGCATAACTGTCCTACTGATTACTGCACAGATCAAGATCTGCTGGTTTATTATGTGTTAGCAAATCGGGATCTTTGCAGTTTTCAGCTAGTTGTAAGCAAGTATATATTTAGATATCATGTAAAAATGGCAATAAAAAAGTATGCCAACTCTGATAATCTTTGATGTGATCATTATTATTTTTGCAAGCAAAGAAATTGTTATATTTGCTCTCACTGTTGATTGTAAAGATATATTTCGACTAAAACATTTCATTACACACAGAAGACTATAAATGCAAACAACATATAAATTTGCATCATCCTGTTGGTCAATTTTGACTCTCAAAAATGAAAAACAAAAAACAAACAACTAACTTCAAGTTTCACCATTGTTATTATCCAAAAAAAAGAAATACCTGGTTGACTGTTTGGATTACAATGCTTATCTTTGGAGCAATATAACACAGCATAACCCACATCTGAATCAGGAATCATATGTCGTCCATGCCTGAAATACATAGACACCATTATAAACAGTTGATTAATCCTTGGATTTTTATTCAAAGAAAAGGTAGGAATTATATTTTTCCACCTGTCTGTCTGTGCATGTGTCTGTATGTTACACAACTCTTCAAAACTATCCAGGATAGTGATTATAAACCTTGGGATGTGATTGGTTTAAGTGGGTAGATGAATACCATTGATTTAGAATGTTGATAACTGCCAGAGGGTGTAATGGGGTGATTGTAAATAATATTGAAACGATTCAAACTTGCAAGTCCTACATGTCTGGGAATTGGCAGTGGTTCTTTAACTTTTTTCCAGACAACATAAACATTGCTGAGGGTCTCAGCAGACCACATAATGATCTTTACTAATGTTGATTGTAGTAAACCTCTGTCCTAGAGGCATACAGATGGAATCCTGATTGAGACCACTTGGTCATGCCCTTGTGGCAGACCGATGGAGTCCTAAGACCTCATGGTGTTATGTATATTTAATTGAATTGTTTGTTTGTTAGTTTTTAATTTTTTTTTATTTCATTACATGCTATTTGTAATGTAACGCTGTATGCTGGACTTAAACTTGTCCAAAACTGAGTTCATTTCTGCTTGACTTGACTAACATTTTTTTAAAATTCCATTTTATGTAAACAACTAATACATAGTTAAATTATTCTCTCTGTGCGTGGGCTTGATATCAGGATCATTAATAACAGAAGAAGTAACTATCTTATTTGGATTAAAGTTTTGAAACTTCCTAAGTGAATTACACATAATCCAGGTTATTATTACGTGTGATTTGGATTTTTTGCATAGCTTTAACAATTTTTCAGTCATATCGCTATGATATCTGCAGTGTGGCAGTTTATAGTGGTGTCTAGCATTGGGGCATCATGCCGCAGACATGTGGCATGATGTCCCACCAAGTCAAATTATCCTGCACCAGGCCAACCAGTCCTAATACTAACCTTTTAATGCTGAGCAAGCAAGGCAGCTGTTAGTACCATTTTTATAAGTCTTTGGTATGACTGGTTATTTTCCATTTGGTAATGTTTTTATTTATTTATAGAAAATGCTAATTGTGACCTGAGGTCAAGCAGAGAGCAATGTTTATTATAACTGTAAGGACTTGGTTATTGTTGCTTTAATATCTAGCACTTTCAAGCTGAATTATGTTGTGATCAGTTGGGCTGAAATTATATTTTCTTCAACTTATTGAATTCAAGTTATTATTTTCTCTGGAAATACAAAAGTGCTCTGAGAAAATTACTGGATAAAGACATTCACTGGAATTACTAATGAATTCAAATCTGGAATTATATTACTGTGATTCAACAAAAGACTGTTGACACGTCAACACGTTAAGAGCTACCAGAGACATGTCATTGACTTCAGCTTTTGCATTTCTTCAGGACTTTTACAAAATTTTTTTTCCAGGACTTTAAATTATTAGTACTTGTGTCTGTAATTCTTGGATTATTTTGGGATTTACTTCGCAATACTCCAAGTTATTTTTTCTCATTTTCACTTTGTATTTATGGGAAATAAATTATTTGTGAAATTTTACAAAACTTGTTGTCTTTCACTCTTTTCTGTTACTTATTGTAAGAGCATAGACTCGTAATAATGGTCATGCCCTCGTTGCATAAAGATGTAATCCTGAATAAGACCTCTTGGTTATGCGCTTCTGGCATAAACATGGAATCTTGAATGAAGACCTTTGGTTATGCCCTTGTGGAATCCTGACTGAAGACCCTTTGGTCATGCCCTTGTGGTATACAGATAGAATCCTGAATAAGACTACTTGGTCATGGTCACTGGGGTCTACAGACCAGGATTTAGTAAATGTCAGCCCGTCCCCTCCCCGCCCCCCGGTTGAAGAAAGGGGAACCAATCTGGTCACAGCTGAATTCTCTCAATAGGGCATTAAAAAAGTAACCAACAGTGACAGCAGAACAAGATAGTTCTATAATATATAATGCTTTTTCTTCATCAACTTGAATCTATCAACAGTAATACAATCATGAAATAAAATGCAGTCTATTACTAATGAAGAAAATATTGAGGATATGGTGTTCTTTTTTTGTTTGGGTTTGATGCCATTTTTCAGCACATGATAGGCTATACATGACTGCCAGTGTAACTCGTGGAAGATGACCCTGTGAAAACCCTGGTATGAACCATCAACTCACAGGAAGCTACTTACTAGAAGACAAAAATGAAGAAATGCAGACAATACTTACCAACCTTAGATGTATTACCACATTACACACACCAAAACAATATAAAGCAATATATATCATGGCCCTAAAGTGGTATTTTTGTTAACGATATTGCCTACAATGAACCTTGTAAAGTTAAACACCATGACAGATGCCCAGACTATTTCGGGCAGGATCTAAACTTATTATCGATTGAGTTTATGTGAAGGAAGGAAATAATACTGCAATATTCTACTCATAATAATGCACTGACATTCACAGTGTAAGATCGAAACAAAGTCTGACTATAGACTTATGTCTCTATGGTCATAAGCTAAGCAAATGAAAGAAGCAAAATCCACAAGTTTTGTAAAACTTAACAAATAATTTAATTATCAAAGTTATAAATGAAAATGTGAGAAGAACTTACAATATTATGAAGTGAATAATTGGTTATAATCAGAAAGTCTGTTACTGAAATTACAATATATAAGAAAATTTATTTCTATTAATAATGATCCTGATATTAAATCCATACACAATGAGGATACTTTAGTTGTTTAAATAATAAAATTTAAAACAATAAGTCAGGTCAAGTAGAAAATAGACTTGATTTTGGACAAGGTTAAGTTCACCATACAATGTTATATTATAAGAGTATATAATGAAATTAAAAAGAAACTATAAAAAAAAAAAACCAATGCAAAATTAAATATACACAACAGGTACAGATTACTCAATGATCAAGAATGAAGAGACTGTAAATTAGTAAAAACCAAATGAATATTAAATTTTAGAACAAACACTATTTAAGATCAGTAAAGGTGTCTACATGACCACATCGATGACCACATTGATGTATATTTGATCAGTGTTGAGAACCTCATTTTGTTCATGTGTGTATGAGAGAGAGAATTATGTTTGCTATCTTAAGGGTGTGTGTGTGTGTTTTGGATTTTTAATGTACCTTTAACAATTTTTTCAGTCATATCACTTCGATGTCTGCTGCTGTTGTTGTTGTAGGGTTTAACACCATTTTTCAGCACACGATAAGCTATACATGGCAGCCAGTATTAATGGTGGAGGAAGAACCCAGGAAAACCCTGGTAAGAATCACCAACTCACAAGAAACTACTGGCAAGCTTTCTCACACACCCACATTAGCCGAATCCGAGACTTGAACCCACGCAGTCAGAGGTGAGATGGCAGTGATCCGTAACAGAGAACGCTTTAGACCACTCGGCCACTCGATGTCTGCTGTGTGACAGTTTACAGTGATGTCTAGCACTGGGGTATCGTGCTGCAGAATGTAGCATCATGTCCCACCCAGTCACATTATCCTGACACAAGGCCAACCAGTCCTAACACTAACCACTTAATGCTGAGCGCCTAGTGAGGCAACTGCTAGTACCATTTTTATAAGTCTTTAGTATGACTCGGCCAGGGTTCAAACCTGTGACCTCCTGCATTCAAGGCAGACACTTTAACCACTAGGCCACTGGACTGGTCGTGCTATCTTGAAAAATATTTAAGTTTAAAATGCTAGACATCGCACATGTCAAAAGCTGAATTTAATTTGGCTGTTGTTGGGGATAAGAGAATGCAAAATTTAGACAAAAAACATTTATCACATACATGCTCACACACAGGTTTACACTCATAGACATGAACAAATAATGAAGCTAATAGGCACACTCACAAGATTATGTGCTATGAAATATCTTCAGCAGTGATGTTATAAGTGGTCTATGGAAAGACTGCATTGGTTCCTGGCACATACTTCACACCTGCTAGTTACTGTCACATACTTCACACCTGCAAGTTACTGTCACAAACTACACATGTTAATTACTGGCACACACTTCACACCGGCTAATTACTGGCACACACTACACACCTGCTAATTACTGGCACACACTATACACCTTCTAGTTACTGGCTAGCTGGGAAGAAGATCATCAGTAACATATCATAACAGTAAGTTGCAGCTGGGTGAACTCGACAATGAAATCAAAATCCAAAGGTTAAAAGATTTAATGGCGTAAAAAATAGACAGCTGAAAATACAAAAATCTCAAACATCTTAAAATTCTGTCTAAGTGTCCTAATTTTTCATGGTCAAGATATTCTTCTTATGATGATATCACAAATACATTTTTCATGAGAGCAGGTTCATTAGAAACCATATTATAGAGGATGTGGCAAACATAGCTGCAAATACAAAAGATGCTTGAGCTTTGAAAGTAGGTCGCAGTGGCAGAGTTAATTCTGATAAGATGTATCCATGTACCAATTGGCATGAGTGTTGTTAAAAAAGGGTCTAAGATATGGGGGGAGGGCTGAGGTCTGGGACTGACGTCACACTCACCAAAGCAAAGTGAAGCGTCTCTCACAGCCTCTCCTTTCCTCGTGTAGTGATCACCGCGGCACCACTGTCTGGCTCTGCTGGGCAGGAGGTTACTGGCATATGGCCTCTCCTGCACTATTGTGCCCACAGCAGCACCTTCATGCAGGGCCCGTTTTCACTGAGCCTGTCGTGTGGCACAACTGAGTGCCCAGCGGTATAACTGGGTGGGCAGACTGGACTCATTAGCCTTGGTAGGCAGCCAGTCTAAGAGAGGGAAAACTCAGACTCCAAACCTGGGCAGATGGAGTTCGTTAGCCATGTCAGACAGTTTGTCCAGGAGAAGGAAACTCTGATTTCAAATCCACAAAGTATCCCAGCCATTAGATGATGGCTCTGCTGCCTTGTGGATATCTTCGGGAGAAGGAAAGGCTACACGAGTAAATCCAGACAGAAAATCTGAAGTGGAGCCCCTAAGGTGGCTGGGTGTCAACCATGACTTCCTTCCGGCAGCTCCTGCATCGGAATTTGTGCCAAATATCATGCTCAGCATTCCTTTGGACCCCACTGGCAAGGACAAGAGGGGGATCTTGATGTCTGGGAAGCTCTGGATCTCCATACTCCATGCCAAGGCTTGCACCCTGGAGAGGAAACTCCAGCCTTGCTCCTGAGTGAGGAAACAACATGGAAGCTGGCAGTTTACAGGTTGTAAGTCCCACCCGATTGGCCTAGGAAAGGGGCACAAAGGGTCAGCTTTGATGGTGGGAGGGATCATCGCATCCCACTGGCTGTCTACTGCCTGCCTCAAGTTGGGCAGCCCCCAGTCAGGAAGGTGTTGACCTGCCAACATCTGCGTGCTCCAGTGGATGTCTGGAGCTCAGTGTGTTGCTCAGCATGACAAGAAGACAGAAACTCCTCATCGGACAAAAGAAACGAGAAACCAACAGACTCCAGCTCTTCGATTTGCAAGCTGGAACATGCGCACCATGTGCACAGGCATATCTGACGACCTCAGGGAGGTGGACGACACCAGGCAGACAGCCATCATCGATAGAGAACTCACCAGACTAAATGTCAGCATGGCTGCCTTCCAGAAAACCAGGCTGGCCTGCAGCGGCTTCCTCAGAGAGGAAAACTACACATTCTTCTGGAAGGGTCAAGAACCTGAGGAGCCTTGCCAGCACAGAGTAGGCTTCGCCATCAAAAATACCCTCCTGGCTATGGTTGAGCCTCCCTCAGGGGGCGCTGAGAGTTTCTTGTTCATCTGCCTTGCCAGTGCTGCAGGTCCTGTCAACATCCTCAGTGTCTATGCCCGCACCCTTACGTCTTCAGAAGACCAAAACGATCAGTTCTATGGGCAGCGGGACGAACAGATCAAAGGATGCCCTAAAAACGAGCCACTATTCCTCCTTGGCAACTTTATTGCCAGAATAGGTGCGGACCACATGTCATGGCCTACCTGCCTCGGACATCATGGCACTGGAAAGACCAACGAAAACAGTCAAAGACTGCTGTGCACCTATGATGACCTGTGCATTACAAACACCTTCTTCAAGTGTAAGCCAAAACACAAAAGTGTCATGGAAACACCCCAGGTCTCATCGCTGGCACAAGCTCAACTTGGTCATCACCTGGCACTCTGCCCAGAAGAGTGTCCTCTCCACCACAAGCTACCACAGTGCAAACTGCTACTCTGACCATGCCCTCATGAGCAGCAGGGTGCGCTTACAGCCACACACACACTACACTACTCCAAACCAAAAGGTTGCCCTTGCATCAACACTGTGCAGATGTTGTCTCCTCCAAGGTGGAGGAGTATGTGTCCACCCTGGACCAGGCTCTCCAGGACCTGCCAGAGCATGATGCCATGGCCAAGTGGAATGCCATGAAAGGTGCCATCTACAGCACATCCATGTCCACATTTGGCAAGAAGGAACAGCCACAGTCAGGACTGGTTCAATGCACACCTTTCAAGGATGGAACCAATAACTGAGGACAAATGAAAAGACTTCATAGCTTACCAAATATGCCCCAACAAATGGATGCTTGCTGCCCTCAGAAGTCCCCAAAGTACCACCCAACGCATTGCCAGACAGTGTGCGAACAGGTATTGGCAGCAACTATGTAAAGTAATCCAGCGCACTCCCGAATCTGGAAACATCCAAGGCATGTACAGTGGCATCAAGAATGCCCTAGGCTCTACAGCGAAAGGGGTTGCCCCCCCCACCCCGAAATTACTGATGGGAGACAGGATCACAGATCATGAGCAACAGATGTCCAGATGGGTGGAGAACTACTCAGAGCTGTACTCCCAAGAAAAGTCAGTCACCGATGCAGTCCTTAGCAGCATACAGAAACTGCCTACCATAGAGGCTGACAAAGTGCCCACCTTAGAGGAGCTTAGCAAAGCCATCAACTCCCTCCCAAATGACAAAGCACCAGGAAGCGACATCATCCCGTTAGAAGCAATCAAACATGGGAAACCAACATTGCTTCAGCCGCTGCATGAGCTAATCTGCCTCTGCTGAGAGGAAGGAACAGTCCCCCAAGATATGCACAACACCACCATTGTGACCCTGTATAAAAACAACGGCGACCGCAGTGACTGTAACAATTACTGAGGGGTCTCACTCCTGAGCATTGTTGGCAAAGTGTACGCCCACATCTGCCTCAACCCGGAATCCCAGTGCAGCTTCAGAGCAGGCAGGTCGACAACAGACATGATCTTCTCCCTCTGTCAACTCCAAGAAAAGAGCAGAGAGCAAGGTCAGCCACTCTACATGATGTTCATCGACCTCACCAAGGCGTTTGACCTGGTCAGCAAAAAGGGCCTTATTGAACTTCTCCGGAAGATCAGCTGCCCCCCCCCCCCCCAACTGCCCAGCATGATAATCTCTTTCCATGTCGATATGAAGGGAACAGTCCTGTATGATGGATCCACCTCAGACTCCTTCCCCATTAACAGTGGTGTGAAGCAGGGCTGTGTGCTGGCAACAACCCTTTTCGGGATCTTCAATGCTGCCTTCAGTGGCTGGGACATGTCTGACGCATGGAGGATGGGACCTGCAGCCAAAGGACATCCTATATGGACAACTGGCTACTGGCACCAGAAACGTTGGCTGCCCCTCACTCTGTTTCAAAGATCTGTGCAAGAAGGACATGAAGGCATGCAACAGTTAACTGACAGCTGGGAAGTGCAGGCTGAGGAGCGAGGCACCTGGAGACTGACGGTCCGCAAGGGCATAGCAGACGCTGATGTGAGGAGAGGCCAGCTGGCTGCAGAGAAATGGGACAGAAAGAAGAAAGTGACAGCAACCCCAGCAACTCAGACTTCCCAGTACATGTGCACCAACTGCAACAGGGACCGTCACTCGCACATAGGCCTGCACAGCCACAGCAGACAATGCCAAAATCTCAGAGACAGACACTCCAAGGGCACTACTCACATGGTTTCATGAGACTGAGCAACCAATGATGATGATGAAGATATTGAGAGAGTAAGAGAAACGGGGTTTAGGATTTTGTGGAACAAGTACACAAATGAATGTGCAACGAACACATGAAAAAACAGGCAAAACAACCTGGCCCCTTAAAACTCAGGTGGCATGGGAGTGATAAGATCCTTACAGACTTATATAATCATGCAAAATGCACACAAATTTTTATGCCTAAAATGTTTATCAAAAGCAGCTATCAAAGTGTAACACCTAGTTTACCACAAATACTGTGTTAAAGCTAAAAAAATTACAGTTGAAATAGATGATGTACCTACCTTTTGAGTATATTCTCGACCTTTGTAATATACTCCTGTGTAACTCCTTCAGAGGCTGTTGATGCCATAACAACTGTTCCATCCTCCACCAGGATGTTCTCATTTTCTCCTGCCTTCAACAGCACAGGCATTCCGCCTGCCAGTTCTATAGCCAGTCTCATCTTCTTCAACTGGCATTACAAAATTAAAACTTCAGACCATGAACATTTCTCTGTATATAAATCATATAAGTATCTGCATCACTTATTATAACAATATATATTCACCATACATCAACACTACTGGAAAAGCAATACCTTTGTTTTGCAGGTAGGACAAAAATAGCACTAATCTGACTTGTGTTAAAAGTTATTTAATGCTTTACATTGCAACTGTTCTCAAAGGGAAATTGCATTATTGGAGAAGACGGGTGAGCTCCAGTGGAGGTCTACAAGGTGAAGGCTTGTCATCAAAGCTATAGGTACTTCATAAATATATAACAAGTGTCCATGTGTGTTTTTGTTTTCGTATTGCAACATATCAAAGGCAACCTGGGGAGTCTGTGTGTGAGATTTCAGACAGTAAAGCATAAAAATTAGATCATGCTTTTCTTCTGACATTAACTGTCACACAGTTTACATTTAACAGAAGTGCCTTGGTATGTACTGCAGCTGTTACAATGAGTTATGGATGACCAATGACCTATTATAGATCACTTTCATCCTGATTTATGAAACTCTATTTCTCACCCATGCGACAGAAAAATCTAGCTGTTTTGCTAACCTTACTTTTTTATATCTCAGTCTAGTAAAGAAGAGTTATATATGATAGTGACACAGATCACTAATTACCTGTGAATAACCCAAGCATGGACACTCATGCTACATGTAACTTTTTGTTACAATAATAGCCTATACACTACAACAGGTGTTGGCCCTGTATAGTTCCATTATTTACAATATAATTTTCTAAATTGGAACTGATGAAAATGAAACATTTTCTTGTAATAAATATGAACTATTTATTGTTAATTTCATATAACATCCATATATTAAATGTTATAATACCTCAATATTATGCAACATTTTATGTTGTTATTTTGTTTGGCTCACGCATAAAAACTGTGTACTGCAGATGACACGGTCACGCCACAGTCCTCATATACATATTTGTATTATAGCACCACATGTAAACATTTGCACGTGAACTATATTGCAAAAGTGAGAAGTTCTTTTTTTACTTTAAAGGAAATTATTGGGTGAGAAAAAGAATATATGTTGGGTTTTGGACAGAGACAAGGAATTCCCAGTCGCAGGGTTACATTACATGTCTTGGCAAACCTTGTGGGGAGACAAAGTAATCCCTTGACTGGGATTTCATTGCCTTGGTCCAAACCCCAACATAGATTCTACATGAAATGTCAAGATCTTTTCAAAGTACCTGACTGTCCTGTAGGAAGATGAATTTCATTCCCTGAAACAATGTCTTCCTCCTAGGATTACAGCTGAATGATGCAAGGCTGGGGTCAAGCTGGCTCTCTGCTAACACTGGCAGGTAGCTAGTGGGGAGAACAAGGGTTTTAAAGACTATTGACACTTGGGTGTCATACAGATTGCCACATAAGAAAGTCATGTGTGTATCATTGTAAATGTCATTATGCTTCTGATGTCATGAACATCTGCTAGTCTTCTTTTATTTTTAGTATTGAACATCAAACAATTTTATTCCAACAAACAATTACATTCTTTATTGTAGATGTAAATACTTTCGGAAAGTATTGTTTTGTTAATTAAAACAATATCTATACTAATGATATGGCTTCTTTACCTTTGCAACAAAATTTCTCTGTGAGGAATGTGAGAAAAATAATCCATCATATGCCATAATGTTGGATAGAAAATTTCCATATTCCACACATGGGTTCAAATTGTGGCAGCAACTCTGATAGACCTCACTCAGTTATGGCATTCGAACACTCTCCCATTTGTTTGCACCCCCCTTCTGATTTTGATAACTAAAAGCATCATGGATCTAAAAAATGCACAAAAATTGTAATTTCATTCATTGATTTACAATTTCTAACCTGACTGGTATCAACGGGTCCCTAACACTGTAGAATTATCGGCATTTGAATGTAAAGATGGAAGCTCCCGGTGAAAACAAGCCGTCCGACTGTACATTTCTGGTTTCTAGAACAGTCTATTTCAATCAAAACTCTGTCATCTGTGTCCACTATCTGCAATGTCTATATATAAAATTTCTAAAACAAACTGAGCAAATGAATAGGAGGAACTCTTGTATATGTGTGTTAAAAGAGATGAAAACCCAAAATTTACAGAATTATTGAGAATATCAAGATTATCAAAGACACCGAACTACATCACATCTGTTGCTTGAAAACACAGACTGACCCAAGCTAATATGGTGACCATGTTGCTATAGAAACTCCAATCTAATTGAAATCCATTAATAAGTGATATACTGTGTGAAAAGAAAAATGGATCAATGTGAAAATCAGGAGCAAAACGATTCAGAAAACTGGTAACTGAACCCAGCCAAGGTCTCATGAAAATCAAGCAACACACCAAATTTGAATGAAATCTAGTATATAAAAAAGGAAGTTAATGTCTGGAAACAGAAGTGGGTAGGGATGAAAATCATGGTCTATAACTCCTGCCAAATGATGAAACAACTTGCAGATAAAGTATTAGTTTTAAAAATGAAAAGCATCAAGGATATAAAAATGTACAAAACCTGGGTCATTACATTCACTGATTTATTATTTCTAACCTGACTGACGCCAATGGGTTCCTCATGCCAAGGAGCCCCTAACACTACTGACCTTAAACACAATAGTGGGGTTCCAACGGGTTGGTGTGAGAATACTATAATCAAAATCAGTGAAGATCTCATCAACATCTAACTGCATACCAATCTAATTCAAATCTAATAATAATTAAGCAATTTACTTGCATGAAACAACAGTGGGTGAGTGTGACAATCAGGGGTCAAAACTCAGCCAAATGATGAGGTAGAATGCTGATAATCAAACTCATCCAAGATCTCATCAAGTGCGTATTAAATCTGGTACAAAATTAATAATAAATGGATTCTATGTGTGGAAATGGAAATAGGTGGGTCCAACAACATTTCTGCTAAGCAATGACATAAAATGCAGACAATGAATTTCAGCCAGGGTCTTGTCAGTATCTAGCTGCATACCAATTTTTTATAAATCCAATCATTATGGGACATACTGTGCAGAAATGAAAGCATGATGGAAAGAAAGGATGAAAGGATTGATGTAAGTACCCACTTTAATACCCCCCATTTTCTGCCAGAAGTGAGTCACACAAATGAGTCAAACATGAAAAAGGGTAGCAACCATTAGGATTGGGGAGGCATGTTTTCTCAAATTTAATTCATGTTGTCCTGAATTTCCATAATTTTATCCTCAGCCTTTGATTCATATCCATGTTGCCATAGCTTGTGATCACGATGATAGCTGACAGGTATTACAGTGCACTAAGCTGAAAGTCAATTGGTTGCCTTTGCATCCAAAAAGTTGTGTCAGGAGTGACAAATTTAAATTGTATGCCATAATCAGCAACCAGAAAATGCAGTTGCGTGCAATTTAGTCAACAACCCAGTCCCTTAAAGACTGTGAAATTGCTGGTTCCGAGAAATGTTTACATGTGATGATTCTGGCTCACAGCTTTTTTTTAAAGTAATCTTGATTATTTACATGTATCAGTGTTTTGTTATGAGCACTTTTTTGCATCTTGACAGGGCCTGAAAATAGCAGTGGTTCAGGGCCAAAGATCTGCAGTTTTCCCAGTCAGACCCAAGAGATGAACTTGTCAGAAGTCTGTTGGACCTCCCAATTTTCCCCCCAAAATGGAAATTAAAAGTATTCCTCTGCAGTCTCAGAACTTTTTCTTACACAATGTGAAAAATGTCAACAAATATATATGCAAAATTACATAAAAGCAATGTTCAATGAACCCTACTAACATTTTCGCTCTGTACATGATAGACTGTGTAGAGAAAAGTGTGAGCCACTGCTATTTTACCTCTAAATTTGTGCACCCTTCCACATGAGTATCAAAGTCCCAAAACCTAATGTCTGACCTCGTTCAAAGGATTTTCACCATATTACTAAGAAAGAGACAATTCCAAAGTTGTCGTTCAATAAGGCTCAAGATATTTGATATAATGACTGGCTAAAAGAGATAATCATCCAGAGGAAGTTAGTCTGAATCACAGACATCAGAACCATGCTATTTATTTTTGGGGTGTACCAAGGCTCATGTAACTGAGACAAGGTAAAACCATATCTTACATGTAAAATATACTTTGATGTAGCTTTCCTGTGTATCACTTTCATATCTTACATGTAAAGTATAATCTGATGTAACCTTCCTGTGAATCATTTTCATGTATTATATGCAAAGTGTACTCTTGTGTAACCTTCATGTGTATCACTTGCACGTATTACATTTAAACTACTTTGATGTAACCTTCATGTGCATCACTTACATGTATTACATTTAAACTACTTTGATGCAACCTTCATGTTTATCACTTGCACGTATTACATTTAAACTACTTTGATGTAACCTTCATGTGCATCACTTACATGTATTACATTTAAACTACTTTGATGTAACCTTCATGTTTATCACTTGCACATATTACATTTAAACTACTTTGATGTAACCTTCTTCATGTGTATCACTTGCACGTATTACATTTAAACTACTTTGATGTAACTAACCTTTGTGTGCATCACTTACATGTATTACATTTAAACTACTTTGATGCAACCTTCATGTGTATCACTTGCACGTATTACATTTAAACTACTTTGATGTAACCTTCATGTGTATCACTTGCATGTATTACATTTAAACTACTTTGATGCAACCTTCACGTGTATCACTTGCACGTATTACATTTAAACTACTTTGATGTAACCTTCATGTGTATCACTTGCACGTATTACATTTAAACTACTTTGATGTAACTAACCTTCATGTGTATCACTTGCACGTATTACATTTAAACTACTTTGATGTAACCTTCATGTGTATCACTTGCACGTATTACATTTAAACTACTTTGATGTAACCTTCATGTGTATCACTTGCACGTATTACATTTAAACTACTTTGATGTAACCTTCTTGTGCATCACTTACATGTATTACATTGAAACTACTTTGATGTGACCTTCTTCATGTGTATCACTTGCACGTATTACATTTAAACTACTTTGATGTAACCTTTTTGTTTATCACTTACATGTATTACATTTAAACTACTTTGATGTGACCTTCTTCATGTGTATCACTTGCACGTATTACATTTAAACTACTTTGATGTAACCTTCTTCATGTGTATCACTTGCACGTATTACATTTAAACTACTTTGATGTAACCTTCATGTGTATCACTTGCACGTATTACATTTAAACTACTCTGATGTAACCTTCTTGTGTATCATTTACATATCTTACATTTATGGTGTATTCTGTGTAACATCACTTTAAAATTTTGTAACAAACACATCATAATCTTTCTACTGATGCTTCTACAACTGCAGTAGTTGCAGTCAGAGAACAGAGACTTATGAATCCGTATTAAATAATGCAGGAGAAACAAATATATTGACCCCAAAACTCATTTTGAAAAATATATCTTCTCTCAAAATGAATTTGTTGTATATATTTTTTATATGCTGGCAAGACAGGAAAATGTTTCTGAAAATAATATTTTATAACAAGAGTCTCTCAAAGGAAGTGAGACTCCCTTGGATTAAAAGAATTTACAGAAATTCAAGGTAAGATCATTTCTTTCCTGTAACTGCTGAGCACTGAAACCATTCTCGACCATTATCATTTTCAAAACAGCTGCTATGGGGGCCATGTTTAATATCAGATTTAGGACCAAGAAGACATCGTAAGAAGTAGAATCCCTATGCTGATAAGACTTTGTGACTTCCATTTAGGACCAACTAGACATCATAAGAAGTAGAATCCCCATGCTGATAAGACTGTGATTTCCATTTAGGACCAACTAGACAGCATAAGAAGTCATACAATACAACCAGCCATCTAGACGTGGTGATAACAAGATTTTCAAGATCACCATTGTGGCAGCCTATTGGAAGTCAGGCTGACAACACTTTCATTTACAACTAATCAGATATCATAATATCAAAACAAGTCTTTTAGTGAAAAACCCATGTTGATATGACCATTATTTCAAGACAAATAGGAACAAAAGATTTTCAAGATGGCTACTATCATTGCCATATTGTACATCTGAGCAGCACCATTTTCATTTTGGACCAACTAGGCATCAAAAGAAGCCATTTAGTATTAAAACAAACTAAGTACTTTAAGAAGTCTTCTGGTAAAAACCCCACGGCAATATAATTTTTTATAAATGGAGTAGCAATAACAAGATATTCAAGATGGCGTAAAAATAACAAGATTTTCAAGATCACTGCTGTGGTGACAATATTGGATGTCAGTTTGGCACCATTTTTGTTTAAAACCAACCAGATATCATAGTCTTTTAGTGAAAACTCCATGCTGATATGACCATCCTAGATGTTCAAGTGGCACCATTTCATTAGGACCAACCAACAAGAGCATGTGATGAATGTGTGTGTGAAGTCTGATGGCAATTCTAGATGTAGTTTAGTGGGAGCAGTGATGGCAAACTTGTGCTAATGGATGGATGGATGGTCAGACAAAAGACTATCCCATAATTTCTCCTGGTTTATGACCTGTAGAGCAATAAGTGACAATAAATTTCTTATGCTATTTACTTTTTTGAAATTGATGAATTTTTTAAAGTGGGAAAAACTGTATATGCAGGTTGACTGCTCATAAATTTGTTGATAAATGTTTGTTTTCTATGGTAATCACACTTCACCTGATGTAAGTGACATTTGAATCCTTTAAATTAAGTACAAATTCTGCTTATATAACATCCATGCAATCACATTAAAAAGATAATATTTTATTGACTTTCAGTTTGTAACCATTGTCACATATAGATTTTTAGTTATTTCTACAATTTCTCTTTGCATTTATAATCACTATTTCAACAAATCAGTAAACTCTCTTCACATTTATAATCACTGTTCAAAACCCTATTTGCATTTATAATCACTGTTCAAAACTCTATTCGCATTTATAATCACTGTTTAAAACTCTATTCCAATCACTGATTAACAACACTGTAATACTAAAACTACTAAAGTCAGATTTAATTAGAAATGTATTCATGGAAGTCTGACCACAGTATCAACAAGCAAATAAACACAAACCTAAACTGATGTATGACGGACAGTGGATGGACAACATGCAATGTGATCTATTCAGACAATTTAAAAATTTCAGTGTCCAATATCATATGCGTAAGGAGTTAACATATATTGATACTCTACCTTTCTGGCTCTGGCTTGGGAGCTTGTTCCTGCAGGTGCTTGATATAATCCTCCAGATACTGTGGGAAAACTATTGGCTTCAAGGCCACCAAGGCACAGATCACCTGCACAATTAAAACTTAAACATTAATCATTTAACTTCAAATGACCTATCATTTTTACAGGTGGAGTTTCAACATCGGACAGGAGTTTGTCTAGCTGCTGTCTAGTTCAGTTTCAGAAACTGCAGTTCCAAATTCCCAAGGTGATCATGTTGCTTGCTAAATTTCTCCATTCAATGTAAAAAAAATTTTACAAAATTTCACATGGCAGTCATATTCTTCAGCCATAAGCAATACTCAATTCAATACAAGATTATGTCCAATAACTGTAATTGCTGCCTTTGCTGTTATTTTTCCAAGTATGGCCAGTAATCTGAATATTCCTTTTTATGCTTCCGTACTGACTGTTTTGCCCATTTGTCTTCAATATCTTTTTTGTTTGCTGGACAACATTTCTAGATAATACTGTACAAATGCAATTTGCGAAAGTTTAATCATGCAGGGGTTTTGCATGATAGACATGGGTAGATTTAAGCACCTAAGGTATTCCTGTGAATTGAGTCTGGTTCTCTACCCTACTCCATGGAATCTAATACAAAAACCCAGATCTAGACCAAATCTGGACAAATATCCAGATTTGACTGTAATGTTCATATCCTGCAGTTATTCCTTAAGACTGTTAATTTAGGGGACATTTCAGTGAACATTATAGTCAAATCGTAAAGGGTTGGCAGCCTCTAAGTTGGTCATTCAGGAAGTAGTTGATACATAAAAGTGTGTGTGTGTGATTTGGATTTTTAATGTAGCTTTAACAATTTTTCAGTCATATCGCTACGATGTCTGCAGTGTGACAGTTTATAGTGATGTCTAGCACTGTGGCATCATGCCGCAGACATGTAGCATGATGTCCTACCCAGTCACATTATCCTGACACCAGGCTGACCAGTCCTAACACTAACTTCTTAATACTGAGCGCCAAGTGAGGCAGCTGTTAGTACCATTATTGTAAGTCTTTGGTATGACTTGGCTGGATGTGGATGCTCTAACCACTAGGCCACCGGAGCGGTGATACATAAAAGGTGCAACTTCTTATCTTTACAAGGAGAAATCCTGCCCACCCATCCCCATAAATAAATAAATACACTTATTAATCAGCAGATCACTCTCCTTAAATCCACGCAGTCAAAAATGTAAAAGGTCTCACAACTTACATTAATCAGTAGAGCACTCTCCTTAAATCCATGCAGTCAAAAATGTAAAAGGTCTCACAACTTACATTAATCAGTAGAGCACTCTCCTTACATCCACGCAGTCAAAAATGTAAAAGGTCTCACAATTTACATTAATCAGTAGAGCACTCTCCTTACATCCATGCAGTCAAAAATGTAAAAGGTCTCACAACTTACATTAATTACTCAACATGGCCTTTTTGGAATGACAGAGTGGCACTTCTTATGGTGGACACCAGGGTACCCATAATTTTATTGTCAACCATATTCTGGCCATCAAAAACCACTACTGATTCATTTTACTATGTATTTAGACGACATTTGTCCAAATAAGTTAACTTTGAAAGTGTGTACAATTATAAAAATGGCATGATTTTATTTTCAAAACATGTTACTTCAGTGCAAAACAAAATCCATTCCAAAGATTTTCTAAAATTTTATTCAAAATAAAATGTAAATTAATGGGGTTATGAGTTCTGGCATTTCTCAAGGACAAGTTATATATATAAATATTAGGAAATAAACTCAACTTCGTCATAAATACATCTTATAAGCAAACAGCATCTTTGTGAAGAAACTCATTCAGATAGTATTTACATTACCTCCCCATGCCACACATATACACTACTCCCTGGACAACTTGCAAACCTGTTAATAACATGGGATCACTTACATTACCTCCAAATGCCACACATATACACTACTCCCTGGACAACTTGCAAACCTGTTTATAACATGGAATCACTTACATTACCTCCTCATGCCACACATATACACTACTCCCTGGACAACTTGCAAACCTGTCAATAACATGGGATTACTTACATTACCTCCCCATGCCACACATATACACTACTCCCTGGACAACTTGCAAACCTGTTTATAACATGGGATCACTTACATTACCTCCAAATGCCACACATATACACTACTCCCTGGACAACTTGCAAACCTGTTAATAACATGGGATCACTTACATTACCTCCCCATGCCACACATATACACTACTCCCTGGACAACTTGCAAACCTGTTAATAACATGGGACCACTTACATTACCTCCCCATGCCAAACATATACACTACTCCCTGGACAACTTGCAAACCTGTTTATAACATGGGATCACTTACATTACCTCCAAATGCCACACATATACACTACTCCCTGGACAACTTGCAAACCTGTTTATAACATGGGATCAGGACTGGATCCCATTTTGTTTACTAGAAAAATATTATTTAAAAACTGCTCCTATTTGTTGAAAGTCAAGAAAATTGTGATCAATATTGATAAATAAAACCTTTAAGTAATGCTTGTTTAGTTTTTGAAAATGGTGGTAAGTACCTGGAGATTTGAATCAACATCATGAAATTCTAAAATTTTAATAAATTTTGTTACATACCGTTTCCAAACAACATTCTCAGTACAATGTAAAAACAACTAGTATTCAATAAAATTTCAATCAATGAAAATGTTACCAAAGCCAATAGCAAGACTTTAATAAATAAATACCAACTAAATAAGTTCTGTCAAGTGAAATTCACGTTCCGAGTTCTTTTTAATTCAGTTTCACAATAATCAGCATAAATGCAATATGCCCTCTTGTATTTAAAGATGAAAAATGACAATCTACATCACAGCTATGTCCATGAACATGTCTGTATTTAAACATGAAAAATATCACTCTACATCACAGCTATGTCCATGAACATATCCCTATTTAAACATGAAAAATGACAATCTACATCACAGCTATGTCTATGAACATGTCTGTATTTAAACATGAAAAATGTCACTCTACATAACAGCTATGTCCATGAACATGTCTGTATTTAAAGATGAAAAATGTCAATCTACACCACAGCTATGTCCATGAACATATCTGTATTTAAACATGAAAAATGTCACTCTACATCACAGCTATGTCCATGAACATATCTGTATTTAAACATGAAAAATGTCACTCTACATCACAGCTATGTCCATGAACATATCTGTATTTAAACATGAAAAATGTCACTCTACATCACAGCTATGCCCATGAACATATCTGTATTTAAACATGAAAAATGTCACTCTACATCACAGCTATGTCCATGAACATATCTGTATTTAAACATGAAAAATGTCACTCTACATCACAGCTATGTCCATGAACATATCTGTATTTAAACATGAAAAATGTCACTCTACATCACAGCTATGTCTATGAACATATCCCTATTTAAACATGAAAAATGACGATCTACATCACAGCCATGTCCATGAACATGTCTGTATTTAAACATGAAAAATGTCACTCTACATAACAGCTATGTCCATGAACATGTCTGTATTTAAAGATGAAAAATGTCAATCTACATCACAGCTATGTCCATGAACATATCTGTATTTAAACATGAAAAATGTCACTCTACATCACAGCTATGTCCATGAACATATCTGTATTTAAACATGAAAATTGTCACTCTACATCACAGCTATGTCCATGAACATGTCTGTATTTAAAGATGAAAAATGTCAATCTACATCACAGCTATGTCCATGAACATATCTGTATTTAAACATGAAAAATGTCACTCTACATCACAGCTATGTCCATGAACATATCTGTATTTAAACATGAAAATTGTCACTCTACATCACAGCTATGTCCATGAACATATCCCTATTTAAACATGAAAAATGTCACTCTACATCACAGCTATGTCCATGAACATATCTGTATTTAAACATGAAAAATGTCACTCTACATCACAGCTATGTCCATGAACATATCTGTATTTAAACATGAAAAATGTCACTCTACATCACAGCTATGTCTATGAACATATCCCTATTTAAACATGAAAAATGACGATCTACATCACAGCCATGTCCATGAACATGTCTGTATTTAAACATGAAAAATGTCACTCTACATAACAGCTATGTCCATGAACATGTCTGTATTTAAAGATGAAAAATGTCAATCTACATCACAGCTATGTCCATGAACATATCTGTATTTAAACATGAAAAATGTCACTCTACATCACAGCTATGTCCATGAACATATCTGTATTTAAACATGAAAATTGTCACTCTACATCACAGCTATGTCCATGAACATATCCCTATTTAAACATGAAAAATGTCAATCTACATCACAGCTATGTCTGTAAGAGCCTAATTAAATGCTGTGTTTTGACCTCCAATGTTATGGATGCATATTTTGTATTGTTACTATGCTCTGTATTATGACATTAGTTACACGGTTTGTATCAAATCAAGTTGTGGGCGAGGAAAAAAGAAAAGTAAAAAGGCTTTAAAACTTATACCTGCAAAAGAGATACCAGTAATGGTTGTGTGGCAGGTCAACTGTAAATTGTAGTGATAATCTATAAACCTGGATTTGGTGCATAAGGTCTATTTTAAGACATTCAAATTGCACAGGATGTATAAATAGATGCTTACATACACTTTACTAATAAAAAAATTTATTAGTGAGATGGCAGTGATCCAGGATGGTGAGTGCTTTAGACCACTCGGGGTCCCCTCTTTTGGACTTTAATAGAACTTTTTCAGGATTAGTTTGGATTCACTTCATAATACTACAAGTTCCACTCATATTTTCATTTATAACTTTGATAATTAAATTATGTTTCATAAAACTTGTTGGTTTTGCTTCTCTCTTACTTAGTTTATGACCATAGAGTTGTAACATATGGTTCATTATGGAGAAGTGAGTTCCAGAGTTTGTAGTGAACTTAAATTTACTAAACTGTCACTGTAAGATTTCCTAAAGGATGAGAAGATACACTATTACTTGCAATAAAATCATGACATCAATATTATACTAACAGAACAATAAAAATTAATCAAGTTTCAATGTTGACAGTTGTTTCACAAAATAAATGTCCATAGTTTTTGAAGAAAAAAAGGAATCTTGTTTTGCTGTGAATCAACAAAAAGCTGTGACACAATATGCAATGTTTTTGCATACATCTGATGGTTGTTAAAACCTTGGAATAATGTTGTTAATGATCCTTCAGAGGCTGGGTATCTTGAAAATAAACGAAATTTATACTAAAAAGCAAATCATTTCATTAAAAAAGCTCTTTACTGGCAATTATTTTTAATGTGATTATAAAACAAGTATTCAGCCATCAAACATTACCACCATTCCTTGGTGTTCTCAATCCCCAGTGGGTTATGGCATTCCCTTAGTGTTGTTTTTTTAGGTCCTTCATGCCCTTGCTTATAGAAGACTTTATCAATTAAAAGCCAGAGCAAAACATCAACAAGCATTCACACATTTGACTGGAGTTGTGGTAGGGCTTTACAGTAGGATGACTGGGTCTTGGAGATACAATAATTCACTATAAAATGTCCTTTTTCTGTCAGATATATTACCTGATCACATTAATATTTGGAGAATTGGTAATAAAAGGAGAAAATGCACAAGAATCCAACCTTTACCAGTGACACCCTTGGCAGGAAATGTTGCTGGAGTCACTATGTCAAGGATAAAACCAATACCCTGAATTAAGGAAGCAAAGATGAAGGTCACATCAACACACAGGTAACAAAAAATGAATTAATTTTTCTTAACAAGTAAACTTCTGGGCAAATGCAGAAAAAGCTATAACCCATGCATCTGATGAGGCTGTGCAGTCAGTCATTAACATGGTCTAGTGGTCTATTTGGACCACAGCCAAAGCTATAAACCCATGCATGTGAAGAGGCTGTGCAGTCATTAACATGGTCTAATGGTCATTTGGACCAGAGCCAAAGCTACAAACCCATGCATGTGAAGAGGCTGTGCAGTCAGTCATTACCATGGTTAAGTGGTAATATGGACCACAGCCACCAGATCTATTTAATTCAAACCCCTTCTCAACAATACAAACTCTTGAAGGTCAAAGCTTGAGAAGGTTGACTGTGCATGTCAGTAAACAACTTTAATGCTGTCTCATATTAAAAAATTGTCTTTCAAACAGGAGGCTTGCAGAGGGCCTCAAATATCAGGAAATGCAATTTTCATATTACATATCTGATTCTGTGAAATGTCAGAGGGTACTGAAAGTATCTTCCACTGATGCCAAGGCCTTTCTGGAACAACAAGACAAGTATGGTCCCCATAACTATTTTCCATACATTTTAAGTGCCTGAGAGCATGGATCAGGTCTTGAAGAGCTGGTTCTCTTGATATATTGATCAAGGAAAGCAAATAAATGACAATTTTCTAACTGCCCACAAATGTCAACCTGTTTCGGCTACATAATCCAGATGCATCAATAGGACAATTGAACCATCCAATAGGCACTACAAATGGATATAGAGAGAGAGCATGCAATTCAGTTACCCTGCATGCCAAAGGTACAGCCAGACAAAACTGTGTTGGGATTAAGGTGAGTAATAATTTGGGTTGAAATTGGTCATAAAGTCCAACAGGTCTTTGTCAGTGCATATATGTCTACCATATTGTCCAACATATAAGAAATCATGGAGTAGTAGCTCTTGATGGTAACAGAAGCTAACTTCTCTCCCACCAAAGAACCAGAAAAAGAAATTAACAAACAGAGAGATAAAGGCCTGCATGGTGATCATGTTGCCCTTGCACCAGCCCAAGTACAACATCTGGTATACAGGAGGACACCTAGCAGTGACATGGGTAGGTAATTATAACAGTATGTGTAAGAGTTTCTTCCCATATATGCTATCTGCATTATGTACGATATATGAGGTAGCAGAGTTTATTTCCAAACATTAATGTGACCCAGTAATGTACCCAACTGAATAACAGATATCTGAAAATATGCTACAGTTATGAATAGGAGATGCAAAATATGGCTCTCTGGTCTGAGAACAACATATGCTACATAATGAAACAGCAGATCTGGGTCTTTCCAGCTTAACATGATTTAAAAACAAAAGAAATCTGAACCTTGCAGAATTTTATATATATGATACTGATGGGCCTGTGAATATGATAATACATGGGAAAATTTAACAGGTAAGAAAAGTAAACAGCAATCATTAAATTTAGATGAAAAACAAAATGTCCCTCAGCAAAAAACAAAATCATCCAAAATCAGCCGATGAGGCAGTCATATTGGATGTAAGATCAACACCTTTTAAGACCAACTTGACATCTTTATAAGACTTCTGGTGAAAATCCCTATGTAAATATGACCAAAAATTCACAAGTTTTTCAAGATGGCACCACAGTGGCCATACTGAACAGAGATATTGGAAATGCTTAATTATGCGTATCTGTATGCCAATTTTTGATCTGGGACTCAGAAATTCACTGAGGCGGGAGTTCTCCGTACGCATGTAATAGGTGTGTGGCAAAATTCAAAGACTTGCCAGTCCTGCTTCAGCCACCTGCTTTGTGGGAAAATGTGTTGATCAATTAGCTGTGCTGATATTTACAATGACATAATTCAGTGACTGAAAGACCCCTTGATGTACATACATGTTGCCATTATAAGAGTACATCAAAAAAGAACATGATGTAATAGCTGGGCGGCAAGTTCAAAGGCTTTGATTGGTGGCCGAGTGGGAAAATGTACTGATATTTACAGTGATTGAATTCAGAGTCAGAAAGACCCTGAGATGTACATGTGGTCATCTATAAAAGTACATCAAATAAACAACTTTAGCTTTCGTTATTGTGTTCATTTCCGAATGTATCGGAATAAGTAGTGCATGAGAATCAAGACATGTTGAGACTTAGACAAAATGCCATTCGTAAATTTGGATAAGTATTTTTGGGGTTAAATGGCAAACTTACGAAGATTGTAATGAGATTCAGAAGAGTGTTAAAGCTGCTAGAATTGACAGTTCGGATAGGACACTAGCTACGTGTAAGAAAGTGTGTGATGCCTAGCTTAGTGTTTGGAATAAGTCCTTACTTGGATTGACAAAATTCAGTATCACTCTGATGGACGAACAAGAACTATGAGCTATTTAAGAGGTACATTGACTGACCAAACTCTTTTTTTTTTGCCCCTCACCTTAGCCTGGTTAGTTCTAGTGTTGTAGCGAAATGTATTCATCAATAGATCAGTAACTAGGCCTAGTTTTTATATCAATGTCATTGACAAACAAACTCTTGCCCATTCACAAGCATATGTTTTGATAGCTGACTGACCATTAACCCTTTTCCAAGTAAGGTAGCAACTATCAATTTCCTTTGATGATAAAACATACAAACATGTGTTTTAAGATCAGAATCGGTGATCTGGATATATATCAACTGCCTCTTGTACACTATTTCATCATAAAATTAGTTTGAAACTGTAAGTGAACCAGTAGGCCTAACGGGAAATAATGGTGGACTTCGCCAAGTCGGGGATGTACCAGTTTATTAGATTGTCTTTTTTCATAAATCATCAGGCAAATATTTTTAGGAAAATATACAAATCATTGAAAGCAAAGCCATGGTATTATTTTATTAAAGATTTAACTTTAAACTGCAAATTATGTAGGTAAGAAACGTATAGGACAACGCCATGTTGTGGAATTCGCGAGATGCGCATTGACATCTTAGCTATTTTCCTACTCAACACATATTTGCGAAAATACGGGGGGAAAAAACTGCAAATCAGATGCTATTTAATTTAACCATTGCCTAAAATTACTACAAGGATGTAGACAAATAAATAAACCATAAATTTGCAATCCTGTCAATGGACTGTTGTAATGAAGCTATATTAAAGTGAGTGATTACATTACGAAAACCTCTCCATCTAAAAATAGATGCACTCACACCTGTGTTGATTCTGTAGGAAAGGGACTGCAACTTTTGATGGTGGGATTCCTATTTTTACCAAAATGGGAGTCCTGGACTCCTAGTTTTAAAATCCTAGTGAGACCTCTGCTGAACATCAGACCATCATTTCATTCAGGACTAAGTAGCACCATCAGAGATCTTCTGTTCAAAACCACATGTCAATAAAACTGTCCATTTTGGATGTGCAGTGATATGATGTTCAAAATGGGTGCCATATTGGACATCAGACTGGCACCAATATCATATAGAACCAAGTAAACATCATAAGAAGTCTTGTCAGTACCACCTTTTATTTTGGAGGAGTGCCCATAACAAGATTTTTAAGATAGCAGCCACGATAGTTATAATGGACGCAGAGATGCTGCCAGGATTTCACCTCAAGTCATATAAGCATCTGTTGATGTTCCTTATCTATATACAGATATTGTTCTGTACTTAGGACCCCCGTTCTGTCAGCTGTCTGAAGGAGCATATGCATAGACAGCATTAAATTAAAATTTGTATACTCTGCTGATTACATTTTTTGCCACAATTTGAAATTAATTTGTGGGAATTCTCGCACATCACTGCAGTAGTGACAAGATTTTCAAGATGGCTGCTCCAATAAGACCTATTTTAATTTTTGACGTCTAGACATCATATGAAACTTTTTAGTGAAAACCTCATGTCAATTCAAAGGCTATAACAAAATTTTCAAGATGGCTGCCCTGTAGTCTAAGAAACACCATTTTCATTTAGGACCAACTAGAGCATAAGACGGTTATGTATTGAGGTGCATTGATAACATTTTTTTGACATATGACAGCTGTTGGACAATGAAGAACAAGCTCTTCTGGTCTTAATACTAATACTAGTACCCCAACACCTACCTTGTGGACGGAGTACTAACATGAGCATATATGTGTCACTGGAGCAAGCCAGGTGTGAATCACACCTGGCGTTCTTTTAGCCTAATATCAACAATTTGAACATATTCCTTCCATATAATGAAATAAATTGAGTAGTCCTCTTATTTAATACCGAAAGTATCGCAAATCATTGTAGAAATAGTTGTAAAATCTCATTTACCCTTCTTATCCGATATTTTTGTTTAGATCATCTGCCATATTAGTTCAAATAATGATTACTTCCTTTCTCAGCCTCATTTGTTTGTGTGCCATATAAGAACATTGAAGCCTTATTTGGAAACGTAAACAAATCGTAGTAAAAATATAGCACAGTTAGAGTCAGAAATTTTGCGCATTAAAAGTAAATACCGTTTATCTGCAACTTTGAAATTCCACCAAGAAGCCATTATTTGCTATACAGTGTAGAATATCCAAATATGGTCTGGCAAGCCTTATATAAAAAAAGGGACATTGGCGAGAGTATCACATTATCTGTCATGGCGGACACGGTAAGGTTAATGTAACCATGCCAATTTATTTTATCATGTAAGAGCTTAATAAATTAAAAATAACCCAAACTTCTTTCACAACACAATTATACTTATGTAGTAGATTTCTACACTATTTGTTTTTCTGACTTTAGAGACTATTTTTTTTGTTCCATTACATGGTATGGATCAGTTCATAGCCTCAACCACAACAGATCAAGTTGAGGCTACGTCATCGTAGCTATTCTGGTCTATGATCAGAAAAACTAAAATACTTATTGTGATTTAGTACCTTGATAGTGACACTGATTTTATTCATGACGAGCAGTGAACAGTCTTGTTGCCACTCACTGACAATGTGCCCGCCCAAGATGCACATGCTGGCTTTGATGGACTTTTTGGCCACAGAATCCAAACAGGACGTGCTGATAACCAAAGGCTCATATACAACTCTGTGAACAGACAAATATTTCTCAGTAACTATCTTCTGCATAGAGGATCTCACAAAAGGGTTCATTTTAGATATGAAATTGATGAAACAAGTACAGGGTCAAGAAGAAAGTGGCATGCTGGATTATTCAATGAATTTAATAACTTTCATATTTTAAAATAGGCATTACTGTTACTGTGACATCACTTGTAATATTTATTAAAAAATCAAGATCTTTGCTTAATATCATCCTCAAAGCCCCAAATAATGAGTGCGGACACGTTTCCAATACTCCACATTACGTTTGCCACCTGTCTCATTAATGGCAACTGTGACCTTGACAATGACCATCAAATCATCAGGCTTCTTTGTCTCATCAAGAGCAAACCTACCCACGTCAAACTGTAGTCACACTGACCTTGCACTTCAGATATACATGTAATCAACATGCTTCTTGTATCAGCAACAGTCATACATATATAAACAGCCTTGAACTCTGACCTTCAAATCAGACAATGACTTTATATTTTATTGTGCAAATCATCTGCAAAGTTTCGTAAGAACCCCATGTTGATATGACTTCCACTTAGGAGGAGTAGAGATAATAAAATTTGTTTAAACATTTATTCTATGGCCATATTAGATGTCAGGTCAGCAACAATCTGATTTAGGACCAAGTAGACATCAAAATAGTCTTTTGGTAGAAACCCATGTTGATATAAAGGCCTGTACAATTGGAGAAGTGACAAGATTTTCAAAATGACTGTCATGGTGGCCAAGTTTGTGGTCCAATCAGCACCATTTTCATTCAGAACATCATATGAAGTCTTTTGGTGAAAACATCCCAAGATTTTTATGATGACTGGCCACACTGGCACTATTTTCACTTCGGACCAACTTGGCATCATAAAAAGTCCTATTCTGAACTTATGGACAGACACAAAAAGACAATGGGCCTTCCCAAGCTTCTTTGGTGGTCATTGACCAGTAGATATAAAATAAAATACTGCATTCAAAGTGCAGTGGCAATTCCAATATCTACCTACACCCAATACCACAAGACTTTTTGTGCCACACCACCTGAATACTACTTCAGTAAGACAGAAATAGACAATTATGCTCTGTCCTGCCCTTCCAAATGACTGTCCCGCTACACCTTCTGTACATTCCTTTGGCCCTTCAACGCATCATATAGCGTTCTCATAAAAACTATCTCACTTTCTATACACCTCAATGGCCAAAATCGTTGCTTAATTAACTGTTCTGAATCATTTGCTTTACCTACTTGCAAGCCACATCCCCTAATTGAATTAAACACCAATTACAGATCTATGAATCTTGCCTGAGGTAAGTTTTAAGTCTTACCACAAAGGATCCGTCCTGGAGGCATCTCATTCAAGTTTACTAACCCAAATGATACATAAAATAAGGAGTATTTGTCATTAAAACCAAATGCAACATTAAACCATACCATTTCACAAAGGTTATTTCTTGGGATTTACACCTACGGAACAATGATGCCAAGTAACAAATGTACTTCCCAAGTTTGAAAATCAGAAAAGAAAAAAAGTACTATGATTGGCACATCATACACCTACCCTGTGTTTAAAAGTCCTCATTGTAGATGCAGCAGGGTATGGTCAGCTTTCATGATTACTAAGAAATGGATCTCAATGACCTTGACCTTCAGTCAGGGTATGCAGTCTTGAACCAAACATATGTAGAAAACATAGTTTACTTACCAGACTTACCATGATAGCAATCTTTGACTCATAGACCCAAAACCAATAGGTTTCTTTATTAATCTCAGTGCAAGCTATTCACAAAGACTGGTTAGAACAAACGTTATTCTGCAAAATATATTGTTCTTGGAGTCACAACAACCTAAACCTTTGTCCATTTAACTAACATGCTTCTTCCATACCATAACTGCAAGCCCTCCACAAACTCTGGTCAAGGCATGCAGTCTAAAAATTAAAGTTTTATGCAAACAACATTCCTTTTTTTTCAGTCACAGTGATCCTGACTTTTGACCTTTATATCCAATAAGTAAGTCGGCCACAAAATTTGGTAAATATACATGGTCAAAAACGGAAGTCACAACTGAGCGGACTGGATGATTGTTGCTGCTGTTGTTGTTGTAGAGTAGTCTAAAGCGCTCTCCATTAGGGTTCACTGCCATCTCACCTCTGTCTGCATGGGTTTGAGTCTCAGATTCGGCCAATGTGGGTATGCAAGAAAGCTTGCCAGTAGCTTCTCATGGGTCGGTGGTTCTTTCCAGGGATTTCCCAGGTTCATCCTCCACCATTAATACTGGCTGCCATGTACAGCCTTCATTGTGCTGAAAAATGGCGTTAAACACTACAACAACAAGTAACAAATGAAAGGTATGGGAATCAAAATTGGCACCTACCTGCAGCTGAAATGATTGGTACCAAATGCCTACAAGACCTGATGATTCATACTTTAACACTACAGCAACCTTCACAGATATAGCAAAGACATAAAAAAACAGGTTCAATTAAAAGTTAATGTAAACAAGACATTAAAACACGATTTGACTGTAAGTGCTGCATGCAGATGGTGCTGTCATAGAAATAGCAATGGTGCTGTTCCGTGGCAGCAACTTTAATAACACATGCATTTTGTAATTAACAAATCTTATGCCAGTTTAGTGAAGTCATTCTTACGTGTAAGAACTCTTTGGGGAGCCAAAAAATATCTGATCCCCATCGTTTAGAATTCGTTCTCCAGAAACCTTCTCTTTATTTACCCAGGTTCCAAACTTGGAAATGTCTTTTAGCTTCAACACTGGCAGGCGATTAACATTGCCCTGTAAATGATAAGTGAATAGACTAAATATAAACAGAACTGAATCTCAAGATAGTCAGACTTAGTACATCCAGTAACTATGGTTTTTAAAGGTTTAAAAGTGGATTTACTGTTCTGTAATTAAAGGACTTTCTTTTTTTCATTAAGAGAAACAAGGTCCAGTTTAAAATTTACATGAAGCTCAGTTCAATACTCACATCAAGTCCAGTTTTTTAATTTATTATTTTTTAATTATTTCTCTAGAGCGTCTGTGAATGGCACCTAGATCCTTCATTTGGAGGGGTGGATAGACCAATCACAAGAAAAAAGATTCTGGGAATATGTACAGGATTCTGAAAGTGAGGCAGGTCATGAAAACCCTAAAGAAAAAGAAAATTCTGGAGTCCATAATTTTTTGCAACATATTTCATTTGGAAGATTTCATGGGCTTCAACATTTTGATGTTTCCGATTGGTCTAAAAATAATTTGTTTCTAGTCGCATGACCATCTGTTTTTTTTGCTGCTGACCCATGTACTTCTTCCACAAGGGTTAAAAAAATTCCTGAAATTTATTTGTGTATCTAGCTAAGCCAGTTTAGCCCAGTACTTGAAGCACTTAGTATATCAAATATACAAATCATTATGATATAACCCTACCTACCTTCCCTATTTTTTAAAACAATACAACAGGAAACATATTTTCATTTTGGCTTTATCAACAAGAATGGATTTGAAACTGAAAACACAAGTCTCCCCCCCCCCATGACAATTAATGTCACTCTGTGACAACTGTTCTTGCCAGAAAGAATGGAAAAATCAAATAAGGTGATTAAAATGACATTTTGTTGGAGTATGATCTAGAAAATCTCTAATTTTTGTCTTTTCTGCCAAATTGAAATAATTCTGCCAATTTCAGTTGAAAACAGAAAGCTTAAGTTCTGCAAAACTGGCATAAGTTTGAACTTTGTTCAAAAGATGGCAAGGAAGTTTAAATTCTTGGATTAAAAATGTAAACAAAAAAATTTAAAAATTAAAAATTAAAAATTCATCTAGATTTGTGTTGATAAAACAATACAGACCAAACAAGTCCAAAAATATCTGCCCAGGCCAGCAAAAAAACCACATTTTTTTCAAAATGTTGGAACAATTCAAAAGCATGTATGTACTGGCATGAACTTCTAATCAAGACATCAACAAATGCATACAAAAATACATGCAAAATTCCAGTTGTTGACCTCCATATATATTGGATTACACACATGTAGTTGTTGCTTTGTTTCTTTTACAGAAATAAATATTCTTGGACCTAATTCAGTTTTATGGAACCTATTTCTTCATAGCACATTATCTTGTGCAAAGAACACATAAAATAGTGAACAGAGATTGTTATGGCAGTAATAAAATATTCTTATATCCTATGAATATGAACTATACCAGGCTGGCTTCTGAGTGAGAGACTGTCAGCTCTACATGATGTCTGCTAACTGCAGGGTCTCCTGTCACCAGAATGTCACAGTCCCTCCTTCCCACTATATAATCCTTCCCTCCAAGAAGCACGTATCTGTTATCTGAAAATTTATGAAAATTAGGTTTCACTGTTATACTGTGCTATGAAGTTGTTTTAATACAGAATGCTAAAGTGAAACCTGTTCACATGTTTGAAGATATCAGTGTGGAAACTAGTTCTCTCTATAATTCATTACATCCTATATTACAACACACTGGGGAAATATGCTAGCTCTGGGTTATGAGGTAACCAGAGAGCCCTAGGAAATGGACAAATCTGCATTTAAATGGGTTAAGTAATATTTGGAATAATAGAAACAAACATGAGTGCACATGTACCCAAAAGCTAAGAATGTGGCATCTGAATGCATAAAGCAGGCCAAACTGCATCTTCGCTAGCCAGGGTTCCGATAACCCTATTTACACCTTGGCATATCAAGCAGATATTCCTGTGCTTTGGGTCTGTGAATTTGATTGGATTTGAAAACAAACATCCGCATCCAATCAAAATTAAGTTGTTCAAATTTGAACACTGTTCGTATGTGATCAAGACAAGAGGAACACACAACTTGAATGGACTGATAAATAAGCATTTTTCCAGTGCCTGTCCATGTTTGCACAAATACCTTTCACTCAACTACACCGGTAATGGCTTTCCTTCTGGTACATAATCATACTTTTGATGTTAAACTTACAAAGTATCTTTTTCAGGTCTACTGGCACCACTGTTTGTTTGTTGCACAATGCTATTGGTTAGTTGGCATTAGATACTATGGGAGGCAACACATGAAATCCAACAGATGTCACTAGGACAAGCAACGATATAGCTGTTTGATCTGCCAAGATGTAAATAGGGTTATCAGAACTCTGGCTAATGAAGATAGTCAAACTGGCAAAAGGGAAGTACTGAGAAATGCAGTCTGGCAAAATTACTTTAATTTCTGAAAAATAACTGCAGTGAATGCAAAGATTTCATTCTGATTGGTTCTTTCTCATATTTTCAAATACCAATCAATAAGTAAATATTTATGAGCAAAGATTTATCACAACATATTTTCATTAACTTTATGTATCAAATGGGGAACTAGTGAAGAAAAGCTTACCGGGGTAATTATTGTTCTCTTTAATTTACCGTGATCAAATGTCACAACCATGTTGGTACATTCTTACAACAGACTGGTCTTCATAACTTATACACAAAAAAAGATACTGCTATTGTGCATTTGACAAATCCAATCGCTCAAGCACTTGGACTGACTACATAAATGCTTATGGAAAGTACCCAAATGGTTGAAAATTTCAGTTTGTCCCCAGTCAGGAACAATCTATTCTTTTTCTCGAATTTCCCCAGTAGCATGGGAACTCTGTAAATGCCAAATCCAAGTCTGAATGTAACACAGCATGGACCATGTCTTCAGCTTGTGACAATTTGGTCAGAAAAACAAGAAGAAAGAGGTGATGCACCAACCTACTACAGGAAAGCTTTACGTAGAGCCTGCCACACAGTGAACGGTCAAACCCTCCTGGATGGTGACAATTTTGCCTACCTGAGCAGTACCATGTCATGTCCAGTTCACAGTTTACCAATGCCAGAATTGCCAAAGCAAGTGTGGCTTTCAGAGGAATCTATCTGCAAACAAACTTGAAGGTCACAAAGCATTGTGCTGCTAATGCTGCTGTATACATGTGAAAATGTTGGAATTCTTTCAAATACAACTTAATGACATTTTTCTTGTGAAATGTAATTGCATACTTATATAAACATCTGCTGGCAGCATGCCAATGATGTATTAATAAAGGTGCAGTTTGAAAACTGGTGACTGGGGTAACTGTAACATTCCCTGACCAGATGAAAACATTGTGACATTCCATCACTTAATATCTTACTTAAAAAGACATCTCACTGAAAGGGAAACTTTGTCTGCATAAAAATGACTTTTTGTTCATGGGTAGCAAAAACAAGATTTTCGAGATGGCTGCTGTGCCAGCCTAGTGGACATCAGATTAGCACCATTTATACCATAGACCTCCTGCATCTAAGACGGACACTTTAACCACTTAGACCACTGGAGTGGTCTTAAAATGAATAAAGTTTTGGATTAATATTACATTAAAATTAAAGATTTCTCTGGCTTTGTATTGCAGCAAAATGTTGCAGAAAGGAATCAGTAAATTTCTTGCATGCATGTGGCAAATATTTATAATTTGTCACATACTTCTAGCAAGAAACATGTCTGTACCACAAAAGTATTTCCCCCAGAATGTCATAATGGCATTGCTATTCTCCAAAAAGGGCACTTTAAACGCACGTCTTATGAATTTCATTATTCTTGCTATATTATTATTGTTATTGTTTTCATAAAATTATGAACTCTGCATGGGTAGTAGCTTATTTTGAAAATTTAGAACTCTCCACTGTTTCATATTTGTAGTTCATTAGTTGCAAAGAAAAGTAACACTTGGAAACATAATCCCCTTATTATCTATTCAGCTGCATGTCAGAATGTTCTCCATTGAGTGCATATGCAGGCTTCCAAAATTATTCACTTCCAAGACACAAAGACCTTGTTTATGGTGTTAATCAGTACTGATCTTGCTGAATTACTGAAGGGCACTAGGTATATTGCTTCCTGTGATTATAATAAAATGCTGACTCCAGCATCTAAGTTAAAGTACATTTGTTAGGAATAAAAAGGGCATTTTGCAACTTAAAAAAAAAGCAATGCTGGGAAAGGGGCTGGCACCATAAATTCTGTGCAAACTCTGTGCATTGATTTATTTCTCACACCTTTAATACAGTCTTTGTTAATAGACATTTATCAACACCAAGTAGGATGCTTAAGATAAATACATGTGTAATCTTTGAAAACCTAAACACAAATTAACCAGGGAGTGTTTTGTCATCCCACAACACACTGTACTGTAAAATTTGTGACTTCAAACCCAAAGCCAAAAAGTGGAATGACAATGCTGAAGAATTAATTACCCAAGTTCATAATAAAGTATGAACACAATCCCTCAAGGTGTTCCTCAAATATAAACCAATAAAAAAAGAAAATAAACATGACCTAAATGTAAATTTCTGTATGTGACCCAAAGATCAAAGGGGCGAGAGTGCATTTTGCATAATGGTTTTTGCTTCTTAATGAATTACTCAGGTATGAAGAAAACCAATCCAGTGGTTTAGAACATACAACCAAATGAAAAAACTTGAACAAAAACCCGAACACAAATTTTCTATGGCTGTGACCATGGTGTCAAGGTGAAAGAGTCAAGTTTGCTTGTTAAGGTGAAAGAGTCAAGTTGCATGTTAAGGTGAAAGAGGCAAGTTTGCATATTAAGGTGAAAGAGAAAAATTTGCATGTCAAGGTAAAAGAGACAAATTTGCATGTCAAGGTAAAAGAGACAAGTTTGCATGTCAAGGTAAAAGAGGCAAGTTTGCATGTCAAGGTGAAAGAGGCAAGTTTGCATGTCAAGGTAAAAGAGGCAAGTTTGCATGTCAAGGTGAAAGAGGCAAGTTTGCATGTCAAGGTGAAAGAGGCAAGTTTGCATGTCAACAAATGAATTGTCTTAGCTTTGTGGGGACTCATTCCACGTATGAAAATATCCATCACAGAGTTTAAGAAACATAAGCAAATAAAAAGACTTTAAATTTAACCAAAACCTTAATGTAAACATTATGACTCACCTTATCTCCAATATCATATGGGTGAAACAAATATGTAATAGAATGAATTGTCTAAGTGACAAATACTAATTGTCATACACTCTGTGACTCTAGCTAGGAGTTTAGTAAATGAAGAGTTGTTCAAATGGACTGACACTCTACTGGATGAAAGAATTTCCAGAAACTGTCAGATCATTTCTTCCTTTAAAATGCATGGTGCTGCAACCATCTCTTTGACTTTTTCCAGAGCTAACAAAATTTTTCATTTAGCTGCTGTGGTACACATGCTGGTTGTCAGGTTGGCACCATTTTTTTAATTTTAGACCAAGCAGACATAGTTAGAAAGTCTTTCGGTGAAAACATCATGTCAATATGACCATCCATTGAAAGGAAGTAGTGACAGCTGAACTTGTCTCAGCTTGCTACTTCTGCAAACTAGATGCTAGGTGATGGTTGTGGGCAATCAAGTTCTCAAAGCAATTGTTGTTTCTCACAAAGCTTACATGCTATATCCATGATGAGATACAGAATTACAGAACTGGTGGTCAGTCTACTATTACTACTAGTACTAGTCTGTTTTCAGGTATATGAATGCATGAAATTGAAACCATCAATAGCAAAACACATTTAGATTTTTTTAATTCAAATGGATTAAGGTAAATTTTAATGTATAAATGGGTATGACTTGCCCCTAAATTACCATACATGGGCCAAAATGGGGGAAAAATGTTTTCACCGTTTCATTCATTTGTACAAATGTATGAATATGACACTGATTTTTTTATTAAGGTATTATTAAAAAATGTTTCAACTTATGCCATGTTCGCAAATTCTCTTTTGTTGACAAGAAAATCCGCTGATCTCCAAATGTAAAAAATCTTTACATATGTACTATTTTTAGGTTTGACTTTTTCATCAGCTCTTTACATTATATCTGTGTTTATGATGGAAAAACAAAAATCCACAAAAGTTCATATTACTCCTTGAAAATGCATTTTTCAAAATACTTTGGAGCAATCAAGGGTTTGCAATCAATTAAAAATGAAGGGATTTAAAACAATTACTAGCCAACTGTTACTGTCTGTTCTGCTTATTCTATCCACCATTGTACAATATCGTAAGTAAAATTTATACAGGTAATGTATGCATCACTATCATATCTGCCAGCCTGTAAGCTGATACTTTTTGACACCCTTAGCTTCCATGTATACTCACACTCAACTTACATATGGATTGTCATTTGAATCGTTTCTTGGATGTTACATAATTTTTTCTTTGGAAAATAGTAATATACGTTTACATTTGATTACATATATGTGCAATAGAATTGACAATTTAGAAGATGAATAACCATGACAAAGACAGATATTCCATCACATTTTTCTTCTTGCACCTCACAAAGAAATAAAAATTATGCTCCATTATGAGAGAGAGAGAGAGATGTCAAGATGTCTGATGACTGTGATCTTGCTCGGGTACAAGTATTATATTCCATTATTAATCAATACCACTGGGTAAGCAATACCACTTCCATTGCCAAAGAATCACATGGCTTTGTAGTGGTACAGTACAGCCCGTCTTGAGAGACTACTGCTATGAGAGACCACCTGTCTTCAGAGACCAGGTACTCCTTGAACAGAGTTATTGATTATATAGTGTTATCACCTGTCATGAGAGGCCACCTGTCAGAAGGGGTGGTCTTTCAAGACAGATTGAACCTAAATGGAGTCTATATGGATATAATATTGTGAATATTTAAATTCTGTAAGAGTATGGTATGTATTTTCATAGTTTACATTTATTACTTAATTTATTAATTTTTTCTCTCTTTGACAAAAGCTTCAGTTAAACAAGGGCAGTAAGGTTAAAAAAAACAAAAAAACATGAAGAGCTGAAATCTCTCTCTCACTCTCATATCAGGCGAAGATGAGGTGTAGGAAGAAAAATTTGATGGAATATATGCCTTTCTCTTTGTATCTCTTTCAAAAAAGAAATGTAGTAAAAGCATTTTAGCATTACTGATGCAATTTCCCTGGTAATCTGAAATAGCATACAGTGACACCTGTAATATTTACAAACCAGAATTTACTATAGTTTCATTCCACATATCACAAATTTTATCCTAGCTGTAGCTCAAATTTTCAGGTCAATGCCATTATATGTACCTAAAAGTACATAATACATTTAAAATACTTAGTGTGAAATAAATGAGGTACTTTTAGTTTCATTTAATGATCCTGACCTGAAAGTTATTGATCTGGCCGAGTCTTATACCCAGCATCGACTTATGTATGGATAAAGGATGGAAAATTTGCTGAATTTTCTCATTCAACTTATACTCCCCATAAACTTATAGGCCAGCAAATACAGTACAATTTCAGTAACAGGTGTCACATTTATCTTGAAATGGAGATTATTCACTTTATTTGGATTCTCATGCAATAATATTCCTTGAAAAGTCATTATTTAAACACCCTGAGAAATACATAAAACAAAAGAAGATATTAAAATATATGGACATTTTCAGACCAGGTCAACCTAAATGTGTGATCCAGTACAAACAGGACTGAATGATGATCACTACGAAATGAAATCTGCGCAGATAGAAAAAAAACAATCGTAATACCCTTTTTTTGGTGACAATACGTCACAAAAAATAGTCATACAATGTAAGATGTATCACATGTTATTTATGTTTTAGTGCTATGTCTTACCACACAAATAATGGCATTGTATAGCTTGTTCCAATGTTGGTTGACATCGGAATGAGTAGTCAAAGTTTCAGTAATATCTCACACATTTGGCAATCCATATCAACACTCTTCCACAAACTGATATGCAATTAATATACTTACTGTGCTGCTTTTAGTCTAGTGGAATCAAAATCTGACACTAACAAATGGATGCATTTTCATGTTCCGCTGACATACATTAGAATCTGTTGAAATGCAATGGTAGTTGAGGTATGCCAAAGTATGTTCAAGTAGGTTTATGTCGGGCATATGTTTCTTGTATGAAACGAAATGTTGCTTACAGTTCCAATAGGCAAATATATTTTTATTTGTTTCGTTAAAGAATCAGAGATCTCGCTAGGATTTTAAATCTTGGAGTCCAGGACTCCCATTTTGGTAAAAATAGGAGTCCCACCATCAAAAGTTGCAGTCCCTTCTTTCCTACAGAATCAACACAGACGTGAATGCATCTATTTTTAGATGGAGAGGTTTTCGTAATGTAATCACTCCCTTTAATATAGCTTCATTACAACAGTCCATTGACAGGATTGCAAATTTATGGTTTATTTATTTGTCTATGTCCTTGTAGTAATTTTAGGCAATGGTTAAATAGTATCTGATTGCTGTTTTTTGCCCCGTATTTTCGCAAATACGTGTCAAGTCTAAAAACAGCTTAGACCTTAAAGCGCATCTCACGAATTCCACAACATAGCATTGTCCAATATGTTTCTTACCTATATAATTTGCAGTTTAAAGTTAAATCTGTAATAAAATAATACATTGGTTTTGCTTTCAATGATTTGTATATTTTTCTGACAATATTTGCCTGATGATTTACGAAAACAGACAATCTAATAAACTGGTACATCCCAGACTTAGCGAAGTCTGCCATTATTTCCCGTTAGACCTACTGGTTCACTTACAGTTTGAAACTAATTTTATGACGAAATAGTGTACAAGAGGCAGTTAATATATATCCAGATCACCGATTCTGATTTTAAAACACATGTTTGTATGTTTTATCAGTAAAGGATATCATGCAGGAAATTGATAGTTGCTACCTTACTCGGAAAAGGGTTAATGGTGTGCCGAAGTAAGTTCATGCGGCGGGTATGTTTCTTGAACGAAATGAAACGTTGCTTACAGTTACAATAGGCATGTATACTTTTATTCCTTTCATTAACGAATAATATTTCAAACCCGATTTCGGCATTCCCGGCTTTGGTCACTTTCCAGGCAACTGAAATGTAGGCCAACG
Organism: Sinohyriopsis cumingii; assembly: GCA_028554795.2. NCBI lineage: Eukaryota > Metazoa > Mollusca > Bivalvia > Unionida > Unionidae > Sinohyriopsis > Sinohyriopsis cumingii. Next base: position 120,104,250 of record CM068835.1, on the reverse strand, counting down.
AAACTTAATAACATGTCCATCTCTTTTGTGAGAATCTGAACTTATTTGAGAAAAGACAAAAACTAAAAGGACTGAAAAAAAACGCAAAAAAATAAATAAAAAAAAAAGCACGGAACTATTGGCTGGTCTACCGCACCACTGTAAAACTCCATAGCGTACAAGTTGGTTTTTAAGTTTACTGACGACAGTTAATATGCACAGCATAAAACATGATTTAAAAGACTTTGGTTAACTATATCAGTATTAAATTGTAAAACAACAATTAAAATTTAAGTTTTAAAAAAAGCGCACTCATGATCACAATAACATGAACGATCTTCAGCCACGGAACTCGGCTAGCGTGGGAAAGCCTGCCAGTAGCTTCTCGTGGGTCGGTGGTTCTTCCCTGGGTTTTCCAGGGTTCTTCCTCCACCAGTTATACTGGCCGCCATGTATAGCCTATCTTGTGCTGAAAAATGGCGTTAAACCCTACAGTAGAACAACAACAATAACAGCCACGGAAAGGTGGGGTGGGGGTGTAACTCAGGGAAAGTCGTTATTTCTAGTTCGTGTGAAGGAACTGAAATATTTAAGACTATAACGACGTTGAAAATTTGTTCACTTATAAATCTAACAAATTTGTATAACTCGTCAAATGTGCATACCCGGGTTTTCCAACGATATTAAATACCACATTTTCGAACTTCACTGAACGGCCATTTTCCCGGCAAAGACTGGTTCACTGTCGTTTTGAAACTAATATGCAAAATAAGCCTTTGATCCCGGCATAAAAGAAAATTAATACACAATTATTGCTATCATTGACAAACTTTCACTTTAAAGCACCAAAAAGATGATTCTTTTCAAAAGTTATAATATTGACTCTTTGAAACAACGATTCTTTGCAGGAACACTCCTACAATTTCCTTGGGTGTTTTTGTTGTTGTTGTTGTTGCTTTTCGATCCTTTGAAAAGAGCCTGTACCATCGCCAAAGCATATTCCTTAGTCTACCGCAAACGATTCATGCCAGAGAATACATTGGCTGTCATCCGCTCTCAAACGACGAACTTTGTGAAACGTCAATACTCAGTCAAAGCTCTGCGTTGGCTACATTACTTGTACGACGAGGAACACAAATGGATCCAACATGCCAAAAACGGAGAGGGCGAAATTATTCGGTGAATGGCTGGCACTTTAAAAAAAACAAAACAAAAAACAAAAAAAAATAAGATCGTGTACGAGTTTCACGGATGTCCGATCTGCTACCCTCAACGTGACACCAACTATCAGTTTTTACAACGTACCATGGAATACTTGTACGAGGACACTTGTCAACGCTAAGTAGTAGAAACGTGGGAACACGAGTTCGACCACCGTTTGAAAACCGATCCCGAATTTAAGCGCATCGTGAAAAAATAAACGCTGGTGGACCTCTTGACCCTCGGGACATTTTGTATGGAGGACGGATGAATGCCACCTGTTTTCTGAACCACGCTGATGAGGAGAAGGGTAGTCCTACAATGTAAGACATAGCACATGTTGGTTTTGTTTGAGTGCCTGACGCCCAAAACATAACTATCAGCGTAAAGGCCTTACATGTATGCCCAGGAGAAAGGGGAAGAAATCAAATACCTGGACGCGTGTTCGCTGTATCTTTATGTGTGTAAATATGGTCACTTTCACGCAGGTCACCCGAAATTGCTGACGGAACACGTTGACCTGGACAACATTCGACAATACGAAAGATTAATTAAGTGCAAAGTCTTGCCTCCCACAGACTTGTACCATCCTGTTTTACCTTACCACTGCCAAGGAAAACTGATGTTTCCTTTGTGTCACACCTGTGCCAAACACGCAACCAGGATCAATCTTGTCATCACACTCGGGAAGAACGAGCATTGACAGGAACGTGGGTCAGCGTAGAATTGTTTAAGCATTGAACCTGGGATACCAGTTTTAGAAGCGTATGAAATTTACCACTTTCCCAAAACAGAACAGTACCACAAGGGTGACGAGACTCAGAAAGGCATTTTCGTGGACTACGTGGGTGCATTATTGAAACTGAAACAATAAGGCAGCGGTTACTTTTCGTGGTGTCTAAACCCCGAAGACCAAAAGAAATTCAAAGAGAAGTATTTTGACCAGGAAACATCACTTTAGACAACGTAGAGAAAAACGAAGGACGACGATTGTTTGCCAAAGTGATGTTTAATTGTTTGTGGGGGAAAATGGCACAACGATCGTGAGTAGTGAATGGGGCCACATTAGGGACAATGGGACTTAGCATTAAAAACACCCCTGGGCCGCTTTAGGGACAATGGAAATTTAACATGGAGAAAAACGCTGGGCCACTTTAGGGACAATGGGAATTTAACATAGAGTGTGGGTCTGTCTAGGGACAATGGGAATTTAACATGGGGAATAGATCATGGGACTGTCTAGGGACAATGGGAAATTTAAAATGGGGAATAGATCGTGGGACTGTCTAGGGACAATGGGAAATTTAACATTACGGAAACCCCTGGGGGATATAGCCTCAAGGGAATTTAACATATGGAAATTGAACATGGTGGATCTGTATAGCGTCAAGGGGAATTGAACATGGTGGGACTATCTAGGGACAATGATGGTAGAGGGTCAAACACAACAGAGACAGAAACATACAAACACTAGTACAAGCGTGGGATTTATATATAAAGCGTTACCAAGACCTGAAATCTTGCTGGGGTGTTCAAAAATTTGCATAATTGTAATGATGCTATAAATAGCTATAATCAAGGAAATGCTGAACGACAAAATGGATGTGACTAAAAGTAACGTTAAAATGACGAAATTGTCCCAGAATTTAAAGGAAAATAAACATATCCACGAAAATTAAGTTACAATGGTTTAGACTAAAATGGATAAAATTAGTAACTACTTACAATATCAACTTCTGTGACGATCGTGGATAAATACCTATGTATCTATAATCAGCTGAAATTCCTATGAAATCCCACTATCTATTTATAGCTCCAACTTGTGGGTTTTTCCTTTGGAAAATCCCATTATCCTTTTATAGCCTCAGCTTGAACGACGTTCCTGTTTATGAATTCTAGTATATATGTATAGCTACAAAATGTGGAAATCCCCAAGTCGATATTTATAGTCTCAAAATTTCCAGCCTCAGTGACGTCACTGTACTGAACACTAGGGGATAAATGGCAACAGTGTTGCAAGTGGCTGACCTGAATACGAGCTACTGTAGGTAGCAAGGTAGAGTGTATCTGATAGGGAAAAAGTGAGTTTTATAGGGACAAACAGAGACCAATACACACACACACACACACACAACATACGCGCGCAGACACACTCACACACACACACACACACACACAGGGAAGAGGAAAAAACAAACCCCAAAAATACTATCCACACTCGGGAGGAAGAAAAAAAAAACAACCAAATATACGATCTACACAACGTACGCGAACACACACACACACACACACACACTATAAAATGGATAAAATTAGTAACTACTTACAACATCAACTTCTGTGACGATCGTGGATAAATACCTATGTATCTATAATCAGCTGAAATTCCTATGAAATCCCACTATCTATGTATAGCTCCAACTTGTGGGTTTTTCCTTTGGAAAATCCCACTATCTTTTTATAGCCTCAGCTTGAGTGACGTTCCTGTTTATGAATTCTAGTATATATGTATAGCTACAAAATGTGGAAATCCCCAAGTCGATATTTATAGTCTCAAAATTTCCAGCCTCAGTGACGTCACTGTACTGAACACTAGGGGATAAATGGCAACAGTGTTGCAAGTGGCTGACCTGAATACGCGCTACTGTAGGTAAGTAGGTAGAGTGTATCTGATAGGGATAAAGGGAGTTTTATAGGGACAAACAGAGACCAATACACACACACACACACACACACACAGGTAAAGAGGAAAAAACAAAATCCAAATATACTATCAACACAGAAGGGAGATAATACAAACCCCAAATAAACTATCCACACAAACGTACGCGAACGCATACAAACCCCAAATATACTATCCACACTCGGGAGGAAGAAGAAAAAACAACCAAATATACGATCTACACAACGTACGCTAACACACACACACACTCCACAGAGGGAAGAAGAAAACCATTATACACTATCCACACGGAGTGAAGAAATAACCCTTTATATATATACTATCAACAGAAAGTGAAGAAAATAACCCATTATATGCCATCAACACAGAGTGAAGAAGAAAAAGTTTTTTGAAAGCACCTAAGCCCTCACCTGCAATGACCAACTCTGCCAAACACCTACACCCCACCCCCCACTCCCAACACTACAAAACCCATTTAACCCGTTATTTTATGGCATCAGTGTGTGCTTTAGGAAACATCAAGACACAAAATGATGGATGAATAGACTGACTATTGTTTACGGACTTGCATGCCTAAAGAGCGTGCGTGAAGGAAAACATCCTTCCATTTCAATTCTAACTAAAACATGATCCAGAGGGATAGAGAGGTGAAAGAGCACAATTTCATAAAGTGTGAGTAAAAACAAAACACGCCATCCTTATTATACAATGTCAAGACCAAGAGACACTTACGTTTTCTTTCTGGTCTATTCTCTTTTAGAAGGTAGTATGAAATTTCACATCAGGGCCAACGCATCGGCTCACATTGTCAATTTTTCCATTTCCATGTCTTTACTGGCACAAGTTCTTCATCATCTTCAATTTCTTCTTCTTCTTCTTCTGAATCCCTCTTCTCTGTTTCGTCTTGTTTTTTTTTCTTCTCTTTTCTCGTAGGGCACTCTGAATTCCAGTGTCCTTTCCCCTGACAACGATATTAGGTATCTTGACTTTTGTCTCTCTTTCTTAGACGAAGCAGGTATTTTGGAGACAAATACCCATTTACCTTTGCAGATATAGCAAACTTCATTAGCACACACTTTCGTATGACTCTCATCAAATCAACGACCAAAAGAGTAAGTTTTGTTGCCACTTTCGCCTGTGAATTATGCTTTCGTATGACTTTTAGCAAATATTTGACCAGCAGGTCGATCTGTGCTGACTCTTCCATCTTCGTGATCGTTTGAGAGCGGAATGAATACTCTGACGCTAAGACACTCTCCTTATATACAGGGACCTGCTGCGTATGAAACCTAGTCAAATGTAATTTTGCAATAAGATGAAACGATTTCATTGAGGAAGTAAAAGGCAATGATGTACCGTATCGCCTCACACAAAACCTGAAGTGTTAGCTTAGATCCGTGTCAGCAATTTCGAAGACATAACTGAGCTTTCATCAATGCTCTCCAATTATGCCACAAAGCCACGAGTCCTGATTCACGCCAAAAGAAATTTCGTTCGGTCCATAAAAAATAGTGTCACATCTGAGAAACGCAAAAACGAACTTCCAGAAAACTGAGAACGACGGCTTACACCTACAACGTGAAATGTATGAGTTCAAGTAGTGCGTAAAACTTAGTCAAATTAAATTTTTATAGTCAAGACGAAACGATCTCTTTTCGAAGAAGAAAGCAGACACCAAGCGACAATGGCGATCCGTGTCACACAACACTTTTCAAAATGTATATGATCAGAGGTTTGTTCTAGCGATCTGCACGGTTAAATTAAATGTTGATGTATTTTGTAATAAGACGGACACAATTTCCATGGGATCGCCCATGGAACCATTGTTCGTGCATTAGTTTAATTTTTTAAAATATTTTTTTATATAAATCGCCTATAGGATAGACCCAGTAAAGCATGGCCATTCTCGTCACTGTGTGAATAGCTACTCAAGTCAATTCGAAGCGAACGCGGTAAGAAAATAAGTATAGCCAATGAAATGGCTTACAACGGGTGATGCATTGTTTTGTTCTAGGACTGTGTGGCATAATAATCCCTATGTTCTTGCGTTGTTACCATTACAGTGCAGACAGACTGAAATGTGAACTTACAAGCCCTCTTTGTCTGTGTTGTACCATTTCTTCTTACCACATCAAAATACTGAGCGTCACAGTATTGGTTCGCGTTTTCAAGCTGACCATTTTTTTTATATCTCACTTAAACATTTTAACATAAACACTCACACTCACATCGGTAGAGTCAGAACAGATGTGTTACAGTATTGAGGGGCATGTTATCTTTTTTTTTTTTCAAACTAATAAATTTGGGGTTTGTATGAAGTAAAGAATCGAAAGTACAGTGAAACTCAAGGATGATGACCCAATCTATCTGTCTATTGATGCGTGTATTTACTTAAGAAGAAATATGACCTCTAAAACACAAAGAGATAGGGCAAGCATGATTAGAATGAACACAACGATGTTTTCCTTCACGCCCGTGTAATTTAGAGCTTCAATCCTCTTTGAAGACAAACTTGGTCTCCTTTTGTAGGGCTTGAAATAATAAAAAACCTGAAAAAATCTTAAGCACTTTGCTATAGATAATTTCATCAACAGACTAAACAACATAAATACCGTTACAACACTAGAAAGCCTTAAATCTTCTATCAAAAAGAAATGCATCAAAAAATTAAAGATTAACGATAACTAACCAATGAAACCGAATTTAACAAAGGCAGTGACATGTGAAGAAATGGCTCTCACTTTGGAAAGGTAGGCGAATGTACTCTGTCATGCACCATCAACTTGAAAAAAAATTATGAACAGAGAGAAACCTGAATTCAAAATTCAGTTGGTTTTTTTCTTCAAAATTGTTTCGTTTCTTTTTTCTTTTTTTGGAACAAATCTAAGCACTAATATAGAGTGGAAAAGGGAAAATGCACATACAAGCTTTGATATTTCTGAAAAAAATGAGGGGATATTCCTAACGTTCATAACCGCCTATGGACTTGGACTTGTCTGTGACTTATCCACAAAACAAGATGTACATATTTCTGGTCAAGCTGCAAGTGTGTGCGTGTTTTTGAAAATGGTAAAAATTGGATATACAATTTTCTCGTGACACTTATAAAGTGAAGAGTCTTGCAAGTGTCAAAAACCAAAGTCATATAAGTTTTGTATTTTGTACGGCTTGTAAAGATTTCCACTTTAGAAAATGTGAAGTATCACAAGTTATTATCACAAACAGAAGTGGAACATAGGGGCTTGCAAGAAAGAAAATAACCCAGACAGTTGGTGTCATCAAAAGTGCTAGAGACGGTACCCGAACTTGCTTGCTTGCTTACTTGAATTAAAGTGATTTTCGCTCTAATGGAGCATATATCACTGGTTTAATAACGCACCGCGTGATTTTTAATTACTCCTGGGGAAGGAAAGAGAGCCTCATCCCCCAGGCTTTTATGTACTCACCGACTACTTTTAAATTTAGCCACTCAGGTGTAGGACTAACTAGTCCTTAACAACCTGACTGAAAGGCTTTAAACATGAGTGGGAATAGTCTCACCACACACTCATTTTTCTGTCTGAGCGTGGTAACGGAGGGAAAAGGTGCTCAGCAAGACAGCCATGGGTGTTAAGTACTCAACAAAACGCCAGCCCGTACTTATTTCAAATCAAGTCCCGTTTTTGCTAATGGACAGTAAAAAGTACCAATAATGTGTTAACCACTTGTGCAATTAGTTCAAATCTAACGATTCTGTTAAATTTCATACTTCCTAACATATCTATCTAATATTAGTACTTAGTGTACATAAAAATAGCCATACTGATCTTATTTAAATTATTATGTCTAAGCGACATATACCAGTTTGGTCACTGTTAGGTTTAAAAAGTTAAGTTTGTTGCGGTGTTCCAATGGGTCAAGTTTGTTTCGAGAATAGTTTAGTCAAGGAGGGATACCAAGCCAAATATGGTTCCCTAGTTAATAAAAAACAATCTTTTGGAGCCCTAAAAAAGGCTGTTTTTTTCTGTTAGAAGGTAACACGTCTCTCTTTTGCTTTCACGTTCTTTCCCGCACTCCTAGTCTCATGATTCTTGATATCAGGAAATGCGTAGCCATGATGGGCGGCAATGCAAGCGGCGGCTTCTACCAGTTGACTGAGGGGGTATCCAGTGTAGGTTTGTCTGTAGAATTGGGGAAGAACTCTGACCCTAATCCCCATTGAGAAGGTCTTGATTTAAAGGTGTCTAGAGATTTGTAGGCAACGTATTGTATGGCTCTAATAAACTACCCTGCTTTGTTGACGTCATACAATGCTTGATCTAGTCCCATTTCGGTGTACTTCTCAACGAGTGTCAGCGTCCCCCTCCTCCTCCTCCTCAACCGCCTCAATTTCCTCTTCTGGTTCTGATACTAATTCTTTAGTTGAGGTAGATAGTTTCAAATCCGCTGTTATGGTGTCTGTCGCTGTTATTGTTGCTGTGGTTGTTCTTTCAGCTGAGATTGCCTGTAGTATCGGAGTGAGAAAAGAACGTTGTTGTTGTTGTAGGGTTTAACGCCATTTTTCAGCACGCGATAGGCTATATATGGCGGCCAGAATTAATGGTGGAGGAAGAACTGGGGAAAAACCCGGAAAGAACCACCGACCCACGAGAAGCTACTGGCAAGCTTTCTCACATACCCACATTAGCCGAATCCGAGACTCGAACCCACGCAGACAAAGGTGAGAAGACAGTGATTCGTAACGGAGAGCGCTTTAGACCACTCGGCCCCTCGGGGCCCCAGAAAAGAACGTAGTGCCTCCGATAATTACATTTGAGTTTGCCATACCGTTTGTCTAACATAATTGGCCCTTTGTTTTGCCACCACTCTTTCCGGGGCAGGTTGTTTGTTAGGTATAGTCGGATGTTGACTAGATGTTATTTGTGTTCTCGAGGTGGGTGGAGTGCTAACTGGCTAGGTCTGCATTTCTTGCTCTCGCTACTGTTGCGTATATTTCTTCCCTCCACACCGAGTTCTGGACCTAATTCTTTTAATTTCGTTGTGCCCGAACTTACATTATCCATATTATCACCAACAAAAAAAACCGCACAAACCTAAAAGAAACACTCACTCACTTTTTTACAGAACATTACTATTTTTAAAATTTTGATAAGCGACGGAAACGAAGGACTTAGAGTCGCACTTTCTAACCAAGATAAAGAAATCATGTGCTGATAGACTCACTTCTGTATTTTTTCTTCTAACTGAATAACATATCATAGGCAATGGAATGTTATTTCTTTTCGAGAGTATGGGGTAGCCCTGAATATTTTTTTTTGAACTTGAAGCTATGGCGATCGCTTAGGTTATAAGATGGCGACCTCCTCTGACGACAGGCTTTCTCACAGGATAAGGTCTGCTTCTTCGGAAAAGAGAAGAAGAACTCTTTGGTGTCGATGCAACTGTTGACAAAGCCTCTGTCAGGTTCATCCTGCTGCTGTTGCTGCTCTCTCTGCTGTTTATGAAGTCTGTACTTCTCCATCCATTCTTCTTTCTCCTTCTTGAATTCCTCCTTGAAGAGTTCTTCTTTCAGGTCTTCAGTGACTTTTAGCATTCTCACATTTTCTATCTCTTCTAGCTTCGGTATCAGACTGTGTCTGACCCTATGCAAATTCACGTAGGCTTCGTTTAGCTTAGCTAGTTTGGAGCACATCTTCGTAGCAGGATGAGTTAACAATGGATGGGCAGACTGGAAACTTCCCCGGTTCTTAAAGTCAAAGCGCGGACGTAAAGGAAAACATTACTACACCGTTTTCTAGCCGGAACGTTCAAATAGTGTTATGGGAGGGATAGAGAGAAGTCAAAGAGCATGAATCAACATTCCTATAGCCAAACAAACCACAAAGGCATTTTTTTCTTCAAAACACAACATTTTTTTATTCATACTAACAAACAACTCTAACATTTTTTTAACAATAATCCAACACTATAACATCAAACATTTTTTTCAAATACCAAACATTTTTTTTCAATTCACACTCTACTTTAAACAGGGCTGACAACGTTGTGAATGAAATTGTGATTTCCACTGTTGGAAGTCATTAGGCCATTGATGGACACTACGTTTCCTAGTTAGAGACAAAAGATAAGCATACTGGTCACAAAACCATCGATCTACTTTCACATCGTTTCTAGAAGAATGACGAGGATCAAAATGAGTCATTAAATGTTCTAAAGAATAGCCCAGGCTGCAATGATGCAGAAAATACACACAGTACTGTCCACACACCAAGGAATATGTGCCTTGTTATTTCACATTATTGAATCGTGTGGTCTGAGCATTTCTTCTCATAAAGTCGATGATATCGTCTTCCAAAGGGGGCATTCCATAGGAATCAAAATATTCCACACATCCTTCTTGAGGAAAGTAGACGGCTACCCAGTGGATTCCTGGGAGATGACTGTCGTCCGTGTTGATCACATAAGCTTGATGGTTTTGAGGTGTGCAATGAGGGAGTTCATCTTTAGCACAGACGACAGGATTCCAAGAAGCAGTATACGAACTGTGGTTCAAAAGGTAATAAAGTTCTCAGGTATCCATTTTTTTTTCTTCTTCACAGGTAATGATAAGTCATCAATTCGATCCTGACTTTTTGCTTGAAAATGTCTGACAGGTAACCGTTTCTTCACCTTGTCTCCTCACTCTGATCCAGCAGAGCTTCGATGCGATGGATCTCTTGTGTGGTTAATGGAGGACAATAATGTTCACTCAAGCCTTTATACCACTGGTGCAACACGTCTTTGTTCGAGATGAGACTCCAAGCTTCGTCCAGATATTCGTCCAATTTTTCTTCTTGACTCAACATCAGGCATTTATCGTGTTGAATTTCACTGGGATGATCGTTATGACATCCATAGCAATCTTTCTTGATCAATTCCTTAATTTTTTTTCTGTCAAGACTATAGCATAACAGGAAACTAAATGTGATTCTTGTTCTGGCCATCTAGACTTCATCATGATGACTTCTTCGTCTTTGTCTTGGGGTTCTCCTTCCTCAGGATCTTCACATTCCATGTCCAAAGAATCCCTACTATACAAACATTGATAAAAGTCTTCCATGACTTCTAATAGTCTGGAATGACTTCTCTCAAACTGTTGGTTTATATCGTATTGTCCAATTCAGCATACAGGATGACGTCCACCGTATTATCTGCGCGTAGATTTTCTGCAAACTGAAATTCCACACGCATCTGGCCGGATTTTATAGGGTGAAAATGTCCCTCTTCGCTGTCTTGACTTACAATTCGTTAGAGAACCGTTTTCGAAAATGGAGTTTCACTGTAACTTTCCCTTTGGAGAATGGAATATTTTGTCCCAGATCTCCTTTTATAGCAATGTTGACAGTGTCTAAATACGACTTACTGACGGGCAAATAGTGAGGATGTACAAATTCACGGTGTACGTGATAGGTGTTTGCACCTTCCTGGTCATTGTTTGTGGTACTATCCACTTTGAAAGGAATGACACGCAGTAACGGAATAGACGTGTGTCCCACCACGTTGTACTCCACCACATCGGAATACACAAAGATCAAATTAAGTCCTTGGTTCAGTTCTACCGGGTTTCCAAAAGCTCTGTAAAAATCCATATTACTTTTGATCTTGGGGCTCATATTGTTTGCGACCATTTCTGCATGTCCACCCAAAATTTCAAACAAACTACCATTGAACCTGAGGGACAATGTGTCCGTATCTTGAAATTTGATCACGAGACGATGAGCCACTTTATGGTACTCAATCTTCACACTTTTTTTGGCTCTGTTCAGTGCTTTGCCAAAGGCTAAGTTGAACTTGTCCGCAATAGTGTCCACCAAATGTTCACCACTAAAATAATAACCTGAAGGAATTTTCAAGGTGTAGATAATGAAGGCTGGATTGCTGGCTGGTCTTGTGTCCCCTAAAAACCCGATTTTGTTGATTTCTTCTTCCAATTGGGCATTCAGGATTTCCACCTCGAAAGTGTTTTTCTTTTCGGTGATGTTTTTGATTTGTGTTGGGTGAATGATTTCCACTAAAGCCACTTCCCAATGGGCTTCGTGATCTATCTGGATGGTCTGAGGTAATTTGACCGTGTAACAGCACAACGTGTTCTTGGGAAACACCTCCATGGAACTGTCACTGGGTAAGGTTAAGTAAAATTGGTTTTTATTGCTCATAATTCCAGAGTTTTGTGGCTTTCCGAGGCGATACTGGAAGTTAGAGGAGTGTCTCCGCCCAAAATGGGGTTGTTGTTGTTGTTGTTGTGGTTGTTGTTGTTCGACTGGTGACTGGCACTGGCACTGGACACTAGGTTCCCGTGGTTCCCGTTCGAGGAGAATTTCAGGGAGGGATTAGGAAACAGGTAACCGATGTAACTGCTCAATACAATGGTCCACAAGTATTTGTCTCCTTGTTGCAAACTCAAATTGGCAATGGATGCACCGATGACACAATACACCACGAAGGTTTGGCAGAAAAAGACGATTTGCGTTTTAGGCACACGTTTTCCATACCACACCCACAAGGGTTGTGTTTGTAAATCTTGCAGAGAAGAATTGGGTGAAGGAGTGATCGCAGTAGCTGAATCTGTCTGAAAGGGCATGATGGTCACTTCTTTTTATAGTGCGAAGCGTCGATGCAAGAATCAAAACTGGGAGGATATCCTTTCCAACGTACTTTGACTCCTTTGACACGTGGTTTGCCCACTTTACGGTTTCTGCGTTTGACAATGCCTTTGATGTCGTACACGTCGTCTTTTTTGGTGACACGACTTGATTTGAAATAAGTACGGGCTAGCGTTTTGTTGAGTACTTAACACCCATGGCTGTCTTGCTGAGCACCTTTTCCCTCCGTTACCACGCTCGGACAGAAAAATGAGTGTGTGGTGAGACTATTCCCACTCATGTTTAAAGCCTTTCAGTCAGGTTGTTAAGGACTAGTTAGTCCTACACCTGAGTGGCTAAATTTAAAAGTAGTCGGTGAGTACATAAAAGCCTGGGGGATGAGGCTCTCTTTCCTTCCCCAGGAGTAATTAAAAATCACGCGGTGCGTTATTAAACCAGTGATATATGCTCCATTAGAGCGAAAATCACTTTAATTCAAGTAAGCAAGCAAGCAAGTTCGGGTACCGTCTCTAGCACTTTTGATGACACCAACTGTCTGGGTTATTTTCTTTCTTGCAAGCCCCTATGTTCCACTTCTGTTTGTGATAATAACTTGTGATACTTCACATTTTCTAAAGTGGAAATCTTTACAAGCCGTACAAAATACAAAACTTATATGACTTTGGTTTTTGACACTTGCAAGACTCTTCACTTTATAAGTGTCACGAGAAAATTGTATATCCAATTTTTACCATTTTCAAAAACACGCACACACTTGCAGCTTGACCAGAAATATGTACATCTTGTTTTGTGGATAAGTCACAGACAAGTCCAAGTCCATAGGCGGTTATGAACGTTAGGAATATCCCCTCATTTTTTTCAGAAATATCAAAGCTTGTATGTGCATTTTCCATTTTCCACTCTATATTAGTGCTTAGATTTGTTCCAAAAAAAGAAAAAAGAAACGAAACAATTTTGAAGAAAAAAACCAACTGAATTTTGAATTCAGGTTTCTCTCTGTTCATAATTTTTTTTTCAAGTTGATGGTGCATGACAGAGTACATTCGCCTACCTTTCCAAAGTGAGAGCCATTTCTTCACATGTCACTGCCTTTGTTAAATTCGGTTTCATTGGTTAGTTATCGTTAATCTTTAATTTTTTGATGCATTTCTTTTTGATAGAAGATTTAAGGCTTTCTAGTGTTGTAACGGTATTTGTGTTGTTTAGTCTGTTGATGAAATTATCTATAGCAAAGTGCTTAAGATTTTTTCAGGTTTTTTATTATTTCAAGCCCTACAAAAGGAGACCAAGTTTGTCTTCAAAGAGGATTGAAGCTCTAAATTACACGGGCGTGAAGGAAAACATCGTTGTGTTCATTCTAATCATGCTTGCCCTATCTCTTTGTGTTTTAGAGGTCATATTTCTTCTTAAGTAAATACACGCATCAATAGACAGACAGATTGGGTCATCATCCTTGAGTTTCACTGTACTTTCGATTCTTTACTTCATACAAACCCCAAATTTATTAGTTTGAAAAAAAAAAGATAACATGCCCCTCAATACTGTAACACATCTGTTCTGACTCTACCGATGTGAGTGTGAGTGTTTATGTTAAAATGTTTAAGTGAGATATAAAAAAAATGGTCAGCTTGAAAACGCGAACCAATACTGTGACGCTCAGTATTTTGATGTGGTAAGAAGAAATGGTACAACACAGACAAAGAGGGCTTGTAAGTTCACATTTCAGTCTGTCTGCACTGTAATGGTAACAACGCAAGAACATAGGGATTATTATGCCACACAGTCCTAGAACAAAACAATGCATCACCCGTTGTAAGCCATTTCATTGGCTATACTTATTTTCTTACCGCGTTCGCTTCGAATTGACTTGAGTAGCTATTCACACAGTGACGAGAATGGCCATGCTTTACTGGGTCTATCCTATAGGCGATTTATATAAAAAAATATTTTAAAAAATTAAACTAATGCACGAACAATGGTTCCATGGGCGATCCCATGGAAATTGTGTCCGTCTTATTACAAAATACATCAACATTTAATTTAACCGTGCAGATCGCTAGAACAAACCTCTGATCATATACATTTTGAAAAGTGTTGTGTGACACGGATCGCCATTGTCGCTTGGTGTCTGCTTTCTTCTTCGAAAAGAGATCGTTTCGTCTTGACTATAAAAATTTAATTTGACTAAGTTTTACGCACTACTTGAACTCATACATTTCACGTTGTAGGTGTAAGCCGTCGTTCTCAGTTTTCTGGAAGTTCGTTTTTGCGTTTCTCAGATGTGACACTATTTTTTATGGACCGAACGAAATTTCTTTTGGCGTGAATCAGGACTCGTGGCTTTGTGGCATAATTGGAGAGCATTGATGAAAGCTCAGTTATGTCTTCGAAATTGCTGACACGGATCTAAGCTAACACTTCAGGTTTTGTGTGAGGCGATACGGTACATCATTGCCTTTTACTTCCTCAATGAAATCGTTTCATCTTATTGCAAAATTACATTTGACTAGGTTTCATACGCAGCAGGTCCCTGTATATAAGGAGAGTGTCTTAGCGTCAGAGTATTCATTCCGCTCTCAAACGATCACGAAGATGGAAGAGTCAGCACAGATCGACCTGCTGGTCAAATATTTGCTAAAAGTCATACGAAAGCATAATTCACAGGCGAAAGTGGCAACAAAACTTACTCTTTTGGTCGTTGATTTGATGAGAGTCATACGAAAGTGTGTGCTAATGAAGTTTGCTATATCTGCAAAGGTAAATGGGTATTTGTCTCCAAAATACCTGCTTCGTCTAAGAAAGAGAGACAAAAGTCAAGATACCTAATATCGTTGTCAGGGGAAAGGACACTGGAATTCAGAGTGCCCTACGAGAAAAGAGAAGAAAAAAAAACAAGACGAAACAGAGAAGAGGGATTCAGAAGAAGAAGAAGAAGAAATTGAAGATGATGAAGAACTTGTGCCAGTAAAGACATGGAAATGGAAAAATTGACAATGTGAGCCGATGCGTTGGCCCTGATGTGAAATTTCATACTACCTTCTAAAAGAGAATAGACCAGAAAGAAAACGTAAGTGTCTCTTGGTCTTGACATTGTATAATAAGGATGGCGTGTTTTGTTTTTACTCACACTTTATGAAATTGTGCTCTTTCACCTCTCTATCCCTCTGGATCATGTTTTAGTTAGAATTGAAATGGAAGGATGTTTTCCTTCACGCACGCTCTGTAGGCATGCAAGTCCGTAAACAATAGTCAGTCTATTCATCCATCATTTTGTGTCTTGTTGTTTCCTAAAGCACACACTGATGCCATAAAATAACGGGTTAAATGGGTTTTGTAGTGTTGGGAGTGGGGGGTGGGGTGGGGTGTAGGTGTTTGGCAGAGTTGGTCATTGCAGGTGAGGGCTTAGGTGCTTTCAAAAAACTTTTTCTTCTTCACTCTGTGTTGATGGAATATAATGGAATATTTTCTTCACTCTCTGTTGATAGTATATATATATATATATAAAGGGTTATTTCTTCACTCCGTGTGGATAGTGTATAATGGTTTTCTTCTTCCCTCTGTGGTGTGTGTGTGTGTGTGTGTGTGTGTGTTAGCGTACGTTGTGTAGATCGTATATTTGGTTGTTTTTTCTTCTTCCTCCCGAGTGTGGATAGTATATTTGGGGTTTGTATGCGTTCGCGTACGTTTGTGTGGATAGTTTATTTGGGGTTTGTATGCGTTCGCGTACGTTTGTGTGGATAGTTTATTTGGGGTTTGTATTATCTCCCTTCTGTGTTGATAGTATATTTGGATTTTGTTTTTTCCTCTTCCCTGTGTGTGTGTGTGTGTGTATTGGTCTCTGTTTGTCCCTATAAAACTCCCTTTATCCCTATCAGATACACTCTACCTACTTACCTACAGTAGCGCGTATTCAGGTCAGCCACTTGCAACACTGTTGCCATTTATCCCCTAGTGTTCAGTACAGTGACGTCACTGAGGCTGGATATTTTGAGACTATAAATATCGACTTGGGGATTTCCACATTTTGTAGCTATACATATATACTAGAATTCATAAACAGGAACGTCACTCAAGCTGAGGCTATAAAAAGATAGTGGGATTTTCCAAAGGAAAAACCCACAAGTTGGAGCTATAAATAGATAGTGGGATTTCATAGGAATTTCAGCTGATTATAGATACATAGGTATTTATCCACGATCGTCACAGAAGTTGATATTGTAAGTAGTTACTAATTTTATCCATTTTAGTCTAAACCATTGTAACTTAATTTTCGTGGATATGTTTATTTTCCTTTAAATTCTGGGACAATTTCGTCATTTTAACGTTACTTTTAGTCACATCCATTTTGTCGTTGAGCATTTCCTTGATTATAGCTATTTATAGCATCATTACAATTATGCAAATTTTTGAACACCCCAGCAAGATTTCAGGTCTTGGTAACGCTTTATATATAAATCCCACGCTTGTACTAGTGTTTGTATGTTTCTGTCTCTGTTGTGTTTGACCCTCTACCATCATTGTCCCTAGATAGTCCCACCATGTTCAATTCCCCTTGACGCTATACAGATCCACCATGTTCAATTTCCATATGTTAAATTCCCTTGAGGCTATATCCCCCAGGGGTTTCCGTAATGTTAAATTTCCCATTGTCCCTAGACAGTCCCACGATCTATTCCCCATGTTAAATTCCCATTGTCCCTAAAGCGGCCCAGCGTTTTTCTCCATGTTAAATTTCCATTGTCCCTGAAGTGGCCCAGGGGTGTTTTTAATGCTAAGTCCCATTGTCCCTAATGTGGCCCCATTCACTACTATCGTGTTTACCCAAGATGGTGTATTTGACAGAACATTCATGATACTTCCAGATGATTCACAACAAAACTAAATATATGAAACACGTGGACGTCGTTCGTTTTGGCTTAATTCTGGTTAATTACGAAGAAGAACTCGAGTTTGTATAGGCTGATGAATTTGGAAATGTCGTCATTGCTTCCTATGTGCAACACATGCTCACTTAAAATTGTACGAAGCCTTACATCAATTTAACAGACCTGTCAACTCTTAAGATTTTACCGTAAGTCTTACGAAAATTACCCTTAAAATACAGACTTACGGCATACTAGTAAAAACTACGGAAAATGATCGTTGCCGAAAATTCCGGATAATTGGTTCATCCGTGTTTTATTTGGATCCAGGTTTCATCTTAAAATTAGTGAACTTAGTCAGGAAACTAGGCACATGATCGAGAAAAGTGGAGGGAACTGGTCAGATGTTCAGCAGCACAGTGCCTCAACGACCACACTAGGTCATGAGACTGATGATGATGATGATGAGTCAGGAAACCAGACTAACTATACAGCAGCACTCCAGACACTTTAAAATGCATATATTTGTTCAAGCAGAGAGTCTGCATGATCAGACTGTTGATTATAGAATTTTTTAAAATGGCGTCCAGAAGTGTTGCATGTTTAAGACGAAAGGGAAAATAAGCTTCTAGAAAAGTGTTAATAATGAACACAGAAACATATAAAGGAGTATTCTGATTCTTGTGAATAAAAGCTGGAAAGGACACAGTTATGTTTATTGGACATCACGTGTCAATTTGATTATGTCACGTGGCGGGAGATATGATTGCCGTCGTCATGTGAAATGGAAAAGAATTTCCAAGAATTATGTAAAATTGAGAGATAGCAACAAGCCACTAAGCTGCATAGGGTTTAGAACTAGAGTTTGTGCAACTGTACTAGTGGTAAATAAAGTATACGCGTACTTTAAAAAACTTCTGAGTCGAACATAATGTTTATAGCCAATGCAGCGAATTTTTAATTACGTTTTCCAGCTTTACGACAGCAGCTATTGATATTTTGTTACACCTTACTGAAAACTGGTCAGTCTTACGGAAAACAAATCAACTGCCTTACTGAGATGGACTCGTCAGGGTTGGCAGGTAATTGAATTAGGAGATCGTGTGCTGTATTTTGACACGGACAGTTGCATCTACATCAAACGCCTTGGTCACCGTCACCCTAAAATCGGAGATCATATAGGAACCTGGACGACGACAAGATTCTAAAATTTGCTAGTGGCAGTCCCAAAAATTATGGTTACGAATATCGGGACCAACGAGAAGTGCATACGGAGTGCAAAGTCAAAGGATTGACTCTAAATCATCGCACCAGTCAAGTGGTGAACTTTGGCTTGTTGAAAGAAGCCTTGCAATCTGGAGAGGATCAACATTTTAAAGCCTACGACCCGCACAAGATTGCATGTTTAGCCACACACCAAATCGTCAGTCGGCCTTTGGAAAAATGTATCAAATCGTATACAAGAAGCAAGTATGACTTCCCAACCATTTCATTTTACCGTATGGACACGCCAATATTGGTTAGCATATAAAGGGAGAAACTTCCAAGACCGATACTTCATTACGAGAAGAAAGCCAAGCTAACAAGATGAGTCCTATCACACAGCAAGTATTGAGCGAGAGACTCAAGTCCAATGAGAAACTCGGGTGCGATGCTGTGCCTCACGATTACATGACCAATGCCGTACCACGTCTTAGTTGTTTATTTACTAACGCCATGGAAAACTATGTGCAACCAGTGTGGCTTCCAGACTACAAGACTCTGCCTTATGGACACGCAGATATCACCCAGTATAAAAAAGGGATGACTTGCAAGAACGACACTTCATTGCGAGGACAAACGCTGAGAAAGATGAATCACTCTACGCAGATGAAATAAGAAAAGGGTCAAACATCAATGACCTCTATCACCACCATATCGCCACAGCAAAGTGCGTCCAAGAAGGAAAAGGAGTCAGTAGACCTAAATGAGTATTTTAGCATCCAGATGACTCAGGCAGTGACTTTGAGAAAATTTAGGACGACAACTTACATCTACACGGTGAAATTTAGTGACCAATCATATGGCATACATTGTACTTCCATGGAAAGGAGACAATGACTAAGCTTGATCTGCTTATCGATAAGTGTACCTAGCACGATGGATATTCCAACAGATCTACGAATGAAAGGGAGTATGTGATGGAAAACATCTATGCTGGGACACAAATGGTAGGTGACCAGATTTAAACAATGTGTGTGACGGATAAAAAGAGAAGCATGAACTTTGTCCTATCTGATAGTTTGTTTCTGATAGTTTGTTTCTGGTTTTGTCTCAGCATTGTCTTAAAAATGAACATTAATTGTAGTATGAAGAATGTCATTCTTTTATGAAATGTAAATATGTTGTACATGAAGAGCAGCAGGGAGGGTGAACATAACAACTTTGGAGCAAGTTTTCTTTGAAAATAAAACTTCATACGAAAAAAATGAAAATACAAGGTCAATAACGCTAAACCTAAGCTTCTAACGGACCGAGATTTTCTTTAATTGGATTAGCTAATTTTGTTATTTTATCTTCGTCGTTCGTGTTTTAAAATGTGTATACGTGTTTTGTTTACCCGTCGGGCACTCATTTTTGGTCGCACCCTCATTGCTACTTTAGTGTGTGAGTAATTAAATCATTATTATATCAATAACGGAATCTCACACAGCTAGAATTAGCTTGAGAGCGACTAGAAGCAATTAAGAAATATATCCCTGTTCGTATTGCTGTCAGACAAAAATTACAAGCATGTCAGGAGTCTCAGGTGGAATTTGCAGAGCGTACAGAACATGTATTTAAACCAATTGACGAACCAACAAAGAAAATTGTTACAGCAGCTGAGGCGGCTCAGAAAGCTCTTGAGACATTACCTGTTGATACTGCTAGCTGTCTTCAAGCAGCTAAACCACAATCGCAGCTACCTCAACCACAACCAGAAGTTTAAACTCTGCCAAGAGTTAGAACTAACATTGCAAATAAATTCACGCCTGAAGGTATTGCCGCTATCAAAGACCCAGACCAATTAATTAATATTTCCGCGTATGGATATAATATCAGACACAAGTATGTAAAACCCGAATATGTTAAATATCTAAGCGTTGGCGATTAGATTAGGGATGTATATCGTATCGCTATTGATACTCCGCAAATCAGGTCTGGGGAAGATATTTATAATTTTGTCCTCTTTAACCAGAACGTATATGAGTATATTGAACAAATAAAGCAAGGAAGGAGACAAAGAGAAGAAATGAAACATCAACTTGAAAATGCATGAGCAGAAAGGAAAGCTTCAAAAAGAGGTAAGAAGAAAAGCCGTCAAAACTAGTAAGGAAGAAGAATTAGACGCATTGAAAGATGCGATGAGGGTTATGAAAGAAAGAAGAAAAGAAATATTGTCTAGCCCCAGTGCCACTGGAAGTGGTCTTGTTACTTCAGGAAGTGGTCTTATTACTCCATATCCCAACAACGTCCTTGCAGATGTTGAAAGACTAGAAATTCTGATTGGCGGAAAACGAGCCGGTAATAATTCCCCAGAAATCATTAACGAAGCAGCTGATATTTGTCAACGATTATTTCCAGGCGGTATCATGGACATTAATCTTTATCGGTCCCTCATTGATGAAATCGTTGATGATTACCAGTGATTGAGGGTATGCAGTTAAATGCAATGACTAAAATAAGATGATCATACATAATGCTCAACGTGGACCGTTCATGGTCAGGGTGATAAATTCGCGATTACCAACATATAAGGTTACCTACGGAGATGGACTCGGTGATGTTGTTCAGAATCTGTTCAGAAGGATATCCCCAAAAGCAATACCAATTGCAAAGCAACTGGGAATGAAAGCTATTGACGTTGTTCGTGAGAAAGGAATTGATGATGTTTGTGATGTTGCTAGTAAAGCATTCTCAGCAATCAAGGACATACTAGCACGATTAATACGACGAAAACCACAGCCAGTGAAATTACCCAGCACTGAAGGGATACCTGTAAATGTTAGTAAAATAATCAATCAAGCTGCAAATAAAAAAATTAGCAGAGTTGGCTGGTGTACCCCTGTCAGAAAAAGAATAAAAAAAAATATAACTGCAAGTCTAATAGCAGGAAATGGAATCTCTCGAAGTGGTCTTCGTATTAGATGATGACAATTATAATAAAATGTTCAAACGTATATCTGATCCAGCATTTGACATGGATGCGCCAGTTTTCAAAGATGAATCTTTGCGCGATTATCAATATTTTTCTTACAACGCACGAGAACCAAATCATCGTGGATGAGTTGAACTGCAATTTCAGGATACAAGTACATATTTTTTACCTGCCGAAGCATTTATTGAAGGAGAAGGTGAAATTCTAAAAACAGATAATACTGAATATGGAGCTGATGTTAAAATTTGTTTTGTTAATATAAGTAATATGGGGTTATTCAACAGTGCTACATATATAATTAACGGTAGAAACATCTAGCAAGAAATTCTGATGACTATTCAAGATCAGCTGGTCCCTCAGTGCTGTTTGGGAAATATACTTCTGGCCACCCTAATAACATACAGTATAATATAAGACGACCAGGAAACAATGCCGACAATACTGACGCTGATGTGGGACCGGTGGTTCATGGTGCTAATCTAGAATTTAATTTAGGATTCTCAGCACGTCGATCAATGTTGAAAGATGGTCATAGAAGATTTTCATGCGCAATTCCAGTGTCAAACATCTTTGGATTTTGCAGAAATGCCAGGAAGATTATTTTTGGACCTACGCTTTTTTTATATTTCCACTTCTTGCAGCTTTACCAGCGTTAATATCCGCTGCAGCTCGAACTGTTCCTAAAGCAGATGCATTTGGTGCTGGTGGAACTGCTGCTGAAATGGCAGTTAAAAAAAACAACAACAGGAAAAGGAATAAAGACTTCTAAAAAAGGAAAGGGTCCAAGATTACTAGGAATTTCAGATTATTACGGAAAAGGTTTGAGACTTCCCGGGACACCTCTTTAAATGCAAATCGTCTTTTTTCCCATGTCCAAGTTTGATTTACTTGATGCTGCTAACAAATTAATAAAAAGTTTAAGAGGTGTTTTATGCGTGATTGATTACCAAAATGACCAAACCGTGTTGAAACCGGTATCATAAATCTTGATGGAAGTTCTGGTCCAGGTACTCATTGGGTTGCTATGGGCGATTGATCCACGTGCAATTGTTTATTTTGATTCGTATGGGTTGGCGCCACCAAAAGAATTTTTAAAATATGCCGGCAGCAACAAAATCGCCTTACAACGTACTCCCGTCTGGTATTCAACATTACCAACGCAGTCAATAACCGATCCGCCAATATGTGGCCGTGAAGTAATTACTGTACTCAACGCTGTATCAAATCTTCTGATGCACCTCATAAAGTTGTACATGCGTACACGAGCTCTGTTTTAAACAGATCTTAAGTATAATGGCTGATATTTACGGAAGATCTTTTTTTAAAAAAAAAAAAAAAAAAAAAACGGAAAAACGCATGAAAATATAAAGTAAACAAATTAATGATGAAATATCTGAATTGTTAAATCTTGGAAATCTAGATCAGTAGTAAGGTGGGACGGTCTAGGGACTAGGGTAGTTCCATGTTAAAAAGGCAATATCCACTCTGGGGACTACGTAAATTTAACATGGGAAGCAATATCCACTCTGGGGACTATATAAATTTAACATGGGAAAAAAAAGGCATCCACTCTGGGGACAAGGGAATTTAACATGGGAGAAAGGAAATATCCATTCTAGGGACAAAGGCAATTGAACAATGGGAGAAAAAAAATATCCATTCTAGGGACAAAGGCAATTGAACAATGCGAGAAAAAAATATCCATTCTTGGGACAAAGGCAATTGAATAATGGGAGAAAAAAATATCCATTCTAGGGACAACGGCAATTGAACATGGGATTTTTTATTTTAAAAAAAAAAATAATAATAAAAAGAGGGTTGGCAATGGAAAGTCAATCTCTTTTCGAGACCTATGAGTGGCTCTGAAAAGGGCGTTTGGGTTTCTTCTTCTTCTTCTAACTCCTCCACTTCTTCCACCAAGTCCGCACTTTTTCCATTATTCCTTTCTTCTTCTTCTTCTTTTCCTCCTCTGTTATCCAGTCAGGATGGCCCATCTCTCTAAATTTCTGTTGGATCTTCATCCAGTTGTTATTCAATCTTTCAAAGTCTAATTTCTTCTTCTTATTCTCTTCTTCCTTTCTCTCTTTGCTCCATTTTTCTTTTATCTTCATCACTTCTACTTTCATTACCTCTCTAATTAGTTCTTGTGCTTTTATCAACTGGTTACAACCCCACTTTACGTACCACCAGTCAGTCCAATGAAAGCTATTTTCTAGGAGGCTCCTGACTTCTGTGATATGATCCAAGGCTTCCTTTAAAGTACCTACTCTCACGTAAGGTGGGTCAATGAATCCTCTGATTCTTTCTACTTCTTCCTCAATCATTCCCCCTGTTTGATCTTTTGCTACTCCACGATTCTTCACATTGTTCAGGCTACCTTCAAATCTTCCTTCCTTATTCAATCTTTCTACTACATAAGTTCCATCCATGATCCAAAAATAGCTATGTCTCAAATCGTTAAATAATTTTGTCACCTCCATCTTCTTTGTTTATTCCTTAGAATGGTTTGAACGACGAATACTGTGGGTTCTTATAGTGAAAGCGCGGACGTGATGGGAAACATCCCCCTAAAACATAAAATTGATATTATCTAGATCATAACCGAACAACGCACGGACCTGAAGGAAAACATTCCCTACTTTTCTCATTTCATATGATCTACTATCCACATACGTGAAGCATCAATAAACAAACCCCTAATCTACTATTTACACACGCAAAGCATTAAAATGAAACCCAAATCTACTATCCACACAAACCTACGTCAGCGCTTACAAACACAAACACAAACACTATGAAAAAAAAGAGTCAGTGTTTATATTCACACTACTCTACCTACACACATTGGCAAATGGATTGTTATTTCTTTTCTAAAGGTTTGGGTAGCTCTGAAAAGGGCTGTTTTTTTTTTTTGTTTTTTTTTGAACTCCATGACACCTGGTTAATGATGGCACCTTCCGGGTATGGTACCACACACACATCTTCTTCCCCAGTCTCTTTTCACTTTTTTGGGGGTAAGAGCAGAGGCGGGATAAGTGGCTTCAGAATCCCAATTTTCTGTCTCTGGGATTCTGAAATTTCCTCTCTCCTCTTCTTTGTTTCTTCTGTCCTCCTCTTTCATCCTTCCCTCTTCTACTAGGGCCTCCGCAGCCAGCTCATTCACTATACGCCTGGCATATTCCAGGTGTACATGAAGTTCAAGCAGTTTTGCTAGTCTGGTGTTCATTCTCTTGATCAATCAACAAGGGTAGCTAGACTGCCGAACGAGTTTCAATTTATACTAAAAGCGCGGACGTGATGGAAAACATCCCCCAAAACATAAAATTGATATTACCTAGATCATAACCTAACAAACGCGCGGACCTAAACGAAACACTCACTCACTTTTTTATACTTCCCATCACTATTCTAAAAATTTTCATTAATCACTTCAATATACTATCCACATACGCAAAGCGATCCAATCAGACCCCCAAATCTACTCTCCCCACACCTCAAACAGCAAAAAAAACATGATCTTAATCTACTATCCACACAAACCTACGTGAGCACTTACAAACACACAATCCTATACACAAACACATGCCCTCACACTATAAAAAAAGAGTCAGTGTTTATAATCACACTACTCTACCTACACACATTGGCAAATGGATTGTTATTTCTTTTCTAGAGTATTGGGTAGCCCTGAAAAGGGCTGTTTTTTTGTTTGCTATGGCAATCTTTTAGTTTTTAAGAATGCGACGTCCTCTGAGGATAGATTTTCTGACGATAGGTCTGCTTCTTCGGAAAGAGAAGAAGAACTCTTTCGTGTCGATACGACAATCGACAAAGCCTCTGTCAGGTTCAGGTTGCTGCTGCTGTTGTTGTTGCTGTTGCTGCTGTCTCTGAAGTCTGTACTTCTCTGTCAGCAACTGTCTCTGAAGTCTTTACTTCTCTGTCCATTCTTCTTTCTGCCTGTTCACTTCTTCTCTGAAGAGCTATTCTATCAGGTCTTCAGTGACTTTTAGCATTCTCACATTCTCTATCTCTTCTGGCTTCGGTATCAGACTGTGTCTGACCCTATGCAAATTCACGTAGGCTTCGTTTAGCTTAGCTAGTTTGGAGCACATCTTCGTAGGAGGATGAGTCGACAATGGATGGTTAGACTGGAAACTGCCCCGGTTCTTAAAATCAAAGCGCGGACGTGAAGGAAGACATCCCTCTACGGTTTTCGAGCCGCAATGTTCAATGAGTGTCATGAGAGGGATAGTAAGAAGTCAAAGAGCATGAATCAACATTCTTATAGCCAAACAAAAGACAAAGGCATTTTTTTTTTCAAAACACAACATTTTTTTAATTCAAAATCACTTAACACTAACCAACAACTCTAACATTTTTAACAATAATCCAACCATATAACATCAAATATTTTTGTTTCAATTCACACTCTACTTTAAACAGGGCTGACAACGTTGTGAATGAAATTGTGATTTCCACTGTTGGAAGTCATTAGGCCATTCACGGACACTACGTTTCCTAGCTTGAGACAAAAGATAAGCATAATGGTCACAAAACCATTGATCTACTTTCACATCGTTTCTAGAAGAAGAACGAGGATCAAAATGAGTCACTAAATGTTCTAAGGAATAGCCCAGGCTGCGATGATGCAGAAAATACACACAATATTGTCCACAAACTAAGGAATCTGTGCCTTGTAATTTCACATTATTGAATGGGGTGGTCTGAGCATTTCTTCTCATAAAATCAATGATATCGTCTTCCAAAGGGGGCAATCCATACGAATCGAAATATTGCCCACATCCTTCTTGAGGAAAGTAGACGGCTACCCAGTGGGTTCCTGGGAGATGACGGTCGTCCGTGTTGATGACATAAGCTAGATGGTCTTGAGGTTTGCGATGAGGGAGTTCATCTTTAGCACAGACGACAGGATTCCAAGAAGCCGTATACGAACTGTGGTTCAAAAGGTAATAAAGTTCCCAGGTATCCATTGATTTGTGTGTTTTCTTCTTCACAGGTGATAATATGTCATCAATTCGATCCTGACTTTTTGCTTAAAAATGTCTGACAAATAACCGTTTCTTCGTTTC
This sequence comes from Sinohyriopsis cumingii, assembly GCA_028554795.2. Lineage (NCBI taxonomy): Eukaryota > Metazoa > Mollusca > Bivalvia > Unionida > Unionidae > Sinohyriopsis > Sinohyriopsis cumingii. The sequence continues at coordinate 120,077,638 of CM068835.1, read as the reverse complement.
GTCTCCTCACTCTGATTCAGGAGAGCTTCGATACGATGGATCTCTTGAGTGGTTAATGGTGGACAAAAATGTTCACGCAAGTCTTTATACCACTGATGCAACACGACTTCGTCCGAGATGAGACTCCAAGCTTCGTCCAGATACTCGTCCAATTTTTCTTCTTGACTCAGCATCAGGAATTTGTCGTGTTGAATTTGACTGGGATGATCGTTTTGACATCCATAGCAATTTTTTTTGATCAATTCCGTCATTTTTTCGACCAAGTGTTTGGCAAAACAGGAGGCTAAATGGGCTTCTTGTTCTGGCCATCTTGACTTCATCATGATAACTTCTTCTTCTTTCACAGTCTCCTCACATTCCATGTCTAAAATTTCTCCACTAGGTAAAGAGGGATAACAATCTTACATGGTTTCTAATAGTCTAGAATGACTTCTCTCAAACTGTTGATTTCTATCGTATTATCAAATTCTGCATATAGGATGACGTTCACCGTTTCATCAGGGTCTCGGTTTGCAAACTGAATTTCCACACGAATCTGACCGGATTTTATAGGGTGGAAATGTCCCTCGTCGCTGCCTTGGTCTGGAGTGAAATCAAAAGCCCACAAAGCATAGCCTCCTGCATAATCCTCGTACGTAATGCCGTGACTGGTGTTGGTTCCTAACTGTCCGGTAGCTTCGTACATGGACAAGTACGACCTCAAGTAATTCTTCTTGGTAAAGTCAGGTTCAAAAGGTCGGGTACACAAGGTCTTGCCATCGCGACTGACTTCGATCTTGGACACGCCAAAGTGTTGAAAGTAGAAAGGATTTTTAGTGATGGCTCCGTTGAAGGCTTCATTCTCGACGATACCAACGATCAAACGTTTGGGTAACTGTCCTTGGAACAGATGATCTTCGATCATGGATCTTTGCCCCTTGGGAATGGTGAAGGTTTTCACTTCCACGCGTCGGATCGGATACTTGGCGGTCGTTCTGCTCAACGTCTGACTGATGTCGTTTCCCACTTTATGTAACACTTCCACGCGGCGTACGTAGAGTCTGGCTTCTTGGATTTTGGTTTTGTAACCGTCAGTATCAGCCAATAAATGGAAAGCGGTACTGCTACGATTCAGTCTCAGGCGGACGTCCACCCCGTTCAGCAAATATTTCTCTTGCAACCACATGTCCAAATGCAAACGATCCATCAGTTCTAAACTTTTGCTGGGTCCCATGATTCTGTTTCTTCGTTCTACAAATCCCTCATTGTATTCTTTCTTTTTATGACTTGTATCAGTTTCCAATAATTCAAACTGGCCTGCTTCGTCAGCTTCCCATACCACACAGGCATCGAGATGAGTGTTCTTGGCGTCTATTCCGTACGTCAAGAGATTTTTCAGGTACGCTCGATAAGGGTAAGTATCCATGCTGCTACTGACTAGTTTGTTGTTCAAGTACAAGTCCACTCCGCTAAACAAGGAATGCATGAAATTGTTGACGGGAGCTACTGGCTCAGTGTCTATAGCATTTCCATCCTTATCTTGAACTTTGACTTTCAAGTACAAGTAACTGCTATTCAGATCGATGTAATCTTCGGGCTGTCCTTTAATTTCAAACTCGATGGGAACGGAATCGGTCAATGAGGAGACGGGGTGAAATTCCACCCATTGGGATTCTTGCATCGTCATCATCGTGGGGGGTATGGCAAACAGATCCAGTTCCGACTTGGAACAGGCGCAAGACTCTCGGTGCATCATTTTGTTCTGTGTCTCAATAATCGAAAACGTCTAAGTCTCGAACGGTTCTTCTTTTCTTTGCCTTTCTAGCTTTAGAAGTGTGAAGTCTGGTGAAAGGGTGTTTTCTTCGTCGTCTCTTTCTGCCTTGTCCTTGCTGAATGCCTGACTCGGTAGCGTGCAGGGCATTTATAGGTGTTTCTCGTCGGCCCAAAACGTCTTTACCCGTTTGCAGCAAGACATTTTTGCCTGCCCTCATGAAAGCTTCTTTGGGGTTTTGTTTGTCGATGATGACATTTTGGAGAAATTCTTTGCCTTGTGTCAGTGCCGCATCTTTCAAGGCGTTCAATCCGCGTGTCACCATCGGTTTCAAGACTGGGGCCACCGAACGAAAGGCCGATTTCAACATATCTCCTAAACCGTGTCCTCGCTGTCGAGCAACCCCTCGGTACACTGGATACATGACTTACCAGTCGTGAGAGAACCGTTTTCGAAAATGGAGTTTCACCGTGACTTTTCCTTTAGTGAATGGAATATTTTGTCCCAGATCTCCTTTTATAGCAATGTTGACCGTTTCCAAATAAGACTTACTGACAGGCAAATAGTGAGGATGTACAAATTCGCGGTGAACGTGGTAAGTGTTTCCACCTTCCTCGTCACTGGTCGTGGCAGAATCCACTTTGAAGGGAATGACACGTCGTAATGGCACGGAGGTGTGTCCCACCACGTTATACTCCACCACATCGGAGTACACGAACATCAAATTCAGTCCTTGGTTCAGTTCTACAGGGAATCGAAAAAACTTGTAAAATTCCATATTGCTGTTGATCTTCGGTTTAAAATTTGGAGCCATTTTTGTGTCTCCACCTAAAATATCAAACAAGCCACGATTAAAACTGATGGACAACGTCTGGGTATCCTGAAATTTCATCAGGAAGCGATGAGCCACTTTATGGTACTCCAGGGTGACACTTTTTTTGATTCTGTTCAGGGCTTTGCCAAAGGCTAAGTCGAACCTGGAAGCAATGGTATCCACCAAATGTTGACCACTAAAATAAAACCCTGAAGGAATTTTCAAGGTGTAGATACTGAAGGCTGGATTGCTGGCTTGTCTTATGTCGCCTGAAAACCCGATGTCATTCATGGCTTCTTGTAATTGTTGGTTCAGGATTTCGACCTCAAAAGTGTTTTGCTTTTCAGTGATGTTTTGGATTTGTGTAGGGTGAATCATTTCTACTAAAGCCACTTCCCAATAGGCTTCGTGATCTAATAGGATGGCCTGAGGTAATTTGGCCGTGTAACAGCACAACGTGTTGTGGGGAAACACCTCCATGGAACTGTCACTGGGTAAGGTTAAGTAAAATTGGTTTTGGTGACTCATAATTCCAGAGTTCTTTGGCTGTCCGAGGGGTTACTGGACGTCAGAGGCGTGTCTCCGCCCAAAATAGGGTCGTTGTTGTTGTTGTTGTTGTTGGAGTGGTGACTGGCACTGGCACTGGACACAAGGTTCCCGTGGTTCCCGTTGGAAGAGAATTTCAGGGAGGGATTGGGAAGCAGGTAACCGATGCAACTGCTCAATAAAATGGTCCACAATTGTTTGTCTCCTTGTTGCAAACTCAAATTGGCAATGGCTGCCCCGATAACACAATACACCACGAAGATTTGGTAGAAAAAGACGATTTGCGTTTTAGGCACACGTTCTCCACACCACACCCACAAAAGTTGTTTTTGCAAATCTTGCACAGAAGAACTAGGTGAAGGAGTGGTCGACGTAGCTGCGTCTGTGTGAAAGGGCATGATGGTCACTTCTTTTTATAGTCGATGACTTGCGAAGCGTCGATCCAAGAATCAAAACTGGGTGGATATCTTTTCCAACGTACTTTGACTTCTTTGACACGTCGTTTGCCTACTTTACGGGTTCTGCGTTCGAGAATGCTTTCGATGTCGTACACGTCGTCTTCTTTTTTGGTGACACGTTGTAACTCGGGCAAATAAAACGTTCCTTTGAGCACTTCTCCGTTCATGTCTTCCAATTTATAGACGGCAGGATGACGGCCATGCACTCGTCCAGTGACATGAAACAATTCGGTCGTCCAGTTAGGTAAGTAACCTTTGTCGAAAGTGCGTTTGGTTTTGCCAATGCGCACCCAATCTCCTACGGTCAACTCTCCACTTTTCTTGGGGACAGCCCTCGTCGGGGACGTACCAAACAGGCGCTCAAACACCAACACTTCGTTGTCGGGAGTCACGTCTTGCGGGGCACGTCCAATGCTTCGATGGTAAGATTGGTTGTACGCTTGCACCAGGTGCTGTAAGATGTCGATGTACTTCAGAGTGTGGTGATGCGTAAAATATTTCCACATGCGTTCTTTCAAAGTGCGTTGAAAACGTTCCACGATGCTGGCCTTGGTTTCGGGATTCTCGGTGGTAAAAAAATGCATGTCACGTTTCTTTAATTCTTTTTGGAAAGCTTGGTTCAGAAATTCGGTGCCTTTGTCCGTTTGCCATCGAAGAGGGTGACGACCGCTTTGTTTCAACACTCGTTGCAGGGCTCGCACTAACTCGCTGCTCGATTTGGAAGTCAAGGGTACGACCCAGGCAAATTTGGAAAAGACGTCGAGGACACAAAACAAATATTTGTAGCCGCGATTGAAGCTGGCCAAATGAGAGACATCGGCTAAATCGGCTTGCCATTGATGATCGATGTCTTCCACTCGGGTGCGACTTCTGGCAAACTTGCGTCGAATGGGTTTGTGTAAAGTGTAGGTAGCTTGTTCTTGTAACCATCGTTGCACTTGAGGTAAACGGAGACTTTTCAGTTGAGTTTTGGCAGCACGATACAATTTTTGAACTCCTGCGTAACCTGCAGGATGAGAGGGATCGTAGTAAATGCTGGCTAAGACTTTTTCCATTTTTTTGTGTTTGTATGTTAATAAGACACCCACTCTTGGAGGATGCTACTCTTTTTCTCTTGTGGTACTTTCTTGGATTGCAATGCTTTGCGTGTGCGACCGGCAATAGGTGTTGAACAGGAGGATGTCTGAGCGGGGGATATCGGTTCTTGTTTCACTTCTGTCTTCACTTCTGTCTTCACTTTCTTTTTCTTTTGTGATGAAGAAGGGGTGGCCATCATCTTTTTAATCCATCCAATTCTGGAGGTAGGTGGTGTTGTTAACTTGCGTACTTTTTCTGGTGGAGTTTGAAACCCTTCTTCTTCTTCTTCTTCTCCTTTTTCTGTCTTGGTCACTGGTAGTGGTGGTACTGGTACTGGTGATGGTGCTGGACTTTTCATCAAGGTCTTAAAATCTTTCAGAGTGGGTAGAGCTGTTTCGTCTAAAGCTTTCTGGTGAAAGAGTTGCAGTCGTTGCAAGAGTTGACCGTACTTTTGCGATTTTTCTGTTTCGGACAAATCTTGGCGATCCATCAAGGACTGCAATTCGTGTTGTAACTGGGACATCTCGCTCAAATGGGGATTGGGAGGTAAATGCGCGGTGCGTTGTTCTTGCCAACGATGGTATTCCATCCATCGTTTGTAAGGCACTAAAGCTAGTTTTCGTCCTTCCATGGGGTTGTCAGCGGTCGATTCTGAGATCTTGGGACTTCCGAGGGCCTTTTTATCTTGCTCCCACCAGTCCTCTCAACATGGTTCCCAAGACTCCTTTCAGTAAGGGGCCTAACAAGAGGGGTAAAATTCCTCCACGTTGGACCAACATCTTCTTCTTTTGACAAATGGGAATTTTCTTTTGAACCATTTGGCGAAGAACGTGACGATGTTTGCTTAAGCATTGTTTCTGGTGTTTGGACAAAGGGATCGTACCTTTCAAGACGTTCAAACAACATTCGTACACGGTATCGATGACCTCTTTGGAGGCTGATTGAATGAGTTTTTTTCGTAGAGGTGGAGAAGCTTTGGACAGGACAGATAACATGTCCCCATGTTTGACTAAACGTGGAACTAGTCCTTTTCTTTTCTTTCCTTGGGGCTGTTTAGATGAGGGATGTTTTCTGGAGGGTGACATCTTTGAGTCTTCAGCACCAAAAACACTGATACCCCCCGACTTGGTCACAGGCCTTTTTTATACTGGAACGCGTCGCCACTGATTGTCTTTACGTCGTGTCAACTTCAGGACAGGCATGACACGTCGTGCAGGGGTACGCAACGGACTACATCGAGCCAGTTCTTGCTTGGACAAATCCAGTAAACTTTGTAACATGCCCGATCTTTCTTGGACTTTGATTTTGGGAGAAGGTACTTTGTGAGCAGCAGCCACTGCCACTAAATTCGAGGGTCCTGCCACTGGGGAAGTTCTTCTTGGGGTCATCAACGAAGAAGTTCTTGGTGTGATCAACGTCTCCAAGTACTCTTCAGTTCTTGGTGTCATCAACGGAGAAGTGGATGAACGTGAGGCTGCCGGAGACGCGGTCACCGCCGTGGCAGGTCGTGGTTTGCGAGTGTAAGGTTGCGTCCTGGCCGAAGAAGTGCTTCTCTTGCGACTAGTTTTCTTCTGTGGACTTTTCTTTTTCTGGGGACTTTTTCTCTGTTTCTTTTTCTGGGGGCTTCTTTTCTTTTTCCGGGGTGGTGTCTGGTAAGAGGAGGGTCCCGCCACTGGAGAAGTTCTCCTTGGGGACCTGGTCTTTTTCTTCTTCTTGGGGCTTCGTTTGACTTTTTTCTTGGGGAGAAGTTTGGGGGCATTAGGATCCCATCTTAAGAGAGAGCGAATGATGACCCCTCCTAGAGTAACGCTCCCTGCAGGTTTCAAAATGATTTGTTTTTTGGTTTGAGTGTCGATGCGGGGATCGGCCAGTTGGGTCAAAGCGACTTTGTTTCAATCAAAAAAGCGTTTAGTTTGATGAGGAATCTGAATGATTCCTTGGAGCAATTGACGTGCCGTCACCGTGAACCATCGTAAGACTTCTTTGAGACTAGCTTCTAAGACACGAGCTCGTATTTGTGGATTTTTTTCTCGACTGATGCCATACAAGGCACGAATCAATTTGACGGGAAGATGCGACTGAAGGGACGTCATGTTCAAAATGTGTGTGAGATAGACGAAAAGGGTCTGAGGTTTTTATAGATTTTTTTTGTGGCGTGAAATTAAGTCGAGGACGGAGACGTGTACAGGAGAGGCCCTCCGTCTTGGCACCAGTGGTGAAACAAGTGGCTACGAAATCGCAAATCATCGGGGGTCGTAGGTTTCAAATCGACGAGTAAATAGGCTTGTGGAGTTTGAGTGGCATCGTCGTACGCCTGAGTCAGCCAAGGCGTTCCTAACTGTTTGGCTAAGACTTGCACTTGCGATTTATCTCGAGGGCTTTTAAAGAAGACCACGTAATGCGCATTGAGACTGATGGTGCGATGGGCTTTACTTTGTTGAAACAAATTTTGGGTGATGTAAACGACACTGGCATTACGGTGATGCCCTTTGTGCGTGAACCACAGTTTAATTTCTTCTTCGTCTTCTCCTAACATGTCAAAAATGACCAAATGGGTTTGACGGGAGTCAGAGACGATGCCGTCGTCTTCTTTAGGAATGCCTTCCACAAACACGATGGAATCGCCTTGACTTTCTCGCAAGAGGTTGTACGCCGATTGCCACTCTTTGTAACACCACACGATCCGCTGAGGTGGACGATCGATCAAATGATGTTTATGTCCGATTAAACGTTTGACGAATTCGGTTTTGCCTGAACCGCTAGGTCCAGCAATGAGCATGTTAAAGGGATGGCGAAGATACAAAGCCTCCCAACTGGCACGATCTAAGTGTTCGTCGATGACTTTGACAGTAGAGGAAGAGGGAGCAGAGACAGCAGAGGTAGCCATAGTGTCAGGAATGTCACTTGTGACACGAAAACAAACAAGACGAGAGTTTATATACTTTTTTTTCAGAACACGGTTATTGAATGTTTTAAACATAAATACGAAAGACAAAAATACATAAAAGCCAAAGGCTTAAGTACAAGGATAAAAGGCACATGATAACAATTAACGTGGAATAAAAACAAGTGTCTGTACAACATGGTTTGGGTAAAGTTCTGACCAGTTCTATAGGGGGTAAGGTCACACAAGTGTCCTCCCGAAAGGGTCTTTCAGGCCTGTCCACGACAGTCCCGTCCTGGGTGACGGGTTCTTCTGGCACCGTCACTAACACAGGTTGAAAAGTAACTTTTTTCCTTGAACAACTCTCGTGCATACTGGGCCACTTCTTGGGTCCAGGCCTCAAAATCCCATTCTTTCCAGGCACGGACATCTGTCCAATAGGGGTGTAAGTCACAAGCTACACACACATCGTCATACACGTCTTCGGTAGCTAAAAGTTGACGAATCTTTTTTTCCCGTAGAGGTCGAGAAGTATCCAGATGAAAACGCAAGGCTTTGAGCAAAAGGAGTTTTTCGTGACCATTTAAGGCCATTAGGGTGGTAAGTACTGTTCGTAAAGAGTCCACAAAGAATCGGCTGGTAAACGAAATCCCAGAAAACAAGTCACTAAGACACACACCACTTGTCGACCCAAATTGAATGGATACAGTTCTTGTAATAATCGATGGTAATGATCCACGGTTTGAATATGGTCATTGAGTTCCTTCCACGGAATCTGTTCAATAACATGTGACATAATCCGTGGCATGGCAGCCTGATTTTATGGTGTCTTTGTTTCGAAAGCAATAAAGGTAATTTCTAACTAGACATCTTCGTTCTCCAGTAGGGAATCTAAATCTTGCCTACTGTAACCGAAACGTCAGAGTTTGCCTAGATGTTTCGTCTTCCGCTAAGCAGATTCCACGTAAAATATGTTGGTAATCCTTTAACTCGTCTTCCTCAATACGTTGCAGTAGGTGAATCTCGAAGTAACCAAAATTACGAACGTTTAGTTCATTCACTAACTGAAAGTGTTCAACAAGGTCTGACCACTGAAACAATTTCTGACGAATCAGTCCTCTTATACCATTCAGGTACCAGTTGTTAAAGATCTGGTAACGTAACGGATGCAACTGTTTTTGACGTTTGACTTGTATTTTGACCAGATCTCGGTAAATACGTTCTCTCAACTCCTCAGGCAAGCCCAAAATGTTCTCTTGTAAAGTATCCATAAGTATATACGCTGTTTTTGGAATCACTGGGTGTTGGCCAATAGCCTCGTTTACCTTTGTGACTGATGTAATATCCACTCGTAATCAGTCTTCTTATACTTTGGAACAGAGCATAATTTAAAAACGGATGAATAACTTTGCGTTTGCGTTTCACTTGTATTTTGATCAGTTCTCGGTAAATGCGTTCTCTCAACTCCACAGGCAAAGCACGAATGTTCTCTTGTAAAGTATCCATGAATAGGTCAGTCCGTACAATTCACAATCTTCTCCTAGAGCAAAAGTAATCCACATAGTGAGTAATTTCTGACCACTGCCATTCAGGGTAACGTCCAAGAATGTCACTGAACTCTTTTGATGTAAACGGTCTAGAGTAATACAATAGGACGAATGCACACTTGATCCAAAGAAATCTAACACACTGGTTGACTTTTTACACTTTCCTCTTGTGAATTTCTCGGCACAAAGGTTCTACAGTCACCCATTGAGATTTCACTCTGGCAGGTTCCTGCCAAACTTCCTTGTAAATCTTCTCTTGCAGTTCTTTAGGTAATGATTCAATATCGTTTTTGAAATGAAGTTTAAATACTGGTCTCGTTGATGTCCAACATTTGACTCCTAGCCAAACTGGTTTCTTCTTCATCAACGACATGGTAAGTTACTTTAATGTCTCGGTCCCACTAAGGGTAAGTAATGACAATTCGGTGACCATCGGGCATGTTCTACGTAGGCCGAATCTTGCGGTTCCCAGTGGTGAAGTGACACACCGCAATTGAAGCACTTGACTTTATCTCCTTCGCCCAAGTAGAAAAATCCGGCTCTGGCTAATTCTTCGGGGGTCGGGCCTCCCAGATACTTAGGCAATTTTCCTTTGAACGATTGAAGACGATTTTCAAAGTCTCAGTATTCCGACAAATGCACAGGAAACGAATATTCGTCTTTCACAGGTTCGTTTCGATGAGGGTTGGGTGACATGGACAGGAGTTTGCTCAGAGCTGGATGACATCCGTAGAGGGGTAGACGTGAAGGTGAACATCCACCTTTAAAACGAAACCCAGTAAAATGTCCAAGAGGACGAGCGGCATCGCTTTCACATCCCTCAGGTTTGACACGCACAGCATCCCTTTCCATGATAGGGGTAGTGAGAACAAAGTTCCCACGATGCTTTACGGCATCGCTAAGGTCACAACGTACAGCATCGTACCCATCGCAAGGCTCACAATCGCATTCCACTTCAGAAGTCCCACACTTGAAGTGTACCTGTCTGAACTTGCTCTGTGTTTCTCTGAAAGTATTCATCTTGTTCGCTTGGTCTTGGTAGTCACAATGAACTATCGATCTTGGCTAGGGTTCCTTTCTATATACAGACCAATACCGACGTGTCCATACGGCAAGGTGAAATGATTGGGAAGTCGCACTTGCTTCTGGTACACGATTTGATAGACTTTTTCCAAGGGTCGACTGACGATGTGGTGAGTGGGTAAACGTACAATTTTGTTCGGTTGATAGGTGGTGACTTTAAAGTGTTGATCTTTTCCAGACTGAAAGGCTTCTTTCAGTACCCCAAAGTTGACCACTCGACTGGTACGATAATTCAGAGTCAATCCTTTCACTTTGCACTGCGTGTGCACTTCTCCTTGTTTGTCGCGGTATTCGTAACCGTAATTTTTAGGACCACCACTGGCGAAACTTAGAATCTTGTCGTTGGGATGCTCGTCTGTCCAGGCTCCTAAACGGTCTCCTTCGATGTCAGGGTGCTGTTGACTCGGGTGATGGATGTAAATGCAACTGTCCGTGTCAAAGTACAGGACGCATTCCCCTAACAGTTCTAAAGCTTCGTACAATTTTAAGCGAGCGTGAGCTGTCACGTAAGCCGCAATGATGACATTTCCAAAAGGGTCGTCTTGTACAAAGTCCAGATCTTCTTCGTAATTGACCAAGATCAAATCCTCGCGAACGACGTCCACGTGTTTCATGAATTTGGTTTTGTCGTGAATTATCTGAAAGTAGCGGGAAGGTTCTGTCAAATAATCCGTCTTGGGTAAACACGGACGTTGTGCCATTTTACCCCACAAGCAATTGAACATCACTTTGGCAAACGATCGCCTGCCTTCGTTTTTCTCGATGTGGTCTAAAGAGATGCCTTCTTGTTGGTAGTATTTCTCTTTGAATTGTATTTGGTCTTCGGGAGTGTGACACCAGGAAGGATAGCCGCTGGCTTCTTGCTTCAGTTTCAAAAAGGCATCCACTTAGTCGGCGAAAATGCCTTTCTGACTGGGGTCACCCTTGTGGTATTGTTGTGACTTGGGAAAGTGACAAATTTCGTACACTTCTAACAGTTGGTATCCCATGTCCAGAGCTTTGAACAATTCTACGCTGACCCAGGTTCCCGTCAAGGCCCGTTCTTGCTGGGTGTGCTGACAAGGTTGGTCTTGGTTGCACGTTTCGGCACAAGTACGGCACAAAGGAAACATCAGTTTGCCTTGGCAATGGTGAGGTAACACGGGATGGTACAAGTCCGTGGGAGGCAAAACTTTGCACTTGATCAGACCTTCGTATTGTCGAATGTTTTTCAGGTCGATGTGTTCCGTCAACAATTGTGGGTGCCCTACAGGAAAGCGACAATATTTGCATACGTAGGGATACAGCGAACACACGTCCAAGTATTTCATTTCTTCTCCTTTCTCTTCGTCGGCTTGGTACAGCAAACAGGTGGCATTGGTCATTCCTCCGTACAAACTATCCCTCGGGTTCAGCGGGTCCACCCACTGGTAACTTTCTACGAGGCGTTTAAATTCGGGATCTATTTTCAAACGTTGATCGTACTCGTGTTCCCACATTTCCACCACTTGGTATCCTTGCTGTTCTAACTTTAGGCGTCGCTGACAAGTGTCCTGGTACAAATCTTCCATGGTTCGCTGTAAAAACTGATTTTTAGTGCCACGGTCAGGGTAACAGACGGGACATCCGTGAAATAAGCAACCGTTAAACTCGTACACGATCTTGGGGTTTTCTAAGTCCCAGCCATCGACCAAATGCGTTCCGATGGTCTTTTCGCCTCTTCCGTTGCGGGCATGCTGAATCCATTTGTCTTCCTTGTCGCACAAGTAATGTAACCAACGTAAGGCTTTGACCGAGTATTGACGTTTGACATAGTGGGTCGTTTGAGGACTTATGACAGACACGGTGTTTTCAGGCATGAATCGTTGTCGATACACTAAGGAACACGCTTTGACAATGGTGCAAGCTTCTTTCAAAGGATCGACCCCTCCGTGTTCCATGAACAGTTCTCGAAATTTTCCACAGCAACGCCGTAAAATTTCCACGTCGGAACGACAATACTTTAACATTTCGTCCTGAAAGTCGATGGGGTCGGAGGCATGAGCCTGGTACCAAGCGTAGAAAGCTTCTCATTGTTCGGTACGCATGTTGTCAGGGTCGTAATAGTGAGCCTCAGGTAAATGGCGTAGAACGGCGTGTTGATTGACTTCCGTATTGAAAAAGTGTGGAAAGTACGCTTTAGCCATTTCTGTCATTCCAAACGTTTTAGGCATTCGACTCAAAGGCATGGCCAAATGGCTCATCGAATCTTTAAACTGTACTTGTCCCACTTGCATGAAAATGATTTTGGCTCCGTTCAAAGTCACTTTAGGACGTTCGGTGCCTTGTTCCGTATAGTACCTCAAAAGAAACTGTCCATCGTATCCGGAGAAATTGTGAGCCATCACCGTGGCATGACGATGACAATCTCCGTAACGTTCGATTTCCTCTTGGCTCCACGTCTTGTCGATGGGGTCTACGACCCATTGGGCAAAATCGGCTAACGTGTTCGGTCCTCGAAAGATTTTTTCACGCCCTCCGGGAATCTTGCTGCAGTGAGGGCAATGACTGAAGATAGGTTCTTGAATGCACTTCTAGCACGCTCGATGAGCCACGCAAAAATTAGGAATGTGAATACCGGTCTCTTGCATGCATTCGAAATCAAAAAAGATGAAATTGCCTTTCTTCTTGTGACCGTCCTCTTTCTCTGGTGGGGGCTCGTATTTTTGCACGTAGCATTCGTGTTCCAAGTCCACGATGTGGTGACAAATGTGACATTTTTTCTTTCCTGAACATACGTGTGTCTTGGCATTATTGGTACGTAGGCCGTGTCCACACGTAGGGCGCAATCTCAGCAGTTGACAAGCACATTTCTGCTGTGAACCTTGCGTCTTCAGATGTTGTTAGTAACAGGCAGGGCTGACAAACGTGCGCAGACAAGCAGGACAATGTACTCTTTCTTGTCCTTCGCTCAGACAGGGTGGAGAGGCCAAACATCCTGAGCATTTCAATCCGCAATGTTTGTGTTGCTCTCGATTATTATAGTCATAGTCACATTTCTCACAGTAATATTTGTATCCCAGGAATCCAGTGATAGTGGTAATGGTATCGAAATGGTCATCGTGATGATAAAGGTGAATGTATTTTCCATCCTTAAAGTCTTGGCCTCGAAACAACAGAGGCCCGCGCACTTCTTGAGGGTGCACTTTCAAGGTGTAGAATGGAGCTAGGACATCTTGCAATGTTTGCATTTCAGGAATACCGCAGGGTGTGTCTTTGGACAGGCCAGCTTGTTGTAACAGGAGTTCTGCTTCACTTCGTTGTTTGGCTCGGTTCGATTTTCGAATGTTCTCCCAGGCTCTTTTCCATTCTACCGTGTCGTTCTTGTTGGCATAGGTTCGTCCCACTACGATAGCCCTGGCTAAACACATCTGGTCTTGAGGGTTGTGAATTCGGACGAGGCTCGTTTTGGTTTTGCGAAGGTCGTTCACCAATAACACCTTATTGCGTTGTCCGGTCCCTTGAGGAGGAGAGACGTGGGTTATGTCCAGTGTGGCTTTTCCATCGGTGATGTCAAACTGGTCATTAGATTGTTGCACGTGTTGAATCTTGTCCATGACTTTGGAAGCAGTCAATTCTGCGGGTCTGCTAAACTCGATCCAAACAGGGGATTTCAAACCGTCGTATTGTATGGAAAGTCTCAAGCGATCGTCTTCTTTGGGTTGACATTGTCACTTGAGTGCAGTGAGCAAAGAATCCCACACCCCAGTAATAAACCCTTCTGCTTTCTCTAACTGTACTTCAGCCTTGAAATCTTTAAACTTCACTGAGTATTTGTAAGCCGTAGTTCTAAATTTTCTAGAGGAGCGCTTTTCCGTCTCTCGAATGGAATAGTACTTTTCAGGGTTGACTAAGAGTGGTGAAATTTGTTTAGAGGGTTCGGATTCTGGTTCACTCATGTCCTCTTCAAAATCACTGGCATGAATTTGTGCCAAGACTTCAGCCCTGGTACGAGGCGATAGATTACGTTTCTGCCTCTTACTTTCTTCTTCTTCTTTCTTCTCGAATGAATAGGATCGTTTCATTTTGAGTGAAAAACGTCAAATGACTAAAGTTTAAACACCATGGGCTAATTTATAGTCATGGCAGACCAGCGTATATAAAAGGGTGTGTGTCTTTGTCCTTTCACTATTCATTTCACTCTCTAACCGAGCACAACGATGGAAGAGACTAGCCAAATCGAACGTTTCATCAGAGCTTTGCGAGGGGTCATTAGAAAATTCTCTTCAGACCAGCCGACGGACTACTCTCCTTCCTTTCGAGATAAAAGTGAAGATACTTGCTATATCTGTCAGAAGAAAGGGCATTGGTCTTCAGAGTGTCCAGACCGTCAAAAAAGAAAAAAAGGGGCTAGAAAAGACAAAAGTCAAGATACCTGTTATTATTGTCAAGAAAAAGGACATTGGTCTCCAGATTGCCCAAAAAAGAAACAAGAGGAGTCAGAAGAAAAGAGGGATTCTTCAGAAGAAGAGAGGGATTCTTCAGAGGAAGAAAGCAGACAGGTGAAGAAAAAGAAACAGGAGAAGAAAAGAAGAAGGGAAGAAAGTGAGGAGGAAGAGGTGGAAAAGATTGTGATGGTGAAGAAATTGAAAAAACAGAGAGACTAAAGAGTGAGACAGAAGAAGTCTATGAACTTTTTAAAGTGCTATGTTGTGAATTGTGAATTGGATTGTAACTATTGATAAAAGAATACATTAATTATATAAGGTAAGTGTCTTTGAGTTTTAAATAAGAAGCTACACTCACGCACTCATATACACGTACTATAGGGGTAAAATGTTTTTTTTGTTGATTTTTGAGTTATTGGTAATTGAAAGGCTATCTCTTTTCGAGAGACGTGGGTGGCCCTGAAAAGGGCCTTTGGTTTTTGGTGTAGGGGTGAGTTTAAGCAATCAACTTTAACTGCCTTAAGCCTTTGCCACGGCCAAGGCCTACTTCTGGACTGCGTACTGTTGATGATGATTGGGTTGAAATCACTAAGGGTGGTACGGTAGGCTTAGTCACAGGGTTGACGTGTTTAGCTCGGGAAGGTCGTATTCTCTTCGGTCGTAATAAAGAAGTCTGATACATTTGTTTCAGACTTCTTAACTCCGCTAAAATGTCCAACAGTACCGAGACCGTTTGATTTTCACCCTCTTGTTTCTTTGCTGCTACTTCTTCTTCTTCTTGTTTTTTTCTTACCTCTTTTTCTTGCTGCTGTTGCTGTAGGAGAAAAGCTTGTTCCGCTTCCTTTTGTCGTTGTATAAATTTCTCCAATTCTTCTTTCTGTCTCTGTCTAAAATTCTCCAATTGCGGTAATGAAGGTGACGAAGGTTCCGGAAAAAATTCTTGCGAGGTAAGAAAATCCTCAAAATCCCAATTTACCTCTTCTGAAAGTAAGTCCGGGTTCCCTTGGGCGGTCTCCACTGCTGGTGCACCCCAATGAATCGTTTTCTGAGTTTCCGTCATGTTGAATCACTGTCGCATAGATTGACTGCACACAGGCGCTAGCGAATCTATATAGACCACGTGACGTCACAGACTGTTCTCTTCGGATTGGATGCGGGCTGACTGAATTTTGTAACGCGTGTTTGGATTGGTGAATGAACTCAATCCGTTTCAATCCTTCCTCTACCTATAAATAAGCGCAGTTTACTGCATTGATTCACCTGTTCTCGTCGCCTCAAGATGTGGACCACAGTCAAATCATCCACCCTTGTGTCTTCAATGATGTTTAGGACGGAGATGCTAATGTATGTCCGATCGAAGTGGACAGTTGTCCACAAGTCAGACACCAGTCTGTGGATACGAAGAGTCTATGTGGAAAGACAAGGTTGCCTCAAGAGGACTCTGATTTATGGCCATACACTAAGACGCAGCTTGAGGACAAGAAGATGCCGCAGATGCCCTTTATGTTAAGGGCATATTAAGATAAGTCCAAAGGGCCTTTTTAGGGCCACCCATATTTCTCGAAAAGAGATTGACTTTCCATTGCCTACCTCATTTTTTTAAAAAAAATAAAAAATCCCATGTTCAATTGCCTTTGTCCCTAGAATGGATATTTTTTCTCCCATTGTTCAGTTGCCTTTGTCCCTAGAATGGATATTTTTTTCTCCCATTGTTCAATTGCCTTTGTCCCTAGAATGGATATTTTTTTCTCTCATTGTTCAATTGCCGTTGTCCCTAGAATGGATATTTCCTTTCTCCCATGTTAAATTCCCTTGTCCCCAGAGTGGATGCCTTTTTTTTCTCATATTAAATTTATATAGTCCCCAGAGTGGATATTGCTTCCCATGTTAAATTTACGTAGTCCCCAGAGTGGATATTGCCTTTTTAACATGGAACTCCCCTAGTCTCTAGACCGTCCCACCTTACTACTTAGATCCAAACGAAGTCATTACATTTCAAGATAAACAAGGAAAAGTAAAAACTAGTAATCTTTCATTGCAGGATATTATTATTATCAGAGTTAATGGAGTTACTGAAAATAGCTTATTTGTATTTAACACTAATGGAAAAAGGGCTGATGTTACTATATCAACAATATCAAAAAGTATTTATAATCGAGTACAAAAAGTCGGTGATACAATGACTGGTTCTCTTTATATGTCAAATAACAAAATTACCGGCCTTGAAGAACCAGAATCAGAGGATGACACTGTAACAAAGAAAAACACCGACAATAGAAACCTTCCAATGATGAACTCGTTAGTATCAATTAATAGTGAAATGACAACATTTAAATCTGATTATACTACTCATGTTAACATATTTTTGAATTATCGCTAAAGAATAAATCGAATTGTTGATTATTTCTTTGGAAAACCAGTAGTTACCGGTATTAAACTCTTTGGAAAACAAGTAGTTACTGGTATTAAAATCTTTGGAAAACAGTAGTTACCGGTATTAAACTCTTTGGAAAACCAATAGTTACTGGTATTAAACTCTTTGGAAAACCAGTAGTTACCGGTATTAAACTCTTTGAAAAACCATTAGTTACTGGTATTAAAATCTTTGGAAAACCAGTAGTTACCGGTATTAAACTCTTTGGAAAACCAGTAGTTACTGGTATTAAACTCTTTGGAAAACCAGTAGTTACTGGTATTAAAATCTTTGGAAAACAGTAGTTACCGGTATTAAACTCTTTGGAAAACCAATAGTTACCGGTATTAAACTCTTTGGAAAACCAATAGTTACCGGTATTAAACTCTTTGGAAAACCAGTAGTTACTGGTATTAAACTCTCAGACATGAAAATCTCTGGATCATCATTATGGACACCAATTAATAAATCCATCAAACATCGCGCTGAGGTTACCGGTATATACAGATTCTCAGTAATCGGTACAACGACATTTACGATATCTACCACAATTTCACGGCGTTATCCACTCCTAATTGCGTCAGGTGGATGTCTTGGATATATGTTAGTGATGTTGGACCAAAACGACAAGGAAACATTTGTTGTGGAACCCGATGGCAATTGTTTAGGTTTGTTGTACTACTGGTGACTTGAATTAGTCGCTAAACTACCACCTACTTAAAATATATTGAGCTCCCCAATCAACGTTCAACATTACAGATACAATGAAATATGTGAGTGGCAAACCAAACTGAAAAATATCGTTGAAGATTGTACAGTAAAAGTATTAAAAAATATCGCAGATGTGTAGTTGTCGTTGACATAATTGTGTATTCGGCGTCCGCCGTTATCGCTGAAACCGGCGTATTGATAACAACAATAACAATGACATCACCATCAGTTATAACAGTTTGTGTTTCAGCTGCAACAACAATTGCCGGTATTCTTAATATCATCGCAAAAATATATCTAAGTGTAGCAAAAATAAACTACATGAATATATAATAAAATTACACGCAGCGACGCTAACATATACCAAATTATCTTCGCTGATATCATTAGGCCTTAGCGATGGAATAATATCAGATACTGAGTTTACAAAAATGATTAAGATTTACAACAAGGCAATGACTTTATCAGAATCTACCTCCGATTTAGAAAATACAACAACAACAACAACAACAACTACTACTACTACTACTACTACTACTAATAATAATAATAATAACAATAATGTCGTCGTTGCAAGAATTGCTGCAACAGATTGTCGCTAATACAACTCCGTCAAAAGCCACGATGATATCAGCAAGTTCAACCAATCTTGAGTTAATCCTCAACTTTCGAACTTCAATTCCAGCAAATGAAATATCACTAGCACAATTACGAGTATATCGTAGCTGGCCAATTATTAGATCAAAATCGTTTGGTGGATTGCCAGCAAATAATTCACTGGCATTTGCACATAAAACAAAAAACAGATGGAACCCCCGATTTGCAAGTTGTCGACGTACCCACGGGTACCTATCAGATTGAAATGATCAACGATGAATTTCAGCGCAGAATTGAATTGATTACAGAAAGAGAATCTAAAATTGCTATCACTGTTCACGAACCAACATTACATTATAAACTCGCTAGATTATGCTGTAGATAAATATCAATCATTAATCAGAACTGTATTAGGATGGCCAGAGATACCACCTGTTTATCAAAGACCGTTAGAGCCAAAACTGGATGATTTTATCATAGACAAGAAAATATTCTTCAAGAATCCAGAATATCGAAAGAAAAAAGAGAACCATTGATTCCTACGAAAAATCCCGCCCCCCCCCCCCCGAATCTGATGGTACAATGCTTCCTACAATTAGACTTATTTTTTAAAAATTATTATAAATATATTAATAAAAACGAATTCGCCACAAAAAAAACATGTTGAATTTTCCGACAACATCAAGTCAGATCAACTGCAAAATTTGTTTTCAATCGTCACACAATATTTTAGCGACGATACGAAGCAGCAGATCATCGCAGCGATACAACATTTAAATTAGGTTAGATCTTGAATTTACCAATAAAATTATCATTGAAAATATAATTGACCTTGCTGATAGAGTAATTCGTGACTCAACATCCAGGTAATTATTTCTGGACGCATATATGAGTACATAAGAACAATTATCAAATTTTATATTCCCAGGATTTAACGCCGACGAATTATATAAAAAAAAACACTCGACGATGTCATCAATGAAAACTTTCCTAAAATCGCTGACGCATGGAGAAAAAAAAAATAACCCCACCTCCAGGTATTCTCAAACATAACAATGATTCATACGGTGAAGGTCGCCATGCTTCGCCAGGAATCGTAAATATAGCATGAACGATCGCAATCAATCTTGTATTTGGTACAATTGATGGCAGCTGTCAAGTAGATCTTGAAAAATTCAGTCAGGCCCAGCAAGGATATATCTTATATACATTTACACCTCCAGTACCTCCTAGATATTTGATCGTAGAAGAACCCATCAATCCGGTTTATCTGCGATGTCATAATCCGCTGTTATCAAGAACACATTTCAATCTTACTAACCAATCCGGACACCTTCTTAATTTAAGATATGAAGTTTCGAATTTGAATCTGTATATAAGATCATAGATCTTCACTTTCGTGATTGATTTTCAATCCTGATTCCTAATCAGGGGAAATAAAATATATTATAATATATTTATTTTTTATACTGATTCTCGTTCAGATTTTAGGAATGATACTCAACCTCGTCAAAGTCAAGGCAGTCAGATTTTATATTTTGATGGGGTAGATGGAACTCGAAATTATGAAAATCCTACTGAAAAATAGAAAATTTACATAATACATATTATCAGCAAAATACATAAATATTATTATCAGAAAAATATTATTAGAAAAAATAGTATCATCAGAAAAAGTAATATTATCAGAATAAATAATATAACCTGAATAAATAATATTATCAGAATAAATATTATTATCAGAACAAATATTATCATCAGAAAAAAATAATATAAGAATAAAAATAAAAGTCTTATTCTAAACTGATTATTGAATTCCTGGGGTAAATATTATTCAAAATAGTGATCATCGATCACATTTCATAATTTCATCGGGTAAATGGTATTCGAAATTGCGAAAATCAGTCAGATTTTATAATTTAATGGGGTAAATGTTACCAAAAATATTAATTATTTGATTCATTCCATAATTTATTGGGGTAAATGTTACTAAAAACAATATTTATAAATATTTATAAATCTGAAGTAGATAAAAAATATTATTATCAGAATAAAAAATAAATATGAATCAGAATAAATAGTATAATCTGAATAAATATTATTATCCTGATAAATATTATTATCAAAATAAATAATATTATCAGAATAATTTTATTCTTCACTGATGATTGAATTTGCTGTGGTAAATGAGATTAAAAATCTTGCATTGAAATATACCCGTGACGATACAGAACATTTAATGAATAATTGTTTTACCGCTCCGTCGATTGCTGCTCATTTTGCTCAGAAGAAAAATTCATGGAAACCAACACGATTGGAATTTCTTGAAGAAATAAAACGTAGTTGTGTGGAATACGGACACGGTGGATTATGTAATACCAGATACGATTATAAGAACATTATCTCATTTGATATGGTTGCATGTTATCCTGGAAATTTTCTTGGAATGGAAGAGTGTTCGAAATATTTTAAGAGATTTGGACATCCAACACACGAGATGACCAGAGTATCGCTAAACAGACCATTATCAGATTTTGACCTGACTGGATTCGCTTGTATCGTTTGCCGAAAATCTTTTTCCGATTTGTTATGTCTGGTTTGACAAACACTTTCAGAAAAAAATGTGGGCACCAAAAATATTATTACGGTATATGCTTGATGTAAAAGTTTAATTATTGTTGGTTGTATGTGAAGCAATTATGTCATATAGTTCGCAGAAACAAGTTTGGTTACCACCGAAAAATAAATATTCTGATCAATAAAATCCTGATTTTACTGATTTTGAAAAGCAAAAGAGCTTGACAGAAAAATAATTGGCAAATTCACGCAAGGAGGATCGTATGATCATAATCCACAATGTGCAAGATTAATTATAGCTGACGCTGAGATCGATTTCATAATTGCTGATACAACGAAAAGAAACATATTTATAAATCGAGAAACATTTTTTTTTATGGAACTAAATTAGGTACTATTGTAAACTATATTGATGGTGAATCACAGTAGTTTACTCATTTAAGATCGATGTCAGCGTATGTTTCGATAAATTTATTATCTATGATAAACAAATTTTCTCCATTTGCCGTTAGAGTCGCCACAGATTCATTTTATCTCAATAAAAACATGCAGGATAGTTAGAGCAAATACATATAAGTGATTATGCATCATCGGGCGAATGGAGAATAAAACAAGAAAAGATGCTTAATTATTCTGAATCTCCTGACGTTGAAATAAAAAATATTTATTATGGAAATAATCATATGTAAGAATTGTCATCTGCACCATCGGTATATGATCCTGTAGCCAGACATAAAACAGTTTACTTAAACGGACCAGGAGGATCAGGACGTGTAATTGAATTATTTCGAGAGAGTTCGAAAAACTCTGCTGATATCATTGTGTTAACCCCTACACACAGACTCGCCAGAACGAACGAGGAGTTAAATCTCAAACTTATCACAGCTTCTTCATGGACTTTTGATCGAATGGGTGATAAATATATTCTGAAGATTATTATCTGGGATGAAATATGTACAGTGTCGCTAGAGACATTAAACTATTTCTTGATTGGTTGTTCACAAAAAATACTGCTGTGATAATGTGCGGCGATGATGGTCAACCTCCACACTTTGTTGGATTGTCTCCGCCTGAATGGTTGAAACAATTCGTAGATTATTATGAGGAAATAACTGATGACCATATAACGCTTGATCCAGATTTAAAAGATCTTAAAAAATTGATCAGACTACAACCAAATAAAACTCAACGTGAAATAATGCGTGAGATAAATTAAGAAACTCCTATAAACAATTTTTAGAATTTATGGAGACTAGATGATTTGATAGTTGCAAGTATAAAGATAGTTCGCGAACCACTTCAAGAACAGTTATTTCCGTTACATAAATAAAAAAATTTCAAATCTACCTGTATTATTGTGTTATCGACCAGCAGATACTCGACGGCAAAATATCGACGTTGAAATTCCAGGTTCCATGACAGTGTCAGGGAAACAAATTCTTGTGTTAAATGATATTGCCTTTTTCTGGTTCCTTTGTGTTGTTGAAAGCGCGTTAACGATGGACAAAACTCCTTGGACGCTAGGATATTCTATAACGATTCATTCGCCATAAGGATTAACTATTTCAGATACTAATATTTGGATTGTTGATGGTCGTATCGAATGGTCAAATTTAGTGTATGTCGCAGTGTCTTTAGTCAGAGGAATATCTCAGCTGCGGAGGGTTATCATAGACTTCACAGAAAATAATAATCAAATTCAGAAAGGCAATAGCGATGATGTAGTAAGAAAAAATTAGTCATAAACAGTGTGACAAAAAATAAGTGCGATTTTGATCTCGATGCTGAATTTGTCATGACGCTGAAATAACGACAGAATAATCATTGTGCAAGCTGTAACACAGTAATGTTTTGGCAGTTTTCGAATAACAATCCAAGACAGATTTCCGTAGGTAAAATTAATAGTGGTCTTGGTCACACATGTGAAAATGTGATGCTGACCTGTCTTGAATGTAATTGACGTCGAGGCGCTAGTTCACAAAAGTGAATGGCTGTGTAATTGCGTATCTTCAGGAATTACTTGTAATTGTTCACGTACAAATCCACATTAAGGAGCAGTTGTAGATTGCGAGTCTTTTCGAGGATCTTACCGAGTTGGAAATTTTATATGTCGTAACACTCCTAATAAGATCAGTCGCTCTTTTTTTTTACCACCTTCAAGTTCAACAGGTTCATGTAAATATATGACAGTCACATTACCTATTACTGGTTGTTTTGAAAAGGAGTCATGTCGTTGTATTGGTATATGTTTTTTTTGTGGTAGGTTTCATAGAAACTGCACGAGTAATTTCATTATTTGACGCAGCTATCACGTTCGGTAATCTTGGAACCCATTCAAGAGATCTCATATCTTTCTGAATTATTTCCTTTGCATATTGATATCCAAACAATCTCTCAGCAAGTGTTCGATTAAATCGTTCAAAAGTTACCTGATCACGATGAATTGCAGTATGTCCTCGTCTGATTTTGACGTTATGTTTTTTCACCAGAGATGATACTGCATCAAGAAATTCCTTACTAGGATCAACCTGTAGCAACTGTTTTCATCGTGGACCACCTTGTGGTCCGGATCTTCGATCAAACGCAGTTGCAACTTCAGTTGCTGTTTTAATTGATAATGGTTTTGCCTCTTTATATCTACTTGCAACGTCAACGACAGTCAACGCGTATTTGTATGTGCGCAATTGACGTCTACGTGTTTTAATACTATGGTGTGGTAAAAATAAAATATCTTCTTGATGAATTTCATTAGGGGTGCTGACATCAAAATGTTCGTATTGGATTTGTTTAGGTGGTGGTGGTAAAGTTGCCATATTGCCTGTTGTGCTAACCAATTTGCAACAACAGAACGTGTCATTTACTGCATCAGCAAGTTTACTA
Organism: Sinohyriopsis cumingii; assembly: GCA_028554795.2. Taxonomy (NCBI): domain Eukaryota; kingdom Metazoa; phylum Mollusca; class Bivalvia; order Unionida; family Unionidae; genus Sinohyriopsis; species Sinohyriopsis cumingii. The sequence continues at coordinate 120,053,895 of CM068835.1, read as the reverse complement.
ATCGCTGCTTTACCCCTCCAATATCCTCTTGGGCTATAAATAAATCGATTCCATTATAATAATCGGTTGATTAGTTACCGGCCCCTAATACTAGTTTACGTTTCATCTCACATTTTACCAACCAATTAGCTAATGATTCTATGAGAGATTTATCTTTTTATTGAATTTAACGAGTGAATCAACTTCACATCTGCAATATGTCATTGTTGTAGATTTGTATTTTTATACGCTACATCATGAACGTGACTTACTTGATCAATCGCAGTTATTGGATACTCTCCAGGTCTTGGTTGATCTCGCTCATCAAGTCGAATATCAAATCGGGTTCCAGGACCACAATAATTATATCCAGGAAGATGTTTTTCTCCTGGATACTTAGCCCATGGAGCTCCTGGTAATTTTCCTAATGAGGCAGCGATATCACCACCTGTCTTCATACGTTACGAAATAAATTTAGATTCTTTGTACCACATTTCACACACTTGCCTGTAAGTGCGCGCTTTTTATGTATTGTTATTATTGTTGTTAATCCACTTGTGGGGGTGGATGCTCAGTATCAAACACAATATAAATCCATATTATTTATTATATTTGTACAGCATGGATGTCATTGATTTTTCAGCTGCATGAAAGCGAAAGCCAGTCAAACATCATCCAGCGCTACCAGATTCTATCAGGGCAACTATCATAGTTCCATCTGGGTCTGGTAAGACGCAATTATTACTTAATCTGATAATGAAATAGCTCAAGTGGGATAAATTATATTTAGTGGCACCATCCGTAGATGATCGGCGATGCTACGATGTGCTTAAAGATTTTAATGAAAATGACGATGACGGCAATTATATTATTAATTTTATCACCGTTATTGATGAAGCCCCATCCATAGACGACCTCGATGGATTTATTAATAATCTCGTAGTATACGATGATGTAATGTTGATAAACAATCAAATCCAGCTCGGATATATTCTCGAGGCAGACACAAAAATTCAGAGGTGATTTATGTTACTCAGCGATATACACAAATACCTAAAGTGATCAGAGATAACTGTAATATTTTAGTTGTTTTTAATGGAGTTGAAACACATACTCTGCGAAATATTCATCAGACTAGGTGTTCAGAAGACTTGGACATGATTAAATTCAAAATCTTCTTTTCAAAAGCGCAATCTACCCCACACGGATTTATAACAATAAATTTGCATGATCCTCGGTCACGATATCGTGTAGGTCTTGATAAATTTTTTGGTTAATAAACATCAGCAGGGAGGGTGTGACCAAAAATGAGTGTCCGAAAGGGAAACAAACACACATACAAATTTGAAAACACGAACGACGAAGATAAAGTATCAAAATGAGCTAATCCTATTAGAGAAAATCTCGATCCGTTAGAGGCTTCGGTTTGGCGTTATCACCTTGTATTTTCATTTTTTTCGTATGAAGTTTTATTTTCAAAGAAGACTTGTTCCTAAGTTGGTCTGTTCACCCTCCCTGCTGCTTGAAGTGTTATATTTTTTTGAAGGCATGAACTTTAATTTTAAAAAATAGTTTTCTAGAACCGAGAAATAGATAACTTGTAAAGAGGTTGCCACCTTAGCATATTTAATTAAATGGTTCTGAAGATAAAGGTTAGGGTATTCTAGTTTATAGTTTCGTTTGGGGGTGAATATGATGGCTACTGTTTTCTCGTGCGAAATTTTAAACCTCATTTACCTGCCCATTTCCCAATATTATCTAAACGTTGTTGGATTTCTTTAATAACTGGTTTGCTGGCGGGGTTTCCTGCTCTCCAGATGCCGCTATCGTCGGCAAATTGCGATAAGTTAACTTTGGTGGAGGTTATGTTTTGGTCTAGGTCATTAATCATGAGGTTGAAGAGCGTTGGGCTGAGTACACTTCCTTGGGGTGGGTGGGTGCCAATTTCAAGTGGAAATTCTTCGGAGTGGGTGTTGCCTACTCTTGTTATAATTTTACGACCTGCTAGAAAATTGTCAATCCAATAAAACATTCGCCCAGTGATTCCAAAGTGGTTTAGTTTGCAATCAATTATTTGGTCCAGACCAAGTCAAAGGCTTTTTCTAAATCAAGAACAACCGCTATGAGGTTTCTGTCGGTTTTTCTCATGGAGTTGAATGCTATTTTGATATCCGCGTCTAGTCGGAATAATTGGTCGGTGGTGGAGCGTTTGTTTCGAAAGCCACAATGATTTTCCTATAGCAGGTTGTTGCTTTCGAAATGATGTTTTAATCTTTTAGAGTATGGTTTCCATTAGTTTATAGACATTATTGGTAAGGGAAATTGGTCGATATCAATTTATGTTATTATGGTCTTTGCCTGGTTTAGGGATGGGGATAACTATGGCTTGTTTCCAGCTATTGGGTAGTTGTCCATTATTCCAAATCGTGTTTAGTAGCTTAATAATGGCTGTTGTTATATTGCTGGGGAGATTTTTATATTTTATGTACCTTATTTGATCTTTGCCAGGGGATGTTTCTTTTTTTGGAGCTAATTGCTATGGCTGATTCATATAGTGTGATTTCGCTATTTAGGTTTCAATCATGGCTTCCTAGGTCTTGGAAGAGGTATGGCTGTGATTTTTCTACTTCCTTTCTATGATCTTGAAATTTTTTGTGTGGTTATTGTTGCTGCTCTTGTTGGCTAGCATATCGACTTTTTCTTTATTGGTGGTAGCACCTCTTAGTTTGGGAGCTATGTAGGTTGTTTTTCCTCTAGTGGTTTTAATTTTATCCCAGACTTGTTTGGAATTTGTAATTGAGTTTAGTTTGGAGCTAAAGGACTACCAGGATATGTCTGTAACTAATTTTATGGTTTGTTGAAGTATTTTTCTTTTTCTTTGTAGTGGAGGAAGTCTATTGAGTCTTTTTGTGTTTATATTTATTTAGGGCTCTTTTTTATCTTTATGTGCTATTCTGCATTGATCACTCCGCCATGGTACTGTCTGTTTATTATGGGAGTTTATGGATTTTGGGATGCTTAATTTGTCTGCATTGAGGATTGTACTTATTACATTATCATGGCAAATGTTAATATCTTGGTTTTTTAAGTCTTTAATGTCTATAGTAGCTAACATGTTTTTAATCTGATCCCAGTCTGCTTGGTCATATTTCCATCTAGGGTGGACTTCAGTGGGAGTATGTTGAGTTTTTATTTGGAGGGTTTTGATAATTGGGAAATGATCGCTACCTAATGAATCTCTTTGATCTTGTTACGTATATATGATTTAATTCATATTCATATTTATTTTAATTTAATTGTTTGTCAGTTTTAATTTTTTTAAAATTCTATTATATGCTATTATAATGTAAATTTAGTCACTGGAGATGATATTTTTTCCAGAAAATCGGTTGACCTGATTCATTCTTTTTGTAAACATCAGGTGTTGATCTAAATCCTGACCTTGTTTCAGAATTTGTAGCAACCTTCGTAAACAAGTTCTATTTTATTTTAAAATGATTGGTTTTCGTCAGGGTCATTTTTGGTGTACGTGACGTAAACGCAATCACGTGACATCCGCTTTTGATTTCCCAATTCCGGTTTTCCCAGTACTGCGCATTTGTTATTTTTAATAGAGATGCGTAGAGAGAGATTTCTCAGTTTTGGGCTTTTTACACTGATGTTAAGTTATTTTCTTGTAGCCAGATATTGATTTATATCTTTCTTCAGGTCAGTTGGATTTCAAAAGGATTAATTGTTTTTTCTCTGGAAATGTATTGAAGAGTGCTCAAACAGAAATTTTGGAAAGACATTGCTTACAAATGTAATTTGGATTTCCAACACCGGAGTGTCATTATTTGTATTTCAACAAGGAACTGTAGATAAGCACAGTACTGACTACAGCATACGTCATCCTCACCCATCTTGGATTTTCCATCAGTATTCGAGCTTGAAATTATTAGAACATTTATTGCTAGGACTTCTGCAATTTAATTCGTGGATTATTCTTGGATTATTTTTGGATTATTCTTGGATTATTTTTGGGTTTGATTCTTGATACCGTAAGTTCTTCTCCTTTTTTCATTTTTGCAGAATTTTTCCAGGGAAATAAATTATTTGTTAAATTTAAAAAGCTTGTTGTTTTCACTCTTTCTGTGTTGCTGTTTATTAGAGCCTAAACACGTAACAATCTACACACCAATTAGTAATTTGTGCTATTTTACTGGTGCTTATGGCTAGGTCTATGGCTGAGAGGAGCCATCCTCAGGGTTTAGTCTGGTTTTTGACCCGTCATGAAGGATGACTAGACTGCATTCAGTTAACCATTCTTCGATCGTTTTTCCTCTTATGTCTTTCCTGTCCCCCCACCCCCACCCACCCCCCTCCCCCAGTTTACTGTGTGCATTGAAGTCACTACAGATGATTAAGTTGTTGGAAGTGTTGTTGATAATTTGGTGGAAGGTGGTTAAGTTGACTGAGTGGTTGCTGCCTCCTGGATCGTACATATTCATAATTTGTATGTTTGTGGTGCCTGTACTTCACTAATATTGATTGTATTTCTATATTATTGCAATTATTTTGGGCAAGTGGGACTGGTAGTGTTTCTGAGTAAGTTATTGTTTCTATACAAAATATTGCCAGGCCGCCTCCCTTTTGACCATTGGGGCGGTGTTTAAATATACCTGGGGAGTATCCTTGTATTTTAGGTTGGCGTTTTAGATTTTCAGTTAGGTGGGTTTCTTGGAGGCAGATACTGTCCGGTTTGGTGGTTATGTTGTTATGTTTGTGTTGTAGCTGTGGGAGAATTGTAATCAATCCCCTACAGTTCCATTGCCAAATAGCGAGTTCGTTTTTCCTTGTATTACCCATGGTGGGTGTTGTAGTTATCTACTATACTGGAGGCCGAGTGGTCTATCTGGGTGAGCATGGCCATAGGAGTAATCAGGATGGCTTGTGGGTGATGCGATTTATTGCTGTTTATTAGTTCCTTTATCATTTCTGTTACTACGGGTGTATTATCTTTGATTGAATAGTTTGTGTTTATCTTGCTTTCAGGGAGGTTATATGTTTGATTTGTTATCTCCTGGGGGGGTTGGGGGTTGTGCGGTTACTGTATATAATGCGATTTTGATTTTATTTGGGAGGGTGTTTGGGTTGTTATTTCCACTAGGACAAGATTGTTCCGGGAGGTTGGATGTTTTGCCTGTTTCAGATTGTTTAAGTATTGATTAGTTTTATTTGCTATAATTTTTGCTGCTGGGTATGTTAATTGTTTGGTGTTCATTATTTCTATGATTAGGTTTTCTTTCATTTTATATATACATTATGCTGCTCTAGGTTGGTGTGGTTCCCTGCAATTTGGGCATTTAGGTTTATGGGAGTGACATGTATCTCTGTGTTGACCTCCGCAGTGTTGGCATCTCGGCTTGAAGCGGCGTGTGAGGGCATAGTGTCCCCAGTGTTGACATTGAGTACAGAACCGAGGTTTGTTGATTAAGGGTTCTAATCTGTTTCGCACTCCGGATGGGCCTAGTTTGAATAATGTAGCTAGTGGTTCTGTAGCTTCTGTTACTGCTTCAGAGGTTTCCTGACTTTTATATGGCGCGAATGACGGACGGTTGACTTTATATTTGTCAAGCACGGACGTGATGGAAAACATCCCTTACGCTCACTTCAGATATTATCTACTATCCACACAGGGGATGAGGAAAAACAAATCCCAAATATACTATCCACACAAACGTACGCGAACCCATACAAACCCCCAAAAATACTATCAAAAAAACACATTATCTACTATCCACACAAACGCGAACGCTTACAAACCCAAAAAATACTATAAAAAACCCCAATATCTACTATCCACACACGCTTAAGGAGAAAAAGACCAAAATATCTACTATCCACACAACGTACGCGAACGCTTACAAACCCCGAAATCTATTATCCACACAAATGTACGCGCACTCATACAAGCTCACACTCTACTATCCACACAAACGTACGCGAACTCACACACACACACACACACACACACGCACACACACACACACACACACAGACACATTCACATCAGTAAAGGAGTGAGTGTTTATACTCACACTACTCCACACTCACTCAAATTGGCAACTTGAATAGTCTCTTTTCTAGAGATTTGGTTAGCCCTGAGAAAGGCTTTTTTTAAAAAAACTTCAAATACACCTGGCTAATGCTGACATCTCCCAGCCCTGGTCCCACACACGCAATGTCTACTCTAGTCCTGCTCCCAATTTACATTTGTTCTTGGGAGCGCAAAGGCGGGTTGAGTGGCCTCATCATCCCAGTCTTCACTTTGTGGAATAGTGAAAACTTCCCTCTGTCTTCTATTTTGCAGTCGGGGATGATGAGGTCTCCTTATCTCTGGCACTGGTACTAGTGGCTGTAGCTGACGTTGTTGTGGCTGTCGTGCTGGTTGTAGTGGTGGAGGCGTCCTCACCTCAGGCTTGACCTCACACAGAGGTCTCAGCATGAGGTGAGGCAGGATTCTTTCTTCCTTCTCTTTCTTCTTTTTTTTTATCTCCCCCTTTTCCTCTTCTATTCTCACACTTTCTTCTATGGCCTCCATAGCCAGTTCGTCCAAGAGGCTCCTGGCATACTCCAGGTGAATCTGAAGTTCCAAGAATTTTGTGATTCTGTTACCCATTCTTCGTAGTTCACGAATCAACGATGGGTAGCCATATTGATTGATTGATTGTTTAATTATAGTTTTGTTCGTACAATAATGCATGTGCCACTGGTTTATGTCCGCAAAGCGGACTGATTATTGTTCATGGGGGAAGTAATTAGAGCCTCATCCCCCAGACGTTTATGTGCTCAAAGAGCACTGTTAATTCAGCCTGAGGTCGTGGGACTAAATGTCCCTAACGACCTGAATGAAGGGCTTACATGAGTGCGAATGGACCCAACACACACTCATGTTACAATTTGATGAATTCCAGTCTGCTGTCAACTGGTCCAGGTTACAACCAAAGCAGTATGTAACGTCAGTTGCGATTGGTCGCTACTATGACTTCACATCGGGACACCTGGATTAGACGGGTGGAAATGGTCCCACATTTTCGTCTAGGTACAGGAGGTCCCAAAGTGGCAAGGAAGGAAAGGTACCCGGAAACAGGCGCAAACGACACATGGTCCTAAAACACCAGCTCGTACTTAATCAAATCTAGTCCATTTATAAAAATGCCAATTATGTATAAGCCACCTGTGCAGTTTTTCAATTTATCTAAGTCGAAATTTTTGAAAATGATTCATTTATGAAGTTGGAATTAGGTTTACAATGTGTACCTTCGATAAACTAATTAAATACCAATCAGTAAAGTCGGAATGACTTATAAATAGTTTGTATCACGCATATTAAAAATTGGAGAATAAAAATTTCATGGTGGTAACCTAACGGATCAAATTAGGATACTGAAAATAGAGATATTATCAAAATGGGTTATCCAACCAAAATGAAAACCATATATTCAACCAGGCAATATGATTGTTGCTCGATCTTTTCAAGTCGAGATCAGGAACGTTGTCCAGGCAGGTCCAAAAATGGTCTACACTGCCACACGGGTTGGCTGGTTCCTCATCCGTAAGCAACAAAAGTGCACTTCCTCCAGATGAAGTCCGCCATTTCCTTTTCGCAGTCATAAGTACCTTTCGGTCTCAGCGCTGATACTGGACTCTTGAGTGTAACCCGTCACTGTAAGTCCGAGCCGATGGCTAGGTGGTTGGGTAGCCACGGGCTTCTACACGTGTATATGGCCGTGCTCCCTTTTCTTCTATTTTGTTGGATAGTCACGGCCCACGTGTAGCATGCTTTTTCTGCTCCATTCTCCTTCGTTTTCGATTTAATGACCAGCGGTCCGGAGTATTTTTCCCTGCAACGTTTTTTGTCCTCCAGTGAAGTTCTCCAATACTGCAATACTCGCTGCTAATCACTGCTATGATCGGTACTTGAAGGTCTGGTGGCTCCTCTTCTCCATTCCATTAGGTTCATTCATGACCAGCACGTGGACGCTCGGTTGTAGTGCTCTGCGATGTTCACTGGACGACGTTCCCAGGTTGAATGGAATGGAATGAATAAATATGGTAGCCAGACTGGTCGGTCGGTCGTTTAATTAGAGTCGTATTTTCCCATACTGGCATGTACGACTGCTTAATGCCCCAAATGGGGCTGATTGAATTTTTCGAGGCGGAAGGTATGGAGCCACGTCCCCCCAACGCCTTAAAGCACTGTGCTAGGTCAGGGTTAGTTGATTTGATGGTATTGGTATTAGCATTGCTTTTGTTTTGAATGGGTCATTTACCTGTTTTCTGCTATTGTTTGAGGGCAAGGGGGAAGGTCCCTTTGTCAGCTGTTTTGGGGGATTGGGTTGGGGTGGTTAGGGGCGGGGTTGGGGTTGGGTATAGCTGGGTGTTGTAACATTGGCTCCGTTTTCAGCGAGGTATTTTGCAGTTGCGTTAAAGCTTTTGCTTTTGGGTATGGTAGTTTATGTTCAGTCATGAGTAGGATTATTTCTTTTTCTCTCCTGGTGTACGGGCAGTCCTTGTAGATGGGGTGATGGGGTCCGTTGCAATTTGCACATTTCGGGCCTGTATATGTGCATTTGCTACTGTGGCTACCGCCGCAGGTATCACAACGGTTCCTAGTCTTACACTTGTTAGCGTAATGTCCCCATGCTTTGCAATTACTGCAAAAGTGAGGCTTATTTACATACTCTAGGAGGGTGTAGGAGTAGCCATCGAAGTAGACAAGTAGTGTGTGTGTGTGTGTGTGTGTGGGGGGGGGCGTTTGTGTTGAACTCCAATAGTATTTTTGTGATAAAAAACCCACGACCAGTCCTTAACCTGAAAGCCCTTGAGATGTCAGCTCCTTGGGTTATTAACTCTCGGGCGAAGTCATCATTGCTTAGCGAGTTGTTCTTCGCATGAAATTTTATTACCTATTTATAGGCTATAGTTAGTTTCGATACATTTGTTTGGGTTACACTGATCTTTGTTGTTGAGATTTCATCAGTTTTCTGCTCCTGTTGTGAGTGCATTATATCTTGTTACTTTTACTTGGATTAGTCCAATTTGTTGGATTTCCATGTATTTTGCCACCTGTCTGAGGGTACCGCATCTGACTATTATATAATTAGTTCTTGGTCTGATGATATTTAAGGCTCCTGAGTAAGTTTTCAACAAGACCGATTCTATTCTTTTGGTGCTGATGTTGATGGTTTTAGAGCTGCCGCGGGTGATAAATATCATGCGTTCTTTACTGTGGTATTGATTTTTGCTCTGTGGGTGTCCTCTTGTAGTTTGGTCGTCCTTTTCCGTTTTTGGTTTAGTTCCTTCTTTCGTAGACTTTGCTGCATGTGGTTTGGGGGTGGGGCGTCCTTGTGTGGATTCCTGCAATTCTTGGTTCGCCATTTTTGAATTGTCTGTTTTGAACTTCTTCCCTTTGGGTATTCCATTCATTGGTGGTTTACCATTTCTTTGGTATGGCTTCTCTTCTGGTGATTTAGTCTTCTTATTCTTAGGAGGTGGTAGCATATGGATAAGGAAGCTATTTTGCTCTTCTTCTTTTCTTGATAGTTCTAGTATGTCTTCTATACATATTTACTTGGAGGGGCCTGGTATCTGGCTAGAGTGGATTACTTTTTCCTTGGAGTTGGTGTTGCACCTTCTCTTGGACTTGTTTGTCTGTCCGTCCTGGTTTTTGCCTTGTGGCAATAGTGGTATGTGAGACATTTGATATGGTTCGTCATTCCTGCCATGGTTATTGGTGGTAGTGGAAGGGTTTGGGGCGTCTGTCACATAGTTTACCTGATGGCTTTGGCAAACTGGAGGGTGACCGGTTGTTGTTGTTGTTGTTGGGGCGGTAATGGAGATAAGCATTGGGGAGGATAATTAATTGGTGATGGAATAGAAGGTGATGGCGGGTGTGAGTTGGACGTTGGATAAAGGGTGAATGTAGGCCGTTCAGTTGAGTGAGAAAGTAATGGTGTAGATTGGGTTCCTGGTAAGTTTGGGAGTATTTTTATTCTTTCCCATTTTGTTTGGCGATCCAACATCTATAGCAAAAGGGGTGGATATTTCTGGGGTACACCCTTCTATGGATGCCATTGAATTATAAATGAAAGCAAGTTTGATGTGTTTTTTTCCTGTTGGGAGACAAGTTTTGTATTTCCAGGCTGCTTAGGGTTAACATGGTTGTTTGGGATATGATATTTGCTGGTGCGCCCAGAGTAGTCATTCCTGGGTTGCACTGTATGGGTGAGGGCATTTGAAAAGTTTTGTTAATACCTTCTGTTTCCGAAATTTTATAATGGTCTTGATTAGTAGCTGAAATAGTAGCTTTAAGATCGTCGTATGGTATGTGCGAGATCACGTCCAGTGGTCATTGGATGATTAAACATGAGGAGGGGCTGGGTGTAACTTGACCAAAGATGATATGAAATTATGGGTCTATCCGGTCTGACATTAGGAAGGGTCCTGTTACCACTGTCATTGCTAATTGTGTTTTCACCAATCTTACTTGTAGCACTTGTGCTTTCTGAGGGGTTGATAATGGAACTGTTCAGTTTGTTAGCCATATTGATGATATTTGTTTTCCTGACGGTATATCTGTTGGTATTCATCTTACCTTGGGACCTAGTCACAATGTAACATTTTTTTTTTTAAAAAGGCGCCAAGATTTGAGTATATATAACTGGGTCATGTGGTTGGTATTCTCTATATATCAACTACTAATTAGTTGATTGAGGAAAAAATAATGTTAGTTAGTGGGCAAAAGGAGAAGTATAAAAAGAAAGTATTTTATTCCAAACAGCACAAATAGATAGGTACCCGAAGGTTTAATGCCAAATGTATACAATTTACCTTTTGATTCCCTCCCTGAACAAATATGAAAAATGGCGTTGTTAACGTATTTTTGATTTCCGCTGGGCAGGCAGTTATGCCTCTTCAACTGGTCGAAGCTGCTTGGCGATCTGGTAGGCAGGCGGCTGGTCCACGTCTGCACGTCAATCTGCTTGGCGGATTGACAAGGGCTACATCTGCAGGTCAATCTGATGGGCGGGCTGCAATAACAGATGTTGCTGTTGTTGTTGTTGATTGATGGTTGATTCGGTGGTTAATGTAGCTTAATGATCAAAACACTTTCAGCAAAAACTTTTGACTTGTGCATCCGACATTTCTTACGAGTGACAAGACCCAATACGTCTGCTCTGCTTGGCGTTCAGTCATACAATGGAATGGAATGAGGTAGCCATACTGGTCGGTCGGTCGTTTCAATTATAGTCGTATTCGCCCATACAGGCATGCACGGCTGATTAATGCCCCAAATGGGGCTGATTGATTTTATCAAGGGAGACGGTATGGAGCCGTGTCCTCCAACGCATCAGAGCACTCAAAAAAGTGCTATTCGATCAGTCCGATTTTCGAGACATTGATGTCTCACGGGACTCGTGGTGAATGGGAATGGCCCACACTCACTCATTTATATAATACATGTCAGGCAGTGGCAAGTGTATGTCGGACTGAGTGGGAGGGATGCGCCTTACATCCGGGATCGTTTCTTTTTGTTCCCCAATTTACGAATGTTAAATGGTATCGTCTTGCCGTATTTATAATTTGGAAAATCATTATTTGTGCTGTTGTAGGATAGAGGTGACATAATGGAGCTTCCTAGTCTATTTTAGGGAATTTATTTAGTCAGTTAATACTTTTGGGTCTATACTCTAGTTATACGTTTTTCCGCCTTGTGGAGGGGGGGGGGGAGCTGATGGCTGTGTTTTAGCGACTTTATAATTCTAAATTTTGGGGTAATACTTCTTAATTATATAATTTTAGGTGCCACATTGTGTAGCTGGTCCTGATGGCTTTGGGCGTTTAGCCACCTGATAGATCTAATTTTTAGGTTCTTACATTACATTTAACAAGTTTTTGGTCAAGTCGTTACCGCATTGTTCAGCGGGTCCTGATGGCTGCGATTTAAGCCACCTTATAATCTATAAGTTGATAGGCCAGTTTTAATTTTTATATTTAAATGATCTATCATGCCATAAGTTGACAGATAGAGCAGGTAGACATTGTTAGTATACGTGTTGAGGGAGAATTGTCAACCAACCACCTATTGCATTGCTTAGTGGGTCATATTTGCGGACTACCCAGGTGCAGCATCAGCCCGCGTTTGCGGTAAACCGTATACTACCGCCGCACCTAATCCTCCACCCAGTCAGACCAAGAGGGGCGTCCGTTGGCAGCACGACCAACTGTTTTTGAAAATGAGGAATTTGGGAATCGACCTACTTTTCTGTTTGTCGCTCCATTGCATTGCTTAACTATTCACACTCCCGATCACCCCATGGTACCGTAGTGGGTGATGGGTGCAGGTGCAGCATCAGCCTGCATTTCACGGTACACGCCCATACTTGGGCGGTAAACCGTATACAACGTCCTCACCCACTTACCCACCCGTTTCATTAAATGAACTAGCACTTGGGTGTTAAGGTTGGTGAAGTTTAATACTTTGTAGGTGTATAGGGCAGGTAATGGGGTAGTCAATTAATGAAATGAAATGTCAAACCAGTCTAAATATGAGAGACATTGTTTGATCTTTCCAGTTTTATCAATCTCCCTGAGGAAGATTAATATGACCTCATTAGTTTGGTTGGGTTTATGGATATTTTGGTACAGTAATTTGGGGTAAGTACATGGAGTGCCAATTTTCTTTAGCGAGGTAGTTAGTTTTTTCCTTGGCTCTTTATGTCTCGGGCATATGTCAAATACGTGCCGCAGATCTTCGTCATCCATGTAGTTGGGACATTTTGCTCAATTTTCTCTATTAGCCAGAGCATATTTCCCCATACTACCTGCACATTTTTCCTGTTTTGATTTGGTTTATGATCCGTTGATGATGTTTGTTGTTTGTTGACGGTGCTTTGAGCTTGCGACTCACTGTTTTATGAATCGAGTACAGCGTGCGCCCTTTGGGGCATGTGTCCCATTCGGTTTGCCATTTAGAGGTGATATTTTGGGATATCATGCTGTATAATTCTGGGACGCTGTAGTCAATTTGGGATGGTTTTTGGTTCTAGGAGTTGGTTCTTTGCTGCGGACCCACATGAATTCTACAATTTAGTCTTGTTTTTTCATATTGGTAAGCAACAAGCTTGTTTCTTTTAGGAGGTGTTCACGCCCCTTTGAGTCGCCAATTTCCAAGGTTTTTAGTACACTAAGTGAATCGCTAATTGTTAATGTTTTCCGGAAATTGTGTTGGTATGCTATCTTCAAATCTACAAATATTGCCCACAATTTTGCTGTATATATTGATCAATTATCCGGGAGTCTACTTCCTATTTCCTTATTCAATTCTGAGATAGTAAAGGCTGCCCAAGGTCTGTCTGGGTTGTTTGACTTTGATCTGTATATGTATATTTTGACAAATTCCTTATAAGAATTGTCCTATATAGTCACGATCTCTGATCTTATTTCTAATGGTTGGTCTTCTTTGGAGCTGAAAGTTATTGCTAAGGTAATGACGCTGGGTTTTTGCTTGTCCATGGTGTGGGGTCTGGGTATCGTGTGGGTTCTGCGTGAAGACAGTCTATTTGTAATTCTTTACATAGTATATGGATCATTTTTCCGGATGATGGATAGGGGACGAGTCTCTGGCTAAATGGGATGTTGCATTTGTTAATGATGTCCCTTGTGTGATGTCTGGGGTTGTGTAAGGAGATTCTGGCTGCATATCTTAGTGTTAATTCTTCTCTTCTCAATGTTAACGATCTTTTGCCTGTAAGGATCTGAAATTCTTCTTTGAAGGTGTTTTTAAGTGTGCCTGTGCATATACGCAACGCTTTAGCTTAGATTATGTCGAGGCGTTTGAGGAGTGATGGTTTGGCTGAGGCGTAAATCTGGCATCCATAATCCAGCTTGGGCCTAATTAAGGCCCTGTAGAGTGTTACGAGCGTGTCTTGGTCTGCACCCAACTTTAGACCTTTGCTGTTTTTCAGGAGGTTTAGGTGTCCATTACATTTGCGTATTAGCTCAGAGATGTGGCGTTTCCATGAGAGATACTGGTCGTAATAGATACCTAAAAATTTTGTTACTTTTTAAAAATTTGATGGGTTCGTCTTGTATGTACAGGATTGGGGGTTCTATCGTGTACCTATTGTTGGGAGAAAATAGAATTCCAGATGTTTTTTTTTTTTTTCTTTTGATAGTTTGAACCCCCATCTGTCGGCCCATTTGCCAATGTTAGTTAAATTGGCTTGCAGTTCAGTAATCAACTGTTGGCTGCGTGGGTTGCCCGCTTTCCATATGTCACTGTCGTCGGCAAACTGTGATAGATCGACTTTACTGAGGTCTACAGAGCATTCTAGGTCAATGATCATGATATTAAATAGGGTCTGGATTAATACACTTCGTTGGGGGGTGGGGGTGGTGACATTTGTTAATATGTATTCTGATGAATATTGATCACCTATCCTAGTTTTAATATGTCTGTCTTTTAATAAGTTTTTGATCCATTTATGTGTGTGGCCGTTGATTCCATAGTGGTTCATCATCAATCCAAACTAGATCAAAGGCTTTCTCAAGGTCTAGAAAACCTGCTATGAGATGCCGGTCGCATTTTCGTTTAGCATTAAAAGCTAGTTTAATGCGCGACTCAAGCTTTATTAGTTGGTCCAAGGTAGATCTTTTGTTGCGGAATCCACTTTGTTTTTTTGGGAGAAGATTTTTGCTTTCGAGGCGATGTTTAAGTCTGTTGTTTATCATTGTCTCCATCCCCTTACATATAGTGTCAGTGAGGGAAATTGGTCTATAAGATGATAATTATGTTGGGTCTTTGCCAGCTTTTGGGATCGGAATAACTGTAGCCGGTTTCCTTTTTTTTTTTTTGGGGGGGGGGGGGGTATTTGACCTGTATGCCATGATTGATTAATCATGTATTGTATGATTTCTTCAATATTGGGTGGATCGTTTTTGTATATCTCATATCCTGATAGTCTTCTCCTGGAGAGGTGGAATTCTTGTTGCTGAGGGCAGATTTACATTCATCTAATGTGAAAGGGTCATTAAGAGGGGAGATCCAAGGGTCTAAGTCAGTAAAAAGATGGGGATATTTACTCTCTACTGTTGCTCTGTGTGCTTGGAATTGAGCAGAATGGTTATCGTTCTTGCTCATTCCGGTGAAATATTTTGCTACATGTTCAGCTTTTTCTTTGTTGGTTGATGCACCCTCGATATTTGGGATACAGTTACTACTGTTGCCTCGCATTGCTTTTATTTTATTCCAGGCCTGTTTGGAATTGCCCTGCTTGATTTCAAGGGTGGAGCAATATTTTTGCCAATATGTTTCCTTTGCTCTTTTGATAATAGTTTTCGCTTGTTTCTCTTTGGTTTTGTATTCAGCATAGTCTATTGATTGTCCGGCATGACAACAGTTATTGAGGGCTTTCGTTTCCTCCTTGATTATGTT
This sequence comes from Sinohyriopsis cumingii, assembly GCA_028554795.2. Taxonomy (NCBI): domain Eukaryota; kingdom Metazoa; phylum Mollusca; class Bivalvia; order Unionida; family Unionidae; genus Sinohyriopsis; species Sinohyriopsis cumingii. The sequence continues at coordinate 120,038,435 of CM068835.1, read as the reverse complement.
TTTGCAGTCGACATTCCACCATGGAATGGGCTCTTTTGTATTTGACCTGTTCTCAGTTCCACTAATGGGGATGCTTTGTGTGACGGCTGCATTTATCGCTTCAAGTATATTTTGGTTGTATCTGTCAATGTCGTCTTCTTGTAAATTGGCTATAGTTATGCCAATAAGTAGGGTATTGAATGTATGCCAATCAGCTTTGTCAAGTCTCCATTTGGATACGTTTGAAGAGGTGGCAACAGGGTTTGTAAGGTTTATAGTAATAAGTATTGGAAAGTGGTCGCTACCCAATGTGGATTCTCTATGTACTTCCCAATTAGTCACAGATGCTAATTTGGATGTGCAACTTGTTAGATCAATTGCTGATAGAGAACCATCCTCTGGGGAGATTCTGGTTTTGGTACCGTCATTTAGTAAGCTTCTCTGGTTTTGGTGATTTCCACCCCATCTTTTTGCTATGTGCATTGAAGTCGCCACAAATCATATACTCACCCGTTGAGCTGGTTAATTGAGCATAGTTGAGAGGGGAAACAGCATGTGGCTTACCAGGGTTAAATATATTAAATATTTCGAATGAAAATTGACCAGCTTCCATTCAAAACATTTGGGAGACTGCAGGTCAGCTTTGGCTGCTCTATTTGCCCTTCCATTGCCCTTTATATTGTTGTTACTAGGTTGCCAACAGTATATATTAGTTTTTCCTGCTTGTATAGACAAATCATGTTTCTGGGTTGTCGTATTGAAGGTTTTCAGTGTGGAAAAATAATCAAAAAAGTTTTTGAAATTTGTATTTTGAGAGGTTTTCATGTAATTTAAAATTATATTAATTATTATAGTAATTTCTGCTTTCAAAATGGAAGCTTTATTATGTAATGGTGTCAAGATTGTGCTGCAGTGGCATCGCAACACCAGCTGCATCCATGTCTCTATCTTTTTAAACCATCTTCATACAGGTGTCTACGTCATCATACAGGTGTCTACGTCATGATGGGAAGCTATAATTTCATAAATTCTGCTGGGCATGTTGGCATAACCTAAACCTATGACCCTTTGTCCTATCTACCATTAGGCAAGTTTTCAAATACCACAGTATACAGTTAAGGATGTTACCTAGATAGAGTTGATACTAGCTGACTGATGATCAATGAACAATTTCAGGTCATCCCTGTTTCTTTATGGGAAGTCAATACTTATCAATATTACAGGAATATAAAACCTAATGCATTAACTGTCAGACAGACCATTAGGTATTTCACAGAAATGAAGAATTTAGTTGATTAGTTAATTAACAGGAATGAAGAATTTAGTTGATTAGGTAATTAACAGGAATGAAGAATTTAGTTGATTAGGTAATTAACAGGAATGAAGAATTTAGGTCATAGGTAATCATGTAACTAAAATTAAAACAGCTCTAACCAGGAAAATTCCATAAAACACTTCTTTTAATTTTTCTTCACTTCTATGACAAGATTATGACTACAAAAGCAGAACCATAATAAGGAATGCATCAGGAACATCTATTAACTTTTAATTTTGCCCCATTTATTTTTCATCACATTTTTGAAACAATCACATACAAGTTCACATACAAGTTTTGAAAAAAATTAGATATGTTGAACTATGCTACAGCCTTTCTCAAATGAAATCTTTTGAGGTGAGTAATAAAATACACAATTAGACCTCTCTGTATTCAATGGTTGCTTACCACAACTAACATATTATAGTTTATTTTTAATGCAGCTGACCATATCAACTTAACAATAAATAGAATTTTGATGCTGAGATATCTCATGAGACTAGCTTATCTGGGGACATAATACAGGCTATGCATGTTAACTGATGGTTGTATGAAAACACATCAAGATTATTCATCAAGTATTGAATCTTCTGAAGTTTGTACAAGTTATTACACAAATTAATGTACTGCATTATCTTGCCAATGCTAAATAAATTAAATGTTTAGACACAGGATCACGGCAAGTGATTTTTAAAAAAAACACAAGCCTGGACTCCAGTTCCATTATCCATGACTTCAATTCCATTAGCCTGAAAGGGATCTAGTTTTTAAATATTATTTTGACATCACAATGAAATTGCTGTTTTTAAATATGAAAAGAAATAAACAAATTTCATATTAAATCAAACCATGTGTTTATTTGTCTCAAAATATTTTCTGTGAAGCATTGTGTTCCTTCAGGTTCTGGTGTCAGCTATTGTCCAATCCTCAAAGAATTTTTTCAGAAACAGACCTGAAGAAAGTCTGTTTGAAAAAAAATCACCTGCTCTTACTGAAAATCCACTTGTCTGACAAGGCCATAGTTTTTACTACTAGTTGGACATACACACTTTATCAATGAAATTTAAATGGTCAGTCGCATATACAGATAATAATGATAATGATCACTGAACCCATAGTCACATTCTTGACCCTAGTGATGATGGGTTCACAATCAGAAGATTCCAACAATTTCCCACTTTCTGCATGCTCAGGTGGTAAATTCTGAATAATAGTGACATTAACCAATTCTATTGTGATTTCTGATTGTAAGTCTTCTGATCAGTGTACAGTCTTTCATTGTGATCAGATCAATGTACAGTCACTGTTTCATTGTGATCAGATCAATGTACAATCTGTTTCATCATGATCAGATCAATGTACAGTCTGTTTCATCATGATCAAATCAATGTACAAGGTGTGTTTCATCATGATCAGATCAATGTACAGTCTTTGTTTCATCATGATCAAATCAATGTACAGGCTGTGTTTCATCATGATCAGATCAATGTACAGTCTGTTTCATCATGATCAGATCAATGTACAGTCTGTGTCTCATCATGATCAAATCAATGTACAAGCTGTGTTTCATCATGATCAGATCAATGTACAGTCTTTGTTTCATCATGATCAAATCAATGTACAGGCTGTGTTTCATCATGATCAGATCAATGTACAGTCTTTGTTCATCATGATCAAATCAATGTAAAGGCTGTGTTTCATCATGATCAGATCAATGTACAGTCTGTTTTGTCATGATCAGATCAATGTACAGTCTGTGTCTCATCATGATCAAATCAATGTACAAGCTGTGTTTCATCATGATCAGATCAATGTACAGTCTTTGTTTCATCATGATCAAATCAATGTACAGGCTGTGTTTCATCATGATCAGATCAATGTACAGTCTTTGTTCATCATGATCAAATCAATGTACAGGCTGTGTCTCATCATGATCAAATCAATGTACAGGCTGTGTTTCATCATGATGTTTTATGTTAGGATAAGTAATTGATGGGTTTGGTGTAATTTTATGTCTTGAATGCTGCAAAAATCTCCAGGTTTCTCAGTCAAAGTTGAAAACAGAAATGAAGTAGTAAAGACATTAATGTTTATTTATTTAAATCAGTAAAAACAACACATAGTCAAGAATGTAAATTTTTTGTGCAAAAATCATTTTTCTTCAATTAGTCATTGTGACTTTAATCACTGAACCTTTCACTCCAAAATCAATGTGCATCTCTACTCCAAGTGCAAGCCATCCACAAAGTTTGGCATGGGTCTGTGAGGGAGAACTAACATTTCTGTGCAGAAACAATGGATCTTTTTTCAGTCCCCATGACCTTCACCTTTTGACTTAAAAATCAATAGCCTTCCAAGATTCTTATGCGAAGAGTAAGCCATCCATTAGTGGATGTCTGCGATACTGAACAAATGTTATTGAGCATAAACCATTTTTCATCTCTCAGCCACAATGGCCTCGACCTTTTGACATAAAATCAACAGGGGTTTTCCTTAACACAAGTGCTAGCCAACCACAAAGTTTTGTCCAAGTATGTGATGTAGAACTAATGTTACCATTTGTTTCCTTTCAGCCAAAATCTACATGTTGGATAAACCCTTGGAAAATTGGTCACAGCAACCTTGTTTAGGCCTGGGTCATAATATGGCAGGATACAAGAGACAAATATGAACACTATGTGGTCCCCTCCACAGAGTGGGGGCACAAAAAAAGGTGAAATAAAACAAATTTTCATAAATGAGACTATACTATACATGAAGTAGTAGCAAATAAACAATTAGAGGCACATGTGAGCCAGAAATCTTCACATGGCTGACATTCGCTTAATAGCCAAAGATAAGAGCAGCTGGCATGAAAAATCTGGGTCAGTTGGATGCTTTGTTTTTCCATGTAATTGTTCTTTGATACATATTTTATGAAAATAATTGTTTAAAGGTTTTATACTTTCTGTATCTTCTTCTATTTTTGATGGTGCATTAGCAACATTTGTCCAATGTTGAAAGCTTTTTGAACTAGAATGCTTTCTTTTCAATTTGCACTAATTCTTAAGTTGGTAAAATTCTACGGAGTCAATTTCTTTAAGCAAAGTGTTGTTTTTACTAACGGTGGATTGGCATCATTAGTATAAATCTGGAATGTTCTTTAACTATGGCACTTTCTCAGATTTGATCAAATTTTCTTGCGCATTCTTTTAGAAACAGTTAAACGTATTTCTATTTTTTTGATATCATGAACCATAATTGAAGGCAGATTGGCATAATAGGTATAACTTCCTGAGCTCTTTATGAATGGATGCTTTCTGTCAACTTTGGTCAAATTTAGTTAATTTAAATTAACTTTAATCTCATCCATTTAAAGGTCAGTGACCATATCTGATGTCAGATGAGCATCACTGTGACAGGCATTTATGTCAGGATGCTTTCTGTGAACACTGGTTAAATTCTTTCTCTTTCAAGCAATGGTGGCCATATCGCAGGCAATTCAGCATTATTGGAACAACCCTGAAAATACTTCATTTTAGATTGCTTTCTAAAATGACAGTGGTGTTGACTTTTGCAAGTATACCAACATCTCTGATGAAAATATGTGACCAGATAGTGCAAAACAAATTTGCAACTGGTCATCAAACTAAACAATTTTCGAAAGAAGTAATTTCAAGGTTTTTCTATGTTTAGTAATAGGCAGCCAGTTATAAGACACATCAACATCTTTTGTCCCAATCCAAAAGCCCTTCAGGCAAGGCTACTTTTGTCCCAATCCGAACGCCCTTCAGGCAAGGCTACTTTTGTCCCAATCGGAAAGTCCTTCATGCATGGCTACTTTTGTCCCAATCCGAAAGTCCTTTAGGCAATGCTACTTTTGTCCCAATCCAAAAGCCCTTCAGGCAAGGCTACTTTTGTCCTAATCTGAAAGTCATTTATGCATGGCTACTTTTGTCCCAATCTGAAAGCCCTTCATGCATGGCTACTTCTGTCCCAATCCAAAAGCCCTTCAGCCAAGGATACTTTTGTCCCAATCTGAAAGCCCTTCAGGCAAGGATATGTTTTTTAAAATTTGGTCCCACTCCAAAATCCCTTCATGCAAGGGTACTTTCTGTAAAATGTGGTCAAATTCAGTTCAGCAGTTTATGTGCAGCCATTGAAAGTTTTTTAAAATGTATTAATGGCAATTATATTTGATTGTTTATATGAATTTTAAAGCCTTTCAGAGGGAAGTGTCAAGATTACATTGTATCAAAGTGCTATCACATATAAATAAAAGCCCAAATACTAATTTCCTCCATTTTAAAAATAAACTGATTTTTGTGTCTCACATTTTGGAACATTTTTTATGAATACTGTCAAGTACTAGTTAAAAAGTGAGTGGCCACTTGAACTCATGTTATGTGAGGAAAACTAACATCAGTGTTATTTTTAAACATCGCAAAAATAAAGAAAACATTACTTACGCATCTAATACTTTATAATTAAACCCACTGCTATTAACACAGCTTGAAGTTACCTAGATATGACATCTTAAGAGTTATCTAATGTAACTGACTGAGAGAGACCTGAATGTCAGGATCAGCCACAGCTTTACTTTCATATAGTCTTTTATCAAGCTGGTATTAAATCAACTGCCACATATATTGTGGTCTAGGATCTATGAGTTAAGGATACAGATATCCTCCTGGAAGTCCACATTTCTGAAAATTCTTTTGCACTATGTGGTCACAAACTTTCATTAGAGTCAACACTGCCCTCAACTCCGGTTTCAAAACCTATTTAGGTTATGCACCCCTAAAACACTGAAAATATATTCTTGAATGGTGAGAGTGCACTTAACAGACTTGAACATTCACTGCCTTTCTTTTTCAGGTTTTCTCAAAATATAAACTTTCTTTTCTGTCCAAAAACAACTTTAGTTGTTTTATTAAAAAATACTCTTGACCACTGGTTTACAACTGTGTCCCGTAAATGATACCATTAATCACATGATGCATGATTCTGCTAAGAAACTGGTTTGCATCCTTTTACTGCATCTCCTGAATCCTCAACCCAAGGACCATTAAGATCAACAGTCACATTACAAGCTACACTCAGTTCTAGAAAGACTCTTGGATTATCAAAAACTGCAATAAGACAAAGTACATGATCACCAATTTTGTTCATGACTTTTGGTCTCCCACTTAATTCTAATTTTTCCATGAGCTCCATTTTGTGAAATCTTTTCCAGTTATTTTATATACTTTTCTACCACTCAATTTTTTATGTGAAAACTTTTATTATCATCTTTTGTAGATTTATTACCATCTGGCAATATGATCAAAAGGTTTAAAATAACTCACTACAAATCCACCTGGGAAAGAGTCTCAGGTTTGGCAACATGGGTAAGTGAAAAGACTTGCCAGTGGTTTCCCATGGGTCAGTGGTTTTTCTGTGTTCTTCCTCCACCGAATATACTGGCCAAAATATATATCCTATAATGTGCTGAAAAAGGTGTTAAACTCAAAACAACAACAACAACAAATGTACTATTTTAGACTTCCACATTCATGTTCATTAATGCATGCCGTTCAAATCAATCCTGAAGAACAATTCTTATCCATGCAGTGACTGTTATCATCATATTGTGGTAAATATTGTCACCATTTCTTACATGACTAATCACTTTTGGCCCTCATGTTGTATGTACATCAAGCTTCCTAAGTACGTATGTAAAACTATCTAAAAAAGACATAAGGCAGCTTAATAAGTTTACTTCTTTAGAAAAATGGTGAACTTAACATGTTATTCTGTCAAAAAACATTCTCTCATTATCATCTACAAAATTTTTTTTTTTACAAACAATTACTTTAATTTTACAGACAGAATCATTTTTTAATTACAAATTTCAAACACCTAAATAATATCACAACATCTCAGAAATTTATATCTTTTAATTCACTTCTATTATTTCAACTTTGGGATCTACAAAGAAAAATGGTGACAGTTGTAAAATTTTCATTTTCATGAACTAGATCTACACAGTTGAACAGAAAACAATTGACATTTTAATCAACAAATTTCAATTTGAACTAAACTCCTGAACTAGATGTAAATGCAGAAGCTGAAGGTACAGAGTTCGTATCGTAGGTTTTACAGATATCATAGTTATTCTAATGGATGCCCCATGGGGTAGGGTGGGAGGTGCAATTTCCAAATGGGTGCATTTAATAGAGTACTATTAGTATTAATACCATCATCCTAAAAATCCTGCAGAAACCAGTCTAAAACTAGACTCGAACCTCAGCAACAAACCAGTCTAAAATCAGACTCGAACCTCACCAACATACCTAGTTATATTTAGTCACATTTATAACAGCTGATCTGTATCAAATTTATTATTCAGATTTACTGTTATTGGTGTCTGTGATGATTTGTTTTTAATACCATACATTATTGTTTAACTGAAAATGTTCAAAATTAAGTTGCTTTGAATTTTCTAATAGTCATTGGTTTATTCATGTACAGTTTTAATTACTTGGACATATCATAATGGATATATATATAAATCTATAAGCCTCAATATTGTGGGAATTTCTTTTATTTTGTGGGGGGGGGGAAGGGGTGCTTCTATAAGAATAACTATAATATATTACTCTTGTACTCCATTCCAAATTTAAATCATAGTTAAATTAATTAAATGAAATAATTAGTTTTGGCACAATATTTATATTTGTTCATGTTTCTGCTAGTCTGATATCAATGTAAGTAATAATAAAAGCAAAAGTCGCTGGAAGTAATTCACATTCAGCTGTCTGAAATAGACTCATGGAGGATGGACAAGTCAAATAAGTCTATGACCAGTATTGCTAACAAGTTAATTTCAAAATACTCCCACAATGACAATAATATACATGTTATTTCTAATTTTTACATTTCACAAGGAAACAGCAACACAATTTAGTTGATAAGACATGCGTAATTATTTTCCTTACATTTAAAGAAGCACTGCAATGCATAACCTCTCAACCATCTTGGGCATGTCCAACTGACTGATCCTGAATTAAACTTCAAATACTCTGTACTTCTGCCAGGCAACCCTGAATAATGTTGCTGAGCAATCAACAGCAGAAAGTAAAAATTTTGATGTACAGTATCATTAGGTACGGCAAAAGTAAATTTCTGTAAACCTTATCAGTACTCATACATTTGAGGTACGGCAAAAGTAAATTTCTGTAAATCTTATCAGTACTCATACATTTGTTACAATTATAAGCATCAATAGCTGGCAGATGACATGATTATTCCACTCCATGACTCGTAGAACAATGCTCTTCTGTCTAAAAAGAATTTCCAGCAATTCGAGACAATAAGTTTTCTTTGTAATAGCTGAGTTTTGTAATCATCTTATATATTCTTGTGCTACATGATTTTCAAATTATTAACTGAGGCAGTCATATCTGATGTAAGACTAGCATGACATTTAGGACAGACTGGATACCATCAGACGACAAGGTAAAAATTCCATGTTGATAAGACCATGTTCAATATGGCAGCCATATCTCTAAGTCAGAGCAGTACCATTTTTGTTTAGGAGCAATTAGATACCATAATAGGTGAAAATACCATAACAACAAAACTTTCCATTAAGAAGGAGTAGCAATAAAATTTTCATAGATGGTTGCCATGGTAGCCATACTGGATTTCAGACTGGTACCATTTTCATGTCGATTCAACTAAACATGATAAAAAGTCATTTGTGTACAATACTGCTATCACTTTCCATTCAAGAGTAGCAATAATATAATTTTCAAAATGACTGCTGCACTGGCTATATTAGACAAATGATTGGCACCATTTTCCTCTAGGACCAACAAGACTAGAAGTCTTTGCATGAAACCCCACGCTGATATGACTTTCCATTTCTGGAGAACTAATAATAATAAGATTTTCAAAATGGTTGCTACAGTGTCCATATTGGACATTGATTAGCAACATTTTCCTCAAGACCAACCAGGCATTATACAAAGTCTTTTCATGAAAAACCCATGTTGATATGGGCATTATGTCAAGAGGAATAGTAAAATATTTCAAGACGACTAATATGGCGACTATAGTAAATGTCTGAGTCACCATTCTCATAGACATCATCAGACTATATTAAATGTCTGAGAGTCACCATTCTCATAGACATCATCAGACTATAGTATATGTCTAAGAGTCACCATTCTCATAGACATCATCAGACTATATTAGATGTCTGAGAGTCACCATTCTTATAGACATCATCAGACTATATTAGACGTCTGAGAAGCACCATTCTCAAAGACATCATCAGACTATAGCAGATGTCTGAGAGTCAACAGTCAACATTCTCATAGACATCATCAGACTATAGTAGATGTCTAAGAGTCACCATTCTCACAGACATCATCAGACTATATTAGACGTCTGAGAGGCACTATTCTCATAGACATCATCAGACTATATTAGATGTCTGAGAGTCACCATTCTCATGGACATCATCAGACTATATTAGATGTCTGAGAGTCACCATTCTCATAGACATCATCAGACTATATTAGATGTCTGAGAGTCAACATTCTCATAGACATCATCAGACTATAGTAAATGTCTGAGAGGCACCATTCTCATAGACATCATCAGACTATATTAGATGTCTGAGAGGTACCATTCTCATAGACATCATCAGACTATAGTAGATGTCTGAGAGTCAACATTCTCATAGACATCATCAGACTATAGTAGATGTCTAAGAGTCACCATTCTCACAGACATCATCAGACTATATTAGACGTCTGAGAGGCACTATTCTCAGACATCATCAGACTATATTAGATGTCTGAGAGTCACCATTCTCATGGACATCATCAGACTATATTAGATGTCTCAGAGTCACCATTCTCACAGACATCATCAGACTATATTAGATGTCTGAGAGTCAACATTCTCATAGATATCATCAGACTATAGTAAATGTCTGAGAGGCACCATTCTCATAGACATCATCAGACTATAGTATATGTCTGAGAGTCACTATTCTCACAGACATCATCAGACTACAGTATATGTCTGAGAGGCACCATTCTCATAGACATCATCAGACAATATTAGATGTCTGAGAGGTACCATTCTCATAGACATCATCAGACTATAGTATATGTCTGAGAGGCACCATTCTCATAGACATCATAAGACTATATTAGGTGTCTGAGAGGTACCATTCTCATAGACATCATCAGAAGTTATCTGGTGAAAAACATATGCAGAGTAACAATAGCAAGATTTTCAAGATGGCTGCCATGGTAGCCATATTGGACAACAGATTGGCACCATTTTCATTTAGGACCAACTAGACATACAAAGTCTGTTGGTGAAAACCCCAAAACAATATGACCATCCATTCTGGAGGAGTAATAAAAAGATTTTAAAGATGGCCACAATGGAAGAAATCTTGGATGTCAGAGCTGAACCATTTTCAATGAAGACCATCCTGATATTATAAGAAGTCTTCTGGTGAAAATCCCATTTTGATATGTACCTCATAATATTTTCTTCTTACTTTCACTTAGTTGTGATGCTACATTAATGTAATGTTTATATTAAACTGTTTTCAAAGATCAAGAAAAATAAGTCATATGAATGCAGTGCTGTGACATTTCTAGTGAAATACTGCACTCCCTCACTACAAGGCCTTTCATAACAACATTGGATTTTTTGAGCCACAGTAGCTCAGTGGCTCGCATGCAGGACTCACAACCAAACAGGTGTGGGTTTGAATTCTACCATCAGAGAATTGTAGGTCAACTACAGGGGTGTGTCCTTGGACAAGGCACTTTACTCCAACTGCCTTGGTACTAAATGAGCTTGTGTGGCTGTGCTGTAAAACACCAAACCAAAACCAAAACATGGCTTCTGTTGTAAGGTGGGAGTGGTCATGAATTCCATTTGATTTTTCAGTAGTATGATTGTATATATCGTATGTTTTGTTATAAGGAGGTCACACTATAATGTATACTCCATCGCTTCCATAGACTATTATTATAAGTGAGTAGTGAATGTATGATGTACTTTCTTATAATGTAATCAACACTACAATGAATATTGCATGTATGATGTACTTTGTTATTATGTAATCAACATTACAATGAATATTACATGTGTGATGTGCTTAAGGTGGTCTCGCTATAAGGTGGTATATTATATGGATCCTATGGACAGCTTTATAATGAGTACTGTATATGTATGATTTCTTAATTGTAAGGCAATCTCAATTAGAGGTGGTACAATATCTCCCTTGGACTGCATTATAATGAGTGAGTACTGCATGTATCATGTACTTCATTATAAGGCAGTCTCACTGTAATGTGGTACACTGTCTCCCATCAACAGCATTATAATGAGTGAGTACTGCATGTATCATGTAATTCATTATAAGGCAGTCTTGCTGTAATGTGGTACACTGTCTCCCATCAACAGCACTATAATGAGTGAGTACTGCATGCATCATGTAATTCATTATAAGGCAATCTTGCAGTAATGTGGTACATTGTCTCCCATCAACAGCACTAGAATGAGTGAGTAATGAATGTATCATGTAATTCATTATAATGCAGTCTCACTATAAGAGGACACACTGTCTTCCATGGACAGCATTACAATGAGTGAGTACTGCATGTATCATGTATCATCATAAGGCAGTCTCACTAATGCGGTACACTGTCTCTCAGGGACAGCATATTAATGAAGGAGTACAGTACTTCATTATAAGTCCATCTTACTATAAGGTACTATACCCTACTGTCTCCATTAATAGCAGTATAATTTAAAAATAGAGACTGTGGTTTGTAAAACTCTGTAAACCAATTTAGCAATGAAAAAAAACAAGTCAGATATACTATTTTCTGTGTAAGAGGACTAACAAGCTTGCATATGTTGTGTTGAAAAAACTTTATGCATATCTCAAGTATTAATGTATGTAAATTTACAGTATTATACTTAAAGATGAAGGATATACTAGCTGAACAATTCCATACCTTATTGCAATTAAGACAGTTGCCCATAAATGAAGAAAATAACAAAAATCAAGATCCAGAAAGAACATTTTCAATAACTCCCTAGGTGTAGTAGATCAGTATTTTTTCATAAACACATATTCTGGCTGGGTTCAACATTTTGCTTTATTATGCTGGATTAAAAGAAGGTAAAATTCTCAATGTATGAAAATATTTCAAATCCTGCAGCCAATATTAACTACTATTGTTGACAACACATCCAGCAGAAGTACCGGAACTAATTTTTTGGTGACCAGGGTTCATGTAGAAAAGAAGCAGGCAAAGGATTGCAATGGGTCGAGTCAAAATCTTCCATGTACTTCGAAGCCTGAAAATAATAATATTGTATCTGGTTCACAATCAAACATAAGGCATGCATAATATTCTTTACTCTTTGTACATAAAACTTTAACAAGATATAAAGACCAATAGTTTTGCATGATGTCATTTCAAATTCAAGAACTTTATGGATTTTCTAAGATTTTGATTCTCTGCATCTTTGTTATACTTCAATGACATTAATACAATCTAAACACCAAACCTGACTGTAATATTCTGACCTCCAGTTTGACCATTCGGCTCAAGAAATGGTGATGATATGCTTTTATTTTAAATTTCTTGAAACAGCTATGGGTCCTTCAGACTCAAATCCAATTCCTGTTTTTCCCCACTGCAAACAACACAATCCCTGGTGTGCTTTTGCATAATGTGCCAGCAGATATGGGTCTGTGCAGTTTACAAGGTGTAAACTGTAGAATACAAAACCCTGAAATGCCAGTGAATTTTGTTACAACAAATCTAGGTCTCTGTCGTTTGCAGTTGGACTCAACTTATAAGCATATACAGTCAGTTGTTATTTTGGAGCTCTTGATAGCAAACCTAATGGAATGTGAATAAATGTATTAATTTAAAAAGACTTTTGCTAAAAGCAGATAAAAAAACCCAGATGGATAATAAACATCTATCATTTAAACTTGAACCTATGCCAAGCTATTTTCTAAAAAAAAACCTCTAAATTTATTATAAATGAATACTTTTATAACAGAACTAATTAATTCTAAAGTGAAGCATGAAAAAGTGTGAAAAGATTCTAAGGGCATCTGGGTTTATATTTTATAACAAAGTGTAAATTACCATTTCTGTATCACTAAATCAGGTGCCTTGAATGAAAAAAATGTGGAAATCATACAGGAACAATTTTTTACTTCATGCAGTAAATTTTAAATATCCAATTTTGGCTGACACCGATGTGACCATAATGATGATGATGACTGCTTATCAAAAGTTGCTTCTTTTATAGCTTCTCAACTCTGCACCATTTTCAAGGACAAGCTCACACCAACACCTGTGCCTGAGGGTAGTCTTTGACTACAAAATATAAAGCTTACAGTATTTCTTTTCAGTGGGGAGGGGGTGTAGGAACGAATCTGAGGACAGCAATTTTATCAGTATAAATGAAAAGTTTGGACAAAGGTTTGATGGAAATATGTATCACCTGAGAAATAAATTTTTATAGCAAACATGCTTAGCATCCTAGATAATTTTTACATTATGAAAGTATGTTACACCTCAATTTTAAGAAGTACACATCTCACTTTAACACATTACCCCTAGCGACGACTTAACAGGGCAGGAGGTAGTAGCCTACTGCCAAGCTCTGTAGTGTCATGGTCATGCAAGATACACTAAAGTGGGTGGTATTACAGAAAGGTAGACAGATGTAGCTCTACAATGATACCAAATAATCTGGAGTATCTAGTTGCACTACAAGTTACATATTAAAACACCTCATTTTTTGGACCCGACTTTTTTAAACCCAAAATTCGCCTGTGGTCGGAATCCAATTTTGTGTCCGGATTTTAGACCTTTTGGTCTCAGATCCAAGTCAAACCAGTATGAACTGCAAACAGACAGATGAGCCTTTGCAAAAAGTAGGATAGGATGGGCATTTGGAATAAAGAGTGGTTTCCATACAAAAATAATGGCTCCGTTTACCCAAAAAAAATACCAAAAAAAAAAAACCAACTCCAACTTTTACCTGTCTGCTCATGCGCGAGTCAAATAGCCAATGAAAAACGATGTTTCTAACACAATTAGGCAGTATGTTATTGAAAGATGACCAGGGATTTGGTGTTTTCGAGTCTATTCAGAAATAGCTTTCAAAATGTGTTTCCTACTCGATTTTCAGGCAAAAATGACAAAAAGCTCCAGGGGTTAATATGTTAAAGAGAAAAACTTTTCTATAGATTGATTTAAACAATGTTTTGATCATGGTTTGAGTGAAAAAGAGATAGTGAGTGAGAGACTGACAGACAGAAAGATTGAAATAGAGAGACTAAGTGTGAATACTGTAATAATGGATGACAAGTTACAGCTTAATGTAAACTGTACATAGTGCTCCATTAGATTAGTAAGTGCCTACAGTGATGTAAACTGTACAAAGTGCTCCATTAGTCTAGTGCCTACAGCAAAGTAAACTGTATAAAGTGCTCCATTAGACTAGTGCCTACAGCAATGTAAACTGTACATAGTGCTCCATTAGACTAGTAAGTGCCTACAGCGATGTAAACTGTACATAGTGCTCCATTAGACTAGTAAGTGCCTACAGTGATGTAAACTGTACACAGTGCTCCATTAGACTAGTAAGTGCCTACAGCGATGTAAACTGTACACAGTGCTCCATTAGACTAGTGCCTACAGCAATGTAAACTGTACAAAGTACTCCATTAGACTAGTAAGTGCCTACAGCGATGTAAACTGTACACAGTGCTCCATTAGACTAGTAAGTCCCTACAGCAATGAAAACTGTACAAAGTGCTCTCTGTGTATAGAAGGTGTGATTGAAGTCACACGGGAATTGTTGCTTACGGGAAAAAAGTACCAAATCAACACATGGGTCTTAAATTTACCTTCTGATGCAGTGTATGATGTCAGCAACTCAACCATACCATGGTAACTGTTTGAATGATGGTTGTTCTTTTTTGGTTTGACTTGGTTTGGTTTGGTCTTTTTTAATGCCATTTTTCAACATATGATTAGCTATACATTGCAGCAAGTATATTTTTGGTGGAGAACTCACCCAAGAAGGAGGTGAGATGTAGGAGTGACTTGTAAAGGCAAGCACCCTAGACCACCTGGACACTTGAGGTCTTGGTCTTTCTTGGACAAATGGTCCATGGATATAGGAATTCTTCAGTGGCCACTGACAAGACAGGTGGAGGCATAAAGAACCCTGGAATCATAAGCTGGAAATTGTCTTGAATGGATGCATGGAAGGCCATGTCTTTCAAGGATAGAGAGACTGTCTTAAATATCAGAGGTGCAGAGCTTTAAAGAAGCTATCTGTGAAGGTAGCTGAGACTGAGTTGGGAAAATAAGCAGTCTGGATGATGAACAAATCTGGAAGTCAGATCATGCTGAGCAATGCTCTTTACCAGGCATGTTCAGGAATTTTAGAAAGCATCATAGCTGGAACTGGGTCACAGTGGAAACCAAACTCATGATGAACCTTTTGGTGCCAATCCATGCTGCCAGTACAGGGAGACATGTTCACAATATATGTAGTGGGCATCACAAATAGGTTATTTAGTTCTGAGGCAATTAGAGTAGAGTGATCTATTGGTGTGGATTCAAACAAGTGCCTTTTTTGTCACATGTCAATCATTCTAACCACTTAAACACCATTGCCCCTACCTCCATTAGTTGACTCCTATGACATAAGGCCTTTACTACATTCCCAAGTTCACGTTAACAGGGAGTGCATTAATGAACAGATGGGTGTTGCAAGTGGCATGACTGTGTGCAGGATGATGGATGCATCTTGATATGAGATTGGGGGACAACTGTATCAAGTCCTGATAATAGAGGTTGAAAATGTGCTGCTGATGGAGTGCATGATCTGATGTTGAGGTCCAGTACTGACATACAGTATCAAGGGACTGATCACCACAGCAAGCTCTCAGGTCTGTATGCAGTGATGGATTGTCCATGACAGATTCAAGTTTGCCACCATACCACATCGGTACTGACTTGTAATCTGCTCAGTGTTGTGAAGTCTGTCTTGAATGAATGGGACACGAGAAAGCTGAATGTCTGAGGCAGCATTTGTGGCAATACAGATGGTATCCATGGCCTTCTGTGAATACTGTTTGGCTCTCTTTCTAGCATGGGTTAAGTGTCTAATCAAAACTGTTGCCCAATCTCTCTGGACCAAGGTATCACAAGTGTGGTCTGATTGACACTCCATACAACTATAACAAGTTGGAGTGATTATCTTCAACCAGCTTATACTTCTTACACATTTAATCCTCCCCAATGTTTAGAAGACCAAAATAACAGTATACAAAGTGAAATCAATCATTGAGCTATGCTTAAAATGAAGCTGACACTATGAATTAATATAAGACAAAAATAACAACATCTTACTTTTACAAATAAATTATTATGTAAAGGATATAACTTGCAAGAAAGGTCAAGTTCTATGATGAATTGTAACCATTGCTGAACATTATGGCAGGCAATCAAGATGGTGATAATTAACTTATGACAAAACAGATACCTGAGTTGAAACATATTCATGTATTATGACTGGTCCAAGTTGGTGTTGATGGCACAAAATCACTCTGATATTTATATCATGCCAAGGCAAGAAAAGATCTTTGCCCAATGACACACCATGATAGCCAAACCAAGCTGAACCAATGGTGGGAATCAAACAGTGCCCTTCTGGTCATGAGTAAAACACCTCAAC
This sequence comes from Sinohyriopsis cumingii, assembly GCA_028554795.2. Taxonomy (NCBI): domain Eukaryota; kingdom Metazoa; phylum Mollusca; class Bivalvia; order Unionida; family Unionidae; genus Sinohyriopsis; species Sinohyriopsis cumingii. The sequence continues at coordinate 120,021,352 of CM068835.1, read as the reverse complement.
CATAGAGACACAGAAGACTGACTTGTCTATGATGAAGACAGAGGAAGAAAACTGATGGAAGAACACTTCCCAAGATAAGAAAACTCCAAAGGATTACTCAAATTTGAGAAAAGACACAAATGTAAGGCAATTACAAGGCATGCTGGCCAGGAATGAGAGGAAATAGTAACTGATGAGATAGGGTAAAAGGTTCTTATCTATCCAAGGGGACAGCACTCCTGTCAAACAAGCTAAAATCCATGGTTACCATCTTTATTTGCTTTAGGGGGCGCTCACCAGTTAATATGTACTTTTGAGAGAGTGACATATGTAAGGTGAAGTAGTTCGCATTTAAAACATGCATAATGGAGAGAATGTTGGCATACCTCTATGCTACATTAATGTAATGTGGATGATATTTCTTTGGATATTGTACTTTTGGAAATTTTACATGATTTAAGCACACTGCTAACTAAAATGACAGCTCCCTTGTGTTAAAAAAATCAGCCTGAATTAGCCTAAAGTACACTATACATAGCAGCTATTAAAATAGGGAAAATGAATTTTGCCAGACTAGACAATACCAGCTTCTGAAAGTGCAATGAATGAATTACCAAACATATAAAATGTAAAAAAAGTTATCGGCTCTTTTTTATACAATTTACCTCTGAAGTTCAGGAAGTGAAAATGACCAAGATGAGCTAGCACTTTTTTGAAAGGTGCACATATGAGGTAAGGCCAAGCTGTATACTCTATAGCCCATAGTACACCCATCAATCATACACCAAAATAAAGGGAATTAAAGGTTCTTTGAATTATACCTAAGATATACAAGGTCTTTTTTAAATAGCCAGTATAACCAGTGAGGAAAGCCGGGGAAATTCTTTTTCTTTAAAATCCTAACCCTATGCAAAATACGAAACTGGAGAGCGCCACCTTAGAGGCTGAATTTGTGAGTTACTGGATGTTCACTGAAAATACTGTCATTTTATTACACTTCATGGGATACCAACTCATGTCCAATATAAATGAATAATTTAAAGCCCCATGGAACAATGATCCTTCTGTGGAAACAACACGGTCATTTTTTCAATCCAAAAATTAAAGTGTTAAGCAATTTTGTCACAAAAACTGATACCTATAAAAAAAATGAATCCACAGTACTATAAGCAGGTATTTGTCTAAATGCACAGAGATGATGAAAATGATGAGGCTATCAGATATGTGAAACTTGTGTCTTATAAGCTGCTAATGTAGGTACGGCAAATACAATGATCTCACTATTTTTTGTTGGGCATCATTTTTATTAAATTTCATGTTTGCTACAAAACACAGAATTACGGACCAATCAACAAAGATTTTTATGTGGAAACATTAGGACCTCTTGCCTAATCCACTAATTTAAATGATCACAAATTTTTTTAAACTATGAAAATTCATATCCATGAAAATAAATAAGTTCACAGAATCTCAAATGTATTGGCAAACAAACTAGAAAATGTATGTAAAAGTACAAGTTATACTTACTAAGAACAGTGCCAACTGATTTTTCTGAGCTTGTGGCAAACCCTCTCCAACACCAAGTGGATAAGTAAGGGAGTGCACCTCCACATAAGAATTTATTACAGACTCACAGAAGTTTGGTTCTACTTGGTGCTCAGACCACAGAACAGCTATATAAAACAAACCCAGAAAAATTAAATTTCAGAAGAAAATGAAACCTTTATTTTCTTTTCCCTGTTGTGATAAATATCACTTCATTATAAGGATTCTAGTAAAATTTACAATTATTGAGTGTTGTGAAACACTTACCGGTTGCTGTTAAAGCACATGCATGACCCAATAAGTTTGTTTCTATAAATACAACAGCAGGTAATCAAGACTCTACCCTACATAAACTCACATAACATCATCTTATATATTTATTCATGATTCAGACAAAAATGATTCACACAAGACTTCTTTTTCAAACTGGTTCGTATTCATCTTAGTTTTGTGGAAGGCAATTTTAATACAGTTCATTATCGAATACAAGTGATACATAATAAATTCATTATTGTATTTATACTGCTGGATATTATGATCTTACTCAAGATATGTGCAAGTTCCCATCCCCTTCATGAAAATGAGCCATGCTTTTTTCAATATTTTCAAGGATTTATTTTTCAGCAACAATTTAACTTGAATGAAGAATCAATATGAATAAGTATTAAATCTAATTTTCTTTTATAGATATCATTTCTTATTCTTTCTTTCATTTTCAGTAAACAGTGTTTGAATACCTTATGCTTTTTCTTATTCTTTCTATCCTTACATTTCTCACAATTTATCTACTTAAGGCAACGAGTGCAAATTACAGCTTCTGAACAATTCATACATGCATGCAATACATACATACATATATACATACATATACATACATATATACATACATACATAGATACATACATAGATACATACATACATACATACAAACATGCAAACATACATACAAACATATATATATATATATATATATATATATATATATATATATATATATATATATATATATATACAGTAAACCCTGTTATGAGAGACCACCCCTTCTGCCAACAAAAAATGGTCTATCAAGACAGGTGGTCTCTCATAACAGGTTTGTACAAAAAGACTAGTTCCTAGGTCCATTTTCAGAACTATTTAAATGAAAATAACCACAATCACTGTACATATATTCTATTCTTTATTAATAGTTCTAGATAAAATATTGTATGCATTCATCTGAAAACAAATTATATTACAATAAACTTCTATCATTAAACATGAATCTCATTTACATTTGAAGATCACATGTACATGAATTAGAATATGAAACAGTTTTCCTTTATAACACCCCAAACTTGTTTTACTGATGTTTAAACCACTATTTTGTGAGTAGTCTGTTCTTTATCACTTCTTTTAGTTACAATGATTATTTTCTCCAGCCTTAAAATTTGTCTCTTTTTAGTCTGAGGTTCTCCCATTATTATTAAGGTACTAGGTGTTAACATTATTAGTGCTCATTTGTAATATCGACTGTAAAGACGGTTTTGACTAGTTTGGGAAAATATAAAAAATTTATAGATGTGCATTGTATAGCTAACAGTTAATGAAATAAAATGAAATAATTATCTCATCTAGAAACAGAATCATTTATTCAGAGACAGAAAGTCAATGGCTTAATTCACAGATGACAAAGGGATTAACTCTATGAACAAAGTGTGTAACCAGGACACACCAACTTGAATAGACTGCTTGGGATGTAATCACTGTAACATCCAGGTGAAAAAAGCAACAAACATAAAAAGCATTTAGCACAGTCAATCGAATCCCCGAAACAATTCTCATTAGCTGGTTTAATAGACAAAGACCTTATTCACCCCCAGGCAATACAGATTAAATCTAAAGACAAACTATACGTGACCACTACCTTAACTTCGGTACTACAATGAACAACAGCCTGGTTAACAGTCTGTAATATCTGGTTCTCTATATTTCACTTGCCAAATTTACAAACCGGTAGCCAGACTCCTTTTGTTGTTCATTTTATGTTTGTTTTTTTATCAGAAAAATCTTTACTATTCAAGCGGCGATTGTCACAAATGATTACATAAAGGTCAGTGGTGTATGTCTCTCTTCTCACGATATTGTCGTTCATAGGCCTGGATAGACTGGTCCCCTTCCATAATTTTATATTTGGGCGGTATCAAAATAAGGCCGGTGTATCAGACAATAGTATACCCCCAGTCTGGAGTATACCTGGGGTTAAAGCAGCCTAGGCTAGATTATACCTGGGTATATTATGGCCTGGGCCATTTTATACCCCTGGGGTATATTATGGCCTAGGCCAATTCATACCCCTCAGGCCAAATTATACCCCCATGATATCAATAGTGTTGAGTGATATACACAAGAATTACTTAATTTTTCAATATTTTATTGAGGATTCAGCTTTGTCAGGTAAGTTAAGTGATATGTTTCAGTCGTACTCGTAGTCTGTCAAGGTATATACATACAAGATAAGATTTATATATATATATATATATATATATATATATATATATGTATGTCCACACACATACATACTCTTCATGTCCAGAGACAGTGTTAATCGTGTGGTACACTATCGTGGTAGTGTCAATGCACAACAATTTGAGCTTTTTGTGGAAAACTTGAAGCAGGAATCAAGAATCATGATACAATATATACACCTCACATTCTTCCAGTCCAATTGTCTTGATTAACTATTATATTTCCAACACTCCCATCAATATGTTCTAGTTTTTAAATCACAATGGTATTCTTATTTCTTTAAGCTGAAGTTAAAACATACCTCAATAAACTCAGAAAAGACGGTGATGATTGTTGTTCATGTTTTCCTGCTACAAGTAAAGACCAGAATGATAAGTAAATATTAATTTAATATACAAGTGGGGCATACTCTGGCCTGAAGGGGTATGGTCTGGCCCAGGCTGTTTTACACCCCAGGCATAGTTTAGCCTAGGACACTTTATCCCCCTAAATATACTCTGGCCTGGGCCAAACTATACCCGGGTTTAATCTAGGCAGGGGTTAATTTGGCCTGCTACACCGGGATTAAGGCTATGTGCTAGAGCAATGTACATGTACTTCAGTCTGCTTTACAAAAAATAATTATAAAAAACTATAAGCATACCTAACACATTTCAGATATCGGTAGCCAACCTGCTTTTTCAATGTTTTTTATTTATATAACAGTATAAGCGGTCATTGTTACAAGAATTAAATAAAAAGTCATTGGAGTTTATTCCCATTTTTGTGACACGGTCATTCGTAGCATTGTCAAAGGGCATATTCTGCCACGAGACTGTGGGCACTGGTCACGTTCAGCACGTGGCTGTTCATGACAGAGTGTTAAAAAAATAACATCTGGCTAATTTCATTGGGTCCTTAAATTTGTGGTTCAGGGCAACAATGAAATCCCAAAAATTTGGTACCCTACAAAAAATAGTGATACTTCAGTACATTATCTCTATTACCTTGTCCTGTTCTTTCATTGGCTACCCATTCCCTTAGCAGTCCAACTGTAGAAGAATCTACTATTTTAGGATACCTAGAGGATAAAAAAAGAAACAAACCAATGCTTGGATTAAAATGTGTTTCTTCAAATATTTACCAGCTCATAATAATGGAATATATTCACTACATAAAAATTCTAGCCATCACAAGCTAAGAGGAATATTCACCTTGTCATTCAGCTTGTTTTACAACAAAAGTGATAAAAATGTGTCTGCTTTCCAGCACCAAAGCTAGACATGAGTGGTCTTGCACTGGAGAGATGAAGAAGCAAAAAATGTGGTCAATCATCAGTTACTACTGGAGTGGAAATGAATATGCCTCCAGGGATATAACAACAGGGGAACTGGAAGGGTGTGTCTGTATCATGCAGGTAATTATTATCAAAGAAACATATTTTACTCCAAAAATTGCTCTCTTCTTGAAATATGTTACCCAATCATAGCAATAATTTTGTAGATTGGGGCATCTCATTCTCTCTCTCTGTCCTTTTATTATTGAGCTCAATCTGATAAGCCTAAAATTTTGAACGCCAACAACGTATAGTAGAACTTTGTTAATCTGGACACCTTAGTTTCCAGTGAATATGTCCGGATTAAAGAGTTTCCTGGATAACTGAATCATGCATAATTTTTTATATTATAATGTCCTCATACCATATGCAGTACATGTACCTGTATTTGCTGGCTGTTCATGTACTGTATATACAATTATGCTTTAAATAAATTAATGAATACATCTACTTGCTTCTGTTTATTTCACTCTTTCACAACATTTGTCCATGTTTTTATAAAGTCCACAAATGTCAACTTGTTAATGTCTAAGGATGAGTAAGATATAATATACAGGAACATGAATATGAATGGACGATCTTCTTTGTGCTGTCAAATCATTTTAATGCAGGCTGGTATCTCTACTCATCTCTTGCTTGATGGTGTTCAGTTAAATGTGTTACGGTAAACTAATAAAATGAAGTCATTTTAATAAGTCGATTTTTACAAATGTTATAGGTGCTTAAGAGCAAATAATTGATGTGGCTTTTTGTTCTGAAATGAAGCTTTATACTATCAACTAACTGTGATAGTTACATACCATTAGACACAGACTTAATGGGGGGCCACGAGTGGCCGAGTGGTCTAAAGCGCTCTCCGTTAGAGATCACTGCCATCTCACCTCTGTCTGCGCAGGTTCGAGTCTCAGATTCGGCCAATGTGGTTATGTGAAAAAGCTTGCCAGTAGCTTCTCGAGGGTTGGTGGTTCATTCTGGGGTTTTCCCAAGTTCTTCCTCCACCATTAATACTGGCTGCCATGTATAGCCTATTGTGTGCTGAAAAATGGCGTTAAACCCAACAACAACAACAACAGACTTAATGACACACTTAATTTAATAACCATATGCTATATCAAAGGTGTTGACAATATAATCCCAGTGTGTTGAATTATTAACACCCCAGTCAGTGAGTAGTGAAAAACACATTGTTTATTCAATTGCTGGTTACAATATGGTCATACTATATTTATGATTTTTCCAAACACATAATCAAGTCATCAATTTATGACGTTAACATGCCACTAGAATGTGACCAATCAAAGTGATAAAGTGACACACTTTCATATTTGTGAAGGTGAATCTGTGTGATCAACTGGCTGTATTTTCATAAATGATTCTTCAAATTTTCTTATTTTTAGACAGATTTTTCTTAGCTCATTAAAGTTTTATAGTAATTTTACATTTTGGTTCCCAATTTTGTTTTCCGGATGCGGAATACAGATTCTTTTGATTAACAGAGCTGATTAATGTTTAGGAATTCTGTTCACATTGACCTATGTCTAGATACCGAGGTTTCTGGATCAATATAGTCCAGATTAACAAGGTTTCTCTGTATATATACTAGGCTGGCATATGCAAATATTCTGTAAACAAAGCATTGATTGGTGAGCATTCCAATTAATTAATCAATAAAAAATGATCTTACTGTGGGGACATGAACTTGCAATTGGAATACACACACACCATGATATAAATCACAGAATTCTATACCCTGATGTGAAATATCATCTGTAATGATAAAATTACTCCAATATATGTATGTAATCTGGACTCTCTGCACAGGTAATTTTATATGGCAATCATGTATTCTTGTACAAAAAGTCATGATGATTCTGGTGTGCAAGGGTAATCTCAAAATGCTGCATTTTAATAAAATCAGCAGAACAGGATACATAAAGTTACATCCCCTTACTAGATTTGGATCTGTCCCTTGTTTCCTAACACCTGGGCAGCAACTTTGAGTCTCATGTGAGAGACCAGTAACGGTTATGGCAACATCAGTAAATGACCACAGTTTAAAAACTGGGATTATTAAAAAGTTGCCAAACAATCTTGAAAAGTAGTGTGTTGTGCTGCAAATATATGTCCCACCAGGTCAAACTGAGACTTCTGAAATGAAAGGCCTCTCAGCTAAAAGCAAAAGAAAGTCATCTCTACTATCCCACTGCTTTGATAATGTCAGTTAGGGAGCAAATGCACTCAAATGCTACGCCAGTGTCAACTGCCACAAATCTCATGAGCTGACATGCATACAAACTTCAGCTGATCATTGGTCAGTACATTGTAGGATTGGTAAGTACTCGGTAGGATTGGTTAGTACTTTGTAGGATTGGTTAGTACTTTGTAGGAAGTGCAGATCCATCACAATGTCTTCAACTTTTTCCAATGCATGCAAGAAAAAAAAAATCTGGATGCCAATAATGACCATTTTTAATTGCTTTGAAGCTGGTGGTTTTTCAATGTATCATAATAACTTCACTGACATCACAATGTCCAGATGAAGTGTCATCACTAACAGTTATGTAAACAATTGTTTATGGCTACTGAAACCAATTGGTCTTCAATTTTTTATTCCAAAGTTGCAAGATTAATATTAAATTAAAAGTATACCTATTCACTGAATGCTGAAATGTCATTATTTTCAGCACCCTTCAATTGTAAAATGTCCTTTGCATATTTAGCCAGATATCTGACCTCTAAAAACTTCCCAGTTCGGGAAGTCACACTATGACCATCTCCAAGTCTCTTTCAAGAAAATGAAACTATCACATCAGAAAGAGATAAGGATGGTCCCAATGCAAATGTATCATATTTAGGATGAAGGAGCCAGATGACATTCCCTTCCTTGCGTTATAAAAATATCAGAGATCTCCTCTTCTCTGATGGGATCCTGCAGATGCTCCTGAATCAAAAGGTCAACAAAAAAAAAAGACAATTGTTTCAAGATAAAGGATTCCCCATGACTGAAGCCTGTTCATGGCAATGAAAGAAAGGACTGTCATGGGAAAACGAAGCCTTATGGCAGAAGTGCAGAAATTTCAGGCTGACCAATAAAGCATGCATCTCACTGATTCTGCCTGCTGTGTCTAAAGTGACTAGGAAGCATGTATTGTATGAGAGGGTAGCCATTGAAGTTTTCTTAATATAATTTGGATCACATAAAATATTATACTTTGGACATAGGCCCAAATCCTCTGGTTGAGGAAGCTTATATCATCCCTCCAATGATGGTACAATGCAATGGAATTCATGGAATGGTAACCCTTGATTGCGATGGAGCCTAACTTCTTAATGAAGAACCACAGGGCTTTACAAGTCCACTAGTCCAATGCCCAGAACAAGCTTAAGCTTGGGCAAGCTTATGTTTGCAAGGTATATACCTGCAGGCAAGTAAACAATTTGAGAAACATGATGTGAGACAAGTCATTAACTTCATAATGCTATATGTTCTGCAAGTTTTATACTCAACGTTCAAGCCACAGTGCACATATCTGTACCTTCTTTTAATAATTACATCTACTGCATTCTATTACATAAGTTATCCTAACTAATGGCACTGAAATATTGGAAGATTTTCTTTGGCAATGATAATCTGATGAAAAGGCACAGTGGATTAAGTATTAAGCTTTTGGTACTCATCAACATATCCAAGGAGAGACTACTCTCATCTGACTTCTGTCTTGGCAAGCAGACAACATTTCAGTCCTTTTGTTGGAGATGGGGGTGGGGAAGGATTTGCAATGTGGTGGATGTACTCCTAATGTATTATGATTTGGTAATTTATTTGATATAGTTGCCAAATATTTACACACTGAATTTGAGAAATCACTATTGGTCCTAAAATTTATGGATTGGAAATTGGTCCTACTATTTTTTTTATATAACAGGATTATTGTTCATTAGGTCTTTAAAGCTGTGGCTTTAAAAAATCCACTTGCCCAATGCCCAGGACAAGCTTAAATTCAGCTTGCACAAGCTCTGGTTTGTAAGGTACAAGAGAGGTCATGTTTGATCCCTAATGCTCTATATTCAGTAAGTTTTGTACTCTGCAATCTTGCCACAGAAAACATATCAGTAGTTTTTTTAGCATTTATATATACTGCATTCACATAATTTCTCAAAAGTTTTGAAATGTTTCAAAGAAGGAAGCTTTTAATGATGATTATACACACACACACAAGGCAGGTGGCCAACATAGGAGAATAACATATATGACTGCAAAATTATCAGCCAAATTTTCCAAACAAAATAGAGTAAATAATCAGATTCATGCCAATGTCACAGCCATCAAGAGTACTTGTATAAGTTGTGTGTGTGTGATTTGGATTTTTAACATAGTTAAACAATTCTGCAGTCATATCGCTATGCTATCTGCAGTGTGGAAGTTTATAGTGATGTCTAGCACTGGGGCATCATGCCACAGATATGTAGCACAATGTCCCACCCAGTCACATTATCCTGACACCAGGCCGACCAATCCTAATACTAACCTCTTAATGCTGAGCACCTAGTGAGGCAGCTGTTAATAATATTTTATAAGTCTGTGGCAGGACACTGCTGGGGTTTGAACCCATGACCGCCCACATCCGAGATGGATGCTCTAACCTATATAAGTTGTTAGAATTTGCTGTAAAACTGACAAAAAAATAAAGTTAACTTTTAAACAAAGAAACATGTAATAATTTCTGAGAAATTTATTTATTTAATACTGACGAAGCACCTTACCTATATTGCAGCAGTTGAATTAACAGATCATTGCCTCTGTTGCTATATATTGACATTGGATCTCTGAAAATCAAAGAGCATGTATCTAAGCGTTGCTATGCAAACCAATAAAATTGTAGACATGCTTGAGAACGTTTTATAACTGATATTGTGGGGCTGAACAGTATCAGCATTAAATACAGAACATATTCTAAATGGAAGAAATAATAATTAAGTGGAATGTGGTGTCTTATCTGCAACAGCACCAAAAAGTATGCATTGCAGGCCTACATAAATTTCCAATAAATCTACTAAACTGCATTCAAAAACTTCATTGCAATTCCAAAAATCCTTTTCTCCTATTGGTATTTCATATAAAACCCTGGGCGAATTGTTACTTGCCCAGCAAAAGTTCCAACTTGTCTGAAAGACAATGGAATTTTCCACCACATGTTAAGAGCATGATATTCAGAAACTTAAACTTCACACTATTTTTTTAATGTTGATGTTGCAGATGTTGTTACTGCCACCACAATGAATCTATACATGTTAAATAATCGTTACTCTTGTACAGTTGATGTGGTATGAAGGTACTGTACATGTAACATCACTCACATCACAAAAACAATCACAATACATTTAAAGATAGCCAAAAAATGAGACAGTATCAAAGTACTGAGAATACTGATGGATTGGACAGTTTTGGCACCATGATGTATTAAATGTGATAAAAAAGAATGAACATAAATTGCAAGATATTGATACAAATTTAAACGGGATAAAAAAAAATGAACGTAAATTGCAAGATATTGATACAAATTTAAACGGGATAAAAAAGAATGAACATAAATTGCAAGATATTGATACAAATTTAAACGGGAGAAAAAAGAATAACATAAATTGCAAGATATTGATACAAATTTAAACAGGATAAAAAAGAATGAACATAAATTGCAAGATACTGATACAAATTTTAAACGGGATAAAAAAGAATGAACATAAATTGCAAGATATTGATACAAATTTAAATGGGATAAAAAAGAATGAACATAAATTGCAAGATACTGACACAAATATTCCCTTGTATGAAGATATAAAGTTTAATCTTTTCTTCTCTTTAACTCTCAAAAGATAATTTAATGAAAAATTTCATGAAATATATTGCGAGAATATATTTAAGTAAAATTACCTTTTATAAGCATTTCTCTGGAAATGATGTATTTATTTTAAGTAATCCACAGAAAATTATGTTGAGGGAGATAACCACTCAATCTAATAATTTCCTTTTAGGTTTAGAACGAGTTTTATCCCTTTACAAAGCTTTGATTGCTTTTTTCAAGACCACAAGGTCAATGGAGCTAAGTATAGAAAAGTGCCTGTTATTAGAAACAAACTATTTTTTTGTAAAGAAAAACAATACTATAGGTTTGGAGGGATCCTTTCAAGCCAAAATGAAATTCAAGTTACTAACTTAGTGGTTATCACTTCGTCTCGAGATCTTCTAATAAGTAATACTGGTCCAGGATATCTGTGGAAAAAGGTAAAGTACTATTAATATAAACTTTACTCATTTACTCATTAAAAACCATGTCATTCCAAATTATACAACATTAACAAGAATTCATGCGAGTAAGACATTTGTTTGTTTCTGACATTGTGTCATGTAGATGGTTGATAATACTGTAAATTACAAATGAAGTATTTGTAAATAAGATTTGGAATAAAAAATACTCAGAATGTTCTGGGAAAATATTCAGTATTTTCATTTTTACCTGATATGGCAAATATATTATAAACAGTGTATAATAAAACAAGAAATGTGTACCATGAATATAAATGACCCACCATACTACTTGAAAAGTGACCTAAACACAACACTTAACCAAATGGTCATATATAGGGACAGTCAGACAGACTGACCAAAAAGGTAACATTATATGCCCCCTAGAACATTTGTGGTGGCTTATAATAAAATATTAAAAGTGTTTGACCCAATTTCTCCAGAGAGCTCCCTGTTCTGAACAGAAATGACTCCCAACTCATGGTTTCAGCCTGTCCAGCAGCTTGAGGTACCAATTTTTGAAGTAAAAATAGTTTCTTTGATAATACTTACCTGATCACAATACATTAGGACTGTGGCTATACCTTGCAAATCCAATTCTTCCAAGCAAGATTTGAACCTTAAAAGGCTAAAAGTTATCTGCCAACACTGATGACAGGTAAGAGTGTTCTCCCCTAGGATAGGGCGACTGGGGTCAAATCCTGTCCCTATTTTCTTCTACAAGAGCAGAAATGTATGGTTTATCAGTAAGATGTTGACTGCCGCAAGGCTGGAAGGGTGTATCCATACTATCAGTAAGATGTTGACTGTCACAAGGCTGGAAGGGTGTATCCATACTATTAGTAAGATGTTGACTGCCACAAGACTGGAAGGGTGTATCCATCCTATTAGTAAGATGTTGACTGCCACAAGGCTGGAAGGGTGTATCCATCATATCAGTAAGATGTTGACTGCCACAAGACTGGAAGGGTGTAACCATACTATTAGTAAGATACTGACTGCCACAAGGCTGGAAGGGTGTATCCATCCTATTAGTAAGATGTTGACTGCCTCAAGACTGGAAGGGTGTATCCATCCTATCAGTAAGATGTTGACTGCCTCAAGACTGGAAGGGTGTATCCATACTATCAATAAGATGTTGACTGCCACAAGACTGGAAGGGTGTATCCATACTATTAGTAAGATGTTGACTGCCACAAGGCTGGAAGGGTGTATCCATCATATCAGTAAGATGTTGACTGCCACAAGACTGGAAGGGTGTATCCATACTATTAGTAAGATACTGACTGCCACAAGGCTGGAAGGGTGTATCCATCCTATTAGTAAGATGTTGACTGCCTCAAGACTGGCAGGGCGTATCCATCCTATCAGTAAGATGTTGACTGCCTCAAGACTGGAAGGGTGTATCCATCCTATCAATAAGATGTTGACTGCCACAAGACTGGAAGGGTGTATCCATACTATTAGTAAGATGTTGACTGCCACAAGGCTGGAAGGGTGTATCCATCATATCAGTAAGATGTTGACTGCCACAAGACTGGAAGGGTGTATCCATACTATTAGCAAGATACTGACTGCCACAAGGCTGGAAGGGTGTATCCATCCTATCAGTAAAATGTTGACTGCTGCAAGACTGGAAGGGTGTATCCATACTATTAGTAAGATGTTGACTGCCACAAGACTGGAAGGGTGTATCCATCCTATTAGTAAGATGTTGACTGCCTCAAGACTGGAAGGGTGTATCCATCCTATCAGTAAGATGTTGACTGCCACAAGACTGGAAGGGTGTATCCATACTATCAATAAGATGTTGACTGCCACAAGACTAGAAGGGTGTATCCATCCTATCAGTAAGATGTTGACTGCCTCAAGGCTGGAAGGGTGTATCCATCATATCAGTAAGATGTTGACTGCCTCGAGGCTGGAAGGGTGTATCCATCCTATCAGTAAGATGTTGACTGCCTCAAGGCTGGAAGGGTGTATCCATTCTATTAGTAAGATGTTGACTGTCACAAGACTAGAAGGGTGTATCCATCCTATTAGTAAGATGTTGACTGCCACAAGGCTGGAAGGGTGTATCCATCCTATTAGTAAGATGTTGACTGCCACAAGACTGGAAGGGTGTATCCATCCTACCAGTAAGATGTTGACTGCCACAAGGCTGGAAGGGTGTATCCATCCTTTTAGTAAGATGTTGACTGCCGCAAGTCTGGAAGGGTGTATCCATCCTATTAGTAAGATGCTGACTGCCTCAAGGCTGGAAGGGTGTATCCATCCTATTAGTAAGATGCTGACTGCCTCAAGGCTGGAAGGGTGTATCCATCCTATCAGTAAGATGTTGACTGCCACAAGACTGGAAGGGTGTATCCATACTATCAGTAAGATGCTGACTGCCTCAAGGCTGGAAGGGTGTATCCATACTATCAGTAAGATGTTGACTGCCACAAGACTGGAAGGGTGTATCCATCCTATCAGTAAGATGTTGACTGCCTCAAGGCTGGAAGGGTGTATCCATACTATCAGTAAGATGTTGACTGCCTCAAGGCTGGAAGGGTGTATCCATACTATCAGTAAGATGTTGACTGCCTCAAGGCTGAAAGGGTGTATCCATCCTATTAGTAAGATGTTGACTGCCTCAAGGCTGGAAGGGTGTATCCATCCTATTAGTAAGATGTTGACTGTCACAAGACTGGAAGGGTGTATCCATACTATCAGTAAGATGCTGACTGCCACAAGACTGGAAGGGTGTATCCATATTATCAGTAAGATGTTGACTGCCTCAAGACTGGAAGGGTGTATCCATCCTATCAGTAAGATGTTGACTGCCTAAAGGCTGGAAGGGTGTATCCATCCTATTAGTAAGATGCTGACTGCCTCAAGGCTGGAAGGGTGTATTCATCCTATTAGTAAGATACTGACTGCCGCAAGGCTGGAAGGGTGTATCTATCATATCAGTAAGATGTTGACTGCCACAAAACTGGATGGGTGTATCCATCCTATTAGTAAGATGTTGACTGCCTCAAGACTGGAAGGGTGTATCCATCCTATCAGTAAGATGTTGACATATTTAACCATGTCAGAACACATGGTAGATTACTGTTAGGGCACAGGGCTAAAGCTTGGATTGTGACAGGTCAAAATTCACCAGAAGGTCAGAGAGGTCTTTTCTTTGGTCGTAAATCATCCCTTCCATGGAGACACATGTGACTGGGATTGTTGTACAGTAAACTTTTATAGTGATGGGAACTAGTTTCTTAAACTTGGAAAGTCACATGAGAAAGTTTGCTATTTGGGATAATAAGGCTTAAAGTGGAGTGATGTGTTGCCACCACTTCAATACTGAAGAAAACTCAGCATTCCCCCATGTAATCTTTCAGAGTGATGTGCCTTCTTGCCTGAGTGATTCTGCCATCTAATTGTTCCAAGACATGTTTGGCCCTGAAGGCATCTTTGATATGATCCAGCCATGCTGGTTCAAAAGTTTTGGGTTCAGATTTAACTGCATATTAAGGGGTAAAATGACCATTTGGCGTGGATTAGAAGATTCTGTCAGGACAAGTTTGCCAATACATTCAGTCTACCCACAAAACAATGCATTTCAAATGGGGGTTTATTGTTGATGACACAACCTGTGAAAATCCCATACTAGCATGCAAAGGTCCAGGTATTTGGTCCCCTCCTTTATTCTAACATAATTCACCACAGTGGACAACTGAAAAGATTGCTTCCTTGCTCTGGATAATTAATGATTATCATAATTTTCCCATATTCAGAGCATAAATGTCTTAGATATCTTGGAGTTCAAATTTTCAGCAATATCACACTGCCTTCATCAGTGACTGCTGTGGACTTATAATGGTCACATGATACACCAGTCTCCTTATATCACATGACCATTATAAGGCCATTATAAGTTCACGTGATCAACAGTAGTAGTACATTCACTATGGCCTTCAACTGTATGAGACTGACATGCAATAGTCCATTTCATGTTATAGAATGCTGGTTTTGAATGGAGCTTTTGGGACATCTGTAGCCATGGTAATGTACATAATGGAGAGGGGAGGTTACAGGATCTGTAGGCCTTTCAAGATTTCTTGCAGAATCCATGGATCATGGGAGAAAAGTCTTTCCTCTTCTGTAGTGAAGTGACTCAGTCTTCCCCCACACCAGGATGTTTGACAAGGGCAGTGTATACATGGTGTCATTTCTCTTGGGAAGGAGGATGGTACTAAGAGAAAACTGGGCCAAAGCAATCTCCCTCTCTTAGCTTCCTGTCTCCACTGGCCCTTAAGAACCATGGTTTTGGCTAAGTATAGAGCTGACTGGACTGATTCCCTGTTGGAAGTAACCATGAGGGGTTCCTCTGTTTTTTGTGCTCACTGTTTTGGAACAAGAGCTGAGGTCTACGGTATTGGGCATGTTCTGAGATTTCTCCTTGGTGGATATGTTTGCAGATCTCCCCCATATTATCACGAGCAAGTTCAACAAATATGGCTGTAATCTAAGTACGGCCTTATGACGTTCTTTAAGAAAGGCAGAAGTGGAGAGAAATTTATCACTTTCTGCAGGATCAGATTCAATGATGCTATGTGCTGTGCCACCCTGTTCACCATCTGAACAAGAAACTGATTCCCAAACGTTGACTAGTGGTTATATTGGTGGGTGAGACAAGGCTACTTTCAGCTTGCTGGAACACAGCCATGGATACTAGGTCAAACATAGAGCCTACTAAAATGACATTAGAGAGCAATGGCTGTTTGTCAAATAAGTGATTCTGATTCATATATGCTAACATGGGTCCTGACATTCACAGGCCCGCAGCACCTCTGTCAAAGGCTTGGAACTATGTCTGCAAAACAGACGTGTATCTTATAGTGTGGCATATTAAAGTTAGATTGCAGTTGTTGCTGTGAAAAGAAAGGTCCAATGAAACAGGAGTCTTGCATTTGCCTCCTTAAACATGTAAATAATCCACAACTTGACCCGACAGTGCTTTCCGAAAGTAGGCTGCTCTCTCTTTTCCAAGAGATAAACTTATACTAAGACTTTGTAAATTATGTCTGCTAGAGCTGGGACAAGAAAATCTCACCTGAAGGTCATAAGGATTTGCACAGCTTCTAATAACAAATTATGATTCTAAGGAATAACTTTTCCTATCCCACACCAACACACTACAGATTATCATTTTCTCATTTTTAATCATGAAAGTTTGGTGGTTTGATAAAACATGGTGGATCATTGCTATGGCCACTAGGTATTTTTAAAGTTTTTAAGTCATAAGGAATAGCATTAAAAGTTTAGCTAACAAAAAATATTTGTTACAGACTGGGATTAATGTTTATAAGATGGTAATCTCTATCTTTCCAAAAATTGCAAATAACATTGCAAATGCTCACGACATCATCATAATGATGGCATCTATTTTTTTTTCACTGTGAAACAAGCATATCCCATATGGTTCTCTCACATACATGCACACTAAAACAAGCATATCCCATATGGTTCTCTCACATATATGCACACTAAAACAAGCATATCCCATATGGTTCTCTTACATATATGCACATTAAAACAAGCGTATCCCATATGGTTCTTCCATATATGCACATTAAAACAAGCATATCCCATATGGTTCTCTCACATATATGCACACTAAAACAAGCATATCCCATATGGTTATCTCACATGTATGCACACTAAAACAAGCATATCCCATATGGTTTTCTCACATATATGCACACTAAAACAAGCATATCCCATATGGTTCTCTCACATATATGAACACTAAAACAAGCGTATCACCTATGGTGCTCTCATATATATGCTCACTAAAACAAGCATATCCCATATGGTTCTCTCACATATACACACTGTGTAACAAGTATATCCCACATTGTTCTCTCACATATACACAATGTGATATACATACTGAGGAATGAGAGTTATGTTCCCTTCTCTTTAAGCTGTGACTTGCTACGTGTAGTTCCTTATGTATATCTATACTGTGTGCTTAACCTTTGTCCATGATTGTAGACTGTGCTTTAAAATAATAGTCATTTAAACACTGGATGTTTACATGGCTACCTTTTGTTTATGATTGTTGGTTATAAATAAGTTATTTATAAGCTAAAATATTCAAGAAACAGACTTGCTTACAATTTGATCATAATTCTCCATTAGAATGACTTGCATCTGTTTATAAATAGGTACTTGGTAAACAAATAAATCATTCCTGTTTTAAAATGTCTCTTGGAATCCTTTACAGTTGTAATGTGATTTGAAGGAAATGATTTATTTAAAGTGTTCAATGGAATTACTAAGTGCTCAATGACTCTGGATTAACATATTACTTTGGAATTATTGTGAACTCATTTAAAGACATTCTGGATTGCATCCTTGTGGTACATCAGGAAATTCAAGACTACTGGAATTCATTCAGAACATTCTATACTTTTGGACTTGTAATTGGACATTTAGAATTATTTGGTATATAATTCACAATACTGTGTCTCTGAATTTCCCTTAGTAACTTAGTGAATTTAACTGTTTGCTGATTTTACTTAAATTGTTGGTTTCACCTTCTTTCTGCTACATTTACATGTATTAAGACCTAGAGTTGTAACACTTATCACACATGGATAAATCTGTTTCATGGCATTTTGGAAATTAAATGAGGTTCATGTAATAAAACTTGTTTACTTTGATGACAGGTCAATTAACTACTGCATAAATTAGCCTGAATATTATTTCAACTATCTGCAAACCACCTATCATTTCCTAGTGACTCTTTAAAGAATATACGGTCCAACACCAATGTATGGTCAAGGAGGTGATAACTTCAATAAGCTATTACCTCCATGCAGTGTCACCTGCTTTTCTTTTATGAGATTTCTGATGAAAGAAAAACACTATCTGAATGCCCTATTTGAAATCCACTGACAGATGTACTTTATGTAATGCACATGTCAAATATGTACAAAGGACACCTTTTTTTCTACTCACAGAGGTCCATTCAAGATATCTCTGTTTCAAAAGAATTACTGAATTTTGTCATTTATGTTTGTCTTGTATCCTGCAACTGTTTCTATATTTGCTATCACAAATTACTGGACACTGAATTCATCCACATGTCTTTATATAGGTAAATTTATATGATTAAGCCTATATATATAAATTTAGAATGCATCTGACTGACCTTTTCAAATAATGAACATTAGCCTATTAAACAAATATAATCCTTTGAATGATTATTAAATGGAGGATTCACTGCATTGGACTTTATTATATCAGCTAAAATACAGTGTTATCAGCTAAAATACAGTGTCAGTCCAATCATAATCTTATCAATTAAAGCACAGCTCCAATCATAATAAAGTCAACAAAGCATTTTTAACGTCTTGCTAACAATTATTATGTACATGTCTATCAGGGTATAGGAAATAAAAGCAAATGAATTTTTTTTAAATCAAACCATTAACACAAATTTTCTATGACTGTGACCTTGACCATGGTCTAAAAGGCAAGTGAATCTGACACAGAATGAATTGTCTTAGTGTAATGAAAATTCAACACAAATATGAAGAAAATCCATCAATGGGATTAGGAAATGTAAACCAATTAGAACATTTCAACTGAAACTTGAACAAACATTTTTTGTCATTGACCTTGACCCCAATGTCAAAGGTGCAAAAGTGTCTGACATGAAAATGATTTTGTTTAAGCTTAATTTGATCCAAGTTCATACTTCATAGTAAATCCATCAAGGGATTTAGGAAATGAAAGTAGACAAATCTTAACACACATATTCTACTACTTGGACATCAAGGTCAAAGGGGTGACCAAGCATGTCATACAATGAATTGATTTGGCACCATACTACTTTATGCCAAATATAAAGAGAAGCTTTAGGAAATACACAAAAACACCTCCAGGCAAGTTTTGCAGGACTGGGTAAAAGGGGCAAGTGAGATGTCATGAAATGAATTAACTTTACAATTACTCTTCTAAAGAATGATGCAAATCTATCACAGCATTTAGAAAATATATGAAAATGAAAACATTTAACCAAAACACTAGCAAAATGCAGCCACTGGCACATCAAAGTGACTGAAATGTCTGACTTCCAACTACTGAGGGACTAATAAAAAATTCCACTCACTAGAAATCTCTATTTAGTCATTTTTTTTTATACAATCCATAACATTATTACCATAATAACTTTGCGAGTCTCATCTCTGATTCAGAAATGTTGAAAAACCCATTTCTAAATAAGAATCAAAAGTGGAATGGGAATATTCCATGCTAAGCATTGCACATAATAAATGAGGTTTATTCTATACCTAAGTGTGAAATATATAGATTTGTTGGGAAAAAGAAATTCATATTTTTATCATTTCTGTATTTTCATACGTGATAGCTATATTCACATTTTTTCACATGTAAAACCTATATCCTTATATTTTCACATTTGAAAATGTAAGATTTCCCATCATGCCATGCGATGCCTGATTGTGTGTGCCTACAAACATTGTATCTGCAACAACAAAAATGAGAACTTGTCAGCTAGAACAAATATGTAGAAACTGCCTAACATTTCACACAAGGAAATTAATCTTTGATAAAGAAATCAGACCAGATGCCATTCGCGTCTCTCTGAAGTTATTTCCCTTTACTTCCTTGACAACAATGATAAACCCACTGTGATGCACTGCTGAAACAGACTTGCACTGTCTCCAGACAGGGTCAAATAGTTTACAAAATTATAAAAATTTACTGTGACAGATTAAGTCAACCCAATCGTACCGCTTTCTAAAGTCACGTATATTTATACCATCAGACTAAGAACTAATGGTATATTTACAAAAAGGGAGTGGGGGTGACTGTGCTGTGCTGAAGAGTGAGTTTAATATTCAAAATTTCAATTCTGGAGCAAGCTTGTATATAATAAAAAGAAAATTTTCTATTCTTATATTAATACCAGATATATTTCATCTTGTGGTACCAACAACAACATTGTAACTCATGGCCTCACCACTCTTTAAAATATCAAGTTTTTGGTACCAAATGATGAAATATATCCGGTATTAACATAAGAAAAGAAAATAACTTCTATATAATATGTTACTTTATAAAGAAACAAAGAATAAAATTTTGACTTACTTGCATAGCTGTCCAACATTATTTAAGTCAAAATATTTCTTGATGCTATAGAATACAAGATTTCCTAAAAAAAAAGATGAAAAACAAGATACCATAAGAACCATCATTAATCAGAAAATCTAGCCTTCAAATGTTTTTGTCACTATATTAATCTTTGTTCTGTTCTAAGCTATTACACCAAATTTTTAAGTTGCGGATAATCAGATAATTATGATATAATTGAATAATCACATGGCCTCAACATATTGACTCTATCCAGGTACTCTGAGACAAAGTAAACTGAATAATCACATGGCCTCAACATACTGACTCCATCCAGGTACTCTGAGACAAAGTAAATTGAATAACCACATGGCCTCAACATACTGACTCCATCCAGGTACTCCGATACAAAGTAAATTAACTCCAATAATCACATGGCCTCAACGTGTTGACTTTATCCAGGTACTCTGAGACAAAGTAAATTAACTCTATTTCACTTCCGGTGATATTGCGCCTGCAAATCTCACATGTGATAATATTTGGGATATATATATTCCTCAGACTGTATCTATACTGTGTTAACTAAAGTTTTTGCACACTATTATTATTTAAGATGGATCTTAAATAAGACAACATGGATGCAGAAGAATCAACATTTTATTAAACAGTAAGTCAATTTTTCTTCACTCATAACTTAAACAAAATCCAAAAACGATCCACTTTTCCCTCTAAATATCAATAACTGATTAAAATAAGGAGACTGATAAAGTACATTTACACATTAAAAACGTAAAATATTTTGAATGCTATGTTTCTGTTATTTGTTTGATAAGTTAGTGACAGGAGGCCTATGACTTAACTTGTTAAATTGCATTCACAAACAGATTTATCAAGAAAGAACTTGCCAACATCATGCTGTACATCATTCAGAGACTATTTTTTTATCCTGCATTTTATGAACCGTATCCAATTTGGAATAACATTTGCTCATTCTTCACATCATGTGTCTTATTTTATAAAACACTAATCCCATCATGTGTGACTGAAAATTCTGCGAGCTCAATTACTCACATTTGCAATAAAAGTATACACACTTGCTCTCTGTTAATCTATCTCTCTTCCACTCTCTGTCTCTATTCCTCTCCAAGGTTAGAATTCAATGATAAAATCTGAGGGTTTTTCAAGGTTTTAAAAATTTTTTTAGACCATGACACAAAACTTGATTATCTCCATGGTGAGCATAACATTTATTTTGTTTCCAAATAATATGAAAATAAAGATAAAGTGAAAATTAATAAATAATTAAAACACAACATGTACGTGCTTAGAAATATGCACGCTTTCTCGACAACTAGGTTAGCTTAATGAAAAACCACGTCTAAAAAGGCATTTTTGTGGGGTCAGGGTTGAGCCATTCATAATTTTTTCTCATTTTTAGTTGTTTTTATTTTACTTTAGGTTTCCTTCAGTCCTTTATAGACTTTTCTTAGGTTTCTAAGGTCAAAATGAAATTTTAGGATTTGTGGTCCACTACGAACCCTGCCTCTCAATCTTCTACACACCCACATAGATCAGACTGAGTTTGATAGGCATGACAGTGCTAACACAACATTAACCAAAAGTGCCAGCCACACATAAATGCAGCATCCTCAACAAGAAAATTGCAAACCTCCTGTGTCCCAAAAATATGACCTATATTTATATTTATAATGTTAATTTTTACCCCACCCCCTCTTGTACTAGAACATCCTGGATCTATATTAAAATTTAATTCACCTCTCTATCAATCTTTTCAAAATCATTCAAAGGATGTATTCTGTGAGATGCAACAAATTAATTTCTGGCAAAAATGATAATTTATAACACTAAAGCACTCTCTGGCTTTCCTCTTGTACAAGTTAAAAAACTGATCCCTAAAATTGATGCCATCAACAAAATGAAAACTTTTAATTAATTTGTAACTGAATCTAAATAGGGTCTTCACTTTCTTGACAGAATAACTGGTTTACATGAAGGGGTTGGATGTCAAAATGTCACAGATGAATCATTACAGCTGTAAAAGCTGAATAAATAATAAGCACTAGTTTGATATGAAGATAGATTTTATCTTCCTGACATAATAACCTGTTAATGCAAAGGAGTCTGATGTTATATTAAAATGTCACATGTATAAACTGTTATGGACATCAAAGCTGAATGAATTATAAATATACAATTGAGACATAGGAGATATGTGAAAATAAAATGAGAGCAAAGATTAACATCTTGCTATCCAAAAAATGCAAGACTTACTAAAATATTCTGGCATCTTTGCAACAGCCAATGGTCCTAAGTCATCAAATGTGGCATCTAAAACCTGCAATACATAAACAACAAATGCATATACTGTGCCATAAAAACTACATATGAGTTTGTCTAATGTAACTATGACCTCTGCCATTACAAGTTTATAACATGAATAATCTTGAGATAACACATACCCCAGTCCCCAGTTTACTGTAGTATCATTTATTTTGATTAGGCTCAATTTTCGTGGTTTTGAAGAAGAAAACAAGGCATTTTTGTGGGTACTTAAATTTCTAGCTAAGCCTGTCAAATTTTGCATATTACACCGTTCCCTCGATAACTCGCGCCCGGATAACTCGCGATCCTGCTTGTAACGCGGTGTCCGTCTTGGCTCCCGATTTTTTCCAGAGAAAATGTATTTAAAATATCTTTAAAATATGCTGAACATGAAAAAATTAAGATAAGAATTGATAAATTAAACCTTGATACATTGCTCGTTTTATCATCAAAAATGGTGATTAATGCCCGTAAAAATATAATCCATATTTTGAAATTTGCAAGTTCTAAAGAAGAATTAATTTCAGAGATCTCGAAAACGCTTAATTATGCGTATTTGGACACCAATTTTTGATCTGGGACACAGAAAATCACTGAGGCGGGAGTCCTCCGTATGCATGTAATAGGTGCGCGGGAAAATTCAAAGATTTGCCGGTCCTGTTTCAGCCACCTGCTTTGTGGGAGAATGTGTTGATCAGTTAACTGTGCCGATATTTACAATGACAGAATTCAGTGACTGAAAGACTCTTTGATGTACTGTTGCCATTTTATAAAAGTACATAAAAAAAAATAAAGAACATGATGTAACAGCTAGGCGGCTAGTTCAAAGGCTTTGACTAGCGGCCGAGTGAGAAAATGTACTGATATTTAGTGACTGAATTCAGAGGCAGAAAGACCCAGTTTTAAAATCCTAGCGAGTCTGGTGAAATAGCTATCAATGAAAACTTCTGGTAAATGCTAACAGGTGGCAACAGAGAATGAAATAAACACCAATTAAACGTCTTCCTGTGTGAAAGTCACATTCTAATCCTTTAATTCCGTTTCAGTGTAAACATTATAATCACAACATATTCTGTTCATTGAAAACATGAAAAGAGTCAATCGACCGTCACATCGAAACCCGTGAGTACTTCTGTGAGAACCTAATTACATGTACATGCCGGCTTTGTTTTGATCAACAACTTGGGGAAGTGTTTGTTGCATTAAAAAAAAAATCGATTACAGGACACCTCGGGTGCTGGACCCTTAGTCTTGGAGCTGCCTTTGACGTAAAGCAAAACAGTAACAGAGACAACGACGATGATAGTGACTTCGAATGTTTCAGTGAAACTGATGTCATTAATGCCGAGGCTGTTTGGGAGAAATTCGTACAGACTCATGGTCCTGAGATGGGCGTTTCTCTTGATGATATGGAGGAGTGGATTTGTGCTGACAATGATTGCCCCACAGCCGAATACATGTCAGATGAAACTATAATTATTTCTATAGCGAACAAATTTGCAGCAGAAGACGATTCTAACTGGAGTAACACAAGTGTTGAAAGTGATGCAGACGCAGATGTTGCACCCTCACCCCTCTGCACAGGAAGCAATCAAATATTTTGATATTGCCATAAGGTGGCTGGAGACCCAAAATGTTGACTACGTAAAGCTCATGCAGTTGAGAAATCTGAGGGATTTTCCTCGGCGGCAGAGAAACCAAGGGCAGAGAAACCAAGGAGTAACACACACAAAAAGAATAACTGATTTTTTCAAAAAGTGAATTGATATTTGTCAAGCGTGGCACAAACGGCAAGTATTAACTTGTTCTAATTTACGTTGTTTTAAATCTGTAGACCAATTAAATATGTTAGTACTGATTAACCCTTGTTTTTATTGTTTTCCATTTCACTTCTATCACATTCAAATCTATTTATCTATCTATCGTTCGATCGACACTGTTTCTCGAAAAGAGTCGATCTTTTGTGTATAAAAAAATGTATAGTTTGGATCAAACAATAAAACTAGAATGTATCCAATTCAACATAAAAATTAGTGACGTAGTACACAATGTGTGAAGTGGTACACATGTTAAGCGAACAGAAACCACGTGGAATAATGTTTTCGATGATCGCCTCAATATACTGTAATTTATCCTGAAATTAATGTTGTCCTATAAGGAAATAATAAAGTACACCGTTATGAAGAGATATTTATTAACAGTTAATCTCAGAACGATTATAAAGTGTGTATTCAACAGTATCATCAGCCTACCCCCATTTCTCCGTTATGTCGTCAATCACTTTATTGGTTTTGGGCTTATTTTATAGGTCCCTCGATAACTCGCGCCTCACTTATAGTGCAGTCGATGTTTCTGGACCCCGATGTGCGCGAGTTATCGAGGGAGTGGTGTAGTAGGTATTTAATTTCATGGTTTAACCTCTTCAAATACCCAAAATAAAGAACACAAAAGAATAAAACTGTCGATGCAAATGGCGGTCACTATAATGTTTAAAACATTACTACCACCATATGAGCACAAATTAAAGACCATGCAAGTTCAATACTTACACCGTGTTTTCAACCAGGTGAATAACATCAGTCAAAGACAATGCAGCCATCAACACTAAAACAATACTTCCATCTCTTTGAGCACAAATAAAATACCAACAACACTAGGCCAATTGGTTATTAAAGTACATATGAATGATCTCTTACTTAAACCTCTGTCCATCAAGTTGCACCATCAGTACTTTCTGATGATCATGGCATTAACACAGTGGCTTAAGAGTGGTAAAATTCAACTTAGACACCCCCCCACTGAATGGATAATTGCAGCTCATGTGACAATGAGTGAAAGATTGGACCTAATTATCAGTGGTTTTGAGAAAACTGGACTTGTTTAATTCAGCAATTTGAGGATTATTTACCTGATAAGCATCTGTGAGTAGCATGAGACTTGATTGACACAATGTTGATACAGTGGCTTTGTCCAAAAATATGTGAAGTGTGTGCTTTAATACTCTGCTGAAATTAGTGTATATACATCGTGTTTCATTAATAATAGTGTTTCAAGAAATAGTTATAGTATTTTACAGGACTGTTGTTCTTTTGGATTAAAAATGCATGGATAAAATGAAATGTGCATTCAGAAAGATTTAAATGTTCCAACAACAGTTGTACTCGAATGAAGGATCAATTTGAATAAGTATTAAATTTAATTTTCATATACTGTTATTTTGTATTATTTTTTCTTTCATTTTCAGTATCACTATTGTTTGAATACATTATGCTTTTCTCTATTTTCTCTCTATCCTTACCTGCCTCACATATGGATTTAAGGGAGTGAGTGTAAAATTATGGCTATCAGATACCTTATCAAACGCAAAAAGAGACATTTTGTTTGGTAACATAAATGAAGCACTGGCAATACTCCCTGTATTACATATGAAGGGGATGAAAAAGAAATAACTAATCCACCTTTATTACATATGAAGGGGATGAAAAAGAAATAACTAATCCACCTTTATTACATATGAAGGGGATGAAAAAGAAATAACTAATCCACCTTTATTACATATGAAGGGGATGAAAAAGAAATAACTAATCCACCTTTATTACATATGAAAGGGATGAAAAAGCAATAACTAGTCCACCTTTATTACATATGAGGGGGATGAAAAAGCAATAACTAGTCCACCTTTATTACATATGAAAGGGATGAAAAAGCAATAACTAATCCACCTTTATTACATATGAAAGGGATGAAAAAGCAATAACTAGTCCACCTTTATTACATATGAAAGGGATGAAAAAGCAATAACTAGTCCACCTTTATTACATATGAAAGGGATGAAAAAGCAATAACTAGTCCACCTTTATTACATATGAGGGGGATGAAAAAGCAATAACTAGTCCACCTTTATTACATATGAAAGGGATGAAAAAGCAATAACTAGTCCACCTTTATTACATATGAAAGGGATGAAAAAGCAATAACTAGTCCACCTTTATTACATATGAGGGGGATGAAAAAGCAATAACTAGTCCACCTTTATTACATATGAGGGGGATGAAAAAGCAATAACTAATCCACCTTTATTACATATGAAGGGGATGAAAAAGAAATAACTAATCCACCTTTATTACATATGAAGGGGATGAAAAAGGAATAACTAGTCCACCTTTATTACATATGAAGGGGATGAAAAAGAAATAACTAATCCACCTTTATTACATATGAAGGGGATGAAAAAGCAATAACTAGTCCACCTTTATTACATATGAAAGGGATGAAAAAGCAATAACTAGTCCACCTTTATTACATATGAAAGGGATGAAAAAGCAATAACTAGTCCACCTTTATTACATATGAAAGGGATGAAAAAGCAATAACTAGTCCACCTTTATTACATATGAAAGGGATGAAAAAGCAATAACTAGTCCACCTTTATTACATATGAAGGGGATGAAAAAGCAATAACTAGTCCACCTTTATTACATATGAAGGGGATGAAAAAGAAATAACTAGTCCACCTTTATTACATATGAAAGGGATGAAAAAGCAATAACTAGTCCACCTTTATTACATATGAAAGGGATGAAAAAGCAATAACTAGTCCACCTTTATTACATATGAAAGGGATGAAAAAGCAATAACTAGTCCACCTTTATTACATATGAAAGGGATGAAAAAGCAATAACTAGTCCACCTTTATTACATATGAAAGGGATGAAAAAGCAATAACTAGTCCACCTTTATTACATATGAAAGGGATGAAAAAGCAATAACTAGTCCACCTTTATTACATATGAAAGGGATGAAAAAGCAATAACTAGTCCACCTTTATTACATATGAAAGGGATGAAAAAGCAATAACTAGTCCACCTTTATTACATATGAAAGGGATGAAAAAGCAATAACTAGTCCACCTTTATTACATATGAAAGGGATGAAAAAGCAATAACTAGTCCACCTTTATTACATATGAAAGGGATGAAAAAGCAATAACTAGTCCACCTTTATTACATATGAGGGGGATGAAAAAGCAATAACTAATCCACCTTTATTACATATGAGGGGGATGAAAAAGCAATAACTAGTCCACCTTTATTACATATGAAAGGGATGAAAAAGCAATAACTAGTCCACCTTTATTACATATGAGGGGGATGAAAAAGCAATAACTAGTCCACCTTTATTACATATGAAAGGGATGAAAAAGCAATAACTAGTCCACCTTTATTACATATGAGGGGGATGAAAAAGCAATAACTAATCCACCTTTATTACATACAAGGGGGGTGAAAAAGCAATTACTAATCTACCTTTATTACATACCATTAGGATGAAAAAGCAATTACTAGTCTACATTTATTACATATGAGGGTATAAAAAAGCAACTACTAGTCCACCTTTATTATATACCAGCAGGATGAAAAATCAATAACTAATCTAACTTTATGAAAAAGCAGAGGGAGATTTTGTTTTGTAACTTATATGATGTAAGAGATAAGCCTCAAATGTTTGCAAGAAAATTTAGGTTTGTGTCTAATCTTGTGTAAACAGTGTCACAAGATGCATACAAAGTGAACATATTTATTGTTTGTCAAACTATGGACTTGGTTTGTAACCACACTTTTATTTCTAAGCATAACATCAGTTTCCTAAAAAGTACAGACTTACTAAGAATGTTTCTATTTATAAAAAAAATTGAGATAAATATGATGCACATAGGTTCCTGAAAACTGGTTCCTATAAAGAGTTGAACAAAGCAATTGTCTGCCACAATTGTATTATCAACTTACTGATAGCATCACCAAATTCATATGGTTTGGTAAGATCATGGGAGCTTAGGATGTTAACATTTCTTCAAAAACATCCTGCCAACACTAATATCGGGATTGGCACCAACTCCCATGAAATCATGAGTTACTACTTCTGCTCTG
This sequence comes from Sinohyriopsis cumingii, assembly GCA_028554795.2. Classification (NCBI taxonomy): domain Eukaryota; kingdom Metazoa; phylum Mollusca; class Bivalvia; order Unionida; family Unionidae; genus Sinohyriopsis; species Sinohyriopsis cumingii. Next base: position 119,992,290 of record CM068835.1, on the reverse strand, counting down.
CCAAGAAGCATTTTCTCTACCATCAGTTTGGAAGCTTTGTACTTTAAAATGTTAGAATCAAGTTCATGTGATCAGGAACATATTCAAAACAGATTTTCACTAATAATGTTTCTCCTAGAATACTTGCCCAATCACACTACTTTAATGCTCTTCCTTCCTCCTGTTATGTATATTTGATTTAATTATATCTGATTTAATATATATATATATATATATATATATATATATATATATATATATATATATAAATTTAATTGTTTTATTTTTTTATATTTTTCATTACATGATATTGTAATGTAAATTTATTCACTAGAGATGATACGTTTTTTTAGAAAATAGTTTGACCATGACTGTTATTTTATAAACACCAGGTGTTGATCTAAATCCTGACCTTGTTTCAGAATTTGTAGCAACCTTCATAAACAAGTTCTATTTTATTTTAAAATGATTGGTTGTTTCCAAGGTCATGATGGGACCTTGTCTTTAAGATATAAACAATTTTTTTAATTTTTTATTTCTTAGAGGAAAAATGATTGGTTTTCATCAGGGTCACACTGGGTAAATGTGAGCTGTAACAAGTATCTTCTATAAACTTCTAGAAGATGATCATGTGACCCTTGTTTACGGTTTAGAAAGCCCATAGAACCCATATTTTGGAGAATTAATCAGTAGAAGTTGGGCTGTTAAATTGTTAGTTGTATGTTGTGCTGTTTGGAGTTATTTCAAATTACTTGGTTTAGAGTTATTTCAAATTACTTGCATTCAAAAGGATTAATTCTGTTATTTTTCTGGAAAATACATGTGCTCATGTAATATTGTGGAACAAGGACAGTTTTTTTAATAAAAATGTATTCAGCTATCAGAAACTGGAGTGATAATTCTTATTTCAACAAGGAACTGTAGACTTCACCATATGTGGCATATGTCATCGTCTTCCATTCTGGACTCTTTGTCGGGATTCGAACGTGAAATCAATAGAACATTTTGTTATTAGGACTACTAAAATTTTATTCTCTGATTATTTTTGGATCATTTTTGGATTTGATTCTATAAAACCATAAGTTCATATTTTTTTCATTTTTACAGAATTTTTTAAGGGAAATAAATTATTGTATATCTGAAAGCTTGTTGTTTTCACTCTTTCTTGTGTTACTGTTTATTCAAGCCTAAACAAGTGACATAAGACCTCCCAGTAATGTAAGTATCACATTACATGATGTTCTGCTCAGCTTAAAACAAGCACCACCTTTATGTGACAAGGGTATATAATGGGCAAAAGCTATTGCCCTTTGTATAATAGAAAAAGAAAAAATTTGTCTTTGGGAAGGCTGGATATGGGAGGTAGTAGGGCATATATTCCTAATGATAATGTGATCAGGGAACATATTCAAAGAAGAAATACTAATATTTAAGGATGTACAAATGGAAATTGTGATTTTTGACAAAGATAGAAGAAGAAAAAAACTCAGATGGTATTAGCTGATCTTATGTATGCTATAGTCATTTTATTTTGAAGATTAATCAACTTAATCAACAAATTTACAAACTGTCTAAACCTAACTGCTTAGTGACAGACCTTCTGTGTCAAAATTCTGAAAGCAATACTAACTCAAAACCATTTATGGTATGTCATGAAATTACATTTTTTTTTATCTAGAATACACATTTAATAAAGGTAAATATTTCATTATTGAATTTACTTCCACACATTACTAATTCTGTTAATTACTTTACGGTAAAACTCATTTTTGTCCTTTTACTTATGTAGTGAAGTTGAAGTTAACTGTTCATCTATTTACAACGATACACCTGCATTTAGTCAAATTTCAATACGAGCCAATCACAACACAGGATTGTAGACTTAAGTTAAAGTCCAGACTTAAGTTCTGTTGATGAAATCCAGGTCAGGTTTTCATGTCAAATAATGGTTTTAAACTCAAAAGAATGGTTTTGTTCAAAATTGCAACTAATATTCAGGAAAATATTACACAGACATCAGCTAGATGTACATATTTCTAGTCTTAAAACCATAACTTTCTTTGTAAAACATGGAATATCCCATAAAAGATCCCTCCCCCCAAACTGGCCCAAAATTAACCAATGTGCACCATATAACATGGGTAAGGTCATATCATTTTGCACCAACTTCAAACTTACCACATATTTGACATCTGGGTAATTCATGGCTGCCCATGTGGCTGAGTATCCCCCTATAGACCAGGCAAACAACACAATGTTGTCTGGGGTAAAGCCCAGTTTGTTTATGGCATACTGCATGACAGTGTCAATTGCTTTCTGTTCCTGGTCAGGGAAAGGAACTCCCTGTAATATAACACTTATTTTTATAATTCCTTAAAGCTGTGTCATAAATACCATGTTACACTGTTACATGTCACATGGCAAAATTACACTGCATTATAACTGAAGAATACGTCTTTACAGTTATACTACAAATAGAATACCAAATTCAAATAATGAAATTTATGGTACTTCAATAGTACATGTCATTGAATGCAAGCCGTGTGGCATATTTTCAATATAATAATTTAATTTCTAATGAATAATAATTTTTAAAAACAAACAAATTTCATATTAATTTAAGTAACATGTACATCTTTCTCATCGTGTAATTACTGTTCAATTACGGACTAAAAGGTAAGATCAACTGATCATAAAGACATATATTTAGTCATGGGGGGGGTTAGTATGCTCTTTTTCTTATCTAACCATCTTAAACACAATCTTTCTAAAACTTTGGAAATCAATTTGTATAAAAGAACATGCTATATTAGGTACTTGTACCCAAAAACTGATTAAAAATACATACCTATTTTAATCTCTACACCTGGATCTATTCATGTTTGATAATTAATATTATAAAAAAAACTTAATATTACACAGATATATTATTTTTGAAGTGGTCAGCTCAATTTCAAAAGTACAAGGCTGGATCATTGCAACAATGTAACAGAAGATATTGGTATTATAAAAACAGATGACTACAATGTTATAATTTGTACAAGTTGGCCGGCCACACAGCTGCTTTTTATAACTGGTCACAATGATCACCAAATGAAATCAAACAACATGCTGATCCATATCAAACAGAGAGAAATCAACTTGTACTGTCTACATCATGAATACTAATTTAGATTACACAGAACATCATATTGTTCTCAGAATTGAATAACAACATTCTGTAAGTATACAAAACGGCACATAACGTTTCATTGTGTAACCAGGAATGTGTTTCGACAAGGAGGATGCCCCTGCCTATATCTTATAATTTGAAGAAACCACTGATTAAGGCATAAAGGCAAACCTGAGAAAAACAGGGGCCATTATTCAGTCCAATGTTGACTTAAGTCTTCATCTTAACAGGTTTAACACCAAATTAGTACACAAAGTACTCTAAAAGTTGCTAAACACAAACGCAATGTGCAACAGACAGGACAGACACAACAGCCAGGGTCACCATACATGCCCCTTCTAATGAATATGGACATAATGACCACCAGGAGTACCACAAATGCCCATTCCAATGAATATGGACATAATGACCACCAGGATTACCACAAATGCCCATTCCAATGAATATGGACATAATGACCACCAGGAGTACCACAAATGCCCATTCCAATGAATATGGAGATAATGACCACCAGGAGTACCACAAATGCTCATTCCAATGAATATGGAGATAATGACCACCAGGAGTACCACAAACGCCCATTCCAATGAATATGAAAGGGTCACAAAACTGATAACTTGTTCTGAGAGTATGAATGCATCTACCATATTATTTACAAGAATTCTGTAGAATACCTTCCCGCATATTTGGTCCGTCAATGATGCCAAAATCTATCAAAATCACTGTGACCTACGTTTCATAGGCTAATATATTAATCATCAAAATGAATGTACCCATGAACTGCATGTAAAATGGAGTAAAAAACTGAATTCTGATACCTACAGAAACAACAATAATGTCATCACAAAGTTATTCCAATACTTTGTTGACTGCTTTACAGGAACACAATACTGAGATCAAAAAGAATTACTTACGGAACTTCCAGCAAAGCCTGGGTGGTTCCAGCCAAGCACCGAGTACCCTGCATCAAGAGGTGTGACTGTTGACCCGATCTCATAGTACCCAGCATTACCTTCACAGCTAATGACCTGAAATATTTCCGAAGAGAGAACTTAAATATAATAGGTGTTTAATATCATAATTGTATCCAAATCATACATTTTTCATTAAAAGAGATCTGAAGATAAAAAAATGGAAAAACCCACTACAGTCAACCAGAAACTGTTTACAATGCATTCAGTGGATTAATGGATATACAGACATTCAACCGATTAATGTATATACACAGACACAGACATGGCAGCTGCCCTGATGGAGAAACTGTCATACCTGTGCAGAGTTGTTACCTGTTGCTGCTTCTAAAATTCTTAAATCTAAATTCATTTATTTGTAAGCCTGATATCGCTCATCTGCAATACATTGGTCTAAAAAGACAAATATGGAAATTAGGTGGGTGCCTTGGGTTGAGAGACACTAAGTCATAAAAATTTCCACCTATACTGTATATATTGGTGATATTTGACACGTTTAACTTTGTTTCAACTCTGAATAACTTCAGCTAGACCAGATGCTCTTTGGCATCTTATCTTTTGTGTGAATGTGAAAGATCTTCATGCCAGCACACTACTTATCACATTTGGTACATGATATGGGAAGGTGGTTGTGGAGATAAAGTCTTCCTATTAAAATTTTTGTTGCATATTGGTCACAACAACAATACATATGGGGAGATGAGTATTATCTGTTTTGTTGTTGTTGTTGTTGTTGTGGGTTTAATGCCATTTCTCAGCACACAATAGGCTATACATGGCAGCCAGTGTAAGTGGTAGAGAAAGAACCCAGGAAAAACCTCTGACCCATTGGAAACTATTGGCAAGCTTTCTCACATACCCAAACTGGCCAAACCAGAGCCTCGAATCTATGCAGACAGTGGTTAGATGGCAATAATCAGTACATGCAAGTGCTTTAGGCCTCTCAGCCACCCAGGACCCCCATCTATTTGTTTTTGCTGGTTTTAACAACACTTGTAACAAATTATTGGCTATATCATGCCAAGGAAATGGGAGCTAAGTGTCTATTCCTAAGGACACAAAAAGGCAACCAAACACTGGTGATATCAAACCCGCAATCCTTCGATTACAATGTTCTACCAACTGAACTATTGGCTCCCTAGTATAATCTGGCGGTTTTTCACCAATGCTAGTGCAGTCACCTAAAATTCAATTCTAGCACAGAATATCCTAAGGAACAATACTATCCAAGCCACATCAAAGGTGGCTAACCATGTTGGAGGCAGCTGGCAGAAGAAAAGTAAAAAAGGAACCATTCCAAACTCAATTTTGGTTGGCCATGTCCTAAGAAATATTCCCACCAAGACTGATCCAAATTGGCCCAGAGGTTTCTAAGAAGAAACTGAAGATAACATGTTGATGGATGAAGGAAATGATACACACAGGTCACTAGGCTATACCATAAGCTCACTTGGGCTTAGCTCCTGGCTCTAGTTTAAAAAAATTTGTCAAAATCTTTACCTTGTATCCAAAATTTACATTATCCTGCTTGTAATAAATTTTACAATATACTATTAAAATCATAGGTAAAAAGTTTAAGAAGGATAAAAAATAACTTGTTTCAAATTATTACTTGAGAATAATTTGATGTGATATGAAGCTTCAGAAATACTTTAAATTTGATGAAATCTTTTAAGAAAACACTCTTTTTCCAGTGAAAATGGGTCACTATGACTGATTTTTATCCTTGATATTTGCTTCAGTGAAAAATTCATTCACAAACATGGTAAGAACAAATATGATGAAGAAAATATGACATGTATAGTGAAATTAGATACAGGAAAGCTACAAAAGAATAATTTTGGTTGTCAGTGTCAGATTTTGTACATGGCACATTCTCATATCTCATTAAATGGTGTCTGAGTGTTGTGCTTACTAAAGTTTTCCCAAGTCTGCCTGCTATTCCCCGCCGATCAAAGAACATTGTGTCAATTTCATTGTTGTCCTCTGTTAGAAGCTTGGCTCGCTGCCCATTTTTCTGCAAAAATTAAATTGATACAAAGATATTCAAATTAAAAAAATACATCACATTTGTGAAATCCTAGACATTCCAAAGAGACAAAAACTTCTCAATGATGTTCTTTTTGCCCATTGCTAAGTACAGTATAAACTGTCCAAACTGACAGCTGTATCAGTACATATAGTATGATTATACAGCAAAGTTTGGCCTCTTTGATAGCCCTATTATTTACAATCTATATTCAGCTGTATCAGTACATATAGTATGATTATACAGCAAAGTTTGGCCTCTTTGATAGCCCTATTATTTACAATCTATATTCAGCTGTATCAGTACATATAGTATGATTATACAGCAAAGTTTGGCCTCTTTGATAGCCCTATTATTTACAATCTATATTCAGCTGTATCAGTACATATAGTATGATTATACAGCAAAGTTTGGCCTCTTTGATAGCCCTATTATTTACAATCTATATTCAGCTGTATCAGTACATATAGTATGATTATACAGCAAAGTTTGGCCTCTTTAATAGCCCTATTATTTACAATCTATATTCAGCAGACACCTGTCTTTATGCATAACATATTCCTGATTTCATCTCAACTGCTTGCAAAAATTATGCATTATTTGAAAGAAGTAAACAAACCGTTAACTTATGTGCTCTTTAAATTGATGTGTAAATTTTAGGTTTTATTGATAATTTAAAAATAAACACATCAAACATATTAAAACTTATTAGCATGCTGCAAAATGGGAGTTTTGACTAATATACTATAAATAACTTGGCTTCCTCATACTAAGTGGTTATCATTTTAAACTTAATTTTTGTTATCTGTTTTTTAATCAGAGCTATTCCAGAATTCAAGGGGGAATGGTAGATACAATTTTAATTTAAGATAAGAGGTAGAGGAAATACTCACTGTATTTTAATGTTGATTGGTCCAATTACTATTTAGATGTACTTCGAAAAAGTATCTCCCATGAACCTATTTTTTTCAGGAACAGACAGTGGATCCCTGTATATAATCAGTCAGTCAAGTGACTGTCCTTCAAATAAAGGATTGTTGTCCTTATACATTTGATTGGAATTAAATATTTTATTAATGGAATAGGAAGATATATCTCTCCGTACAATGAAATATAAAACTTATGATCATAATTTAGTTGCATTGACTGATGGTAGAGATATTGAAATATAAGTAGCACACACTGCATCTGAAGTATGTGCTACTTAACAGTCTCTACTTCACATCACAAATCCGACAACATGACCTGAAAAATGCAGCTGAAAAATTTGTTTAAAAAATCATCCCGGTGGATTGGTTGCTTGAGATGAGCCAAGTGTCAAGGTGGAGAATCGGTGGGTTGTTATGAAACAGCATGTCCTTCCTCTGTTGAAAGTGGAAATAATTTCCATGTCATACCTGACAGCATGTTGAAAGTGGAAATAATTTCCATGTCATACCTGACAGCATGTTGAAAGTGGAAATAATTTCCATGTCATAGGTGGAAGCATGTTGAAAATGGAAATAATTTCCATGTCATAGGTGGAAGCATGTTGAAAGTGGAAATGATTTCCATGTCATAGGTGGAAGCATGTTGAAAGTGGAAATGTTGACAGCATGTTGAAAATGGAAATAATTTCCATGTCATAGGTGGAAGCATGCTGAAAGTGGAAATAATTTCCATGTCATAGGTGGAAGCATGTTGAAAGTGGAAATAATTTCCATGTCATAGGTGGAAGCATGTTGAAAGTGGAAATAATTTCCACATCATACTTGACAGCATGTTGAAAATGGAAATAATTACCATGTCATAGGTGGAAGCATGTTGAAAGTGGAAATAATTTCCATGTCATACTTGACAGCATGTTGAAAATGGAAATAATTTCCATGTCATAGGTGGAAGCATGTTGAAAGTGGAAATAATTTCCATGTCATAGGTGGAAGCATGTTAAAAGAGGAAATAATTTCCATGTCATACCTGACTGCATGTTGAAGGTGGAAATAATTTCCATGTTATACCTGACAGCATGTTGAAAGTGGAAATAATTTTCATGTTATACTTGACAGCATGTTGAAAGTAGAATCGATTTCCATGTCATACCTGACAGCATGTTGAAAGTGGAAATAATTTCCATGTCATACCTGACAGCATGTTGAAAGTGGAAATAATTTCCATGTCATACTTGACAAATCTTCACCCCTTAGGGTAAGAGCAAAGATATTTATAAAGATCAAATAAAAACCAAGATACAAAAGCCAAATGGTAAATATCATACTTGGTCAAGGCATCTAGGCTGTGTAAATGCATGTTCCAACTTTTTCGTTTTATCTAAACTTTGTACAAGAGACACAGAACTGATTAGCTTTAATTTTAGATCTCTACACAGAATTTTTGCCAGTTTTTGAAAAAGATTAACTGAAGTAATAATGATAAATGCACCTTCTTTAAAAAGGGAACAGGAAAGACTTATTCTATGACTGTTCCATTGCTAAACATTTTTTGAAATTAAAAGTGGAATGGAACCAAATTTACACCCCAAATTGTACAATTACACAAATTGATGTCTGTATAGGAAATAAAAACTTTGATGATCTTATCAACTTTCTAATTTCGCTAGCAAAACATGCTGATCACATTATGCATCACAACACATAAATCTCATCAATCCTAATAATTGTTTTTTATCATACAAAAGGCTGGAAAAATATGGTGCCAATGTGATGAGTTTGAGAAAAATTTAGGTTTCATCCTTTAGTTTTTGTCTACTTTTGCATCAAAGAAACAAACAGGCAATGTAATACACCTTGAGGTTTGTAAATAAGTGGTTCTTTTTGTACAGTATTTGTGTGTGTCTAAATAAAGGAACATAAGATCAGGTTGGAAAATATATTAAGGTAATGCCCCATACACTTGGACAGGTGATGATTTAGGAGAACATGAAAAATCCTGACAATTTATGTCCTTGAAAATATGGGTGTGGAGGTAGGTACTCCTGGAAATGAAGCTGGTAGTCCCTTCTTTAGAAAAGAAATGACTTAAATATCATCCATGATGCCTGACCAAACTTCAGAAAAGGTTACCTGAGCAAACATAAGGACCCTGGGAAGAGGGATGCATGGCAGGAGAGGAAACAAGTTAATAGGACTGACCCCATCCTTAGGAAATGGGGAGGAGCCTACAACTCTCCTTCCAGGTTCCCTTCTGCTACCTCATTTAGGTAAAGATGGGTAAGAAGAAGGCATGAATGGAGGTTGCTTTTTGGGCTGTTGAGGCTGCATCTTCTTAAGTAATTCAGCAGAAGGCTCCAAAGGAGGGTAGTCTGGATGAAAGTGATTTCAAATGGCCCAGGAGCAGAATGTGAGGAACCAAGCTGTTAGTCCCTTTTTGTCTTGAGAAGCCATGGAGGGATAGAGACTTCTGATTAGTGTCTCTGCCTCCAAAGGAGCAGCCAAAAGAAGGTTCTTAATGTGGTCCATTTGTCCAAAGTAACATCTCTGTGGAGGTGCAGCAACTCCACCAATAGCCCCATGGCTGTAGATACTGCATGCCCCAACCTCTTAGCAACTGCCTCGACCAAGAGCAAAAGTGCAGCTGGAGATAAGGATTCCTCTTTCTGAAGACTGAAGAAGGCTGTCAAAACAAGACTGGCATGCCATAGTGATAAATATCCAATCCATAACTGCTGGTAGCTCCAGTATCTTTATATGAAGGAAAGTCCAGCCAGGTCCCCTCTGAAATCATCACTATTCAAAAGGCCAAAGGTTTTGGGCAAAGCAGGTGAGTAACTGGATGCTAGGACCAGCTGCCTCAGTATGGTGGTGGGGGAAGAAAAATAACTCCTAGTGTTGCCTAGTCAACTCCTGGCCACTCAAAAACCTTTCAGACTATTGCCCAACCATGACCAAATGCAAGAGAAAAAGGAAATATACCATGGCCAAATGGGGGAGCAAAAGGAGATGTGGGCATGCTGAAGCCATGAATCTCTTTAAACTGGAGGGGATTTTTATTGTCCTCTGATCACGGAGGCTTGGGACACAAATCTGAAATGAATGAACCCATATCGTGTGGTGATCAGGAGGAACACATTGTCGAGTGCCTAGTGACTAATCAGGGATCTCTAATCTGATGGAGAGGCCCTCATCAGAACTTATAAAGTCTGACTGCTGCTCTCCCCTATCAGGTTGGCATGATCTATGTACGGTTCTTGCTGCTCACACTCTAACTGGGGAGTGCTCTCTATTCCATTGTTTTTCCTTCTTTTGAAGGCAGCCTGGATTGAACTCTAACCCACTCTGACTACACTGGAATGACTATTAGGAATCTGGTCTTATTATCTTTCTTTGAGAAGAAAGATCCCATTCCCTCTAGATACTGAGGTCTACTTTTCTCCTGAGCCCCTATGAACCAAGAGGATTCAACATGCTAAAGGGACTTATGAGACTTCTTCTTCTGTGTCCTGAGGGACTCAAAGAAGGATTCCATACCCTCCCAAGTTAGAAAAGACAAAGAGGAAAAGAAGAAAATTTCTTCCTCCCCTATATATTTCAACTCTCTGCAAAGTCCAAAACCTTGCTGGACCATAGGTAACAAAATGGACAATTCATACATGAATGGCAAATGAGGTGTGTGTCCAATCGGGAATTGTAATGTCAATCGGGATTTGTAATGTCCACACATACCCAGACTCTGCGACATTTAATATTCCCAGAAAAGAAAAGTCTTTGTAATTGAAAGGAATTAAAACAAAACAACAGTAATAACAACAAATGTGCAAGACCTCTGAAACACAGTATTGATGAAAATGAATGGTGTGAGACCTCTGATGAGTGACTTATAGATTCATCATATAATGTATTTCAATGTACCCTCCAATTCAATATATATACAGACAGATGTTGACAGGAGACCACAATAATCTGGACGTGAAGGGGATAACTACTCTACAAATCCTGGAAACATCCAATTAATAAAATGTACCAATGACAGAGTTGCAATAAAACTGGATATTTGCTTTGGTTTGGTGCTTTATGGAGTTTAAATTGGAGTAAAGTGACTTGACTAAGGACACACCGTGATAGCTGACCCAGGCTAGTCTGATCACAGGATTCAGACCAACACCATTTTCACAGTCAGACTGGCATGCTAATCAATGAGCCATGATGACTATCAAATGCCTATAAAAACAGCTGTTACTTAGTCTATCAACCAAGAAGAGGAAGGGTATAATTGGACTGAGCTAGATAAATAATGGCACCATAAATATCTAAACTTTAATAAGAGTTTTTACATTCACTAAATTTACAATGGGTACTGACGGTATTATTACTAAAATATGGAAAAACATTAAAATGCCAAAAGCTACTTAGGACATGTGAAAAAGGCAACACACCAAACAACATTTCACCTGATCAACATTTTGTCATTTATTGTTATTTAAAATCATAGCTGCCAACCTTCCATGCTCACAATTAGTGAAAATAGGGATAAAAAGTTGTGAATTTGGACATGAAATAGTAAAAAATACTATGACAATTATTCCATCCACTCTGACCGTCAATACTACACTATATCAAGTTCGCAATATAAAAATAAAACACTACATATATGCAGAAATATTTATTTATCAAGACATGATACTGTAGCAGACTTGAACTTCCTCAACTGATTGATCATAAATTTGTTTTCTAAACAGTTCAGACTTCTTGCCTGCTGATTGCTGTTGTTGTTGTAGGGTTTAACACCATTTTTCAGCACATGATAGGCTATACATGGCGGCCAGTATTAATGGTGGAGGAAGAACCCGGGAAAACCACAGAAAGAACCACCGACCCATGAGAAGCTACTGGCAAGCTTTGGCTGATCTTGGTGACTAAATATGCTGACAAATTTTATGCAGCTATGGAGGCCCTAATGTCTGTCTTATTTTTCCTCACTAGAGAAAATACTCTTTCACTGTCACTGTTGCTGTGAGGAATGCACAGGAGCTGCAGCACTTTTGGTTCTTCCACAGGAAAATTTGGAAGCAATTTTCGAGTCCGGGAACATTTGTCAGAACAAATGTTTAGCCTGGTCTCCAGCTGATAAAGGTAGATTGTGTTCGACAAGAAAACTCACAAATAATGCTTCAGCGTTGGTAGCCTGCAGATCATATGCCAATGGCTTAAAATATTCCAAAGCTGAAATCTGTGAATTCTTAATTTCCTCCAACTTCTACATGTTTTTGCAAACGATGTGCTTCCTCACATCGTCTCTGCGATGGCACACTGGGTGCAAAATGCATGATGAATATCAACATTTAATGGCAGAATGCACGGCCAATTTTTGATATATTCCAAATTAAACTTCACTTTTTGAGTAATACATTTCTTTTTTCCTTGGTGGTGAAGACATTTTCAACATCTTACATGCGATGCTGAATGGTGACTCAAACCAGTGTTGGTGACACATGCGCGGAGCAGAATTTCGGTTATGCCCCAGTTTCTATCAAAAGCATTTGTAAAACTACTCTTATACATATAGATCAAAATAGGCTAAAATGCTTGCTACAGGGCCAACTGTACTAATCGGCTGCAGATCTACTAATATTGCGACCAGCAGTACCGGACCATTTTCGGCAACTGCGAATATCATGACTAGCGCTTAACGGGAAATCAGTTATTTTATTAAAGAGTTAAAATGATTGAGGATTGGAGAATCCGTTAATTTTTGGCTTGCGGCGTGAATTGCTGAAAAAGTTGCGAAATTCATGAGGGTTGGCAGCTATGTGTAACAACGTGCTGAGAAATATATTTTTCTACAAAGAAAATATAACACGAATTTTTATTAAATGTTGCCAATTTCATGATAATGATTCAAATTTTGGGGCACTAACTGCTGTTTTTTATTATAAAAAGTGTCACCTATCAAGATTTCATTTGCCAATTTTGATTGCAATTTTCAACAAAAGTGCTATTCTGGGGGATGTTGCACAATGACAAAAAGGATCTACAGCTACCCCACATTATAAGCAGGTCTGCAAGTTATCCAAGAGTACTACGGTGAGGGACTGATGTACCTATATGTTTTATTATTTTTCAGGTTTTGCTTAAAGTCACACTGAAATAATAACATGTAATATTGGAGGCATGTTAATAACTTACCTCCTCCATAAGTTTAGCTCTTGCCTGTATCAAAGATGGTTCTGCAAAATCAAGTATAATTTTAAGGCATACAGCAAAAGTAGACAGTTCAAGGTCTAATGGAGAAATACGAAACTTTATGTTTTGTTCAAAGACAGTAAAAAGAAAGAGTTTTTTCATATAGTGCAGAAGTAAACCTCTCCCTTGATAACTCACACACAATAGGGTCCAAAAACACAGACGGCACTATCAGTGAGGGTGTGAGTTACTGAGTGACCTCTGAAAATTTCAGGGGTTGCCATCTCAGTTGGACACTGACAAGACTGTGGAAGGAGGGGGAGCAGCAGTTTAATGGCTGAATAATCATTTGGAGTAAATGTCAATAAACAACTTTTTCTAATGAAATTGTTCACTTTTTGGTATAAATTACCTTATTTTCAAGGTAACTAATCTCTGAAAGATCATTAAAGACAAAACTCCAAGTGGTTTCAACATATCACATACATGTGTATCTGCAAAAACATTGTGTATTAAGTCACTACATTTTTGCACAACAAAACTAGCAGACACATTTCTTTTTGGAAAAAAAATGTCAACAATGAAATTTGATTTATTGTTTTATTAGTGAAATTTTGATGCTGTGATTTCATTCAAGTAACAGTGAAACTTCTGCTCATCCTTGAGCAGATATCTGAATACAAATTCAGGAATTTTAAGTTCACTACAAACTTTAGAACTCAACTTCCATAATGAACAGTAGCTATGAAACAAAGATTTGAATTCGCTAGGTATCTCCTTTTCCTTGGTTGTCACTGAATGACTAGATATTGGACAGTGCTACTTATACAATAATGTAAGTGTTCAATGAACTGAAATCAGTTGATTTGACACAATACCTTGTGACCACTAGCTCTTATACAGTAGGATTTGCATGCCCCTTTTTTTTTTCTCACACCCCTTATTTGATTTGACACTTAACGTGATAATACAAGGCAGGTCTGATTTTAATTTAGAGTAACAAAATATAAATACATCCACAAATCAGAGACCAAAACATAGGCAGTTAATCATAATTCAAATAATTGCCGCAGAAATAGCTGTAATGGTATATTTGCATTTTTCATTGACTAACAATGGACATAATTTATATATACCGCTAAAATACAATTTTCACTTGACAAAACTTATCATAATGCTAATTATGTTTTTGTTTTATAAGGTTGCTACTGGCAGGCATTAATGATATTTTCACTGACTGAAATGTTATCAAAGATTGTTATTTACAGTGTACTGATAATTTTCCTTTTAAGGACAATTTCATAATGATAATTCAAATTTCTGGACACTAACTGCCATTTTCCATGATAAAATAATAATATATCAATGTTTCATTCACCAATTTTGGTCCCAATTTTCTTCAGTTAAAAATTAAGGGCCAATTATTTTGGCATTTTCCAGAAGAAGAAAAAAATGGGATCAACACCTGTCCCTGTGTTATAAGGGGGGTTTGCAAGTTAACAAGGGACCAGCACATGTCAACATATTCACAAGGATTTCATATAAGCTCGAACTCAGAACAAAACATCAGTGTCATTTGTTTTGTTTTTCTACACACCCTTCTATGCTTTCCAAACATTTTGGATATACAATGCAAATGGGATTGGCAAACAAACTAGGCTTTAAATATGTCTATGTGAATATTTACATACAACTGTCAGTAACCTAATTTGTTCCAGTCTGGGTTTGCAATTAGGAAATGCTGACTGAAATCTACATCTAATGCAAGACCAAATATGTAATATTAAATTGGTATTTAAATGAAACTAGTGGTATTAGCAAAAGGTGCATGACTAGGGTCCTGCTCACTATAATATACTCTTTATTGGCTTTAAATTGTTGCTCATTTAAAGTCAGGAGAAGCTAATCATGCTGGGGCAACAACCCCTTACATGATGACATGATGTTTAAAATCTGTCTTCATCGATGTCTTATCAAAACAAGCTCTATCACATGTAAAAGATAGGAAGTTGTTTAACAAGGGTCCTATTTAAATGAATTTGAGGAGAAAAAGCTTGTAAAAATACATATCTTGGTTGATAAAACAATGTTCATGTAAAATTGCATTGGAAAAGTTGAAGTTTTCATGCAATAATGACTGCAAGTAAAATCCAATGTAAAGATAGTACGTTCAGAGACGAAATCTATAAAGGAATATATAGGTCAAAGTGAAAATGTACACAACAAAAATGCATCAGTATATGCTGAATGGTTCTGGTTAACAGGATCTGATATAGTAGAGATTTAAAACTGAATGGAAAGGGGCAATAACTCCATCACCAACCCACCACACTAAAGTGATCATGACAATGAAATTTTGCCCCAATACTAACAAAGGTTCAGTTTTTTTCTATTTTTCTTTTTATATTTTAAAATTGTTTATTTGGTAATATAAGCCAGTACTGTGCTGACAGGCCATTAAACTATATACACACATATATATAAATACTGTGAGAGAATTTACATGATACCAAATTAATTAAAAAAATACTCTTTTCTATGATATCAAAGTAGATGTACTATAATGAGTTGATAAAAACCAGAGATTAATTCTGTTTTTCTCCTTTTGAAAAATCTGTGTTCTTATTATCTACTTCAGGAGCTATTATCACCCTCCCATAGAAGCTATTAACACTGTCCACCTGCAGAAGCCAGACCTGAATGGGTGAAAGTCACCAGCACTTAGTAACCTTGGAGATTCCAAGCACAGTTCATACGTCAGTAAATACCTTGATTAGCTGCCACAGCTTACCTCTTATGAAAAGCATACTTGCAGTCAACCCATTTAATTACTATAATCATTCACATGTAGTGAGGGTAACCTATCATAATACATAATGAATAGTTAATTATCTGAAGTATACCACCAAATAAATATACTTATTCCTACTTCCAACTGCAATGGTCAAAAGAGCTTTCTGTGTAACCTACAAAATAAGTAACACAGAAAACTCTGTGGTCAGGAGCTAAATGCATATACTCAGACTATGTTAGTAAAGCATGATATATAAGCCACAGTGACCTGATCATAAACAGCATCCAAAATATGAGCTCAATGAAGCATGAAATATTGGTAACAGAGACCTCTATTTGCAAAAAGGGTGAATTATGTATCAATACGCATTCCCTAACCAAGTTTCATGATACAGTGTGACCCTGCTATAGCGCACTCCATTATAACGTGAATTTGGATATAACACGGTCTTGGCATGGCTCCTGAAATTTCATATACATGTATTTTTCTTGTGCACAAAAAAAAGTCTTAAAAAGTACAAAAAAAACCCATAAAAATTTGCTTATTATTTTGGGGAAGAGATCGTGTATGAATAATACAAGACGATTGTGGCATGGCTCCTGAAATTGCATATGTATTTTTCTAGTACACGAAAAAGTATTTTTTTCTTCTTAAAAATAAGAATAAGAAAATAACGCAAAAAAAGTTTATTCTGGGATCGCGTAGGTCTTCACCAATGTCGCAAACTTGGATTGTTTTTCCTTATTGGCTGCAAAACATACCATGTGGCTTTTTTATTTGTTGGCGACATTGTTGGCTGTTTAAACTTTTATATACAACCATTGGTTTGGAGTGCAGAAATTCAGAGGCCCCATGAAAGGAAGCCACAAACTGGATATAAAATGCACTGAAATGTATCAATTGTTACATAAACAAATTCTTTGTCCATTCTGACAAACCATCTAAACAGTGCATTGTTTTATCATAATCCGCTTATCTTGACAGCTAGCATGAATTCTGTATGTTGTGAAATATCTCATTTTTTGTTTGTTTTTGACATTTCTGGTAACGGATATCAACCAGACGAGGCATTGTTTCGTAATCTATCTTTCATCGGATTTTTGGCCGCTCGCTAGTAATTAATATATTTACAAAGACTGACATTTGTATGTGGATGGATAAGTAAAATTCCTCTTCATTTCACTCAGAATTAAATTCTTCAGAATGCTCACGTTTTCTGTAATAATCCCTGTCATCAGAACACCTGCGTCTCTATCGTCCATTGACCCTTTGTTAATTTTCAGATGCATGCGTAGAAGGCAGCATCACACTGCTACCACAAATGTATAAAAAAATTTAAAAAAATAAATAAATCTTACTTATTGGTTTATTCAGTAGGCATGGAGGGACAGTAACTAGAATAGTCTAAATAACGGCCAATTCCTTTTTAAAAATGTACCCAGATAAAATAGTTTGCTGAAATTTCAAAGGAAACAGATTACCTTTGAAGTACCGACTGTTATGAAAACGTGCTCAGCAAATGGAAAAAATACCAGTCTCAATCATGCAATACTATCATTTGATGTTGCCACCACAATAAGAAGCTGTCCTTTAGCGGTGACTTCAATAGCGTGTGCAGCCTTCAGCAAAGAAAACTGACTACAATCTTTCAATAATAGCAAAGAACTTTTCTTCAAAGGAAGTCAGTACCAAACTTAAATAAAAGTGATGGAATTTGATGGATTTTTGCATTTTCCTACGTGACTGGGACACGTTAACTGTGCTGTGAAAGTTTCCTTTTTGTTGGGAAAAAGTTTATGCCAACGGCGGCTTAAAACACAAACTAACTTTTACTGACTTGGAACGTACTTTAAAGTAAATGTGCTTCGTCATTCGTTACGTGATTGTGCTATGTTTTTCCATTGAATTCAGACCAATATGACCTGTTACAAAATTAATGAATATTTTAAAGCTGTGTGTGCATATTTTCGATGGAATCACTTGTATTGTGGATTCAATGTATATGATGAGGTTTGCAGGTGAGTATACGGTCTTGATACTATTCATGCTATACATTAGAAATTTATATATAAACAGGATTCACGTATATGTTCCAATTCATGGTTATCTAAATAAATTATATTATTATGTCTTCTCTGTTTTCACTACAGGTGTATTTCTCATTTAATATGCATCAATTCAAGATGGTAACTGTGCCGACAAAGCACGTATTTTACCGCCCGCATTTATTACCCACACACCCCCCCACAATTTTTTTTTGTTGGGAGGGGGTACATTTTCTTCAGCTAACTGACTTGGTTGCATATAACACGGTTCGGTATATAATGCGGTCGGGTTTTATGGCTCCCAACTACCGTGTTATAGCAGGGTCACACTGTACTAGGTAGGAAAGTATGCATACAGTATGCCAAAAAGCGCAAGTGATTATGACACAAATGCCAAAACTTAACCAAAGCTAATATGATTCAATGCAAGTCACAATGAGCTTCTTTTGTTGTAAAGGATCTGCACTAATAGAGATGTATGTCATAATTTCACAAATGGTATATGGGAAAAGAAGACTAAAAAAACCACAAAATTTAACCAAAATCAGTGAAACATAGTATATGGGCCACAACGGCCTATGAGTGAAATGAATGAGCTGTGCTTATCAAGAAGCAATCCCTCACCAAACTACATCATTCAGGAAAGAACAATGTATATAGCATGCCAAAAACTATCTGGTCATGAGCTAGTTGTTGTTGTTGTAGGGTTTAATGCCATTTTTCAGCACATGATAGGCTATACATTGCAGCCAGTATTAATGGTGGAGGAAGAACCCGGGAAAACCCCGGAAAGAACCACCAACCCAGGAGAAGCTACTGGCAAGCTTTCTCACATACCCACACTGGCCAAATCCGAGACCCGAACCCACGCAGACAGAGGTGAGATGGCAACGATCTGTAATGGATAGCACTTTTGACCACTCAGGGCCCCTGGTCATGAGCTAGATGCAAACACTTAACCTAAGCCAGCAAAAAGTGAAATGTTGGACAGTGACCTTTTTTGTACAGGTGAACTACTAACAGAGATGTATAGAATCATTTAATTCAATGATTCAACAATAAACTAATCTTGAGCCCAAATCAATGAAGCATGAAATGTGGGTCACAGTGTCCCTATTATGATATGAGGTGTAGTTCTCATCAAGATGCATCCTCTCATCAAGTTTCACTACAGCCAAAACCAGTAAAGGTGAAAAGATCAGCAATTTTCATTTATTGCAAGGGTGTGGTAATAATAGAGATGAATTTCATCATCTATTTTGATGATTCAAGCATGAACAGATCTTCAGAAATAAACTTATAACACAATATTAAGCACAAAATTGACCTACTTTTGGGATGAGGGTGTAGTACTCATCATCAAAATGCGTCTCCCAACTTTCATGATTTTTAGTACATCAATACTTATTCGGGATGTAAAAGACCTATGTTCATGAGCTAATACAAAAACTTAACTAAAACCATGTGAAAAATAGGTCAAAGTGACCTTCTGCTGTATGGATGTGACAATAACAGAGATGCATACAATGTTAGTTTGATGAATGTAGCATAAACAATGCTTGAAAACTAAACCTAAAACTTATCCAAAATCAATCAAGCTTGAAATATGGATCATAGTGACCTACAGTTGTGATGACTGTGTAGTATTCAACAAGATCTATCATCTTGCAAAGTTTCATGATTCTAGGTAAACAGTGTCTATACAGAATGCAAAATACCCTATATGGTCATGAACTAAATGCAAAAACTTAACCAAAGCCAGTAAAATGTGAAAGTTTTGGTCACAGTGGCCTTCTTTTCTTGTTTGGGTGTGGTACTAATAAAGATGCATAAAATTATCTAATCTGATGATTGCATCATAAACAGACAATGAAAACAAAACTTAAACAATTTATCCAAAGTCAGTGAAGCATGAAATATTGGTCACAGTGAAGTACTTGTGATGAAAATGTAGTCATCAATAAAATGCCCCCACCCACCCCCAAGTAGTTTAATAATTCCAGGTATAACAATTTCAATACAATGTGAAAAAACTAATGTATATGTATGTACAAAGTTAGTCCTCTTAAACCCCAGTGTGTATAAAACCAATCGATACTATTCCCTATGACCTAGGAAGCAAGAATGTTTAGCGTGGCTGTACAAATTTATATGCTTTCATATGTGTGGGATACTGACATTGATGCCAGGGATAGTACAATAACAAGACATTATTCACCAGCCAATTGAAAGCAAAAAGTAAATACAGGTTACAGTGACTTAATATTTGTGTGTAATACAATATTACCCAAAATAAATAAATGTGGCTAACTTGGTATTGATAAAATATATACATAAAACATTATGGTTTGGAAAGGCTTAAAAACTGCTAGGTCAGGCCTTTTAATATAGCCAATTCACTCATCCTGATGAAACCTGAATGAGTACCAATGATCAGATATCAAGAAGTTTAATGATGGTCACATGCATTGTTGGATGAGAAGAATTTAACAAGTTTGAAGACTACAGATGAATGTAAGTATATGCAGATCAATGACCTAACTAACTGAAAATATGTCACAAACAACTAACTTCATTTAATGCGAGGCTACACAATTCTATCTCACCTATGAGAGCATTCATAAGACTTGTTGCTCCTGGGAATATGAGACGTCTTCCAACAGTGTGGATTGCAATGTATCTGAAATGAGTTTAAAAAAAGGCACACCATGACAATAAAGAAAATGTTGCAACTTTAAAATACCTCGACAAATATTGTTTTTACCTCTTAAATCATATTAAGACATATCGTTGTATGATTTAAAGCTAAGTCTTGAAAAGTTTACAAATCGTAATACAAAGGAAAAATTGTCATTTCCAAAATAGCAATGGGCAGAGTTCAACCAAGTTTTAGAACTCTAAACTGACAATCAAGAATGGCCAGATACAAGCAATATAAATAATTACTAGTTTGTAAAAATGATTGTGTTGGGGTTTAGAAAGCAAATTTCTTTTGTAAATGATGTTTCTCAGAGAAAACTGAATCAACCACATTAATGTTAAGAATATAAGCCACACTGCATCTCAAATCCAGCGATTCCAGAAAAACAAATTTATCTTTCAGGTCTATTTACTATATAGATAAAAAGAAAGAAAAAAACCCATCACCTCCCTTTTACCCACTCTATCCATCACCTCCCTTTTACCACTCTACCAATCACCTTCCTTTTACCACTCTACCCATCACCTCCCTTTTACCACTCTACCCATCACCTCCCTTTCACCACTCTACCCATCACCTATGTTTTACCCACTTTACCCATCACCTCCCTTTTACCCACTCTACCCATCACCTCCCTTTTACCCACTCTGCCCATCACCTCCCTTTTACCACTCAACCCATCACCTATCTTTTACCCACTCTACCCATCACCTCCATTTTACCCTCATTAGGATGCACTAGTTTAAGCTGTGTGATACTAATGCTTGCAGCTGCAGTGAGGTGTGGGAGGGTTTACTAGTAATGTGTTTGGGGTAACTATTCTCAGAGAAACTAATTTACCAAAAAATTAGCTTTTTCCCTTCAATACACTAACATTAGGAGAATGAGTAAAAGTAGGAATAAAGGCGTAAGCAGTCAACCTTTACCATCAGGTTCCTTTGAAAAAATAATATCCCTTAAGCAAAAACTGCATTCCTAATACGATGGTAGCACAACAGTGGTCAACTGACCACATCACTCAGATATCTATAATAGATAACTTTCCATTAGAGAGCACAACAAAATTTGGTGACCCCAACAAATGCACAAAGCCATGCCAATGAGGAGGTTATGCCAACTTCAAACAGGTCTGGTGGCCATCTGGACCACAGCCACTGGCAAATCAGACTCAATTCATGTCTCTGTAATTAAAGAGCTTGGAGATAAAAACATGCAAAGGCTGACTGTGCATGCCAGACAACAGCTTCTATTATGTGATGAACCTAAATGTTAGGTTGAATGCAAGATCCTCTGAGATTGCTCTAATCTCGGGAGGATAAGTTTTTTTAAGGTGTATCAGGTACTGTGATAATTCAGACCATGCTAAGTGCAACTTCAGATATGAGGCCAAAGCCTGAATGGGTATATCCTCTTGTCTTGCCTTACCTGGCAGAAAAATATTTTTGGATGCACAGCTCTTCTTCATGCATTTCAAATAAATTTTGACAGCACGGACTGGGTATTGCTGTGTCTCTCAATGAAATGATAGAGTAGAGAGCTTTGATAACATCTTTCAAATGCCTACAGATGGTAATCTGTTCTTAGCTATGAAACCCCATTGTGTGATTAACACCATGGAATCATCCAATCTGAACTGGAGCCAGTTTGGGTCCACTGAAAGCATGTGCAACGCACTATGAATGCTGAGGTCAGTGCTATCAGAAATCATGTTTTGAGGAACAAATATTTCAAAGAGGTTCTAGCTACGGGTTCAAACTTCATCAAGATGCCTGAATGTGTCAGAAATTATGGAGCAATATTCCCTGTTAGTAAGCTAACCTTTCTCCTCAAAAAGCCAGAGATTTCAATTAGCCATCAGAGAGATTGTGGGATTCAAGGGAATGATTTTATCTTTGCACCAGTCTTTGAAAACCCACTGCTTCCCTTCATAGGCTTTCAAAGTCAAGGGTCTTCTTGCTCATGAGATTCTCTCCATGACTGACAGTTGAAACTCCTTTTCTACATATGGATCTCCTGACAAGAGTTGGGTGTGACAACGTTGTTGGTGTGATGAATGAAAACAACTGCAACAGGGTTGCTGGCAAAAGAGATGGACTGGTTATCATTATCTCTGTAAGGTTCCTCATACAAAGGATTGGGTGGCCAGTATTCTGCATGTTCCATTGGTGACACGTCTGGCTCTGGAGAAATAGTTATCTTGCCCAACTTATTTTATATCAGAAAAATACCGTTAGGGAGCAGCGACTTGGAAAATTTTACTTTGAAGATTAATAGTCCGAAAATTCGTCTTTTCGGTCTATCTCATATAGACCAAAGAGCAATAACTCTTGCCCCTTACCTCCCCTTGCCACCGCCAGGTGTCGCTAGTTTTTAAGTTGAGCGATATATATTATACGAGGATGCTCGCATAGCGGGGTGGTTGGGAGGGTTTTTAAGTAATGTGATCGGGTAAGTATTCTCGGAGAAACACAATTTACTAAAAATTTGCTTTCTCCTTCAAATACATTCCCCGATCACATTAACATTAGGAGAATAAGTAATAGGAGGAGGGAATGCTGAGCATCCTACCTCCACCCCGGGTACCTTCTAGGGAATGATGGCTGGATTCCCCATTTGAACGATAACCCGTTCTCCTAATTTCATCAGCAACACAGTCTAGGGTCACGTGATATGTGACCCCTATATACGGTTAAGAAGATAGTTATTGGAATCTTCTTACCTATGAAATTTCACTGGCAAATCCAGCGAAGCTAATAGGCTGTGCTGATTGTTTTAAATGGGTCTGGTGGTCATCTGGGCTGCTGACACCGGACCTACCAGATTCAAGGTTTGCCTCTGCGAAGCCAAATCTCTGAAATAAAAACTGTTGAAGGTTGACTCTGCATGCCAGCCAACAGCTTCTATTCTATCTTGGATCGAAACATCGCGTTCGAATGCCAGGCTCGCCGAGATTGCTCTAATCTCATGAGCCGTAATCTTCATGAGGCGACTCTGATCTTGTGAGACCTCAGAGTACGCTGAGCGTATAACCCACTTCAGCCATGAAGCAAGGGCTTGCGGGTGATATCCTGTTTACCAGCTTTGACTGGAAGAAAGCGGCGCTTACGTGTGTTCCGACATGCCTCTGTGCGTTTTAAATTGTGCTTGAGTGCACGAACAGGATCTTGCATGGTTGCTGCTCTTGACTTATCTACGGAAGAGAGCAAGCGAATGACGATTCTTTGATTGCCAATGGATGGTAACCTATTTTTGGCTACAAAGCCTGGTTGCATCAGGAGGACCACCAAACCATCTGATCTGAACTGAAGAAAGTTTGGGTCACTGGAAAGGCATGTAACCCTACTCACCCTGCATGCTGAAGCTAAGGCTATCAAGAAACATGTTTTGTATGATAGTAGCTTTAACGAAGTGTGGGCTAAAGGTTCAAATTTGTCTGAATTGAGCCATGTTAAAACCCAGGACAGATTCCATTTTGGAAACAGGGTGAGGGATTTTGGTCGATTGAAATCCAAATTGGCTAAAAGATCTGATAGATCTTTGTTATGCCCAATATCACCTCTACCATGATGGCAGAATGTGTCTGATATCATGGAGCGGTAGCCTTTGATAGTAACTGGGGCCAACTGTTTCTCCTCAAAAAGCCAGAGAAAAAAATCGGCCAGTTGAGGGATTGAGACACTCAAAGGGACGATGTTATTGATATGGCACCAGTCCCTGAAAACACACCACTTTCCCTTGTAAGCCTTCAGAGTGGAGGGCCTTCTTGCTCTTGAGATTCTCTCCACAATTGAAGGTTTAAATTGTTTGTCTCGCAAGGCTGCCCGGACAAGAGCCATGCGTGAAGAAGAAGACGGTCCGGGCAGGGGTGGAACACCTGTGACCGTGGTTGTTTGAGAAGATTTGGGCTGGTTGGAATCTTCCTGGGTAGATCTATTGCTAGATCGAGTAGATCGGTGACCCAGGACTTGTTCCATCTGAGAGGGGCAATCAGAATCATCCAACAGTTCTGATCCCTTAACCTCTGGATTATTTTCGGTATCAAAACCGTGGGAGGGTAGGCGAATGCCCACAGCCCCTCCCAGCTGATTGACAGAGCATCTACGGCCCAAGCCTCTGGGTTTGGAACCGGAGAGATGAAGGTGGGCAACTTGCGATTCCACCTTGTCGCAAAAAGATCGATCATCGGACGCCCCCAAAGTGTGCAAATCCGAAGAAAGACTGATTGATGGAGTGACCATTCCGTATGAATGACTTGACCTTTCCTTGATAGAGTGTCGGCCAAGACATTGAGTCATTGATCTGCCGGGAATGTGTCTGATTTGTACGTTGATGTGGAGGTCGTTGCACCAACGTAGAAACTGCCAGATCAGAATGCACAGGTCTGGTGATTTGTTGCCCCCTTGTTTGAGGAGGTAAGTCACCACCACAGAGTTGTCCGACATAATGAGGACAGTTTTTCCTGAGAGTTGATCCTTCCAGAAATGAATGGCATTGATGACAGCCTTCATTTCTAAAAGGTTGATGTAGAGAGGCCTCTCCCCTGGCTCCCATGTGCCACTGACTGTAGTGAAGTCCGGCAACAGGTGGGCACCCCAATCGTAGGTACTGGCGTCGGTACATACTGTTATCTATGCTTGGGACATCTCCAGAGGAATCCCCGTGGACAGCCAACCGGGGTTGTGCCACTGATGCAGGAACGATCGTATCTCAGGCATGATCCTTATTGTTTGATTGAGGGGACTTGAAAAGGGGCGCCATTGTGCCAGTAACGTCATTTGTAAGGGACGCATAAAAAGACGGCCAAGCGGGATCAAGTCCGCCGCCGCATTGAATAATCCGAGGAGTTGCAAGAATTCTCTCACTGAAATCCACGTCCTGTTGGAAATGGACTCGACGAGTTCAACGATCCGGATTACGCGAGTGCGAGGAAGCCGTACCAGATTCAGATCGGTGAGAAACTCCATACCCAGATGGACAAAACGCTGGGATGGACAGAGATCGGACTTTTTCCAGTTCACAAGAAAGCCTAGATGATCTAAAAGCGCTAAAAGATCGTTTCTGCCTTTGAGCAGAACAGAACTTACCATATGTTTCTGGAGGATGTCATCCAAGTACACTGCCATCCCTGCAGATGAAGTCGAGCGGAACAGGGTGACGACGCAATCCATAACCTTGGTAAAAGACCAAGGGCTGATGTTGAGGCCAAAGGGTAGGACCTGGAACTGATAAACCGCATCGCGGTAAGCGAATCTGAGAAATTTCTGTGACGTGGGGTGGATAGGAACATGAAAATATGCGTTGGTCATATCTAGACTGATGGCATACTCGTTCCGCCGGATGGAAAGAAGGATTGATCTCGCCGTTTCCGTCTTGAATTTCGGTGGTAAAATGTATTGGTGGAGGCGACTCAGGTCGATAATCGGCCTCAACTTGCCGTTTGCCTTCTGGATAAGAAACAGCCTGGAATAAAACCCCGGCGATTGCGTTTTTTTCACAATCTCCACCGCCCGTTTTTCTATGAGCGACTGTATCTCCTGTTGTAGAAAGGTATCCTTCTCCCAATCGGACGGTATGTCCGTGAACAGGGGAGAGGAGGACAGGGGAGGGGGTTGGATAAATGAAATCCAAAGTCCCTCTGAAATGACCTGGATCACCCAATCGTTCTGAGGAAAAAAGGTTGTCCAGTGGTCCTGAAATTGCAGGAGGCGGCCGCCCACAGGTAGGCTGTCTGCGGGTGGTGGAGAGGGTATGTCAATTTTTAGAGTTAGGAGGCTTGAAGACGGAGAAACTTTGTTTCTTACCGCCTCTGTAAGGTTGCCTCCTAGCTTGATTAGACTGTTGTCTCCTGGCACTGGGTTGGGAT
Source organism: Sinohyriopsis cumingii (assembly GCA_028554795.2). Classification (NCBI taxonomy): domain Eukaryota; kingdom Metazoa; phylum Mollusca; class Bivalvia; order Unionida; family Unionidae; genus Sinohyriopsis; species Sinohyriopsis cumingii. The sequence continues at coordinate 119,965,621 of CM068835.1, read as the reverse complement.
CTATACTGCACATTCAATTGTAAGGATCCCTTGTCTCTGGTCTGCCAATCATCCCTCCGCTGTGGCAGGGGCTGATTTTTTCTAAACGACTGCGAGGGTTGGGCAGTGAGTTGGAGGGGCAGTTCCTGAGCTGCCTGCTTCCGAACTTCTATTTTTCCTCCAAAGAGTAAAGGCGACCCAAACAGAGTCATCCGTAAAGCCAGTATCAGATCTAAGTTGGCAGAAGCAGTCAACGCATTAGCCATGGAATGGTGAGCTGCCCTGTTAATAACTCTAGCAATCCGGGCCGTCGCTTCCCAAGCGTGGTCATTGTCGGATTTTTCTGTTGAGTCCGAAAATGGCTAATGAAGCCAAGTCTAACATTGAAGACGTAGCGACTACGTTCCGGACTAGCTTTGACGTGGCATGGAACACATTTTTGTCTACTTTGTAAAACAGTGGAGCAGACATGTGAACTGCTGCCATATTTTTGTCCAGGGCCGGAAGATCCGTACTGAAGGCGTCTGAATGAGTTTTGTACCAGCGACACGAGAACGTTGTTGGTACTTGGCTTTCTGAAAAGAACGCCTTAGCATTCCCTGGATCACCTACTGATCTCCTTAATTTTTGCCAACTGGGGAAAGAGCCGGAAGGACGGCGTCTCTTCCTCCCCGTCAAGATATACAGATGCCTTAACTTTGTAGTCTTGAGTGGCGGTAGGAGGTGGAGGGCATTCAGAAGTTGCCAACACCCTATAAATTTCTTCCACTGCCACCTTGAAGCCAAACTCAGTCCGTTCCATGGTTAGATCTGTGTACGGCTGATTTGCAGGAGTTTCGTCACCCTCACTATATGCCGAGTCGTGTTCTGTAATAGCTTGCATTTCTGGATAGAGCATACCAGGTGGCATAGATGACGCGATTCCGTTTTCATTAACACTGTCACTAACTCTCCCTTGTGGATAAGCCGTGAACATATGGATGGCCGGCTCTGCTGGCTGGTTTGTCTGGCTTGTGGTCGGTCTGAATGTTGGCGACGGTCCTGCTATCACTGGTACCGGCTGCTCCAATGGCCTGGCTGGACGGACAGATTTCTCACTAAAACCTCCGCCATAGTAATTATATGTTGCCGGCGGTACAGCTTGATGGACGGATTTATCACTAAAATCTCCGTAAGTCATGTTTGGTCGGACCGTTTTAGCAATAGGGTCCCCATGCTGGGACAGTTGGACGGCCGGTGACGTAAAGGTTGTATAAAGATATGGATCCGATGGCTCCGGTAAAAAACCCAAGCGTCCTGACTTACAGGCCCGAAGGCCATGCTCGGACATGTGGGGGGACTTACGCCCACTGGGCAGCCTAAAATTGGGGGAACATTCCCCCAAAGAGTCAGAAAAAGCTGTGGAAGTGAGCGAGGGAAATAAGGGAACTATCTGGCCTGATGTCAATAGCTGCATCATCGTTTCCTGGACCAAACGACGCATCTGTTCAAAGTTGGGCTGTTGTACCCTGTCAACATTATTTTCCTCCATTGCCGCTGATGTTACTGTGGCTGATGGTTGCAAACAACGAACTTTAGGTGGAGGGGGGACCCCAATGTCCCCCACGAGGCTCGCAATGGAGGCTTCGGATGTATACTGAGGACATCAATGCTATCTTTCTTTGACTTATTCCGTCTATCCCTCCCTTTTGCTGCCTTCTGGACTACATCCGCCCACGTTTGCTCTGTCCAAGTATTACACAGGCTGCATGGTATAGATGATGTACACTTGATACATACAATACAAGAGTCACGGTTGTCTTCTTTTGCTTTGAACTTTTTGCATTTCATGCATTTGGTTGACATTTCTACTGAAACAACACAAGAAAAGAAAACAAAGCACAAATTAGTAATTCAGCATGTTATTAATTCGCTAATACCACAACCGTTACTAACGGAGTAAGCAAAATTAGTCAGTGTCGCGTTAACTCTTAACTGACAACACGAGTTCTGCGATAGCGTGTGTAACATGGTCTTCAGTAAACGAAATCCGTAAGGGTGACAAAGTCACTCAATTTTGAAAATAATTGTTAAAATAATGTATACAACCTGTAGAAGAATGATTGTCCAACGCAATAAATCCAAATTTAAATTTGGATGGTCCAATTTAACGCTAAGATGGCTTGGATTGTTTGGAGGTGTAATGTACATCTTATCTGTACAAGCGAAGCTTAAAAACTAGCGACACCTGGCGGTGGCAAGGGGAGGTAAGGGGCAAGAGTTATTGCCCTTTGGTCTATATGAGATAGACCGAAAAGACAAATTTTCGTCTTTTAGTAGGGCTGGATTCGAGAGGTAGCAGGCTCATATCCTAACATTAATGTGATCGGGGAACGTATTTGAAGGAGAAAAACTGGAAATTAACAATCCTAAATATGAAATTTCAACAACACCACCTGTAACATCACAAAGAATCAAATTCAACTTTGTTCACATTTCATAAAGATTGTGCATGCATGTGATGCTACCAGGTCAGTAAAAATAAAGAGCACAAATTTAACAATCTATGAAATTATAAACATAAAATATTCCAACAAAGGTTATCAATCCTTTGCAGACACTTGAGGAAAGAAAATTTTAACCAAACATATGGATGGATGGTTCAAAATCACAAAGATTCTTGAAGGATTCAATTAAACAATTGCAGGATGGTGCTGTTCTTGCCTCGGGTAATGCTTTAACTAGTGCCACTAAGCAGTGGTGAAAGGGAGTTAATGGGTAAACGTTTCTTCCCATTGTCTATTATCTTTCTGGAATTTTTGGGTTCGAGAGTTAATGTGACCAGAAACATACCTGAATGAGATGTTACTACAGTGTCAATGAGATGTTACTACATTGTGAAGTGTTTGCAACATGCAGATTAGGATATTTGGAAATTTTGCTTGCATAATGTCTGTGATGTGGAAAATTCAATTCAGTGGTTGATTAATGACAATTATATGCATCATTAATGATTTAAATAAACATTTACATGTATTTAAGCAGTCTGAACTGTAAATAATTAGACAACACTGATCTTTCCCAATGCCTGGTAATCAAATTAAAAATACCCAAGGATGCTGCTTGGAATTGTCTTGATGGAAAAGCTGCCAGACTCTGAACTTCCAGCCTGCACCATGGTGCGTCGGCTTCCACTGCAAATAAATTGAAAATTTCATCATCAACAGTTTTGTAGTTAAAGAACAATTATCTGTACCAATCAGAAGGAAAGCAACAACTTTTTTGATAAGTTATCAGTGAATTTCACAGTATATGTGTACTTTATTATTACAATGTATAGTACTGGTATAGAATAGTGTAGTACTGATAAAAAAATGTCCCTACACCATCAAATATTGTTTAAAATCTTCTGTGTGAAAAGAATTTGCATGAAAAGTGAAACTATTAATACTGACACGGGCTCACAGCTGATATATTCTGACATTACAGAAATATGAATTAATATAAATTATTGGCTTTGGTACATTTATTTATTAACAAGGCCACCTTTCTTTGTTAAAGATGGAATGTGGCAAGTGCATTTAAATCTCTAATTATGATCACTCCTGAAACGAGACCACTCCCCTGTAACAGTTTCTGGCCATTACAGTTTGTTATAGAAAATATAAAAGGTTTTCCTACCTAATTAGACCAACTCCCCTATGATCAAATTTAATGCTCATACACTCACAAAACATGTTGTTATTGTTATTGTCGGGTTTAACGCCATTTTTCAGCACACGATGGGCTATACATGGCGGCCAGTATTAATGGTGGAGGAAGAACCCGGGAAAACCCCGGAAAGAACCACTGACCCACGAGAAGCTACTGGCAAGCTTTCTCACATATCCACATTGGCTGAATCCGAGACTCGAACCGGCGCAGACAGAGGTGAGATGGCAGTGACCCGTAACGGAGAGCGCTTTAGACCACTCGGCCACTCAGGGCCCCCACAAAACATAAGTTAACTGCAGAAAATGCAAGCTGAGACTTCAAGCTCTTGCAAATTTGTGTGAGTTGATATATAACACAATACAAATCCAGAATTCTAAAAACAAAATATGCTTTGCCATTGATCCCTTTAACATGAGATATGCTGTTTCACCCATAGCCTATTAGTTAAAGTGTGGCCAAATCTAATGGCACAATCACTGTGTTTCAAGGGGATGCAGTTTATCTTTTAAGTACTCAACCATTTCATTCAAAAAAAATAAATATTCCTCTGACAATTACAGCTTTTAGGTAAAATCTTTTAAACTGTCTCCTCTGATGATTCCCTACTATAGCATGCTTCATTATAACATTTATCTGGATCCAACACAATTTTTGGTGTGGCTCCTGAAAATTCATATAATTGTTCATTCATCAAAAAGTAAATTTTCTTCTATTAAAGTATGAAAACTAATGCATAAAAAGTTAATTATTATTTTGGGGAAGAGATCCTGTGTGAATTCATATATAACAGACTGTGTGGCTCATGATATTTAACAATAATTTCACCAATTTCTTCAAGAAGTGTAAAGTTTCGTGCCTAAATAAACAAGAATTTTATTTAATAGTTTGGCAAAATGTCATGCATTCTTGAAGAAAAAACTGTCTTACCATTGCATTTTTCTTGATATGAAAAATAATGTTCAAACTTTCTATAATTTGTTAATATTCATTTCAAATGTGTCAGTAGTCGATCACTGCCCTTTCATCTTAGCTTATTTTTGAAAGAAGTCAGCTCATTAAAAAGCTGATTAGTGCCAAACATTACTTAACAATGAACAATAAAAAGCCATCAAGTCTTTTTCGTTTTTCTTCAACATGTTCTGTGTACAATTTTACTCAAAGGAAAGAAAAGATTCTCATCTGAATTTATAATCAATTAATTTCAGTAATTGCTAATCATTGTAGTTAATCTCACAACCAAAGGTTGTTACAATTATGGGGCAATGATATATAAAATAACCCCTCTCTCCAAAAAATGAGAAAGCTGCCAACATGCATACATGGCTTTGTGGTTTTATCAATCAGTCAGTTGATCAGTGAATACTAGACTGCATTTTCTATCAAAATGACCCCACTGTTCCTCAACAATTATTCTTGCAGTGGTTGTTCCAACAAATAGTGGTCAAAGTCTTAATTTGTAACTATTTACAATGGGTAACAGGATACAAAAATGAGAACCTTGAAGCCCTGGGCAGGATGAAGTCCTGAGATTCTAGATTTAGTGTTCACAAGTCAAGCAGACAATGTGGTGGTCTAAAAAAGGGTCTCAACCAAATTTATAAATCAATTAATTTACCCACCATCTTATGGGAAAATAATTGATTATTGATGCCTGCTCAATCATCTATCATAAATACCCACTGAATCAAATTAATGGATAGAATTGTCAGCAGTTTTTGTCATTGCCACACACATGAAAAACAACCTCCAGAAAGTTCAGCTTAACCCTTTTTATTTTCTGGCTTCAAAATCATTCACATATACACAGAAAACTGTCATTCCAGTTTCAACATGGGTTGGAACAAAACCATTTAAGCTATAGGGGTGGAGAGATTGGCTAATACAATCAAACAGTCTACTCCCTGTTGCTTTGCAGTAACGGGGGCGCTCACCAGATAATATGTACTTTTGAGAGAGTGACGTATGTAAGGTGAAGTAGTTCGCATTTAAAACATGCACAGTGGAGAGAATGTTGGCATATCTCTATGCTACATTAATGTAATGTGGATGATATTTCTTTTGGATATTGTACTTTTGGAAATTTTACATGATTTAAGTACACTGCTAACTAAAATGACTGCTCCCTTGTGTTAAAAAATCAGTCTGAATTAGTCTAAAGTGCACTATACATAGCAGCTATTAAAATAGGGAAAATGAATTTTGCCACACTAGACAATACCAGCTTCTGAAAGTACAATGAATGAATTACCAAATATATAAAATGTAAAAAAGTTATCGGCTCTTTTTTATACAATTGACCTCTGAAGTTCAGGAAGTGAAAATGACCAAGTAGAGCTAGCACTTTTTTGAAAGGTGCACATTTGAAGTAAGGCCAAGCTGTATACGCTATAACCCACAGTACACCCATCAATCATACACCAAAATAAAGGGAATTAAAGGTTCTTTGCATTATACCTAAGATATACAAGGTCTTTTTTAAATAGCCAGTAAAACCAGTGAGGAGAGCCGGGGAAATTCTTTTTCTTTAAAATCCTAACCCTTTGCAGAATGCGAAACTGTATAGTGCCACCAAAGCAAAGTCATAGTTATAGCATAAAATGTGTCAATGAATACTGGGGTTATTTTATTTTCTTTCCTCTGTTCTTTGAAGATTACCTCTACATTCTTTAAAGGAACTTACTCTGAACCCACACAAATGAATGGTTTACTCCCAAACTAGGTTCAGCCGTTTTACATGTACACACACCTATTGAATTCTTGTTGAAAGAGCATTACTAGGTCAATACTTTGGGCCTTTATCAGCTGAAGTACATAACTATTCAAGCCGAAATATGTTTCTTTTTTGAACTTTCTGCTTCTAAATAATGCAATTTATTGTCAGTCAGAAATCAGACAGTTGGAAAAGCCCAGCAAATGTAACTGTTGCAGAAAAAACAAATCCCATTTCATAAATTTGTATGAATGTATTAGCAAGAAATTAAACGGATTCGAGTGGATCTAGCAAATATTTATTATCATGGAAATTACATGTACACAACTATGTATGCTTAAGTTGCAGATTTCATACATATAAATATAAATATTAAACAATGTTTTAAGTACTTGTTTAATATGGAACAATTTGATATTTAATATACATTTATTTACGATGGTAACTGTGCCAATGAAGCACATATTTTGTGCCTGCTTTTATTACACACACACCCGGCCGAGTCAACCAAAGACTTACAAAAATGGTACTAACAGCTCCTTTGCTTGGCGCTCAGCATTAAGAGGTTAGTGTTAGGACTGATCAGCCTGGTGTCAGGATAATTTGACTGGGTGGGACATCATGCTACATGTCTGCGTCATGATGCCCCAGTGCTAGACATCACTATAAACTGACACACTGCAGACAATGTAGCGATATGACTGAAAAATTGTTAAAGCTATGTTAAAAAAACTCCAAATCACTGAGCGCTAAGTGAGGCAGCTGCAAGTACCTTGGTATGACTCGGCCAGGATTCAAACACGTGAAGCTGATCAAAGAAGGTAAAGTTTTAAATTGACAAATGCTTATCACTTTGTGGCAAACTGGAAGAACACTGCTTGCAACAGAGGTCAAAAGATTGCTATACAAATTATTTTTTATTCACTGTAGCAATACTTCACATGTATTTGGTCAGATTCAGCAGTATGTACAAGGTGTGACAGGGTTCATGGTAGAAACTATGATGTATCAGCATCAGAACTCCTTATATACATTTATACCCACTTGCTTAAGGCAATTATTTTGTAAGTTATCCATTTTGGGTCATGTAATAAGTCAGTATCTCATAACGTTCTTAATTTCTCATAGATTTAAGCTAGTGATCATTATACTCAGCTCGAAGAATTAATTTTAGGGAGCTTTGGTGCATGTGAAACAACAGAACATGTCTCAAAAACAAAATTAAAAAAACAAGTACTAAATGTTTACCCTTCTCTTAGCACTCACCCACTGTTAACTTGGTCCCATCTGAATGAGATAGGTGAAGCCCAGAACTCAAAATCATAGCCAGCTAAAAGTCTCTGGAAAAGATATACAAAAAGCTAAATACTCCATAAAAAAGATAAAAATATACCAGCACTTAAAATGAGAATCACTGCCATAAATGCTATATATACACTCACTTACTTTAAATAATTTAGACCCCGACCTGTTGTTGCATAATACACAGACAGATCAGGGTCTGTATTGTTTGTTCTATAGATTATTTTTTTTTAAAACCTGCACAGACAATATGTGACTGCAGATCTGGGTTGATGCAGTTTGCAGTTGGATCCAACTTACAAGTACAATTATATACAGCACATTATTTTCCTCTCTTAATTCAGGATCAGGATCAAAGTAATACAGGTAAAATGACAGACAGGCAGACAGTAAGAGAAGCAGACATGTGCATGCACATACACATACACATTTCTTAGACTTGCCAAATGAAGTTGGGGCTGGGGAAAGACACTCGTCCTCTTGGCTGGGCTGAGTAAAACTTAACTATGTACTCATCCATATACAAAGTAGATGCAGATTTGCATCGATAGAATAAATATGACTGCATTTTGTACCCTTAACAAGTATTGAAAATCAATAATGATTAACATTTGGCATGCATAAATAATAAATAACCTTTACCTAATCTGCCTACCTGTCATCAGTCCAGATCATGTTGTGAAGGAAATTACTTTGTTTTCTTTTAAACCGTTACCTCATGTAAGCTTGATACTAAAATGGCTATACATGGCGGCCAGTATTTAGATCACTTGGCCACTCTGGGCCCAGTCACCTCATGTAAGCTTGATACTAAAATGGGTAAGCATCATCTTGCAGTTTCACACCTTTCTTCCATTTGTTAATGGTGGTCACAATTAACGTGTCATTTTGATCAAGAGAGAATGTTTCCCTTTTAATGAGCTATCACACATCTTTATAATCAGACCTAAGAGAAGTTAATAAACAAATAATGTCAAAATCATTTTTGATTTTTCATTTGGTCAGGCATTGTTACAGTTGCCCCAGGTAACTCGTATCTTCTAGACTAAAGCTTTATTGATGTATTTGTCATGACAGATATTTCTAAATGTATGTAATTACTTCTTGCCAGATAAATGTTGCATTTGAATTGAGTACTTTAAGTATCTGAGCCACTTCCCACTAACTTTCTCACAATATATGCTGTTATGATCTAATTACAAAGCAGACAGTGTCAAAACAACAGTTGACGATTGGTTGAATCTAGCTGGGGTGATAAGCAAGAAACATTCCAATTTTTCTGGCCAATCAGCAATCATATATATGACACCTGTATGTAACTCTCCAGAATCGATGTTTTATAATAGATCCTTTAGTACAAAAGCTGATGGAAATTTAAATGCATGGAATTCTTCTTTCAAATGCAAGTTCTTAACATTTGTCTTGTGAAACATAATAGATATCTGCTAATATCATTGCTTTAGTGTGACAGTGTATCAATAAAGCTGCACAGTCGTATCATTACTTTGGTGTGAGAAAGCCTGCCAGTAGCTTCTCGTGGGTCGGTGGTTCTTTCCGGGGTTTTCCGGGTTCTTCCTCCACCATTAATACTGGCCGCCATGTATAGCCTATCTTGTGCTGAAAAATGGCGTTAAACCCCACAACAACAACAACAACAACTTTGGTGTGACAATATATAAAAAAAACTGCACAGTCTTATCATTACTTTGGTGTGATAGTGTATCAATAAAGCTGCAGTCTTATCATTGCTTTGGTGTGACAGTGTATCAATAAAGCTGCAGTCTTATCATTGCTTTGGTGTGACAATGTATCAATAAAGCTGCACAGTCGTATCATTACTTTGGTGTGACAATGTATCAATAAAGCTGCACAGTCCAGTGATCTGGGGGCATGCATTACAATGTCAGACTAACAAAACAATGTCTGATCAGATAAAAATCACAAAATCTGGATATCTCTTGTCTCTTAACTTCTCCCATATCTTACTCATAAAGATGTGATAGCTCACTGAAAACGAAAATTATGACACCTTGAATACTGCTAGGTTTCACAGTAAATGCAAATAGCACTTTAGCATCCAGCATACATGTATTTGCCATATTTTCATGGTTTTGACACACTTTAGTATCTAGCATACATGTACTTGCCATATTTTCATGGTTTTGACACACTTTAGTATCTAGCATACATGTACTTGCCATATTTTCATGGTTTTGACACACTTTAGTATCTAGCATACATGTACTTGCCATATTTTCATGGTTTTGACACACTTTAGTATCTAGCATACATGTACTTGCCATATTTTCATGGTTTTGACCCACTTTATTATCCAGCATACATGTACTTGCCATATTTTCATGGTTCTGATCCACTTTCGTATCCATCATACATGTAATTGCCATATTTTCATGGTTTTGACCCACTTTATTATCCAGCACACATGTACTTGCCATATTTTCATGGTTTTGACCCACTTTATTATCCAGCATACATGTACTTGCCATATTTTCATGGTTCTGATCCACTTTCGTATCCATCATACATGTAATTGCCATATTTTCATGGTTTTGACCCACTTTATTATCCAGCACACATGTACTTGCCATATTTTCACGGTTTTGACACACTTTAGTATCTAGCATACATGTATTTGCCATATTTTCATGGTTTTGACACACTTTAGTATCTAGCACACATGTACTTGCCATATTTTCATGGTTCTGATCCACTTTAGTATCCATCATGCATGTAATTGCCATATTTTCATGGTTTTGACACACTTTAGTATCTAGCATACATGTATCTGCCATATTTTCATGGTTTTGACCCACTTTAGTATCAAGCACACATGTACTTGCCATATTTTCATGGTTTTGACCCACTTTAGTATCTAGCACACATATATTTGCAATATTTTCATGGTTTTGACCCACTTTAGTATCTAGCATACATGTACTTGCCATATTTTCATGGTTTTGACCCACTTTAGAATGAAGCATACATGTATTTGCCATATTTTCATGGTTTTGACACACTTTAGTATCTAGCATACATGTATTTGCCATATTTTTAAGGTTTTGACACACTTTAGTATCTAGCACACATGTACTTGCCATATTTTCATGGTTTTGACACACTTTAGCATCTAGCATACATGTATTTGCCATATTTTCATGGTTTTGACACACTTTAGTATCTAGCATACATGTATTTGCCATATTTTTAAGGTTTTGACCCACTTTAGTATCAAGCACACATGTACTTGCCATATTTTCATGGTTTTGACCCACTTTAGAATGAAGCATACATGTATTTGCCATATTTTCATGGCTCTGACCCACTTTAGTATCTAGCACACATGTATTTGCAATATTTTCATGGTTTTGACCCACTTTAGTATCTAGCATACATGTACTTGCCATATTTTCATGGTTTTGACCCACTTTAGAATGAAGCATACATGTATTTGCCATATTTTCATGGTTTTGACACACTTTAGTATCTAGCATACATGTATTTGCCATATTTTTAAGGTTTTGACACACTTTAGTATCTAGCACACATGTACTTGCCATATTTTCATGGTTTTGACACACTTTAGTATCTAGCATACATGTATTTGCCATATTTTCATGGTTTTGACACACTTTAGTATCTAGCATACATGTATTTGCCATATTTTTAAGGTTTTGACCCACTTTAGTATCAAGCACACATGTACTTGCCATATTTTCATGGTTTTGACCCACTTTAGAATGAAGCATACATGTATTTGCCATATTTTCATGGCTCTGACCCACTTTAGCATCTAGCATACATGTATTTGCCATATTTCATGGTTTTGACCCACTTTAGAATCAAGCATACATGTATTTGCCATATTTTCATGGCTCTGACCCACTTTAGTATCCACCATACATGTATTTGCCATATTTTCATGGTCATGATCCACTTTAGTATCCACCATACATTTATCTACCATATTTCATAGGTTTTGACCCACTTTATTATCCAGCATACATGTATTTGCCATATTTGTATGGCTCTGACCCACTTTAGTATCTACCATACATGTACTTGCCATATTTTCATGGTTTTGACCCACTTTAGAATCAAGCATACATGTACTTGCCATATTTTCATGGTTTAGACCCACTTCAGTATCTAGCATACATCTGCCATATTTTCATGGCTCTGACCCACTTTAGTATCAAGCATACATGTATTTGCCATATTTAAGGTTTTGACCCACTTTAGTATCAAGCATATATGTATTTGCCATATTTTCATGGCTCTGACCCACTTTAGTATTCACCATACATGTACTTGCCATATTTTCATGGTTTTGACCCACTTTAGTATCTAGCATACATGTATCTGCCATATTTTCATGGCTCTGACCCACTTTAGTATCAAGCATACATGTACTTGCCATATTTTTAAGGTTTTGACCCACTTTAGTATCAAGCATATATGTATTTGCCATATTTTCATGGCTCTGACCCACTTTAGTATTCACCATACATGTATTTGCCATATTTTCATGGTTTTGACCCACTTTAGTATCAAGCATACATGTATTTGCCATATTTTCATGGCTTTGACCCACTTTAGTAACCACCATGCATGTATTTACCATATTTTCATGGTTCTGATCCACTTTAGTATCCAGCATACATGTGAATCATTAGTAAAAGTGTACAGTTTGTAGTAGAAGTCTACTGCATTGAGTAAAATATATAATGAAGAAATGGATGAGTATCTCCTGTCACTCACTCATCCCCCAGATGATTCTTTGGAAAACCTTCTGAGCCCTGCAATGCTGTATTTTTGGCTCGATTAAGCGGTTGATTGTTCTCAGTTTTGTATTTAAATATAATAAAGTCAAGATAAACAAATGGGGATCTATTGATCCAGTATGATGCATTCTCTTGTACTGTAACAACTGTTCCATTATCAGAATCTAAGGTCAGAAGGCTTTTACAAGGACAGACACACAAAAGAATGCACACATACCATGCTCCCATACAGATAAAACTAATGTCACTTTTAGGAACAAGTATACAACCTATGCATATTTCCCATAAGCTTTAGGAGTAAGCTATCATATACTGAAATATATAAAAAAATTCATTTATGTGTGTGTGTGTGTGCTAGTAGCCATGTAAAATAGCAATGAATATTATCAATCCTTGCTGTTTGGATTTTGCCTCAGCTTCCGTAATGTCTGGAAGAATACAATCTACTTTCATACATCTTTTTTAAAATCTATATATCATGTTGTTTTTACCGTGTCAGTAAAGCAATGATTTCTAGTACTTGAAGGTCATTACAATTCTTATCTTCTTATTTAACAGACATGTTGATACCATAATGACAATGATATCTTGTATGTGTAGGTCATACAACGCTAATCTGTTTATCTGCCAGGACACAATGATATCTTGTACTTGTAGGTCATACAACTCTAATCTGTTTATCTGCCAGGACACAATGATTTCATGAACTTGTAGGTCATACAACTCTAATCTTTTATCTGCCAGGACACAATGATATCTTGTATGTGTAGGTCATACAACTCTAATCTGTTTATCTGCCAGGACACAATGATATCTTGTATGTGTAGGTCATACAACTCTAATCTGTTTATCTGCCAGGACACAATGATATCTTGTCTGTGTAGGTCATACAACTCTAATCTGTTTATCTGCCAGGACACAATGATATCTTGTTCTTGTAGGTCATACAGCTCTAATCTGTTTATCTGCCAAGACACAATGATATCTTGCTCTTGTAGGTCATACAATTCTAATCTGTTTATCTGCCAGGACACAATGATTTCTTGTAGGTCATACAACTCTAATCTGTTTATCTGCCAGGACACAATGATTTCTTGTAGGTCATACAACTCTAATCTGTTTATCTGCCAGGACACAATGATTTCTTGTAGGTCATACAACTCTAATCTGTTTATCTGCCAGGACACAATGATTTCTTGAACTTGTAGGTCATTACCACTGTTATCTGCTTGTCTGACAGACATGTTTATATCTCATGGATTGAACTATAACAGCTTGCTTCATATAAACGTGTCTGACTATACACTTTAAAGTCCCTCACCATAAAGCCCCTCAAAATACTGCAACCACCACCCATAAAATTAGATAAATCTGATTCTACCAATGCCAATGAATATATTTAATTAGCTAAATCTACTTCTATCTAAAACCATATATCCATTATGTGCTGATTTACAGATAAACCCTCATATATTCATACATACATAAATGCATGCATACAACATACAAATGTATATACATACATGCATGCATGCATCAATGCTCAAAAAATTTGATAGCCAACCAGCCAGGGCCCCTCTAATTTTAGATCAGGCCCTTCCTATATTCTAAGTTAAGTACCCATTGGGCTTGTCAAAAAATTATAATTTAACAGAGAAAACTCGGAACGGATTGATGAAATGTGTAAATGTTGTTTTAAAGATGTTGACATACCTGCCACAGCATGGCGCAATCTAAATCAGATCACCACTGTCCTACGTGAAATCGAGATCTAATTTTAATGAACTGAAGCACGATGTGTCACACTAAAAATAGAATTTTGTGCTCTCAAACCCCATGACACAATCATGTTTCGAGAAAACAATTGTCAGCATTCTTCAAAACTAGAAGAAAAAACCAAAAGTTTCTGTATATGCCCATGACATGTAGCGTGTATAAATGATCAACATTCATGATTGGAGTTCAGGTGATCAACATGAGCTTGATGTTGAAAAAAAAGGAATAATCTGAAGGAAAAAAAAATCATAGAGAGTGACAAAATTACCTCAGATTACCCCAATGTCCCATTCTGACACAGGACCCTTCTATCAGTCTCTTTTATAGTAAGATAGACAAAGTACTAAGTCAGAACGGGTTATGGGGGTAAAATGAGGTAATTTTGTGAAGCACATCAGAAAGAAAAATAGTGGGGAGACTATTAATTCTTAATACATACTACAAACAACATTTCAACACACGTCAACTCAAGTTCTGACCAGGATTCACTCAGAATCCAGCAGAGAAGTTTGAACACAAGGATCATCCAATACATGATGAGTGTAGTGATAAACACTAATGACACTTGCGTTACCTTCAAACCCCTTTGAACCCTACTGAATTTATATTTGAATTGTAGCCATTGCAATGGTGTGTGACAATATTAAAATAGAGGAAATTTTGGGCATGTGGAAATTGGAGTCGGGGCTTGTGGAATTTCAGTAAGGGCTTGTGAGTTTATTTAAGTCACCAGCTCTGGGCCTGTGTCTAAAACAAAATTTCTTTGAGCACTGAACTGCATGCATGCATACATACATACATACATACATAGCTACCTACATATATATCATTATGATACCATCTTGTGTGACAATATTAAAATAGAGGAAATTTTGGGCATGTGGAAATTGGAGTTGGGGCTTGTGGAATTTCAGTAAGGGCTTGTGAGTTTATTTAAATCACCAGCTCTGGGCCTGTGTCTAAAACAATATTTCTTTGAGCACTGAACTGCATGCATGCATACATACATACATACATAGCTACCTACATATATATCATTATGATACCGTCTTGCTTCTAATACACTACAAAATATTGGGAGAAATTATGGCAAGGTACATATTTATGACTCCAATGAAACAGACTAGAATGAGAAAGCACTGTATTTAGAAATAAAAAAGATCTACCTATGCTGAAACCCAATACTTTTCCACTTCGATGCATTTTTAAATATATTGTTTCCATGAGCAATTTCCAAAGAATGAACATTGATATCAAACATTTATATGCAACTATAATACAATTTTTATGAACTTCCAACCATTTTAAACTTTAAGAAATATTACAAAGCGATATTAGGGTATAATGCAAGTAAAATTACTACGTACCCTGTTGCTTTCTGTGAATGAGCGCTGTGCTGCAATAAGCACGGTAGTAAATGCTATATAGTCTGGATTCGTGTAACGCCCAATACCTACAGAAAAGCAAAACACTCTCTTAAAACAACACTCCCTTGAAAGGACTTAAATTCTACTGGTCAAAAGGAAAAGCCAGGAAACCATAAGTCCAGTTTTTTTTACACCATAAACAATATTTCAAAAACACTTTTAATGAAGATATCATGTAATACATATATATATATAGAGAGAGAGAGAGAGAGAGAGAGAGAGAGAGATGCACACGCACAGATATTAAAATAAAATCTTTTTTTCACTTGCTTAAAATCTATTCACACAGACACACACAAAAGAGAGCATGGGATCTTAACAAATGAGTGTTGAAACCATTTTGGATGTAAGATCTGCACCATGTTCACTTAGGACTAATGAGATATCGTAAGAAATATTTTGGTGAAAACTTTATGTCAATATGACCACCCATGTTGATATTGCCATCCATTCAGGTGTATTAAAACAAGATTTTCAAGACAGGTAGTACAAGGGTGGCCATACTGGATGTCAGATCAGAACGACTATCAATTAGTACTAACTAAGCACCATAAAAGTTCACATGGCCTTTTATGAGTAGTAATAAGATTTGTATGATGTCTGCCACAACAGCCATTTTGAATGTCAGATCAGTGCCATTATCATATGGAACAATCAGACTCAATAAGAAGGGAAAATCCTATGTTGATATGGCCATTTGCCTACAATGTTCAAAATGGCATCCATGAAAGCCATATTGGCAGTTTGATCAGTGACTAAACATTACAAAAAAAGTCTTTTAGTGAAAAACCCATGTTGATATGACTTTGTATTCATGAGCAGTGATAAGATTTTTTAAGATGGCTGCCATGGCAGCAATATCAGACATAAGATCAGCAACATTTTTATTTAGTACCAACTAGATAAAAGTCTTTAAGTGAAAATCCCCTTTTTACATGACCATTTATTCAGGCATATTGCCAATAACATGTTTGTCAAGATGGCCTCTGTGGCAGAATCAGATGATGTCCAAATAGTACCATTTTCGTTGAGAAGTCTTGCATTGAAAACTCCATGTCAATGTGATTTTCCATTCAGTAGCAATAGTGATAATATTTTCAAGATAGCTGCTGCAGTAGCCATATTGGATGTCTGAGTTACACAATTTTCAGTTAGGACAACAAGACCATTGGATGAATGTGTAAAATGTCATGGCAATCCTTGAAATAGTTTAGCAAACTTGTGCAAATGGAAGAACATACTTCAATTGACAGACAACAGGCCATTTCATAAGCTCTTCTCATCTATGACCAGTTTTCAAATATACTACCATCAATAAAGTGACAATGGCACATTCTGTTATATTTTAAACCAGTTATGACAACATAATACCATCATCATCACTTTATCAGTAAATTCTGGATTCTGTGTCATATTAGAATGTGTGTGTGTCTCCATTGTCTGAATGGGAGATTAACTAAATCCCCATATCCATAGGGGACCACTGTGCATGCTGAAGTCTTTATATCCTTTGATACCTAACCTGTGTAATGGTGCTGATCTCACTATCAAAGCTATTTTAAAAAGCTTCTCAGAAATGTTTATATTTACAACATTAAAGTAATTCTGAGTTGGCCGACATGATCTTGAACAAACTTACTGATCTACACTGGGTTACGTACAATTCTTTAAATAAAAGACAATACTTTGAGTTTAATAACTTCTGCATATTCTTTTAGTTCATGGGTATTAGTTTTCATGGTTTTCGGAAAAATTAGTTTCATCAGGACTAAATTATGGATTCAGGATGAGCTGTTACTGTTTCCATAGAGGAATTGCCATTTTTGGGGTCTTTACATTCATGTTTAGTAATCACCAAAAAACAATACAAAATTCTTACCAGATAAAAACTATGAATTCACAGTAATGAGAGTGAATTCACAGTAACTTAAATGTAACAAGCAATAATCTGTCAATGACCTATATACCAAATCCCTTCTGCTGTTATTGATAATCCCTTAATCTATAATAAATACTGCTGCAGAAAAGAAAAATGCAACCCTTGGAAGTAGGGAAAGACTAACTTCCACCCATAAATTGAATTCTTCTTGAATGGAAATTTCCTACTGCACATCAGTAAATAAAGGTCATGTTTGGGGGATTGTGGCAAAGCATTTACATTGTCCATTAAATATTTTCAATTCAAGACATCAGGAAAGAGAAGCTGACCTCACTTTGCCACAAATCAGCACCCACACACAACCCCAATTAAATAATGATGTTTTGCCCAAATAGTTCACTCAGGATGGTCTCATTAGATAACTTGTACAAGGAATAAAAACATTGGCTGTTGATGAAATTATTTTGTCAATACAAAATGTAACCTCTAACCTTCTTTTCCCTTTTTCTCAATCACATTGTCCTACTTGAAAGAGAAAAGGCACTGTGCCTAAAATTTTGAGCCCTACATGACCCCTGACATAAGATAGATGCTGTGGCCACTAAAACTGACCTGTTTACCAAGTTCTAAATATGTACATGGTATACAGTAACCAAAACAATTGTGCTAAGACAAAACTCAACCTTCCCCCAATTTGCACTTCTGGCCTACAGCTAGCAGCCATTTATATGCAAGCTATGTGCATGCTTTACCCCACTCAACTTGCAATGGCTTCATCTGCTCCATGTCCTCAATTATTGTAACACAATTCAGTTTGTAAGACATGTACTTCTAGAATATATCTGACAAGTTTAACAAAACATCCATAAGACTGATGTGAATTTTTCAAAAACTGCTATATATATGAAACCTGTGAGAAAGTGACAAAGCAAATGGAAGTATATGTGCACTGACTAATATCAGATTACACAGAGTTAAATGTCTATGCAACAAAGCCTTTAAAATCTGTTTGAAAGGGAATATCTGATTGGTTAATAAACTATAAATAATGGAAACTTGTCAGATTATCACAACATAACCACAGACTGGTCCTTGTCAGATCCCACAGTAATGCAGGTAAATGAAGAGTTGATTATAATCAGATTTGACAGCTGCATTTGCACGTATATTTGGCTATGTAAATATAAATACTAAAGTTTGTGTGTAAACTGTGATACAATAGTATCCATTAACCAAGGTAACCCTCCCTATAGGGCTACTTTTCAAGGACTGGTCTTAAAAGTGAGAAACTTTATTATATTTGCAGGTAAGCTTTAACTTGTAACAGAGGAATAAGAAGGTTATAAGCACAAAACTTGCAAACATGCAAATGAATTGCAAAACAGAGTGGTATCATTACTGTGTTAAAATACAATGCATATTGATATAAGAAGTTGTAAAGTTCTCTCCATTACTCAATATTTCCATCTCCCTTACCTCTCATTAAAACAGCTGTCATATAAATAATGCTGACATAAAAGAAAAATCTTGCAATACTGGCAAGGCCTTCAGCACTGAAGAAACCTGAAATGATTCAAGGAACAAGATAGATGTCTTATCAGGTTATCTACATGGATAAATGTACCAGTAAGCGTAATGTAATGGGGGTAGTGAGGAAATGGGAATCAATGGTTGGCTAAGATTGCTAATTTTGCATTTCACAAGAGAGGAATTGCTTAGTAAATTATATCTCATCATGAATACTTACCTGATCACATTACCATTTGAAAATAGCCTCTGATACCGTCAAATCAAAGCTCTCCCTGAAAATGAAAAAACATCTTTCAACCCATTCATCATATAGATGAAAGGAGGTAACTCTTATAGATTAACTCCCCCTGTTCCAGTATGGAGGCCTCCCATATCGCAGATGTTTACAAGTTTAAACTTGAACAAAACCTGCAACAAGATAATTGCATTTGTGATGAAGGATGGGTGGGACTGAAAGTAATGAGATAAAGAACTCTCATAAAAACATAATCTACAAAACAAATTCCTTCCTCTATTGAATACATTACCCCAATCACATGAACACTAGGAGAATAGGTTAAGAGTAGGACAAAATGCATGAGCATTCAACATCTACCCACATCACCCTGTAGGAGCATTATGACTGTTCTAGTAAATGGATGAACTTTTGCAAAACAAAACAACCCAAGATTATGTATTTATACTCTCTCCTTTGCAAGGCCAGGTCACAAATTGAAGCTGAAGAAAGTTGACTGGGCATGCCAGCCAAATTCCACTGCTATGTCTCCAATGAAACATTATGTTTGAAGGCCAGGCTTGTGGATATCAATTTGTACTTCATGAGCCAAGATCTTAATGATCTGTACTTGATCCTGAGTATGGCAATCTAATAATCCATTTTGCTCTTGTGGGGTTTACGTCTTGCTTTCCCATCTCAGCCAGTACGAGGAACCTCTAACACATCTCCATGCACCCTAGATAGCACCTGATAGCGCAATCTACATGTAGCAACTTTCCCTCTCTCAATGGTTTGATAAAGGAAACTAAGCAGATAGTTATTTTGTAACTGCTACAAATGGTAAACAGTTCTTAGAGATGAAGCCAGGTTGTGTCATGTGTATGATGAATGAGACAATGGAATGAAACTACATCTAGTTCAGATCCATGGACTACACATGTAGCTCACACACATGCATGCTGAAGACAGTTCTATCAGTAAGCAAGTTGTTGTTATGGAATGAAGGCCATTTTTCAGGACATTGCAGTCAATAAGCAACTTCTGTATGGTAACAGCTTGAGCAAGGTGGTTGATAGGAGCTCAAATGTGGACAACTTGAGCCATGTCAAGATCCAGGAGAGATTTCACTTGGAGAGATTGAGTCTGGACAGGTCAGAATGGGACAAGGTGAGTGAGTGGAGTCTGGACAGGTCAGAATGGAACAAGTCATTAATATCTGTGGTCTCTTGTCTCTTTCATGATATCTAAACATGGTTGAAATCCCTTGCACATGATAAGGGCTAATGTCATGTCCTGAGGGATGAATAGAAAGATACCCAACTGGTGAATGGAGACTAAGAATGGTGTGACACCACACTTCCCCATAAATACTTTCAAAGTGATGGGCTTTCTAGATGATGACAGCCTCCCTATGACTGAAGAGCAGAACTCCTTTTCAGGCAAGGCATCACTGACTAGTTCCAGGCATGAAGGAGTTTCTCTGGAGACAGATGAAATACAAATGCCCTTGGCTACATGAGCATGGAGATTGCTAGATTTTCCTGGGTATATCTGTCATGAGATTAAGGATTCCTGGGTATATCTGTCTTGTGGGTGAAGGCAAAGACACGACAAGAAACATACTACTTGAATAGGCATATGATAGTAGACAGATTAAGACTGACTGCATATTAGGTGTGCTACACTAACAGTCCTAAGGACCAGGCCAATTCCATTTTGAACTTCTCTGTAACAATAAACTGACTTAGCCAGTTCAAGTCTATGACTTACTGACTACTTTGGCAAAATGGCACACGGATTCCGTAGTGTGTTTACTCACTGCCTTCCGTAGTGTGTTTACTCACTGCCTTCCTTTCAGTTGGATGTAAAACCCTGTCACTGTTAGAACTGTTGACCAATGTAGATTTCAAAAGTCTGAAACAAGTCATGCAGGCCAAACCATACACTGGTAGGCTGGCTGGTTCAACCAGCTGGTTAGCATCCAGGACAGCACACAGTATGTTGTATATGACTTGCTGGCCTACCTTATCAGTAAAGTCAGACTGTAATACTGCAGGCATGGTTGCTAAGCACAGGTGAGAGTGGTAACTTAGGCCAAAACAGGATATAATCTGCCCTGGTTTGGACAGAGCATCTTGCATAAGATGTATCATCTGCAACTCCAACAGAGCATATGCAGAATTGCTTGCCACAGCTTTTGCTGGATCAGAAGCAAATGTTGTCTGTGCAGTTCTGAGAATCTTTACCAGGAGTGGGGGTGACATCTTGGGATAACACTCGAAATCAGTTCTAAATTTTAATGAATACTCAACAGATGTGACCTCTCCTCTTGGCCCTTCAACTTAATTTGTAAAAAGTTGGACCGTATGTCTTCAGTCCACAATACACGCACACTGCATAGGCAAAACACTGAATATTTAGTACAAGCAAGGCACTTCCCATAATTATCATCTAAGACTTCAAAGCACTTGCATTTCTTGCATACACTTTCCTATCTCCAAAACGATATATAGAAAACAAACAAAGGTATATAACAAATAAAATATTCAATTAGGCAAGCTCTTGTTACCAAGAAGACCTATAGAGAAATTTGCATTATAAACTCAAGTTTCACAGCTTAAATTCAAAATATGATGGTGAATATGTCATGTGAGTCTTACCATTCAGAAAATCACATGACAATAACAAATGGTAGAATTATGAATAAATTCACCCAAAACATCATCAATGTTGTACATGCCATGCATACCAACTTTCTGGTTTACTAAACCACTGAACAAAAATTGTTAGAAGGTCAAAAAGTATGAAAAATTCCACTGTAAAAAAGGAAGCCTTTCATCAAAAGCCTTAACTGGTAAACATCATGGATAATGATGGCCAATTAGTTGAAGCCATATTGGATTTTAAACTGGTACCATTTCATTTACAACTAACCAGACATATCAAGAAGTGTTTCAGTGAAAACCCCATGCCGATATCATCATTCATTCAGGAGAAGTAGTGAAAAACAGGAGTGTCAAGAAGGCTTCTGTGGCAGCCACACTGGAAGTCAGATCAGCACCATTTTAATTTATGATTAACCGGACATCATAAGAAGTTGTTTTATGTTGTGACCAGTTTGGGGCTAATTTTGATCATCTATTCAGGAGGAGTAGTAATAAGATTTTCAAGATGGCCCCTATGGCTGTGAATGGAAGTATCGGGATTAAATGTAAGTAAATATTAACATTTAGTAGACATTAAAAATGGTTTAAGAGCAGAAAATGTTCAAACAGAGACACTTTTATTAATGAGAAGATTTTATATTTGAACTTGACACCTATTGGAGATCTACATGTACTTGGGCTTTCCATGATGAAATCATAAAATATTCTGTGATGGACAGACATTATATGTGGTCTTGTGAATACAAGTGTTAAAGGGCTTTGAATAAGGTAAACTCTACATTCCATTTACACCTGTGCCAATAGGCTATTATCATTTAATATCTGTTAAGGTTTTTGTCCTTCTTTTTGGTCATTACACAATGTATTTTGGCCATATGACATCAAATGAGCAGAGCAGAAACAATACATTGTAATTAATTGTACTGATAGGAGTAGCAAGATTCTGTAATTACAAATAGGTAAAAATATTTAATCACCTGCCACTACAATAAATAATCAAATGTCTTTTAAAATTCAAAACTTCTCCAAAAATTGATAAGTCCAAAATGAGTTTTGCATCAGATGGGGCAGAAAATATACACTTAACACATGATTCCAGCAATATAAAAATTGATGGGCACTGCCCATCCTCCACATTCTACCTCTACCACTCCAAGTCTTCCACTCTGCCCTTCAAGGGTTCTCCCGTCTACTTCACCCTGTATCCTCTCTACCTCTCTCTGCATCCTTACAACTGTGTATTTTTCTATAAATTCATAGAGGTTTATGATTTTCTTAATGATTGAAACTATATTGGTGTGTTTTCATTTAATTTTACATTGAAAGTCCATAAATTATCATCAGCTGTCAGTTATTTGGTTGCAAGAAGATACCCCTTTGTTCCAAACAGTGTCCATGTGGTTGTAAAGACTGCCCCATCATAAAAGGCGCCCCTATTGTCCTCCCTTCTGCAAGAAATCCCTATGTGGACACTGTAAAGTGCCTTCACTCTCATTACTCCAAAACAATGCACTTTCAAAACAAAGACTCTGCATGCAACTGCCGATGCTGCTTCTAACCAGCTGACATCTGATCTACTATTATAAATACATAAATATTAATGCAGACTATGTTTAGCACTACACAGAAAAGGATGGCTCATACACTGTTGTGAATAATCTCTGCCAAAACAAAGTGTATAAGAAACAAAATAATATTGAAAGGTTTTTGACTTAGTCAATTTTTTATGAAGCTAGTGGTAGTTTATTAAATAGTTTAACCTAATAATGAATTCCAGGTTCTCCTCCTACCAGTTAGAATTAATTATAATGTAAAATTTGTGCCATGTTGAAATGAAGTCCCATTGCCCAAATACACATGATGAGCATGGGATTTCAGTATACTGGCACTCACTTAGCGACAATCAGGTGTATGAATAAACATTACCTCTTTTATCTCCCCTTGCACCCCTCTCATTATTACATTAATTTTTACACCAAAAGGATAAATTTAGTTATTCATAATACTAATGCAATTAGTCAAACTGTAAGAAAGTATATCTGACTGTGTTTATCTCTGACTTTTTTCTTCTACTCTGTACTTTGTTGGCATCAAAATCAGAAACTTAACTTCATTTATGGATGCAATAAGTAGAACATGCTGGTAGTCAGTATGGATAAACTGACATTTTACTGCACAAACTCAGTCAAAATGATATAAGACTATTTAACTGATCACAATTTATTTGCAAATATAGAGTTGCTAGAGTGTTAACAAGCTCAGCCAACCAGATGCAAGTTCACTTCATTTTTTATATGCGCTGACCCTGCTCATAATCATACACTTTTAAGATCTTGATGATAAAACACTATCATGAAGTTTTATCAAAATCCTAATAAAGACTCTTATGATGGGCAACAAGATCATACAAAGGTCTTGTTCATTCAAAATTCATCCATCTTGATAACAATTAACCCAATTACATTAGATCAAAACTAGGTCAGAAGTACTGCCTGTCAAGCAGTAAGAAACACAGCTAATCAGATGCAAAATCACCTCAATAAAAATATCCCTCATAATAATAACATCTTCATGATATACGTCTAATTACCAAGCATTGTCAAAATCAAACCAAATATATGTCTTTCAGAGGTATAATAAACTTGACCAATCAGATGAATCACATCTTCATAATATAAGCCTGTATTCCAAGTTTGATCAAAACTGAGTCAGAAAGCAAATAATTTAGTAAATATACATTTCTCCAAGAATACTTACTAGATTACATTAACATCAGGAATATAAGCACGCTACCTCCCAAATCCAGCCCTACTATACAACAAAAATATATTCTATCTCATATAGACAAAGGGAAAGCCAACCCATTACCTCCCTTTGCCACTGCTAAGTGTCACCATTATTTTAAGCTAAGCGACTAACAATGAGGATTCTACTGGAGAGGGATGATTGGGAGGTCTTCAAGTAATGTGATCTCAAATAAACTTACTACAAACTTTGCTTTCTCCTTCGAATACATTCCCGATCACATTAACATCAGGTAATAGGTGGAGTGAATGCTGAACATACTACTTATGCCTTTGGTATCTTTCTTTGGAAGAAAGATTGGATTCTCTATATAAATGATAACCCATTCTCCTGCTGAAAGAAATACAGGTTATGGTGACATGATAATTGACTTACCTGGTTAAAATGATTTTTTAAATCCTTTTACATTCAAAATTCATTGGTTAATCCAGCAATGCCAAAAGGCTATGTTGGTTGAATTAGAGTTGTTTATCATCTGGACCGCACACCAGATTCAGACTTTGTCACAGCAGAGCTAAATCCATAAAAACTTGAAAAAATTGACTCTGCATGCCAAACAGCTTCTGTGATGTCTTGGATTGAAACATTGCGCTCCACTGTGTTCTAATGCAAGGCTCACAGAGGTCATTCTGATTTTAAAAACTGAAATCCTCATGGGGCAACCTTTTTTTTAAAAAAGATCCAAGTATGCAGAGCTTATAACCCACTTAAACCACAAAGACTGGGCTAGAGAGGTAATATCTTGCCTTGCTGCCAACATGTAGAGAAAGAATAATTTCTCTGTGTGCTTCAAGTAGGGCATGGACAGTATCTAGCATGGCTGCTGCTGTCGACTTATCTATATATGAATGGGAGCATGTGATGACTCACTGTGCCACTAACGTTGTAACCGGTTCATGGCCATGAAGCCTGGTTATGTCATGGGTATCACTGAACTATCTAACCTGAACTGATGATAGTTTGGGTTAAATAAAAAGGCATGTAACTCACTGACCCTGCAAGACAAAGCTAAACCTATCAGGAAATAAGTTCTGTATGATTTGTATGACAACAGCTTCAGCAAGGTCAAAGTCAGCAACTTCTCCAAATTAAGCCATATAAGGATTGTTAGTCAAGTTTCCTGTCCTTATATATATAAATATACATATACATATACACAAACACACACACACGTTATGTCTGGTTAAACAGTATGATGTATCACAAAGATTCCCATAATCCAGTCCAGGCTGGGATGGCTGAACAATGGTACTACATGCTGGATCCAAAAATTAACCCATGTGCCAGCCTTACAGGACCAAAGGCCAAGCTCAGATTTGCAGGGGGTACTTACACATAGTGGGTTGCCTCTAAATGAGGGAACAATCCCCACTGTATCCAAATTATCTGCTGGAGAAAAAGATGGAAAGAGAAGTAAAATTTGGCCTCAAATAAGGAGCTATGTTGCCATCTCCTGCACCAGTCAATGCATATGTTGCTGCAAAGCTGGTATATCGGACTGTGACTACAATATATCTGCATTCACCCCACCCCACCCATATGCTGAGGTCCTAGTGATGGAAGATGGCATCCTGTTGATTTGGGGAGGATCTTGCATGCCTTCCCCCTCTTCACTTTGCCTTTTGTTGATTTTTGCAGTATGGCCAACCAATTATCCAAAGACCACCAATTGCACATACAAGGGGATGAAGAGGTACATTTGGTATACAACACGCAGGTCTTTACATGTTCCCCTGTCTTGAATTTCTTTCATTTACTGCATTTAGAAAACATGCTTTTGAAACAATAATATAAATTGATAAATTAACATATCTTTGTGTTAATATTTCACTAAATAACACCTGTTATAAATAAAGTGCCAACAGCCTGCGTGTATATTTGAAAGTCAATATGGATTAAGTTTCTTGTAACATATGGTCTATAATTACCAAATCTAAAAGAGCGCTAAATTTCACAAAATATTTGCCAAATTAAACAGATAAATGTAAACTACCTACTTATGAATACATAATAAGTCAGATAAATCCAGAATTTGTAATAGATGGCTTGAATGTCACACACAAAGACTTGGATTGAACAAATGGCTTAAAAAGTGGCATCGGGAAGTAACAGGCAAGAGTTATTGTCCTTTGTCAATATGATATAGACAGAACAGATAAATTTCTGTCTTTTAGTGGGTCTGAATTCGAGGTAGAAGATTTATGTTCCTAATGTTAATGTGACTGGCGAATTTATTCAAAGGAGGAATATGGCAGCGGTAACAGGTTTAGCAAAATCTGATGCAAAATCAGCTCATGTAGTTTTGAGTCTCGGGCTCAGACAATGTGGAATATGAGAAACCTTACCAGTAGCTTTCTGTGGGTCAGTAGTTCTTTACTGGCCGCAATGTATAGCCTACCATATGCTAAAAAATGGTGTTAAACCCACAATAACAAACTCATCAGCATGTGTAGCTCTCACAAGATCTTGATGACACAAACTCACCTATGTGCCAAGTTTGATCGAACATGGAATAAAAAATATGACCTTCAGAATGGCAACAAGTTCTGCATTCAAATGCAAGTTAACATCAATAATATGTATGGATCCTGCACACTGTGGTCACAAGTAATTGCTAAGTAGCTGCTAACATATGACCATGACAGATTCCAGATTACGCCGTAGCCTCACCTGACTTTGCAGCCAGGTGAAATAAAAATTAGTTCGGTAACAAACGTTTAGTGTGGCATAATTGTTCTTGGGTTGTTTTAAATGCCATGGTAACTCATGGATAGGTGGGTTCAAGATGGAATTATAGATGGACAGTGGATGGATAGATCATATATGCAAATCAGGAGAGAGTACACTGGTATGACATAATTTGAACAGGTTTCAACAGAACTTAAATATTTTTGTATGGTTATGCTAAAGAACAGAGATCTGTCATTTGACTCAAAAGTCTTCTTATCTCCTACATAATTTACACATGAAAGTGTTTGTAACTCAACTAACCTCTTCTGTACAGAAACACCATTAGGAAAGGAGATGTCCAATATGACAGCGACCAGCAGAAACGAAGCTGGAAATAAAATATACCTTCAAAAATAACTACAAACTAAACTAAGGTAAAACTTCAAAATTTTAACATGCTATTAGTCAATGCCTCTTGAAAAAACATCACAAAACATGTGAAGCTTCTTCACTTCCATTGGCATTATTATTAACTATCTGGATTAGCAACAATGAAGTAATAAAGACTTAAACAGTCAATGTTGTGTATAACAACCACACTTGGAGCCAGCCTGAAGTGGTCTGCATGAACAGCGTGTCATAAACATTTGTTCTCTCAAAAGTCATAGCCAAAATTGCAACTGGCTATAAATTTCTCAAATGACTACTAAATTCTCCCCAATGACTACTAAATTCTCCCCAGTGACTACTAAATTTTCCCAAATGACTACTAAATCTTATGAAATAAGCAATTGTGACTACTGCTTCTTCCTTCTTTATCAATTGCATTAAAATGACAGGTTGTGATTTCTGTCAAATTTTTATTCTTGATATAATTTCATGCATTAATGGGATTTTTTTTGTCAGAACCTAGCATACAGGTATGTGCTGATTTATGTACCAATGTAATTAATAAAATGTTGTCCTTAAACAGTTATTTTTCTATGCAGGGTGGTCTTCATATGCAGGCAGTCACCACATTAGGTGTGACTGAACACACAAATAACATGGTATAAAGATGCAAGTTTTAATTTAGAACAATACTAATTGCACAGATAATGTAACAACTTAAGCAATGCTAAAGAAAGAACATGTGCTGCAGCTTATTAAGTAAAAGAATTTCAGAATTAGCTCGATAATTTGTCAATCTAACTTTGCTGAAATACTCACAGTGCTGATGACCTTGTTACCTCCAGATTCCATTAAGTTGGGTTCATACATCTTGCCCTGAAAAAAGAGATGAACTTTGAAATGAACAATCAAAATCTGAAAGCTCAGAGAAAGAGAGAGAGAGAGAGAGAGCTATTCTACTCAAAGGGAAAGAACAGTTCATGCCACAAGAACTGAATACATATTAATAACTTCATTTATTAGCAGGATTGCTCTACATGCACAGACAAATCAACTACTGGTTTGCTTGAAAATCTAACAGATATTAGCAAGTCAACATGATGGAAAGTTCAGTATGGGACAATATTTACCCTGAACACAATATATCTTGCCCAAGACATTCCTGTTGGTTACAGGTTACAATATGTCAACTCACTCTCTCTCTCTCTCTCTCTCTCTCTCTCTCTCTATATATATATATATATATATATATATATATATATATATATATATATATATATATATATATAAAACTAAAGTTTGTAGGAAAAAATTACAAAAATTAAAATTAGCATTCCTAAAGCTTTTCTTATATTTATCTTTTTGGAACAGATTTTGTCACAAAAGGTACAAGAATTAAATTGGGAAAAATCATGTTTGTATTATGATAAAATTTTGATAAAAAATGTATTAGAACTAGATCTTTTTCCAATACTTTATTGGAATATTGAACATACAGAAATTCAGTCACTGAATTTACATATGTACTGTTTTTGGAACTTTAAAACTGCTTTGCATCCTTCATAACTTATGTCTCTAAAAGTGAAAATAATCAGACACAGAAGACAATGTTACAGAAGCAAGTTTTATTTTCATTTATTGTTATTCTATATTCACTAACCAAAGTATTGATATGTTAATGTATCTACTCCTTGGCAGATCAATCTGATATTTCAGTGCTTTGTACTAGCGACATCTACTGGACTGCAGGAATTGCCTCCCTTAGTATGTAATGCCAATTAACCAATAACAGATAACAGTGGTGCACTGTACACTGGCTGAAAATAGTGGAGGCAATTGACTTCAACACGATAATTTTTTAAGTATAACATTGAAAGTATGACTATGTACCAGAGAGAAGCCCTTATACGTGCATTTGAGGGAAAGGACGAAATTGTGCAAACATGGACCAGCAATGGAAAATTCTTATTAGTTCATTCCAGTTGTGTGCTTTCACTTTTCTCAACCATGCAGGAACATAATTAAAATCTGAACAACATGATTATGTTTGGATGCGGTGCCTTGCGATTGCATCAAATGAAATCCACAGACCCGAAACGCTAAAATATCTGATCGATCCACCAAAGATAGGTTGGCTTGCAAAGATGAAGTTGTTGTTGTTGTAGGGTTTAATGCCATTTAGACCACTCGGCCACTCGGGGACCCCAAAGATGAAGTAATTCTTACCATTATCAAGCCAATTCATAAAAATAAAAAAAATTGGTCAAAATAAGTTAAATATCAAGATTCTCTTAAAGATGATTGAAAAATTAACCATTAAAGTAAAATTGCTTATAATTTATCACATATCAGATCCTTTTTTTAATAAGCAAAAATATGAACAACGTTGATTTAATTATGAAATATATCATAAAATTACATTTTTTGAAGCAAATTTCTCCATATTATAATAACAAAGAACTACCTCAGAATATCAGTAGCAACAGAACCACACATAACTATAATGCTGTACACCATTCAAAACTTTGTTACTGAAACAGTTATCAGCTAGGAGTCAAACGGCTACCACCTTTGAGTAGCAGGCTGGATGCTGAATATAGTGGGAAGTTGCTCTGACACACCAAGCATTTTTATGAGAACTTATCATCCCACATCCTAATTTGATGCTACCCATTTTTGATGCAGTCATGAACTCACAGTTCTCAAAAGAACACGTTTCTCATTGACATTACAACCAAAACATATACTTACACTGATCAACATAGTCATGCAGACAGAAACACTTATCAAAGATGCTATTGTGAAATGAAACAAAGACACCTTCATAAAGAAAACTGTATTGAACTAAATTTCTTTTTTCCAGTAAGTACAGTACATGGAACCCCATGTATCCCTTCACCGTCGCTCCACAATGAAGCAATAAAATATTCACAAATTACTACAACACCCAGAGTCTCACTAGGATTTTAAAACTAGGAGTCCAGGACTCCTATTCTGGGAAAAACAGGAGTTCCTTGAGCACAAGTTGCAGTCCCCTACCAGAATCATACTGGGCATACCTGAAGTGGCTAAATTTCCAGTTGAGTAGAACCAGTGGTTGCCACTGAGTTTAATTTTCTTTACACCAGTGTATGTGTGTGATTTGGATTTTTAATGTAGCTTTAACAAATTTTCAGTCATATCACTACAATGTCTGTAGTGTGATAGTTTATAGTGATGTCTAGCACTGGGACATCATGCCGCAGATATGTAGCATGATGTCCCACCCAGTCACATTATTCTGACACCAGTCTTTGGTATGACTCAGACGGGGATCGAACCCATGACATCCTGCATCCGAGGCATACGCTCTAACCACTAGGCCACCAGAGCGTCTTTACACCAGTGACATATAACAACTTGTTTGTCCATTAGAGTGAGAGTGAATTATGTCAGGCCAAGCACTAAGCTAGGTATCACAAATAATGTTTCATACAAACTATAAGTTCTAGCAACTTTAGCACTCTGTTGAATCTCATTACAATCATCAATTTGCAGTTTAACCCCAAAATACTTATCCAAATTTGTGTACAGCATTTTGTCTAACCCTCAACATGTTTTGATTTTGAGGTCACATGCACTATTTATTTGGCTACACTTGGAAACAAACACAATAATGAAAACTAAAGTTGTTCATTTTATACACAAGTACTTCACTGGGTCTTTTTGCCTCTGAATTCAGTTATTGTAAATATCAGCACATTTTCCCACCACTCAGCAGCTAGTCAAGTCTTTGAACTTGCCACCAAGCTATTGGGTCAAGTTCTTCTGATGTACTCTTACAATTTTTATATATATTTGATTTAATTTGTTTTAATTTTTAAAAATTCCATTACATGCTATGGTATTGTAACTTTATTTAATGGATTTGACATTGCCCAGAAATTCAGTTCAGTTTTGTTTGATGTGAATGTTTTCTTTAATAAAAAAAAACAAACTAATAATAGAAACATTGTATCTAGTTTCTGACCTTGATTCAGAACCAGTGATAGTTTTAGTAAACGACTTTTTTATAATTTTTTTGTATTCTTTCTCAGAGTAAGAATTCATTAAGTGGAATCCAGACCATACCTGGACTACCTGACATCAAGCATGTGTCTATTATTACAAACTTCCATTTCTAGAAGGTTGATCCCCATCCAGGAATCTATTTTGCGTCTTAGTTAGACTTATTACTGATGTACTGAGAAAGAATTGTCAGTCGTGCCTTAACACTTGAGAAGTAAAGTTGTTTTATGTAGTGACCAGTTTTGGGCTAATTATTATATTTTCTTCAAATTATTGAATTTCAGCAGGGGTAAAACACCGTTATTATCTGCATGTTTCACTCCAAATGGAAGTTTTCAGTGTAGAAGATGACCATGCCCACCTGTCATTTCAAGTTCCTGGACATGTCCATTTTCAACAAAGGGGTGTGAGTATTACACATGTATATACATAGGAGGAAAATAGTATGTTGTCTACTTCTGATATTTACAATGTCAAATCAAGCAAAGGAAAAGAATGACAACTACAAATCTGCCTTTCCTGAGGGTTTAACATGTGGTGTAATTTCTGTGTTCATGTGTACAAAGATATATAATTAAACTCTCATCATTATGGTAATTTACGGAATTATCCGGCAGTTACTGAATAGGGCTGAAGTATGTCACACTGTTGTCTGAGGAAAAGAGACTGATCCACAGTGTATGCAATATGGTGCTGTGTTAGTATTAAAGTCTGTTAAGCGTGTAAGGCGTGGAGGATGCTAGTGTTAGGACCACTCTGGTTGTTGTTCTTGTAGGGTTTAACGCCATTTTTCAGCACACGATAGGCTATACATGGCGGCCAGTATTAATGGTGGAGGAAGAACCCGTGAAAATCCCAGAAAGAACCACCAACCCACAATAAGCTACTGGCAAGCTTTCTCACATACCCACATTGGCCGAATCGGACAGCGCTTTAGACCACTCAGCCACTCATGGCTTAGGACCACTCTGGTCAGTCAGGTTAGAAATTATAAAGCAATGAATGAACTAAGTTCTGTGCACTTTTTATCACATCAAACATTTCTGTTACTGAAATCGTTAGAAGAGTACAAACAAATGGGAAGGTATATTTAGATTTTAGTTTAATTCTGAATGCACCTATACTCTAGCAGACTTGCCATTTATTTTTATGCGGCTAAATTATTATTTCCGACTGTATTTATTTTATGTTTTCAATCAACATACGTTTTTTTCTCAGGTAAAGTAAGTAGTTTATGATAGTGCGTCAAAATAATGAAACATCAAAATTGGGGTGGGAAGATATATTTGCCAGAAGCCTCCCGATGACTCTACTGGACCACTTGGAATTAGAATTTAACATGATCTATAGCAGGGGTGCACAACCTTTTCGGCCAAGGGCCAGCTTGCAGGGATGGTCCTGGCTTTTAAAAAGCTGTCGCCAAAAAAATCGCCAACCTCAATATTTTGTCGCCAATTTTCAAAAAGTGTCGCCAGAACAAGTAGTGTACATTTTTCCAAGGGTTAATTTAGTCTATTAATGTAACAGGCAATGAAAATTACAAAAGATGGGTTACTTAATTCTTTAATTACAACAAGCATTAACAAAATGTTACAAAGTGTTACATGAAGATCCGTCGCAATTTTAGGGCTGCCCACTTGTTGAATGCAGTTTCAAAGTCTAATTTTTCACATCTGTACGTGCTGATTCTCATGAAATTCTCGAGAGACGAGATGCAGAGTTTATTTCTGATGTCAGTTTTTATGAGGTTCATCTTACTGAATCTACGTTCACAGTCCACAGCACTGACAGGTGACACCAGTAGTCTATCAGCAGCCCCCCCCCCCATGGCTAGCTTCACAAAGCTTGTAGTGAATTGCTTCCTAAATCCCAAGAATGATCACTGAATGCTGTATAAATTTTCTCGACAAACAAAATATGATCTCCATTCCCACGAATGAAACTTACACGAGTCAACACCTGGCAATATTGGACCGTATATATAAGCATAAATTCACACCCAATTTAGAGATTCTTTCACTCTTGTATTTTGAGAAATAAATAATTATTATTAATTATGCAAAACTGGTTGGTTTTTTTTGTGCTATTTCTTGTTTCGGAGTTTAAGTCTCAGCAGCCGTAACACTGATTGATGGCCAAAGGAAAAGAACAATGAGTAAAATGCTGCACTGGCGACAGACATAATTGTGATTGAGATTTTTCCATTTGCTTTGTATTTATACACAGTAGTCGGTACTTCAAAGGTTATCGATTTTCTATGAAGGTTCAGCAAAACTATTGTACTGGTATATGTAAAAAAAAAAAAAAAAAAAAAAAAAAAAAAAACAACAGAAGATTTAGCCATTCAATTAATTGTATCTGTTCTATTCACGTCTTCAGAAGTCGGTCAGTTGTAGGTATAGTGCGGTAGCATGACTGACTGTATCGCAGCATGCAGTACTCAGCCCAGATGTCAGCATAAGCAGATTATGATGTAACAATGCACTGTAAAGATGGGGTTGTCAATACGAACAAAGGATTGTTTGTGTAACAGATTGATTCCAATGCATTGCTTAGTCAAGTTTGTGGCTTCCTTTCGTTCTCCCTTTTAATTTATCCAGTCCAAATCTATGATTGTATGTACAAATTAAATAACCAAAAAGTCTGTCGCCAAAAAAATCGCCAGATGGGATATTTTTGTCGCCAATAAGGAAAAAAAATCGCAATTTGCGACATTGGCGAAGCCCAGGACGATCCCTGAGCTTGCATTCTCAAAGACCACTCGAGGGCCGCAAATTCTAATTTCTTTAATATAATTACTGTTCACGGGCCCTATTTTTGTGTAGTTTTAATTTGCCATGAGGGCCGGACAGAACACGTGCGCGGGCGGGGCACCCCTGATCTATAATCACAGTAATTTCAGCGGATATCCATGAAGACGGTGGTATCAATTATACGATTCGCACGATGACAATTCTGATATCGATACGGAGTAGGGAAACCCCGTCGTGGCAACAGCCGGCGAAGCAACATTAAAAACAAAAGAGAAACCACCACTAGTTTTAATTATTTATAATTCTGCATTGTATTAAATCTGACCAGTGTTCCTAAACCTGAGCTATACTGAGAGTGTGCGCTACAAGTTGTGATTTCTGTCAAATTGTTCATGTACCTCCGTAGTTTCTGTTCGAAGAATTCTGAACAATCGCGGCCCAAACAATAACTTCATGATGGTCGCCATCTTGTTACCACAGTTTTGACTGGTATCAAACACAAAAGTTCTTCACGTTGCTTCTGTCAATGAGCAGAACAAACAGGATACCAATCGAACTTATAGATGGGAATCATACATGAAACTGCATAACATACGCGACCCATCATGTACATATTTGTAAGAAAAGCAATCTAGCTGGGTCCATGAGCTCAGTTAAAAATCTATGTACAAGTAATAACTAAAAACATCTCCATTACATCTCGGCTTTGTATATTGCGAGTTAGGTTGGTTCCAATAGTTATGGAAAGAACAGAGATCTAAAGAACGGAGCAGCAAGATTCAGTTTATTTCGAGCTCTCTTCATGAATTATATTTTTTCTTTGATAAATTGACTGGCGTGAGTAATGGAATAAATTGGTTGAAGAATTGCGAACATTGATACAAGCAAATGAGATATTCAAATAAAATCGTAATACATTTGTAATAATATTAATTAACAAGTACTTACAGCAGAAACACGCACGTACAAAAGACAAATAATGAAAATGTTGAAGGGATTGCGGTGGTAAAAGATTCTTAACTTCAGCTCATGTGGTATATGTTATAATGCAATAACAGATTTAAAGCAAACCTATAATATTATGAGCTTTTGGTACGCCTTCCAAATCGCATTGAACTCAGGCGATTGTAAAAGGGTAGTCCAAGTTTCCTCTTACCCTTGTCACCCCATTTTTGATATTTGGATATTTATGTTGGGGTGTAGGGTCAGAGTCCATTCCCTACCGAAAAGTTGGAATTCGCCGACACCATTTGGTTTCGGCATGGGGTAGCCGCTTACTAGCCGGCCCAGCAAACTTGAACGAACTTTCATCGAGATATACCTACACCCCAACATAAATATCCAAATATCTAAAATGGGGTGACAAAAATAAGAGGAAACTCGGACTAGGCTAGTTCTAATTAACGAAGTTGTCTTTATTATCGTTTCTAACAGCAAGTTTGAACAGTCCAAGAGGGAATGCTCTGCGGTTTTGGCAGAAGTCTGGTATAAAAAAAATGTTTGTTAATCTTTCACCTTGTAATCATCATCAATGAATGTAGTTTTATTTCCCTTCAAATA
Organism: Sinohyriopsis cumingii; assembly: GCA_028554795.2. Lineage (NCBI taxonomy): Eukaryota > Metazoa > Mollusca > Bivalvia > Unionida > Unionidae > Sinohyriopsis > Sinohyriopsis cumingii. The sequence continues at coordinate 119,929,415 of CM068835.1, read as the reverse complement.
TGTATAATCTATTATTTATTAATTATGTAATAGTACATATTTTGGAATTCACAATTTTGACACTGGTAGACTTATCTAAAAATGTATAAGTCATAGATTATTTATAATCTTCAGTATAAAGTCAACATTTCTTGGATAATAAATTATACATATTTAAAGGGAAATAAAATTGTTTATCTCTATTTCCTCATATGTTCTGCTGTTGCAGTTTTCAGTACAGATATGTGTATATTAATGTTCCAGTGTTATTTATTTTTAATATGTAATTTTTCTGGGTTATTTATGCATTTAAGACTGTAGCTAGAACGTTTTCCGATGATTCAAGCCACGACGTTTACTATTTTTTTTAGTGTTAATCTCTTAGAAACCAAATGTATTGAATGATGTAGAATAATTTTGAATTCAGTGAAGCTAAATCGTTCACAGATTTTAAGTGTTCGTGTTACTTATTATGCAATACACATAATTTAAATTAATATGTTGGTCGGTATCTTTTATAATCGTTGGAGTATATCTTTTTCATAATGTAAATCCACAAATTAGCGTTTTTACTCGCTTATAAGCCGTGTCTAACTGTAAATTTAACAGACCCATATCTGCAGTCGCAATATGCGTCTGCAGATATGGGTCTCTACAGTTTGTTAGGAGTAATGAGTAAAACAAACAACATAGACACTGTTCTACAGGCGCATTATGCTACGGCAGATCTGGACTTTTGTTGCTTACAGTTTGACCCGACTTATAAGCGAGTACGTACAGACGGTAACAGTTTTGTTTTCTTCTTAGTTCTTCAATAAAGCTAGCTTTGACCACACGTTCGAAGTTTTATCGAGTCCGAACTTGAAATGGGATATATATATATATATATATATATATATATATATATATATATATATATATATATATATATATGTGTGTGTGTGTATGAGAGAGAGAGAGAGAGAGAGAGAGAGAGAGAGAGAGACATTGTTTATTTTATGTCAAACAAGTGAAATATATCTATTACCGTTCTTACAACTATTAAATTCGACCCATCGTACATAGCCGAATGCTCTGCAGCTGCGCCGGTGAGTTTGATGTCGGTTCGGGAGTGGGGAGGTGGATTGTCCCTGTTCGGCAGACAAAAGGGTGCTTAGTTTGCAGTTTTGTTTTCTTTCTTTCCTGCACTAGAATTTTCCTAGTACTTCACCTCCAATTTGGTGTAACGGGGGAGGAGGGGCGGGCAATTCTTCACCAAATTTATATTCAGCAGGGCGGATGCAGCGAAGAAGAGAGGTTGGCAACTCAAACAAAAACTGTTCTCTGCAGCAAACAGGGGTTCCCAACTAAAGAACATTGCCACAGAGCGCTTCGCGCCGCCACTGAGTAAATATCGGTTGTTGTGACTTAGTCTAGATTAGAACATGAATACTGTATTTTATATATTTTAGTGTTGCAGTGTACGAGGGTAAATAGTGTGAAGATTATATCATTCGCAATATGCCAGAAATTTCATGTTAATAGCGTGTTTGTGTCCCTACTCGTGTGGGTTGGTGTCAGAGTGATATCATCGCTACCTATGTTACGGACGTAATCAGCCAGTGTATATTATCTACCTTGTAATGCGCTTGATGCAATGAACGACTGTCTTTTGCAATCAGCGTACTACAGCGTTGAAATAAAAGTAAACGAATAGTACGCGTGTTAATTATTACATGAATGTTTGGTGACGTAAATCAGCCATTAGTTGTTTTATTCGGGTGGATGACATTAAGCTCGTGCGAAAGAAATAAAAATGAAAGGCATATTGCTAGGAATTATCTTACGAACATTACCTTGGAGTTGGACACATGTAGTCCTACAATGTAAGACATAGCACATGTTTTTGTTTTAGTGCCATGTCTTACTATCCAAATAACGGCCTTGTAGAGTCTGTTCCGATGTCGGTTGACATCGGAATGAGTAGTCAAAGTTTCAGGAATATCTTACACACTTGGCCACCTATATCGATATTCTTCCACTAATTTATGTGTAATTAATATACTTAGGCCTACTGTACTATCACACCCCCACCCACCCCCCGAACAAAATTATCGGATGATGTGTCTTACGTTGTAGGACTAGGGCACATGATATGCTAAATATGTCAAAGAATTTCACAGAAGCGCAGTAAGAGATATCTTAATATCTTAATTCTCCCAGATGTATCAACTATCCAGTTTGTTTTATTATGAAGAGGCAGCGGGTGGGGGACATGTTAGTCAGGGATTTGTACCTCCCATAATTTGTTCTCATGTCACAAGCAAATGCCCACGTGTGCTCGTTATAAGTGCACCAAAAACTGTCGAGTGGGAGCGGCCGTCGTATGGTTGATGTCGGAGTTTGCATTCTGGTTCTGTCCTATCTTCTGAACAGACATACATCCAGAGGACTACTACGACTGTATATCGCTGGAACCGATACGATGCTGTAGAAAAGAACAAACAGCAGAAACCATGTCGACCGCCTGCAACTACCCGACACAAGCACACAACGTGCCAGAACCATCGATACTTCTTCCCAAAGCTATATATGTTGCTGCTTGGATTTGTTGGGGTCGGAAGAGCCACACTGTTGAAGCAGAACAGCCGGTGTAGCCGTTGGAAGAGATGTTGACAGACCGAACGATCTCGCGCCGTCCACGCGAGTTAAGGGAAAGATGTTGGAGATTGCAAATGCGTGGTTGTTGGATCTATGGCGAATGAGAGTAGTGAAGTGGGATACCCTACGGACAATGGAAATTCCAGTCAAAACACCCCTGGGACACTCTACGGACAATGGAAATTTAACATGGCGAAAAATCGTGGGACACTCTACGGACAAGGGGAATTAACATGGGAATAAATCGTGGGACACTCTACGGACAAGGGGAATTTAACATGGGAATAAATCGTGGGACACTCTACGGACAAGGGGAATTTAACATGGGATTTTTTTAAAAAAAAAAGTTTTTTAAAAAAGGGGTAGGCAATTCAAAGACTATCTCTTTTCGAGAAATATGGCTGGCCCTGAAAAGGGCCTTTGGGTTTTCTTCTTCTAATTTCTTCTTTTCCTCCACCAAGTTCTTATTTTATCTCCTACACTCTTCTTCTCTTTCTTTTTTTTCTTCTCCTCTTCTTTCTTCTCTTCCTCCTCTTCTTTCTTCTTCTTTTCATTTTCTTCTTCTTTTTCAATTTTTTCGTTCCAATTGCGTATTCTTATTCTTTCCTCTTCATCCTCCTTCTCCTCCTTGATCTCTTTCATGACACCACTAATTTTGTCCTTTGCTTTCCTTAAGTTATTAATTTCCATCTTCACACGATGGGGACTATAGGAATAATGGTCTTCAACCAGTCTTAATAGCATCTGTTCCATTATTCCTAAGTTGTCTAAAACGTCTTGCAAGGTTTGTAATTTGTCCATTTGGTTTGACGCCATCTTCTTTGTATTCTTTGCAGAATGGTTTGAACAACTAATACTGTGGGTTCTTATACGAAAAGCGCGAACGTGAAGGAAAACATCCCCCTAAAAACATAAAATGGATCTTACCTAGATGATGACCAAACATCGCGTGGACGTGAAGGAAAACATCCCCCTACTTTCTCATTTCATATAATATAACCCTAACTATACTCTCCACATTTGCTAAAAAACCCATAATCTACTATTCACACTAACATACCTGAGCTCTTACAAACACACAAACACATACACTTCCACTATTAATAAAGAGTTAGTGTTTATATTCACACTACTCTACCTACACACATTGGCAAATCGATAGTTATTTCTTTTCTAGAGTATTGGGTAGCCCTGAAAAGGGCTGTTTTGTTTGGAACTTCATGGGCACCTGGTTAATGGTGGCACCTTCCAGGCCTGGCGCCACATACGCATCTTATCCCCCAGTTACTTTTTACCTTTTGGGGGGAGAGAGCAGAGGCAGGATATGTCGCTTCAGAATCCCAATTTTCGCTCTCTGGGATTTTGAAATTTTTTCTTCTCTCCTTTTCCTCCTCCTCCTCTTCTTCTTTCTTTCTTCTTTCCTCTTTATATCTTCTCTCCTCCTCTTCTTTGTTTCTTCTTTCCTCCTCTCTTATTCTTCCCTCCTCGACAATGGCTTCCGCGGCCAGTTCATTTAATATGCGCCTGGCATATTCCAGATGCACATGAAGCTCCAACAGTTTCTCAAGTCTCGTGTTCATTTTTTGGTGTTGATCAATCAACAAGGGTAGCTGGACTGCCGAACGAGTTTCAATTTATACTGAAAGCGCGGACGTGAAGGAAAACATCCTCCTAAAAACATAAAATTCATCTTACCTAGATCATGACCAAAAATAACAACAACAACGCGCGGACCTAAAAGAAACACTTGCTCACTTTTTTATGCTACCCATCACTTCAATAGACTATCCACATACTCAAAGCAATCCAATCTAACCCCAAATATACACCTCAAGCAGCCCCCAAAAAAAACAAACAAACATCATTTTAATCTACTATCCACACCAACCTACTTTATCACTTACAAACACAAACACACCAACACATACCCTCAAAATTTTTAAGAAAGAGTTAGTGTTTATTTTCACACTACTCTACCTACACACATTGGCAAATGGATCATTACTTCTTTTCTAGAGTATTGGGGTAGCCCTGAAAAGGGCTGTTTTTTATTTTGCTATGGCATTCTTTTTTAGTTTCTAAGAATGCGATGTCCTCTGAGGATAGACTTTCTGGCAATAGGTCTGCTTCTTCGGAAAGAGAAGAAGAACTCTTTGGTGTCGATACGGCAATCGACAAAGCCTCTGTCAGGTTCAGGTTGCTGCTGCTGCTGCTGCTGCTGCTGTTCTTGTTGTTGCTGTTGCTGCTGTTTTTGAAGTCTGTACTTCTCTGTCCATTCTTCTTTTTCCCTGTTCACTTCTTCTCTGAAGAGCTCTTCTATTAGGTCTTCAGTGATTTTTAACATTCTCACATTCTCTATTTCTTCTGGCTTCGGTATCAGACTGTGTCTGACCCTATGCAAATTCACGTAGGCTTCGTTGAGCTTAGCTAGTTTGGAGCACATCTTCTTAGGAGGATGAGTCGACAATGGATGGTTAGACTGGAAACAACCCCGGTTATTATAGTGAAAGCGCGGACGTGAAGGAAAACATCCCCACACGATTTTCGATTCGCAACGTTCAGTGATTGTCATGAGAGGGATAGTAAGAAATGAAAGAGCATCAATTCAACATTCTTATAGCTAAACAAAAGACAAAGGCATTTTTTCAAAACACAACATTTTTTATTCAAAAATCACTTAACACTAAACAACAACTCTAACATTTTTTAACAATAATATAACACTATAACATCAAACATTTTTTTCTCAATTAACAATCTACTTAGAACAGGGCTGACAACGTTGTGAATGAAATTGTGATTTCCACTGTTGGAAATCATTAGGCCATTGATGGACACTACGTTTCCTAGCTTGAGACAAAAGATAAGCATAATGGTCACAAAACCATCGATCTACTTTCACATCGTTTCTAGCAGAAGAACGAGGATCGAAATGAGTCACTAAATGTTCTAAGGAATAGCCCAGGCTGCGATGATGCAGAAAATACACACAATATTGTCCACACACCAAGGAATCTGTGCCTTGTAATTTCACATTATTGAATCGGGTGGTTTGAGCATTTCTTCTCATAAAGTCAATGATATCGTCTTCCAAAGGGGGCAATCCGTACGAATCGAAATATTCCACACATCCTTCTTGAGGAAAGTAGACGGCTACCCAGTGGGTTCCTGGGAGATGACTGTCGTCCGTGTTGATCACGTAAGCTTGATGGTCTTTAGGTTTGCGATGAGGGAGTTCATCTTTAGCACAGACGACAGGATTCCAAGAAGCTGTATACGAACTGTGGTTCAAAAGGTAATAAAGTTCCCAGGTATCCATTGATTTCTGTGTTGTTTTTTTCTTCTTCTTCACAGGTAATAATAAGTTGTCAATTCGATCCTGACTTTTTGCTTGAAAATGTCTGACGAATAAACGGTTATTCGTTCTGTTTCCTCACTCTGATTTAGGAGAGCTTCGATACGATGGATCTCTTGAGTGGTTAATGGTGGACAAGAATGTTCACGCAAGTCTTTATACCACTGGTGCAACACGTCTTTGTTCGAGATGAGACTCCAAGCTTCGTCCAGATACTCGTCCAATTTTTCTTCTTGACTCAACATCAGGCATTTATCGTGTTGAATTTGACTGGGATGATCGTTTTGACATCCATAGCAATTTTTCTTGATCAATTCCGTCATTTTGTCGACCAAGTGTTTGGCAAAACAGGAGACTAAATGGGCTTCTTGTTCTGGCCATCTCGACTTCATCATGATTACTTCTTCTTCCACAGTCTCCTCACATTTCATGTCCAAAGTTTCTCCACTAGGTAAAGAGGGATAACAGTCTTCCATGACTTCTAGTAATCTAGAATGACTTCTCTCAAACTGTTGATTTCTATGGTATTGTCAAATTCTGCATACAGGATGACGTTCACCGTTACATCAGGGGGTGGGTTTGCAAACTGAATTTCCACACGAATCTGGCCTGATTTTATAGGGTGGAAATGTCCCTCGTCGCTGCCTTGGTCTGGAGTGAAATCGAAAGCCCACAAAGCATAGCCTCCTGCATAATCCTCGTACGTAATGCCGTGACTGGTGTTGGTTCCTAACTGTCCGGTGGCTTCGTACAGGGACAAGTACGATCTCAAGTAATTGTTCTGGGTAAAGTTAGGCTCGAAAGGCCGGGTACACAAGGTCTTGCCATCGCGACTGACTTCGATCTTGGACACGCCAAAGTGTCTAAAGTTGAAAGGATTTTTATCGACAGTTCCGTTGAAGGCTGTATTCTCGACGATACCAAGGATCAAACGTTTGGGTAGCTGTCCTTGGAACAGATGATCTTCAATCATGGATCGCTGTCCCCTAGGAATGGTGAAGGTTTTCACTTCCACTCGTCGGATCGGATACTTGGCGGTCGTTCTGCTCAACGTCTGACTGATGTCGTTACCTACTTTAGGTAACACTTCCACACGTCGCACGTAGAGTCTGGCTTCTTGGATGACAGTTTTGTAATCGTTAGTATTAGACAACAGATGGAAAGCGGCACTGCTGCGATTCAGTCTCAAGCGGACATCCACTCCGTTCAGCAAATATTTCTCTTGCAACCACATGTCCAAATGTAAACGATCCATCAGTTCTAAACTACGACTTAGTGCAATTTTCTTTCTTCGTTCTATAAATCCCGATACATTTTGAGCATCCCCATCAATTGTAGTGCTGTCGAACTTTGCACCTAATGCGTCAGGCTTCCATACCACGCAAGCATCCAGATGAGTGTTTTTGGCTTCTTTTCCGTACGTCAAGAGATTTTCCAGGTACGCTCGGTAAGGGTAAGTATCCATGCTGCTGCTGACAAGTTTGTTGTTCAAGTACAAGTCCACTCCACTGAACAAGGAATGCATGAAATTGTTGACGGGAGCTACTCTGGACGTATCAATGAGAGGGTGACCGTCCACTTCGGTTACTTTGACTTTCAAGTACAAATAACTGCTATTCAGATCGATGTAATCTTCGGGCTGTCCTTTGATTTCAAACTCGATGGGAGCGGAATCGGTCAATGAGGAGACGGGATGAAATTCCACCCACTGGGATTCTTGCATGGTCATCATGGTGGGGGGCATGGCAAACAGGTCCAGTTCCGTCTTGGAACAAGCACAAGACTCTCGGTGCATCATTTTTTTGTTGCTGTGTCTCAATAATCGAAAACGTCTAAGTCTCGAACGGTTCTTCTTTTCTTGGCCTTTCTAGCTTGAAGTCTGGTGAAAGGGTGTTTTCTTCGTCGTCTCTTTCTGCCTTGTCCTTGCTGAATGCCTGATTCGGTAGCGTGCAGGGCATTTATAGGTGTGTCTCGTCGGCCCAAAATGTCTTTGCCCGTTTGCAGCAAGACATTTTTGCCTGCCCTCATGAAGGCTTCTTTAGGGTTTTGTTTGTCGATGATGACATTTTGGAGAAATTCTTTGCCTTGCGTCAGTGCCGCATCTTTCAAGGCGTGCAATCCGCGTGTCACCATCGGTTTCAACACTGGGGCCACAGAACGAAAGGCCGATTTCAGCATATCTCCTAAACCGTGTCCTCGTTGTCGAGCCACCCCTTGGTACACTGGATACATGACTTACTTACGAGTCGTGAGAGAACCGTTTTCGAAAATGGAGTTTCACCGTGACTTTTCCTTTGGTGAATGGAATATTTTGTCCCAGATCTCCTTTTATAGCAATGTTGACCGTGTCCAAATACGACTTACTGACAGGCAAATAGTGAGGATGGACAAATTCGCGGTGGACGTGGTAAGTGTTTCCACCTTCCTCGTCAGTGTTCGTGGCAGAATCCACTTTGAAAGGAATGACACGCAGTAATGGCACAGAGGTGTGTCCCACCACGTTATACTCCACCACATCAGAGTACACGAACATTAAATTCATTCCTTGGTTCAGTTCTACCGGTTTTCCAAAAGCTTTGTAAAAATCCATATTACTGTTGATTTTGGGGCTCCAATTGTTTGTGACCATTGTTGAATGTCCACCCAAAATTTCAAACAAAATACCATTGAACCTTAAGGACAATGTGTCCGTATCTTGAAATTTCATCAGTAAGCGACGAGCCACTTTATGGTACTCCAGGGTGACACTTTTTTTGGTTCTGTTCAGGGCTTTGCCAAAGGCGAACTCGAACCTGTCCGCAATAGTGTCCACCAAATGTTGACCACTAAAATAAAACCCTGCTGGAATTTTCACGGTGTAGATACTGAAGGCTGGTTTGCTGGCTGGTCTTGTGATCCCTGAAAACCCGATGTCAGTCATGGCTTCTTGTAATTGTTCGTTCAGGATTTCCACCTCAAAAAAGTTTTGTTTTTCGGTGATGTTTTGGATTTGTGTAGGGTGAATCATTTCGACTAAAGCCACTTCCCAATGGGCTTCGTGATCTAAGGGGATGGCTTGAGGTAATTTGGCCGTGTAACAGCACAACGTGTTGTCGGGAAACACCTCCATGGAACTGTCACTGGGTAAAGTTAAGTAAAATTGGTTTTGGTGACTCATAATTCCAGAGTTCTGTGGCTGTCCGAGGGGTTAGTGGACGTCAGAGGCGTGTCTCCGTCTAAAATGGGGTTCTGATTGTGGTTGTTGGAGTGGTGACTGACACTGGCGCTGGACACAACGTTCCCGTTCGAGGAGAATTTCAGGGAGGGATTAGGAAGCAGGTAACCGATGCAACTGCTCAATAAAATGGTCCACAATTGTTTGTCTCCTTGTTGCAAACTCAAATTGGCGATGGCTGCCCCGATGACACAATACACCACGAAGATTTGGCAGAAAAAGACGATTTGCGTTTTAGGCACACGTTCTCCACACCACACCCACAAGGGTTGTTTTTGTAAATCTTGCACAGAAGAACTAGGAGAAGAAGGACTGGTCGACGTAGCTGCGTCTGCTGCTGTGTGAAAGGGCATGATGGTCACTTCTTCTTTTTATAGTTGATGACTTGCGAAGCGTCGATCCAAGAATCGAAACTGGGTGGATATCCTTTCCAACGTACTTTGACTTCTTTGACACGTCGTTTGCCCACTTTACGGGTTCTGCGTTCGAGAATGCTTTCGATGTCGTACACGTCGTCTTCTTTTTTGGTCACACGTTGTAACTCGGGCAAATAAAACGTTCCTTTGAGTACTTCTCCGTTCATGTCTTCCAATTTATAGACGGCAGGATGACGGCCATGTACTCGTCCAGTGACGCGAAACAATTCGGTCGTCCAGTTAGGTAAGTAACCTTTGTCGAAAGTGCGTTTGGTTTTACCAATGCGCACCCAATCTCCTACGGTCAACTCTCCACTTTTCTTGGGGACAGCCCTCGTCGGGGACGTACCGAACAGGCGCTCGAACACCAGCACTTCGTTGTCGGGAGTCACGTCTTGCGGGGCACGTCCGATGCTTCGATGGTAAGATTGGTTGTACGCTTGCACCAGGTGCGGTAAGATGTCGATGTACTTCAGAGTGTGGTGATGCGTAAAATATTTCCACATGCGTTCTTTCAAAGTGCGTTGAAAACGTTCCACGATGCTGGCTTTGGTTTCGGGATTCTCGGTGGTAAAAAAATGAATGTCACGTTTCTTTAATTCTTTTTGGAAAGCTTGGTTCAGAAATTCGGTGCCTTTGTCCGTTTGCCATCGAAGAGGGCGACGACCGCTTTGTTTCAACACCCGTTGCAGGGCTCGCACTAACTCGCTGCTGGATTTGGAAGTCAAGGGCACGACCCAGGCAAATTTGGAAAAGACGTCGATGACACAAAACAAATATTTGTAGCCACGATTGTAGCTGACCAAATGAGAGACATCGGCTAAATCGGCTTGCCATTGATGATCGATGCCTTCCACTCGGGTGCGACTTCTGGCAAACTTGCGTCGAATGGGTTTGTGTAAAGTGTAGGTAGCTTGTTCTTGTAACCATCGTTGCACTTGAGGTAAACGGAGACTTTTCAGTCGAGTTTTGGCAGCACGATACAATTTTTGAACTCCTGCGTAACCTGCAGGATGCGAGGGATCGTAGTAAATGCTGGCTAAGACTTTTTCCATTTTTTTGTGTGTTAATAAGTCACCCACTCTTCGGTGATGCTACTTTGGGTGGGACGAAAGGGTGGTTTGGAAACGGATTTACGTGTCCGATGGGCTACGGGGGTAGAAGTCGAAGGTAGTGGTGATGGAGGTGGAGGTGGCAATGGAATGGCTTTGGTCTTCTTTTCTTTTTTCGCTTCTGGTTTCCCTTCTTTCTTTTTCACTTCTGTCGAAGGAGGCGTGGACATCATCTTTTTAACCCAAGCTTTCATTTCTTCTCGTTGGGGTGTGGGGGACGGGGTCAACAAGGATGCTGCAATCTTACTCGAAATGGGAGCTGCTGACGGTGTTTGAAACACTTCGCGCATCTCTTCTTCCTCAGGTCTTTGTGGGGTAGCATCTCTGGTGACTCTTGGGGATGGTAGTGGTGGGGGTAATGATGATGATGGTGCTGGACGTTTCATCAAGGTCTTAAAATCTTTCAGAGTGGGTAAAGCTGTTTCGTCTAAAGCTTTCTGGTGAAAGAGTTGCAGTCGTTGCAAGAGTTGACCGTACTTTTGCGATTTTTCTGTTTCGGACAAATCTTGGCGATCCATCAAGGATTGCAATTCGTGTTGTAACTGGGACATCTCGCTCAAATGGGGATTGGGAGGTAAATGCGGGGTGCGTTGTTCTTGCCACCGATGGTATTCCATCCATCGTTTGTAAGGCACTAAAGCTAGTTTTCGTCCTTCCATGGGGTTGTCAGGGGTCGATTCTGAGATCTTGGGACTTTCGAAGGCCTTTTTATCTTGCTCCCATCAGTCCTCCCAACATGGTTCCCAAGACTCCTTTCAGTATGGGGCCTAACAAGAGAGGCAAAATGCCTCCACGTTGAACCAACATCTTCTTTTTTTGACGAATGGGAATTGTCTTTTGAACCATTTGGCGAAGAACGTGACGATGTTTGCCTAAGCATTGTTTCTGGTGTTTGGACAAAGGAATCGTGCCTTTCAAAACGTTCAAACAACATTCGCACACGGTATCGATGACCTCTTTGGAGGCCGTTTGAATGAGTTTTTTTCGTAGGGGCGAAGAAGCTTTGGACAGGACAGATAACATGTCCCCATGTTTAGCTAAACGTGGTGGCAGTCCTTTCCTTTTCTTTCCTTGGGGTTTTCTGGAGGGTGACATTTTTGCTTGTGGGTTCCGGGACATTCACCGAACAGACACTAACGTCGATGACTTAACGCACACCCTTTTATCTTTTTTTGGGACTATCGCTTTGTCATAAAGGTGACAATGTTTTTCCCAAAATCGCCAAGGAATCCTCCCCTTTGTTGACGCCTCTTTTTCTTGGAACGACTGTGTCTTTTCTTAGGGTAATGTCGATGCTTGGCTAAGCGCTTTGTCGGATGACGCGTCTGCCTTTGTCTCTTTCTTTTGTGGCTTCTTGGAGGTGACATCTTTTTTACAAGTTCACTGATACCCCGACTTGGTCACAGGCTCTTTTTATACTGGAACGCGTCGCCACTGATTGTCTTTACGTTTTATCAGTTTGAGGACAGGCATGACACGTCGTGCAGGGGTACGCAACGGACTAAATCGAGCCAGTTCTTGCTTGGACAAATCCAGTAAACTTTGTAACATGCCCGATCTTTCTTGGACTTTGATTTTGGGAGAAGGTACTTTGTGAGCAGCAGCCACTGCCACTAAATTGGAGGGTCCTGCCACTGGGGAAGTTCTTTTGGGGGTCATCAACGGAGATGTTCTTGGTGTGATCAACGTCTCCAAGTACTCTTCAGTTCTGGGTGTCATCAACGGAGAAGTGGATGAACGTGAGGATGCCGGAGACGCAGTCACTGCCGTGGCAGGTCGTGGTTTGCGAGTGTAAGGTTGCGTCCTGGCCGAAGTGCCTCTCTTGCGACTAGTTTTCTTCTGTGGACTTTTCTTTTTCTGGGGACTTTTTCTCTGTTTCTTTTTCTGGGGGCTTCTTTTCTTTTTCCGGGGTGGTGGTGTCTGGTAAGAGGAGGGTCCTGCCACTGGAGAAGTTATTCTTCTTGGGGACCTGGTCTTTTTCTTTTTCTTCTTGGGGCTTCGTTGGACTTTTGTCTTGGGGATAACTTTGGGGGCATTAGGATCCCATCTTAAGAGTGAGCGAATGATGACCCCTCCTAGAGTACCGCTCCCTCCAGGTTTCAAAATGATTTGTTTTTTGGTTTGAGTGTCGATGCGGGGATCGGCCAGTTGGACCAAAGCGACTTTGTTTCGATCGAAAAAGCGTTGGGTTTGATGAGGAATCTGAATGATTCCTTGGAGTAATTGACGTGCCGTCACCGTGAACCATCGTAAGACTTCTTTGAGACTAGCTTCTAAGACACGAGCTCGTGTTTGTGGATCTTTTTCTCGACTGATGCCATACAAGGCACGAATCAATTTGACGGGAAGATGCGACTGAAGGGACGTCATGTTCGCACTGAGAGTGAGACAGACGAAAAAGGGTCTGAGGTTTTTATAGATTTTTTGATGGGGAGTGAAATGAAGTCGAGGACGGAGACGTGTACAGGACAGGCCCTCCGTCTTGGCACCAGTGGTGAAACAAGTGGGTACGAAATCGCAAATCCTCAGGAGTCGTAGGTTTCAAATCGACGAGTAAATAGGCGTGTGGCGTTTGAGTGGCATCGTCGTACGCCTGAGTCAGCCAAGGCGTTCCTAACTGTTTGGCTAAGACTTGCACTTGCGATTTATCTCGAGGGCTTTTAAACAAGACCACGTAATGCGCATTGAGACTGATGGTGCGATGGGCTTTACTTTGTTGAAACAAATTTTGGGTGATGTAAATGACACTGGCATTACGGTGATGCCCTTTGCGCGTGAACCACAGTTTAATTTCTTCTTCGTCTTCTCCTAACATGTCGTCGAAAATGACCAAATGGGTTTGACGGGAGTCAGAGACGATGCCGTCGTCTTCTTTAGGAATGCCTTCCACAAACACGATGGAATCGCCTTGACTTTCTCGCAAGAGGCTGTACGCCGATTGCCACTCTTTGTAACACCACACGATCCGTTGAGGGGGCCGATCGATCAAATGATGTTTATGTTCGATCAAACGTTTGACGAATTCGGTTTTGCCTGAACCGCTAGGTCCAGCAATGAGCATGTTAAAGGGATGGCGAAGATACAAAGCCTCCCAACTGGCACGATCTAAGTGTTCGTCGATGACTTTGACAGTAGAGGAAGAGGGAGCAGAGACAGTAGAGGTAGCCATGGTGTCAGAAATGTCACTTGTGACACGAAAACAAACAAGACAAGAGTTTATATACTTTTTTCAGAACACGTTTATTGAATGTTTTTTATCAAACATGAACACGAAAGACAAAAATACATAAAAGCCAAAGGCTTAAGTACAAGAATAAGAGGCACATGATAACGATGAACGTGGAATAAACACAAGTGTCTGTACAACAATCACATGTTTTGGGTAATGTTCTAACTAGTTCAACAGGGGGTAAAGTCACACAAGTGTCCTCCCGAAAAGGTCTTTCAGGTCTGTCCACGAAAGTCCTGTCTTGGGTGACGGGTTCTTCTGGCACCGTCACTAACACGGGTTGAAAAGTAACTTTTTTCCTTGAACAACTCTCGTGCATACTGGGCCACTTCTTGGGTCCAAGCCTCAAAATCCCATTCTTTCCAGGCACGGACATCTGTCCAATGGGGATGTAAGTCACAAGCTACACACACATCGTCATACACGTCTTGGGTAGCTAAAAGTTGACGAATCTTTTTTTCCTGTTGAGGTCGAGAAGTATCCAGATGAAAACGCAAGGCTTTGAGCAAAAGGAGTTTTTCGTGACCATTTAAGGCCATGGAGGTGGTAAGTACTGATCGTAAAGAGTCCACAAAGAATCGGCTGGTAAACGAAATCCCAAAAAACAAGTCACTAAGACACACACCACTTGTCGTCCCAAATTGAATGGATACAGTTCTTGTAATAATCGATGGTAATGATCCACGGTTTGAATATGGTCATTGAGTTCCTTCCACGGAATCTGTTGGATGACATGTGACATAAGTCGTGGCATGGCAGCCTGTTTTTATAGTCTCTTTGTTTCGGAAACAATACACGTACTTTCTAGCCAGAGATCTTCGTTCTCCAGTAGGGAATCTAAATCTTGCATACTGTAACCGAAACTTCAGAGTTCGTTTAGAAGTTTCCTCTTCCTCTAAGTAGATTCCACGTAAAATATGTTGATAATCCTTTAACTTGTCTTCCTCAATGTATTGCTGTAGGTGAATCTCGAAGTAACCAAAATAATGAACATTTCGATCATTCACTAACTCAAAGTGTTGAACAAGGTCTGACCACTGAAACAATTTCTGACGAATCAGTTCTCTTATACCATTCAGGTACCAGTGGTTAAAGATCTGGTGACGTAACGGATGCAATTGTTCTTTACGTTTGACTTGTATTTTCACCAGCTCTCGGTAAATGCGTTCTCTCAACTCCACAGGCAAAGCACGAATGTTCTCTAGCAAAGTATCCATGAATAGGTCATACTAAATCCTCTTTGGTCTGACACAAGAAATGTACTCTTTGCACAAACATGGTTTCACTTCAGTGTCGAATTTAAATCGTTGAGTCACTAATCTACACATTACAATTCGTTCAGAAGTTTCCTCTTTCACCAAGTTGACATTGTGTTCAAGATGTTGGTAATTCGTTAACTCTTCCTCTGGAATTCGATGCAGTACGTTTACAATGATGTAGGTAGAATCGTCCATACCAAACCAATCCTTTTTAAAACTAGAGGATCGTTGATCAATGTCTGTCCGATGGAACACTTTCAATTGAATCAATCCTTGTATAGCCTTCAGGTACCAGTGGTTCAAACACCGGTGACGTGACGGATGCAATTGTTCTTTACGTTTCACTTGTATTTTGACCAGCTCTCGGTAAATGCGTTCTCTCAACTCCACAGGCAAAGCACGAATGTTCTCTTGTAAAGTATCCATGAACAGATTATTATGGTAAGAAGTTACTTCAATGTCTCGGTCCCACTAAGGGTAAGTAATGACAATTCGGTGACCATCGAGCATGTTCTACGTAGGCCGAATGTTGCGGTTCCCAGTGGTGAAGTGTCACATCGCAACTGAAGCACCTGACTTTATCTCCTTCGCCCAAGTAGAAAAATCCGGCTCTGGCTAATTCTTCGGGGGTCGGTCCTCCCAGATACTTTGGCCATTTTCCTTTGAACGATTGAAGACGATTTTCAAAGTCGCAGTATTCCGACAAACGCACAGGAAAAGAATATTCGTTTTTCACAGGTTCGTTTCTATGAGGGTTGAGTGACATGGGTAGGAGTTTGCTCAGGGCTGGATGACATCCGTAGGGGGGTAGACGTGAAGGTGAACATTCCCCTTTAAAACGAAACCCAGTAAAATGTCCAAGAGGACGAGCAGCATCGCTTTCGCATCCCACAGGTTTGACACGCACAGCATCACTTTCCATGATAGGGGTAGGGGCACTAAAGTTCCCATGATGCTTTACGGCATCGCTCAGGTCACAAGGTACAGCATCGTATCCATCGCAAGGCTCACAATCGCACTCGTCTGCAAACTCCGTTACGCAATTACAATGGTAACCACATGGACAATCGCAGTTTCCTTCCGGACATTTTCCGTCGCAATGCATGGGTCTTATCCATCCAATATTAGTCACACTAGAGGAAGATACAACTTTTTTACAATCCCCAAACTGGAACGATGCCTCTTTCAAAGTATTCATCTTGTTCCCTCGGTCTTGGTAGTCCCAATGAACTATCGATCTTGCCTAGGGTTCCTTTTTATATACAGACCAATACCGATGTGACCGTAAGGTAAGGTGAAATGATTGGGAAGTCGAACTCGCTTCTGGTATACAATTTGATAGACTTTTTCCAAGGGTCGACTGACGATGTGGTGAGTGGGTAAACGTACAATCTTGTTCGGTTGATAGGTGGTCACTTTAAAGTTTCCATCCTCTCCTGATTGCAAGGCTTCTTTCAATACCCCAAAGTTGACCACTCGACTGGTACGATAATTCAGAGTCAGTCCTTTCACTTTGCACGTCGTGTGCACTTCTCCTTGTTTGTCACGGTATTCGTAGCCGTAATTTTTGGGACCGCCACTGACGAAACTTAGAATCTTGTCGTCGGGATGCTCGTCTGTCCAGGCTCCTAAACGGTCTCCTTCGATGTTAGGGTGATGTTGAATCGGGTGATGGATGTAAATGCAGCTGTCCGTGTCAAAGTACAGGACGCGTTCCCCTAACAGTTCTAAAGCTTCGTACAATTTTAAGCGAGCATGAGCTGTCACGTAAGCCGCAATGATGACATTTCCAAAAGGGTCGTCTTGTACAAAGTCCAGATCTTCTTCGTAATTGACCAAGATCAAATTCTCTCGAACGACGTCCACGTGTTTCATGTATTTGGTTTTGTCGTGAATCATCTGGAAGTAGCGGGAAGGTTCTGTCAAATATTCCGTCTTGGGTAAACACGGTCGTTGTGCCATTTTACCCCACAAGCAATTTAACATCACTTTGGCAAACGATCGCCTGCCTTCGTTTTTCTCGATGTGGTCTAAAGTGATGCCCTCTTGTTCCCGGTATTTCTCTTTGAATTTTATTTGGTCTTCGGGAGTGTGACACCAGGAAGGATAGCCGCTGGCTTCTTGCTTCAGTTTCAAAAAGGCATCCACGTAGTCGGCGAAAATGCCTTTCTGACTGGGATCACCCTTGCGGTACTGTTGTGTCTTGGGAAAGTGGCAAATTTCGTACACTTCTAACAGTTGGTATCCCATGTCCAAAGCTTTGAACAATTCTACGCTGACCCAGGTTCCCGTCAAGGCCCGTTCTTCCTGGCTGTGCTGACAAGGTTGATCTTGGTTGCACGTTTCGGCACAAGTACGGCACAAGGGAAACATCAATTTGCCTTGACAATGGTGAGGTAAGACGGGATGGTATAGGTTCGTGGGAGGCAAAACTTTACACTTGATCAAGCCTTCGTATTGTCGAATGTTTTTCAGGTCGATGTGTTCCGTTAACAATTGCGGGTGCCCTACAGGAAAGCGACAATATTTGCACACGTAGGGATACAGCGAACACACGTCCAAGTATTTGATTTCTTCTCCTATCTCTTCCTCGGCTTGGTACAGCAAACAGGTGGCATTGGTCCTTCCTCCGTACAAACTATCCCTCGGGTTCAGCGGGTCCATGAACAGGTAACTTTCTACGAGGCGTTTAAACTCGGGATCGGTTTTCAAACGGTGATCGTACTCGTGTTCCCACATTTCCACCACTTGGTATCCTTGCTGTTCTAACTTTAGGCGTCGCTGACAAGTGTCCTGGTACAAGTCTTCCATGGTTCGTTGCAAAAACTGATTTTTAGTGCCACGGTCAGGGTAACAGACGGGACATCCGTGAAATAAGCAACCGTTAAACTCGTACACGATCTTGGGGTTTTCTAAGTCCCAGCCATCGACCGAATACGTTCCGATGGTTTTTTCGCCCCCTCCGTTGCGGGCATGCTGAATCCACTTGTCTTCCTTGTCGCACAAGTAATGTAACCAACGTAGGGCTTTGACCGAGTATTGACGCTTGACAAAGTGGGTCGTTTGAGGGCTGATGACAGCCACGGTGTTTTCAGGCATGAATCGTTGTCGATACACTAGGGAACACGCTTTGGCAATGGTGCAAGCTTCTTTCAAAGGATCGACCCCTCCGTGTTCCATGAACAGTTCTCGAAATTTTCCACAGCAACGCCGTAAAATGTCCACGTCGGAACGACAATACTTTAGCATTTCTTCCTGAAAGTCGAAAGGGTCCGAGGCGTGAGCCTGGTACCAAGCGTAGAAAGCTTCTCGTTGTTCGGTACGCATGTTGTCGGGGTCGTAATAGTGAGCCTCAGGCAAATGGGGTAGAACGGCGTGTTGATTGGCTTCCGTATTGAAAAAGTGTGGAAAGTACCCTTTAGCCATTTCTGTCATTCCAAACGTTTTAGGCATTCGACTCAAAGGCATGGCCAAGTAACTCATCGAATCTTTAAACTGCACTTGTCCCACTTGCATGAAAATGATTTTGGCTCCGTTCAAAGTCACTTTAGGACGCTCGGTGCCTTGTTCCGTATAGTATCTGAGAAGAAACTGTCCATCGTATCCGGAAAAATTGTGAGCCATCACCGTGGCATGACGATGACAATCTCCGTAACGTTCGATGTCCTCTTGGCTCCACGTCTTGTCGACGGGGTCTAAGACCCATTGGGCAAAATCGGCTAACGTGTTCGGTCCCCGAAAGATTTTTTCACGTCCTCCAGGAATCTTGCTACAGTGAGGGCAATGACTGAAGATAGGTTCTTGAATGCACTTCTCGCACGCTCGATGAGCCACGCAGAAATTAGGGATGTGAATGCCAGTCTCTTGCATGCATTCGAAATCGAAAAAGATGAAATTGCCTTTCTTCTTGTGACCGTCCTCTTTCTCTGGTGGGGGTTGGTATTTTTGCACGTAACATTGGTGTTCCAAGTCCACGATGTGGTGACAAATGTGACATTTTTTCTTTCCTCGACATACGTGTGTCTTGGCATTGTTGGTAAGTATGCCTTGTCCACACGTAGAGCACAATCTCAGGAGTTGACAAGCACATTTCTTCTGTGAACCTTGTGTTTTCAAATGTTGTTGGTAACAGGTAGGGCTGACAAACGTGCGCAGACAAGTGGAACAAGGCACTGGTTCTTCGATCAGACAGGGTGGAGAGGCCAAACATCCTGAGCATTTCCATCCACAATGTTTGTGTTGCTCTCGATTATTATAACCATAGTCACATTTCTCACAGTAATAACCGTATCCCAGGAATCCGGTGATACTGGTAATGGTATCGAAATGGTCATCGTGATGATAAACATGAATGTATTTTCCGTCCTTAAAATCTTGGCCTCGAAACAATAGAGGCCCGCGCATTTCTTGAGGGTGCACTTTCAAGGTGTAGCGTGGAGCTAGGGCATCTTGCAATTTTTGCATCTCAGGAATGCCACAGGGTGTGTCTTTGGGCAGTCCGGCTTGTTGTAACAGGAGTTCTGCTTCGTTTCGTTGTTTGGCTCGGTCGGAACGTTGAATAGTGTCTCAGGTTCTTTTCCATTCTACCGTGTCGTTCTTGTTGGCATAGGTTCGTCCCACCACGATGGCACGGGCTAAACACATCTGGTCTTGAGGGTTGTTAATTCGGACGAGACTCGTTTTGGTGTTGCGAAGGTCGTCCACCAATAACATCTTTTTGCGTCCTGTACCTTGAGGAGGAGAGACGTGGGTCATGTCCAGTGTGGCTTTACCATCGGTGATGTCAAACTGATCATTAGATTGTTGTACGTTTTGAATCTTGTCCATGACTTTGGAAGCAGTCAATTCTGCAGGGGTGCTAAACTCGATCCAAACAGGGGATTTCAAACCGTCGTGTTGTATGGAAAGTCTCAAGCGATCGTCTTCTTTGGGTTGACATTGTCGCTTGAGTGCAGTGAGCAAAGAATCCCACACCTCGGTGATGAACACTTCTGCTTTCTCTAACGGCACTTCAGCCTTGAAATCTTTAAACTTCACCGTGTATTTGTAAGCCGTGGTTCTAAATTTTCTAGAGGAGCGCTTTTCCGTCTCTCGAATGGAATAATACTTTTCAGGGTTGACTAAGGGTGATGAACTTGGTTTAGAGGGTTCGGATTCTGGTTCACTCATGTCCTCTTCAAAATCACTGGCATGAATTTGTGCCAAGATTTCAGCCCTGGTACGAGGCGATAGATCACGTTTCTGCCTCTTACTTTCTTCTTCTTCTTTCTTCTCGAATGAATGGGATCGTTTCATCTTGAAAGCAAAAAGTCAAATGACTCAAGTTCAAACACCATAAACTACTTTATAGTCATAGCAGACCAGCGTATATAAAAGGGTGCGTGTCTTGTCCTTTCACTATTCATTTCACTCTCAAGCCGAGCACAACGATGGAAGAGACTAACCAGATGGAACGTTTCGTCAGAGCTTTGCGAGGGGTCATTAGAAAATTCTCTTCAGACCAGCCTACGGACTACTCTCCTTCCTTTAGAGATAAAAGTCAAGATACTTGCTATATCTGTCAGAAGAAAGGGCATTGGTCTTCAGAGTGTCCAGACCGTCAAAAAAGAACAAAAACAGGGGATAAAAAAGACAAAAGTCAAGATACCTGTTATTATTGTAAAGAAAAAGGACATTGGTCTCCAGATTGCCCCAAAAAGAAACAAGAGGAGTCAGAAGAAAAGAGGAATTCTTCAGAAGAAGAGAGGGATTCTTCAGAGGAAGAAGAGGAAGAAAAAAGACAATTCTATTTAAATGAGGCAAAGAAACACGAGAAGAAAAGAAGAAGGGAAGAAAGCGAGGAGAAAGAAGAAGAGGAAAAGAGTGTGACGGTGAAGAAATTCAAAAAACAGAGAGACTAAAAAAGGAGAAATCAATGAACTTTTTATTAAAGTGTTGTGTTGTGAATTGTGAATTGAATTGTAAAAAATGGAGAAAAGAATAAATGAATGATATAAGGTAAGTGTCTTTGAGTTGTGATTTTAAAATAAGAAGCTACACTCACGCACTCATACACAGACACGTACTATAAGGGTAAAATGGGTAAGATTTTTTTGAGTTATTGGCAAATTGAAATTGTATTTCTTTTCGAGAAATGTGGGTGGCCCTGAAAAGGGCCTTTATTTCTTTATGGTGTAGGGGTGAGTTTAAGCAATCAACTTTAACTGCCTTAAGCCTTTGCCACGGCCAAGGCCTACTTCTGGACTGCGTAATGTTGATGATGATAATGATTGGGTTGAAATCACTAAGGGTGGTACGGTAGGCTTAGTCACAGGGTTAACGTGTTTAGCTCGGGAAGGTCGTATTCTCTTCGGTCGTGATAAAGAAGTCTGATACATTTGTTTCAGACTTCTTAACTCCGCTAAAATGTCCAACAGTACCGTGACCGTTTGATTTTCATCCTCTTGTTTCTTTGCTGCTACTTCTTCTTGCTGTTGTTTTTTTCTTACCTCTTCTTCTTGCTGTTGCTGTTGCTGTAGGAGAAAAGCCTGTTCCGCTTCCTTTTGTCGTTGTATAAATTTCTCCAATTCTTCTTTCTGTCTCTGTCTAAAATTCTCCACTTGCGGTAATGAAGAAGGTAACGAAGGTTCCGGAACAAATTCTTGCGAGGAGAGAAAATCCACAAAATCCCAATTCACCTCTTCTGAAAGTAAGTCAGGGTTCCCTTGGGCGGTCTCCCCTGCTGGTGCACCCCACTGGATCGTTTTCTGAGTTTCCGTCATGTTGAATCACTGTCGCATAGATTGACTGCACACAAGCGCTAGCGAATCTATATTGACTACGTGACGTCACAGACTGCTCTCTTCGGATTGGATGCGGGCTGACTAAATTCTGTAACGCGTGTTCGGATTGGTGAATGAACTCAATCCGTTTCAATCCTTTCTGTCCCTATAAATAAGCGCCGTTCACTGCATTGATTCACCTATTCTCGGAGCCTCAACATGTGGACCGACGTTGAATCTTCAACCCTTGTGTCAACGATGATGTTCAGGACGGACATGCTCATGTATGTCCGATCCAAGTGGACCGTTGTCTACAGGACCAACAGCAGCCTGTGGATAAGAAGAGTCTATATAGAGAGACAAGGTTGCCTCAAGAGGACTCTGATGTATGGCCCTGCTGTAAGACGAAGTTTGAGGAAAAGAAGATGTCGCAAATGCCCTTTATGTTAAGGGAATATTAACATAAACCAAAGGCCCTTTTCAGGGCCAGCCATATTTCTCGAAAAGAGATAGTCTTTGAATTGCCTACCCCTTTTTTAAAAAAAATTTTTTTTTAAAAAAATCCCATGTTAAATTCCCCTTGTCCGTAGAGTGTCCCAGGATTTATTCCCATGTTAAATTCCCCTTGTCCGTAGAGTGTCCCACGATTTATTCCCATGTTAATTCCCCTTGTCCGTAGAGTGTCCCACGATTTTTCGCCATGTTAAATTTCCATTGTCCGTAGAGTGTCCCAGGGGTGTTTTGACTGGAATTTCCATTGTCCGTAGGGTATCCCACTTCACTACTAATGAGACAGTTGAAAAGCTTGTAAAGTACCAACTGCGACAGAGGAAAGAGAAAAAGGACCTGGAACAGAACCTGGATGTGCACAAAGACAATAAAAGAATGTTCGAATACGCGTTTGAAATGGTTCGAGAGGCACTGTAGGACTCACGACACTAATTCAACTCCCATAATAAACACATGGAGGCACTATGATATTCAAAATTCAATAATTTAAAATTTCTGGGTGCTGGTTATCAGACCTATATTTATCTATGCACAACTATCCTTGGTGCAAGCTTCTGTATGGAGAACACCATATAAGCCGCGGCATTTTTCTGATCTACATGTACATGAAACAAATGTTTTCCATTCTGCACAAATGAATCGGGTGCTACTTTCATTACTGAGTGCTCCTAAGTCAAGTCTGTAAAAATGCTAAAATTGCATCAATAGATTTTTGTCTATATTTTTTAAAATTACAGATAGGATAGACTCTCAAAAGATGTTTTAACTAAAATGTTACTTTTCTTTATTAACCCATTATTGACCACCAAACCCGTATATACTCATATTTTTGTTCACCCATTTTAGACTGGTTCATGGTTCTTTCGTATAATTAGTAATGTGTGTCCTGTAGAAGCATTTTCCCAAAAAACAAACAGGCTCTGTTGCTAGGCGTTTGTTAAAACAATGGCGGATCACGTCAGCGCGAGTTGTATTCATTGTACAAGGGCCACAAAAAGTCTAGAAGCTGTTCTGGAGTTTTGCACATGGTATTTCGTGGATGAGGAGGAGGACACCCCCCCCAAAAAAAAAAAACAAAACAACAAAACACATAGGTCGTCGATACAGCGCAAACCAAGCTAGCGTGTAGAGTAGAAATCGATAGACCGCGCCCATCCTACAACAACGCTGCTAGAGAACTATTCAGGAACAACATACTTGTCTGCATGGTGGCCTCCAAACAATTGTCCTATCTCCCCGGCCTCGATGTTGGAAACGATTTTGTTGTAGACCTTGCATCGTACGATGTAGCATTCTTCGGTCTGCTGTAGATACTGAAGTAGGTAGTCGCCAACGCTGTTTGTATTGTCTAGAATTGTGCATCCGAGTCCATGGGAAAATTACGTATTCTACAAGACTCTGGCGATCGAGAACACCGGAGAAATTGCGCGTGTAGTCGATGCAGAGACAATTCTGTAGGCATTTTTTCAGCTCTTATAATGTTCAAAGATTGTTTCCGTAATACACTTTCATACTCATGTCCAAAGACTGTGCCTACACGAGCATTGATGTAAGTCGCATATGTTCTTGTGAACGTGGACCTTGTGAACCGCATACGTACGTACTGGTATGATACTAGCGGTATTGCTGATTACAGATATAGTGTAATAAATTTGGAGTATACGCACTTTGTCATAGCACCCAGTTTTAAGGAATTCTTAGATTTGTGTGATTACTTGTTTGATTATTGGAACTCTGTGCAGTGGAAACATTCCTTAACCCCGTCCCCAATAGCCAGTTACTATGAGAAAACGTCACGGAGCGAAGTGTTAGTGAGTTTCCATGATGGCACTGTTTACGTTTGATGAAATCAGGTCAGAACCGCACGAGTGTCCCTGTCGTTCTATAGTCCCTGTTAAAATTTTGTGGTGTACATTGGTTATGCGACTGCAGGTGCAGTATTTATGGTGGGAGACGGGTGAATTACACCATGGAATAAGCAAGAAGGGACTTGGTAGATATCGTTTATGTCGCCATGATGGCAATTGTGATGCAGTTTTACTGCCATAATGTGACCCGAAACCATATGTGGTTGATAGACAATTGGAAAGTTGTGAGATCCGTGATCTTGCATTGATTAGAGACAAATTTATGTATAAAATGTACACGTCGGGCTTTTTAATTTACAACTGAAGTTGTATGGAAGTCTTTGGAAATTTGGGGTAAACTGATGACTTCTAGCAGAATCGCGCCAGGGTTTGACACCGTTCGGGTTTTTTGGCACGAATTTACGGGCTAAACATATCATTATTGTCCACACTTCAGCTTTGTTTTTACTCCATGGACACTTGTATGGTTTATATGTGATGTGTAAAAACAAATTTTCAGATAATGATTGTTATATATATATATATATATATATATATATATATATATATATATATATATATATATATATATATATATATATATATATATATATATAAATTCCATATAGACAGTAATTTAACGGAGATGCTGTTTGTAAATACGTGCATTTAAAGGACCGTCACTTGTGCAATTAAATTACATTATATGCAACCAGAATTCATTTTTATAAAGCACCACTATGATTTTCGTATTATTGCAGTCATATATCTCACCTGATAGGAAATAAACTTTATTTATATAGTGCATGTCGCTAGTAATTACACAAGGTTAATGATAAATAAGTTTCCAGCAGTTACTATAAAATAACAATTATATATTGCAGATTCTTATTTGGTTGGTTGGATTTAAAAAAAAAGATAACATTGATTAAACTATTTAATAAACTTAATTATTATTTTTACGAATAGTACTCTCATGTCGGGCTCAGTAGTGACGTCACCTAACATCAGTGATTATTGATTCATTTGATAGATATTCCCATTAGTTCCATGAAACAATCTGAAGATATTGGTACGGTCTTTTTACAATTCTAATCAGTCCCCATTCTGTAAGAGATCACAGTTCTTGCGCATGTCTAGATGTATAGAAGCTATGTCCATCTTTCCATTAAACAGCCTTTGTTTTTATTGTCGTCTCACAAAACGTGCACACCTATATTCTCTGGAAACACAAAATGAAAAATAAATCTCTTTGATCTAACCTGTGACAACTCGCCAACACCCTCGAGGAATGGTGACCTGGACTTTTAGAAAGTGTTGATGCAGAATATTAATGATATACCTTAACGCCTTCTAGGTAGTTGAAACCGCTCATAACACTATTTTTTTTACGCTTCTACGCCATCATATCTTAAACAAAAGAATTGTAAAAGCAAAATTATTCTTGAATGTAGAAAATAAGAATTTAAAAAATGAGATATTGATCCAGTTCAACTTTTAAGACACCAATTGCTAAATTTGGAGACATTTGTGTTTATTAGGTACTGGCATTTCAAGGTGCTCAAGCCAGCTGTGTTCAGTGAGTACCGGTATAACAATGTGTTCAAAACAGCTGTGATTCAAGTGCCGTGTTCTAAGTACCGGTATATAACAGTGCTCAAAGACATTTCATCTGTGTCAGAATCTGTTGTGTACATTCTTAACATAACTGAATTTGCCAATGTAATAAACGTGATAAACTTATACGTATTAAATAAATTATTGATGGTAAAAGAAAAAACGAATTAATGATATTTGAAAAACAAACAAATCAATGACAGAGAAGAGACTAATCAATGATAGTTAAAAAAGAAAATAAGGAATCGACGTTTCGTTATTACAATATATGCTCATTTTGTACTTAGTGATTTTAGTGGAAATTCGGTTTTCTAGCATACTCGTACCCATGAGGTTTGCTATCCGAGGGGTTTCATAACCGCCAGTTGGAGGACTCGTACCCTCTGGTAAACTATATTATATATTTTTGTATTTTCTCAGATACGGAAAGCTGGCCGCAGTTCAGTTACCTTGGATTAAATCAAAGCAACTTTGACGTGTCGTTATTATCGTGATGAAAGACAATAACACAGTTGATATCATAACGCATTATCGCTCATACATTCAAGATGGAACGGGTTCGGCTCATAAGAACAAAATCAGATCAGAACACAAAGAAAAAAGAAAACAAACAAACAAACAAACAAAAAACAATATTCATTCAGTCAGAAAGAAAACATCTTGGTGTCCGATTAACGTGTATTTTCCACCGATTTAACGTAAGTCTTGTACTTTTTGCCCAGATTTATAAAATGTTGTAAAAAAGCGTTTAAATCCATGATTAAATTTGTAGTTTCAAATACAATTCATAAATCCTAAAACATTTAGCAACGTTTCGACATTTCAATCCGGCTTGGGCCGATTTCACACAAGTTTTGCTCTATTGTTCGTCGGTTTTTGTTTCATTTACTTTTTTTTCTTGATCGACGCAGTCTTTTGATATTGAGCAATTCTATACGATTGTTATTCTATATAGTGTTATCTTCAAAGATATTCAATTATCTTTTGTTCAGTCGCCATTATAAGTTAGTAGAATGAAAACCCGTTTTGTTACTTGCCAAAGAGAAGCCATGGGGCATTATTTATTTCAATAATTAAGATGAACAAGTCTGGCATGAGCAAACATCTTGCAACCTGCGACCGGCAATAATGGTTTTCATTTGAACTCCATCGTAATCGCCTCTGCAGCAACTTCCCTGAATTAATTGAATTCTGGGGAATAAGCGGATAATAAACATCCAATGCGTGGGTACGAAAATACCGTTCTTCATGTACGAAACCACCTTCGTTTGGGTACAAAACCTACAATCTCCACCTGGTACGAGACAGCTTGAGTACGAAAACACCGGCACCCAAAATTTGTACCTTTAAAAATGATCTATTTCAGGAGATTTCTGTGCCAATAAAAAAACTCACTTATAATGAAAGTAACTTGGTGAAGACTCTTGTTTAGCGACGACTATCCCGATCCACATATTGTGAAGTATCCCATTACAAAAGGATATCTTTCTTTTCTGCACACATCTCAAACAAGTCCTATTCAATATAAGTCTAAGATTCCGTCTACCAGTCTGTAAACCGAATTAGATTATAATAAGCCAAAGGAGTCTCTTTACCGAGTGAATTCAACCCTGGCGTGAATCTACTAGAATCACTTGTTTGCCCTTTATTTCCAAGGACTTCTCGACAACAATCGTTGTCTACCGAAACTTCCAACGCATTCATAACTTTCCTTTTATAAATGCATGACCACAAATATTACAACTACACCTTTGCATCACATCTTCATAATTGCATGCCAACCTCACAACTGCATGGTTCTCGTTATCACAATTTCGTAACGTAGCGCAAGTATTTTACGCAGAGAAAATATACAACTCCAACACCAAATACATGGTACTATATTTCCTTCTCTACGCTAGGCCAGTCAAATCATGATTTTAAGTCTCATTTCGCCAGTAACCTTACACCATATTTTCCATCATAGCAACAATAAAAAGCGTCTCCAGATAATAGAACAGCCTCCTCTCAATTATTCCATTGTACAATTTATCAGTCCCTATCACAAATACTTCACGTGGAGACACACACTCAATCCACACAATTAGGGAATGGACATTTATGCGGCTCTGACCTGAACTCTAATACTAAACCATGCCATCAGGTATCACGGTACCAATTGTTTTTCCATATACCTCAATGCTAATGTTCTGTGAAATAAATATACTTTCTGTCCTACTTGGGCATGCATGTCACACACTGCCATATAGAACAATGCTAGATTGTCAATTTGACAATGACATAACCAGGTACTCCATTGCATTTAAGAGAGATAACTCTACTGGAACTAGACAGGGGTAAGAGTTATCTAGTCACAACAAGCACATTTTCAGCCATGTGTACCATATTTTAAAAAAATCATAAAAAATACAAAATATGATCTAGATAGAAATTAACACAAACTCACATGTTGCCAAGAGGCTCAACATTTTTTTAAGCCAAACAGAAAGTACAACTCTTACATAATGCACCAATCACAGATAGTGTTGTTCTTTAATTCTGAATACAATGTTCCATACACCTTAAGCTCCGCCCACCTGGACTTGCGCAATTGGTACCGTTATACCATCACGAAATCTCATCAACACTAGATTCTGTAACATTTGCCCATAGCAACTGGCTAATTATTCGGTTTGAGGACTATTTCCCCAACACCGACTTCCCATAATCAAACAATTAGTCACGAAAATCTAGTAAATGCTTAAAACGGAAAGTTCTATACAAATGACGCATACTCCAAATTTATTACAATATTTGAGAGTTATATACCGCCTACTTTGATGTATATCCAATTATATGAAAGATAGAGTTTAACGTTGCCCATCTATCTGTATTTCCAATTATATGAAAAAAGTTAAACCTGTATGTCCAATTATATGAAAGAAGTTAAACCTGTATATCCAATTATATTTAAAAAGTTAAACCTGTATATCCAATTTTATGAAAAAAGTTTAACTTGTATATCCAATTATATGAAAAAAGTTAAACCAGTATATCCAATTATATTAAAAAAGTTAAACCTGTATATCCAATTATATGAAGAAAGTTAAACCTGTAATATCCAATTATATGAAAAAAGTTAAACCTCTAATATCCAATTATATTAAAAAAGTTAAACCTGTATATCCAATTATATGGAAAAAGTTAAACCTGTAATATCCAATTATATTAAAAAAGTTAAACCTATATATCCAATTATATGAAGAAAGTTAAACCTGTAATATCCAATTATGTGAAGAAAGTTAAACCTGTAATATCCAATTATATTAAAAAAGTTAAACCTGTATATCCAATTATATGAAGAAAGTTAAACCTGTAATATCCAATTATGTGAAGAAAGTTAAACCTGTAATATTCAATTATATTAAAAAAGTTAAACCTGTATATCCAATTATATGAAGAAAGTTAAACCTGTAATATCCAATTATATGAAAAAAGTTAAACCTGTAATATCCAATTATATTAAAAAAGGTAAACCTGTATATCCAATTATATGAAGAAAGTTAAACCTGTATATTCAATTATATAAAAAAAGAGCTAAAATATGTAATACCCTTACTGAAAACTATCCTCAGGATATGGGTGTGCCCAAGGTAGCATGTCGTGAGACACCATTTTTTAACATCAACATTAGCAACATGTTAAACTTACTTAATTCATAAACTGACAGCTCGCTAAGTATTGATCACTTTTTTATTTGATATGAATCAAAGTGTTTGTATGCTATCAAACGGCACCTACCAGATATTCCCATTATGAATACAGGAATTGGCAGAGAAAAAACGGATTAAAAGTTTCGAAATCTAAAACCGTTTACATGCATTTCTACCGATTGCACATAATTCACGATGACCCAATCTTTAGTTGAATATTCTCTTATCCCAGTTGTAGAGGAGACCAGTATTTGTGGACTATTTGTTTTTTTTTACAATAATCTAACGTTCCTACAATATTCCCCGGGGACAAATGTCAAGAAGCCCTGGTATTTTTACGACTTGTAGCAAACACGAACTCGGACGCAGATAAAAAAGTCTTGATTCATGTGTACTGGTCTTTAACAAGATCAATACTTGACTGTGGCCCATTTGTGTATGGAATAGCTTGTAAGTCTTGCCCATCGCTTGATCCAACATTGACGGTCTTAGTTTTTGCTATAAGCTAACGTTCCTATTAGATTCTCCAGGGACAAATGTCAGAAAGCCCCGAATTTAATACGAGTCGTAGCAAATAGACTGGGACGCAGATCAAAAAGTCTTGATTAGTGTGTAAAGGTCTTTAGCAAGATCTATACTTGACTATGCCCAGATTGTGTACGGAACAGCTTGTAAGCCTTACTTGCCCAATGCTTGATTCAATGCAACATATCAGGGACTTAAATTTTATATGGGTACATTTAGAACTTCTCCTCAACAAATTGACTCTTCTGTACATTACCAAACTATCGACTGCTCCGGTGGCCTAAATTGTTAGAGCATCCTCAACGGATGCGGGATGTCGCGGGTCCGAGTCATGCCGCATACCAAAGACATAAAAAATGGTACTAACAGCTGCCTTGCTTGGTGCTCAGCATTAAGAGGTTAGTGTTAGGACCGTCAGCCTGGTGCCATGATAATGTGACGGGATGGGGCATGATGCTACATGCCTGTTACATGATGCCCCAGTACAGGACATTCCTATAAACTGCCACACTGCAGGCATTTTAGCGATATGACTGGAATTTTTTTAAAGCTATGTCAAAAATCCAAATCACACACACACACACACACACACACACACACACACCTATCCACTAATCCGCCTAATACATCAGATGATGTTGCCTTAAGGCCCAGATACCGAAGAATGTACGCTTGAAATTCTTAACTGTCATTCCACCTTTTGACGTTCACCTCACATAGAAGCAGAAAATTCTGTCCCCATATCACCACTTTGGTTATCAACAGACCTCAAAATAATATTTGGTCTTTTCCAGTTCAAAATGTCCAGAACAAATACTTTTGTTTTTCAGAGCTTATCGAACAGAACAAATACTTTCGTTTATCAGAGTTAATCGAACTCAAAGACTTCTGCCACGGCCGGCCGTCCCTTTGAGCGGATTGTTCCAGGGTTGGAAACAAAGCTGGATACGTCGTTGCAACACACGATGGCACCATCTCGAGCAGGTTACTGGATAAATCTTCAATTTCTAGAGCAGAAATAACAGGCATCCTAAAATCTCTTAACTACATTGCATCCTCACTCTAAAAAGAAAAGAAAACACAACAACACATTTCTTCATATTTTCGGATTCATTTTTCATAATGAAAGGCTTGGAAAACATATGGTTAGTAATATACCAAGTCGTACAGAAGCAAAGTTTGCTCATGCAATATAAAGAAAGTGTTCCATTCTGTTGTATGTCTTGTTACACTGTACTAAGGATGATCAACGGACAGATAGAACGTCCAGATCAAGCATCCAAAGACGTTCAGCATTCATTCGTTTCCGAATGGAAATTCCATGAACCGTCTAAAAATATGATATAAATCGAAATGTTTTATATGTATATCCGTATGTATGTATGTATGTATGTATGTATGTATGTATGCATGCATGCATGCATGCATGCATGCATGTATGTATGTATGTATGTATGTATGTATGTATGTATGTATGTCACTCTGTGTGTGTGTATGTATGTATGCATGGATGGATGGGTGCGTGCGTGTGTGTGTGCATGAGCGCGTGCGTGTGTATGTGTGCTAAGATATATTCATCTCGCGTTTAGCAGCACCTCTCTAGGTATTTTTAAATGTTTAGAATATTTTGTTTTAACTTTTTCTTTTATAAAATATGTCAAGAAATTTAATACCGTTCGACTGACAAAATAGCGTTCTTCAAAATCACGTACAGCGGCACGGACAGCACTCCAGACACCTGCATGTGTCTGCATGTGACATAAGTAAATGACAGTGGCGTACAAATGTTGGAGAGAGAGAGAGGAGAACCACTCTGCCACCGGGCAATGAGCATACATTAAATTCTGTATGCTCTTTGGGTACCCTCTAACTGATGTCAAGACGTTTGAATGAGATTGTCACAGATGATGAAACATGGGTTTGCTTTACTGAACTCTCCTTTTTTAGAAATAAATGTTTGGATTAGACACATCGAGCAGAGACCACAAATCGCTTGACGTAATCGAACTATCAAGAGAATTTTAATTGCATCATTTGTTTATGCTAAAGACCTGGTCGTCCAAGTACATATGCCTAACTACAATGCGTCAGCACACTGGTATTGTTTTACTCTTTGACAACGCACCGGCACAAAAAACCTCTATCGTGATAGACTTCTGAAGAAGCACGCCATATGAACTTTGCCACATCCTTCATACAGCACTAATTTTATTCCAAGTGATTTTTGGCTGAATTCGGTTATCAAAGATTCGTTCACGGGAAGACGTTTTGGAGCCGCAATACATCTGAAAGTGCAGTTTTCCATTGTTTGAATAACATATCAAAAGGTTAACACAAAATTATATTTATTTATTGGACAATCAGAGTGAGAAAGTGTGTAAAGTACCTTGAGGGATGCACTGACGTTCTGTTCACTGATAAAGAAATTTGTTTTACATCACACAGCAGAACGTTTTCTTTTCTTAATACCCCTAATATATGGTGCCATGTAAAAGTAAAATTCAAAAAATACAAAACTGAAGAATTGCACATAACCCTTAGGAAAATAAACCTTTCTAAATAAAAGTATACATTCAATACAACTAGATGAACTATAAAGCATACAAATGTCAACATTTCTGTTAAGGTATAAAAAAATAATAATATATAAAGGTAACACATGTAATATCCTTCAAAGATATGGTCAAAATTTGTTTTATGTGGAATCAACTTGAACAGACAATGGGATTTAAGAATATACTTTTATTCTCTCAAAAAGACTCTTTCGGCTAGCTGCGTGTATGCCAATGATCCATGCGGTTCGATGACCATTAGATACCGATGACATATTATCTTTGGCATTCATCGGTCTGCGGAAGACGATCGATATCCAGTAGCCTTTGGTGACGATATGTGGGTTATGGGAGACGGGCACAGTCACTGATTGCCGTTGATAAAATTATGTGTTTAAAAATAAAACTATATAGGTCTAAAACGTTTAAGATTTAGGGTCAGAATCCATTGCCGATCGAAAAGTTCGAATTCGTCGTACCAATTCGAGTTTGCTCTGACCCTTGTCTCTCCCCTTTTCTTTGTATTTGGACATTTATGTTTGGGTGTAGAGTTAGACTTCAGTTCATTTCATGATGACATGCGCGGCATGGTTCACTTTGACGGGATGCGTCTGTCAGCTTTAAGATCAAGAGTGGAGCAAAACAGGGCTTCATCCTGGCACCAGTAGTGGACCTAATCTGAGCTTCCTCTGACACTTGCAAGCCGATATTTTATATTTAGACATTTATGTTGGTGTCCAAATATTAAAACGAGGCACCAAAACAGTGCTACGACTGTATGGTCTTATACTAACATAAAAGAGTGTAAACCAAGTTTTGTAAAATTCAACAAATTATTTATTTAAATAAAAAGGATATGATATCAGACTAATATCTTCGCAATCACATTATTTAAAATGACACTGTTTTAGCGAGGAATCTTAGCCCAGACTTCAGTGACTCTATACATTACTTGTTTTTACTATACGCGGGTCAAGAACAGATATATAGAGTAAACACGAACATTGTGATTCAATGTATCCCATATTTATTCTTTTCCATATGTCTTCCGGATCTAAATACTTTAAATATTAACCTAAATCCATTCATTCACTGTTAGTTTCAATATGCCATACCACAATACGATTTCTCTATTTTTGCCAGTGAATATTATGTGCTTCCCTATCGTTATTGTTGTCATAATTGACACTTTGTTGTTTGTTCGTTCGTTCGCTTCTTTGCTACTGAAAGTATGGCCAAAGTTGTGAATAAAAAAATAATAATTTAGGGTGAATGATATATTTGATGAAATAAAAAATGCAAGTTTAAATGATTATGGCATGAACTTTTTAAAAAGATTCGTCCTAAATGAAACTGCCGTATACATTACACAGCTCAGTCTATTAAAAATGCATTTAGGTATTAGGAATATATTTATTCTTTCTTTGTTTTGTCCATGATACGAATCCTAGAGTATTGTAGAATGCTTTCCATGTGTTTTAATACATGTATTATAATTTAAACTCTCTCTCTCTCTCTCTCTCTCTCTCTCTCTCTCTCTCTCTATATATATATATATATATATATATATATATATATATTCGCAACTAAACCGATATAAACATGAAGCATGCTTCAGGCAGATTAAGTGGTCTCATTTATATAAGCTTTGACTTTGAACAGCGATGCAGCCTACAGATATATCAGATGTACACGTATGCATCTCAGATTTATTAACATGTCGCAAATGATACCGATTTACTGGATGACACTGTCGTTTCAACTCGTCCGAAATAGAATCAAATAAGTCGGTGATGAACGTCGCCCATTTTTCTGCAAGGACTTATGACTCAAAATCCTTGGATCTGAAGGTTCACGTGTATGCCGTCGTTCGAAGTGTGAGTTACTCACTGGTGCGATACGGCGATAATCCTCGACTCTTTAGTTGCGAAGAATTGCCCCCATTACACTAAGTTCAAGGTGAAATACTTTGAAAGTTTCAGCTCCAAACATTTAACAGCTCCCGATGGCAGAAATCCGCCTAGCGCCATGGGGAAATAACCCATCACTACTCACCCTCCACTCTCGTGTTGCCACTGCGAGCGATACATAACCTTTTCGTCGTCGATATAGCTGGTATCGCGATATAGTCATTTAATCGATTCACAATGACAATCGCTTATTGTATAAAGTTTTATTATTCTGTACTCTCTTTTATTATACAGGGAGATAACGCACGACTGTAACCATTCCATACAACATACACATTTATTTGCAAATGGGTGTGTTTTGGATTATAAGTATGTGCGTTCTTTATCATTGGATTATAAGTATGTGCGTTCATTATCATACATTACCTACTTCCCTTTTCCTTATCAATTTGTTTATGGAGATGTGTGTGTGTGTGTGTGTTGTTCAGTAAGGAAGAACGCGTGTCAGTCATCATAAACATTATACATTATTTTGTAAGTGAAAGAGTTTGCTTGTAAATATGTGCATTCATTATCACACGATAACATACCATATGCCCACTATGCAGTGGTTTGAAAATATGAGTGTTGGATTGTAAGTGGAAGTGGGTGTTAGTTGTTATACCAATTCCCTATTTCTCTCTTTGATTGCACAATATTTCTTTGTTTCTTTGATAATTCATTTATACATTCACCCATTCAATCATAACCATTCACACACACACACACACACACACACACACACACACACACACACACACACACACACACACACACACACTGCCTTTGGAAAAATGACGCCACTCGATATAACGTGACGGTAGAGCTTGGTGGTGGTTCGCTGCTCCATTGCTACACTGAAAGCCCAGACTTGCGCCAACATATTTTTAATTCTTTGTGATCATTTTGTAGATTGATCGAAAACACTTTTAGTTGTTAGATCAATTTAATTTACTTTGTCCTCTGAAAGTTAAAAGATATTTATAATACCGTTCCTTTCTTCCAGCTCTGGCTAAAACAATTCTTTACTTCACACGTGCAAATAGTGTAACAATGTTGTGGTCACATTCCCCAATAGCTCATTTGAGAAATACAACAGAAGAAATTTGTATCTGGCCTTAAAATACAAATTCCATCTTTTTCTGTTCCTTAAATAATGTGATCTCAAGTTAAAATGTACTTTTTGAATAGATTTCTTAAACGAAATTATATTTAGCAAGCAATGCTGCAACAATTATTTAAGTTTTTACCTTTGCGTATACTATACAGTATACATCAGAGTCATCGAGTGCACTGAAATAAAGTAATTAACGAACCTACCTATCATCCTCTAAAATGATACTTTTATAGCGGAGTTATTAGGTGCATTTTAATAAAGTCATCAACGAACCAGTCTGTCATTACTAAAATAAAATCATACTTCGCAGTTTTTTTTCTTTTACAAGTTTTAAAAATAGATAACAAATAATGA
This sequence comes from Sinohyriopsis cumingii, assembly GCA_028554795.2. NCBI lineage: Eukaryota > Metazoa > Mollusca > Bivalvia > Unionida > Unionidae > Sinohyriopsis > Sinohyriopsis cumingii. The sequence continues at coordinate 119,893,287 of CM068835.1, read as the reverse complement.
TGCAATACCATTCCCATATTTATCGGTTTGTAATGATGCGTATTGGATTGTAAGAGTGCCTGTTAGTCATCATATCCATTACTCCCGATGCACAGGTTTTTATGTGTTGGTCTTTATCTCTAAGGGTGAGTGTTTGTTTGCAAGTACGTGTCTTAGTAATCATAAGAAATCGAACTCTTATTTTATATAGCAAGGTTTGTAAAGGTGTGTGTTGTATGTATGAGTGTCAGTCATCATATCATAAAATATCATAGCCACTGTTCCCATTGAGATCGGTTAGTAAGAGTATGAGCTTCTTTGTAAGAAAGATCGACCGACATTCATCATAGCGTACCACATACCGCATTATAGGCTACTGCATTTGTTTGGGAAAATATAAGCGACTTTTTCTGAGTAAAACTGCACGACCGTGGGAGTACAGTATTAATCAAAAAAAAAAAAAAAAAAAAAAACGCGTTCAAAAACTAGAAGTGTTGTTAGTAAATGCGGTAGGTCTTGTCATATTTGCAAAATGGTAGGAAAATCCAAACAGAATAAACCCAAGGCTGATGTACAGCCTATTCCTGCATTTGACTGACTATTTAGTGGAATAATGGTAGACTGTGTTGGTCCGTTACTTAAGTCCAAGTCAGGCCGTCAGTGCTTGTTGACCATAATGTATGCATCTGCAAGATTCACAGAGGCAATTTTTCAGGAATATTAAAACAAAACGAACAGTAAAAGCTTTGACAATGTTTTTACCGATCATATGTCAAATTTTATATCTGTAATTTTCCAGCAAGTCATGTGTGACTTTGGCATCCAGCAGTTCATGTCTCCTGCCTATCACCCTGTTAGGGAATCAGTTCATGAATCTTTAGGATTTAGTTCCTTTGAACTTGCTTTTTGGAGGCACTGTCAGCGGACCATTGCCATTGCCTAAAGAGAGACTTGTTTCAAATGAAGGTACATAAATTAATCTTCTCCATTATGTTTCCAGTTTTAAATACAATTTGTTAAAGGCTTGTGAAGTTGTAAGAACTAATCTGAGGTGTACTCAGTCAAAAACGAAATTAAGGTATGATAACAACACAAAGAAAAACGGGTTTTCAGTTCTGGCTCTCTTGCCCATACCACAAAATCATTCTGAGGCTAAGAAATGTTAAAGGAGTATGTTGATAGAAATAGCCAATTTAATCAAGCAATCAGTTTGGTTGTACCTGTCACACACATTCATAACTGGAATTCATTGGACTGTAATGGCATTGGTGTAACCAATTATCAGAATTGAGAAATTATGAATAATCTGAACCGGAAACTTTCACATCTGCAACATGGCGTTAAATCTGCAGATTCCACACCACTGAAACAGCATCCATAGAGAATGAAGCTTCGCAAACAAGAATGTTTACGAAAAGAAATTCAGTATTTGCTAGAGAATGATTTTATAGAATCGAGCAAAAGAGACAAGAGTACACCATGTATACTTGTAGCAACACCAGATAATAATCTCCGCATGTGCACTGATTATAGAAAGGTGAACAATGTGACCAAAACAGATTCATATCTATTGCCAAAAATTGATGACTGGATTGATAAAGTTGGAAATGCAAAATATGTCACCAAATTGGACTTTCTGAAAGAATTTTGGCAAATTCCACTGACGGAAAGAGGAAAGGAAATTTCGCCATTCGTAACTCCATATGGACTTTATCATTATAAAATGATACCTTTGGGATGAAGGGTTCACCTTGTACTTTTCAGCATTTAATGAACATGATTATGCTCTAGATAATTGTGATGCTTACACCGATGTTGTCTTCAACTACAACAACACCTGGCAAGATCACTTAGAGACATTTCGGACATTCATTGACAGACTCGCTGATGCCAATTCGACAATTAATTTATCCAAGAGTAAGTATTGTCATGCTTGCGTTATATTGCTAGGACATTTCGTGGGACATAGGCAAGTTAAACCTATATAGACTAAGCTCCAGGCTATCTCAGAATTCCCTGTGCCTATCGGTAAAAGGAACAAAAAATAAAATAAAAAAATAAATAAATAAAAACATAGAAAAACAACTATACCCCGCCCCCAAAAAACTGATGCGATTCTTGGGTATGGCTGGATACTAATGGAAATTTTCTTCTAAGTTTTCTATAAATGCTGAACCACTAACAACTTTATCTAGTAAGAAAACAAAGTTTTATTGATCGGGAAAATGTCAGGAGGCTTTCGATAAATTGAAGGCCATCCCAGTTCTTTCAGCTCCAACTTTAAGTCAATCATTTAAAATGTATGTTGATGCAAGTGGTGTTGGTGTTTGTGTTGTGTTGATTCGTGAAGACAAAAATGATGTAAATTATCTAGTGTGTTTTTCTAATAAATTTAATAAGCACTAGAGAAATTATTTCATAATCGATGGCTTTGATACTGGCATTGCAACACTTTGAAGTCTGTATTAATTCAGCTCCTTCTCCGATTAGTGATCACAACCCTTTTACTTTCGTTGGAAAGGTGGAGTTTGATGTAGCAGGATTTCAATATAGACATTTGGCACGTCAGGGAAAAAGACAATGTCTTAGCAGGTGCAATATCATGTGTATAGAAAATTATATTGTTTCATGTATACTTTGTGTCATTTTAAAGATGTAATCTTACATAAATCATTTATTGCATACATATTTGACTAATAGTAAGAAAAAGCTTTATTGCATAACTCTTTCTTATTGTTTATGAGGGTATGCGCCATGCATATTTAATTTGCATTGTTTGGTTTTTGTGGGGTTTTAAAAAAAATTCATTTATGCTTGTATGTTGGACTTAATCTTGTCCAAAATCAAGTTCACCTTCTATTTGACCTGAATTGTTTATTTTATGTTTAATTCTGTAAACAACTTAATATTAGGATCATTATTAGTATTAGAAGGAAACATTTATTTGAGTCTGGGTCTAGCTTATTGGAATTCCATCCCAAATATGCATGATGGCCTACCTGACGTATTACTTATTCTATATTATAATTTTAGCAACATACCATCTAATTATACGAAGATTTTTTCTAGTAAACATTAGGATACTTCTGCAAGGTTAGTTTCCGTTAGGTATTTTTTTTATATAGAAAATGCTAATTGTGACTTGAGGTCAAATAGAGGACTATATAATCACGTTACTGGAAAAATTATTCGATCGTGCTTGAATATCGTAGCAGATTCAATTGTATTATTGCTGTGTCCAGAAATTAATTTGGACTAGAATTTTAATTATTCAAATTATTTTATTTAAATGATTCTTCTCTGGAAATACAAAGTGTTCTGCAAAAATAAAATTATTGGAAATAGAAACTTGAATTTATGGTGAAATTTCAAATAATGATATTTCTTGGATTGAATTATTGTGTTCCAGCAGAAGTCTGTTGGTACATCAGCATTATACAGGCCACCACAGACACATCAATACTTTTATCGTTGGATTTAATTTGGATTTCGACTAAAGTTCATTCAGAACTTTAATTATTAGGACCTGCCTCTGTAATTCTGGGATTATTTCGGATTTAATTCGTAATACGGTAAGTTCCTTTTGTTTTACATTTTCACTTTGTATTGTACGAAAATAAACTATTTGTTGAATTTTTTAAAAGCTTGATGCTTCTCACTCTTTTCTATTACTTATTTTAAGAATATATAGTCGTAATAAAATACATAATCGTAGATTCATCAATACTCAATAACAATATTATTGCGCACACAGCACCGCCTGGCGACCGTTGGACTTCGACATTATTTATAAAAAAATTATCGTTTTGGTCTCCTTAAAATTTAGATTATACTGTGATTGATAGCATTGAAACAACTTTTCTCGTTGGTTTGGAATGGAGTGGTGTTGTTTTTCTGTCGTTTCTACTAAATTCTGTCTGTTTGTCTGCTTGTGATGGACTGGATTTAATGGGTCGATCTGTACATGTGATTTTGAGCAGTCGATGGGTTGGCGTTGAGGAATCAACTGCACCCGTGTTTCTATTATGTCATTGTTTGTCACAATGTGGAAGAACATGAATTCTTTTAATTGAAATTATCAAAAGGACGCTGTGGGATATCACATTTATTTCGTTTTGAGCCCAATAAGGAGACTGTGATATCAGTTGGAAATGTAGTGAACATTTTCGGAACCTATGTCATGTAAATCGGATTTGCAGAACTAAGTTAGTAAATACATTTTGAGGAAATTCTAGATGCAAAAATGTAAATATATTTATTGCCAGTCTTGTTACCAGCTAAAGAAAACATATGTTTCTGTCCTGTCACTTGCATGATCTTTGCTGGAGGGACCCAGTCACCCCACATATGTACATGACCACTCTTCTATCGCTAGCATAACATTCTATCTAAAAAGTTAAACGGGGAAAACTTCAACGCAGCTATTGTGTGACCGTCCATTTAGTCAGCAGAAATAACTGCTTCGTCGTCTTGGCTAATTTGGCTCTGAGGCTCTTAGATTTCTATCAAAACCTTCAGTTCCATTTTTTGCTCGAATTTACTATTTTGAGAGACTTGTTAAATGGACTTATCTGATAGATGTGCAATAGCCCTTGGCCTCGAAATGTTTTTTTCTATGATATTGTTATAGACCGTGGAGAGCTCAAATAACTAGCATTAATCATCATACTAGTATGCACATTTTGCAGCCTATATATTGACTTTTAAGGACGGGTCTTTGCCTGATATAGGGATTTGTCATTATGTTGTGTTTCTTTTCAGGTATTTGTTTACTCCGTTTTCCCATACACGTCAATAGTGTCCTTTCCATATTGAATGTCCCATACATCATCCCCATTGCGACCCATTTGTGTTAAAAATTTGGCACATGTCCATTTTTGCCCCATCGTCGCGATGCACGGGTGACAATCCTCTGTTTTCTTACGGGTGTGGGTTGTTAATTTTCCATGTATCAATATAGTGGAACGTTCGTCTTAAATTTTCAAAAATTCCCATAGGAGCTAAACTTAGTTCTGTCCTTGTTAAGTTTCCATGCATCCCCATAGGACATCGACCATTTCCCAGTTCATTGTCCGTATTTCCTCATAGTAGCACATCTATTTAAAACCCATGATAAATTTCCAAATGTCCAACAGCAGTCTATCCGTTTTCAAGTTCGAGAGGCGCACTGTTGCCAATCCATGTTGAATCGTCCCATAGTGTCGCACTCCGCAGTGTCATTCATATTCGTTATGTCGCATTGGTCCTTGATAACTGCTAGTAATGGTAATAAAGTATGTATTTGTTCGTTAATAATGCAATCCTGCATTCTTGTCGGCTTAGGTCACACCCTGAGGCACTCCATTCTGTTAGTTAAAAATGGAGAACTATACATAACATCCATTCTCTTATCCCAGTAAACACCTAGGTAAAGGTAATCCAATGCGGATGTTGGAGGACTTGGCGGGGAATAGCACCCCCACCCCCCAATGAGCACGAAACAGCTGGAACGTTTTTTGGAGTAAGAGTTCTTAATAGGTTTATTGTTACATTGTTAAAAGTATGTCCTTGGTACGTTCCAAATGCAGGAGCTGTTTGGGTCTTAGCATTTTACCCCCCACAAGGTGATCTATTCCGCAGACCTCTTCCCGAATTGTTTACGTCCAACCCCAACCATATTTTTGGCTCCGCCCCTGATGAATGGTTCTTATCAGTAAAGGTGCACAAGTTTGCAAAGATAATTTCACTGTACATTTTGTCGGGGTCAGCGTGACACTTAAACATTAAGTTTGACGTATGGGTTAGACTGAGAGGGATGGAATCTGCCCTGTTTGGGGCATGACTTGGATTTTAATTAGGACTCGCGCGGTTAACGGTTAAGAGGTAGATAGAGTGCAATTCTAATGCAAGATCATTAGTGGGAAAATTACACCAGTTGTGACGAACCAGGAAATTTTAGGAAGACGTGGGCCCTTTGAAACAGGTGTCATAAAATTATACTTTCAAGAATAGATAGTAATAAATGCTAACTAGAGATGATTATTCTGACTTCTAAGGGAGCGATAACAAGTTTTGACGGTTAAAGTAGTAATCCTGATTGGCTAAGCTAAAATTATGGTGTTCCCAGACGGAATTAAAAAATGAAATTCATCAAAGTTATTTGGAAAGACTGGAAGCACTAGGTGATGCTGTCATGCCAGCAATTTGAGTTAGATCAGTCACTCGATAATATGATGAAATTTGTTATATCATTGTAGCAGAATGGCTAATTGAATTTCGCGTAATTTTTGTGCTCTACTTCTGACAGAAAGTGAATTATTGACATATCATGTTCAATTTTATTTTGTTTATATAATTGATTAAATTGTTTTATTTTAATACGGAGGCTCGTGTTATTTGGTTCTATTATCTCTGCTACGATCTCTGTTATTTCATCCTTAATTTCCTATTTTATTATATGAATTACTCGATCTAGGCAAGAACACAGTGTTCGATCATCCCCCAGATAATAATAAGCAAAGCCCACAAGGAGTTGGTTAAATCACACATCACCACCACCTCCTAACTCATCAAATTTTTTCCAACAAACCGTTAATTCTGTTTTTGTTACGTATATATGGGGCAATGGGCAAGTCATCCAGACTTGCACGGGAAGGTAGACGCTCTCGCAGTCCACGAGTCTTCCAGCTATGGATAAATAGTGTGATGTTAACACGGCATTACTTAGAGGAAGAACTTCCGAGACGAAGTCAACGGAAAAGCGGTAAAGCTGCCAAACATCTAAACGGTTACGTGCTCGTGATCAAAGTGAGCCACCAAGTTGGAGGATATCGGATTTTGTAAGGCCTGGAGAGGGTTGGCCCTAAACACACCACACAAAAAATGACAACCACTACCCATTCCATACTAGCTCGGTCGTCGTGCACCAGGGCGGAGTTGGAAAGTATACGACTGGTGCTCAGAGCAGCATGATTCGTGTCAGGAACAGCATCATCATTGGCACCTGGAATGTGAGAACACTGAAAGCAACAGGAAAGCTTGAGGAGATTACATATGAAATGAACATATACCACTGGAACATAGTACTGGATAAACAACTACTTTGGAAGCTCACAAACTGTACTTCATTGACAGAGAAGACAAACGTGAACAGGGAGTTGGGCTCCTTGTACACAAGGACAGCGTGAGTACTGTCATGGGATTTCGGCCAGTCTTTAGCCGACTCATCACTATCCGCCTCAGGGCAACTCAGTTCAACATCACCGTAATACAGGTTTCCACCCCAACATCAGACTATGATGACGCGGATGTGGGAGACTTCTACGAGCAGCTGCAAGAAGTTGTGGATAAAATACCGAAGATAGATATTCTGGTTGTGCAAGGCGATTGGAATGCTAAGATGGGCGAGGACGCTTGCATGAACTGTAAAGGAACATGTGGTCACTGCTGCAATGCACAGACGAATGAGAGAGGACTGAGGCTCCTGGAATTTGCTAGTTATGCTGGCAAACACCTTCGGCCAACACAAAGTATCCAGAAGACGGACATGGCACAGTCCAAGCGGAGACATCACAGTCAGATTGACTACATCATGGTGAACAGGCTCGTACAGTCAAGTGTAAACATCGCCAAGACTAGAAGCTTTCCCGGAGCGGACATAGGAAGTGACCAGGATCTGATGATGATGACCTTCAGGCTATATCTAAAGAAAAGGTCAAGAAAGAGAGCCACACAAGAATACAATTTGATCTCGAGAAATTGAAGGATCCCGAATTAGCAAAAACCTTTTGGTCAATGATTTGTGGGAAATCGGTACCGCTCACCAACCTCGACGCTCACAATACCGACATGGACACGTTCATCACCACCTTCAATACAGTAACGAACGAAACAGCCAGCGAGATCTTTGGTAGACATCGCCCAGACCAGAAGCCCTGGGTCACAGCTGAGGTCTTCAACCTGTGTGAGAAGAGGTGGAAATGGAAGAAGAAAAAGAACGATACAGAAGGGACAGAGCAGTACAAGTCAGTCAACCAGGAAGTCAAGAAAAGCATGAATAGAGCAAAAGAGAACTGGATAGAAGAACAGTCCAAATCCACTGAGGTAAACTTATAAAGGATCAACAGCAGGAAATTTTGAACAAGCACAAAACAGTGGCGGGTTATCTCTTTACACAGAACTTTACAACCACCGAGCCACAATAGATCCAGACGTACTGAACGTCCCTCCAGCAACTAACAACAACCACCACCCTATCCTACGTGAAGAAGTAGAAGTCGCATCGCATTAAGATAGCTGAAAAAAGAGGAAGTCAGCTAGAGTGGACAACATCCCAGCAGAACTGATCCAAGCTGGGGGAGAAGCAATGATTAGCGCCCTCATAAACATCTGCAACAAGACCCGGAAAACAGGAGTATGGCCATCGCCGTGTGCCCAATCACTGATCATCACCCTCCTCAAGAAAGGTAACTTTCAAATGTGTCCAAACCACCGTACAGTCTTATAAGCCATCCAAGCAAAGTCATGTTACGGATACTGCTGAACAGACTAAAGCCACAGGCTGAATGGATCATTGCCGAGGAGCAGGAAGGATTCAGCGCAGACCGCAGCACAACAGGGCAGATCTTCAACCTCAGGATCTTGTGTGAGAAGTACCTCCAACGCCGGCATATGTACCATGTCTTCGTGGATTTCAAGAAGGCATTTGACAAGGTAGGGCATGCAGCCTTGTGGGCGACCATGAGACTGTACAACATCAATACTAACCTCATCACAGTAATAGATCACCTCTATGGCAAAGCAACCGGTGCAGTATGCTTCAACGGCAGCATAGGAGACTGGTTCAGAATGACAGTGGAAGTCACACAAGGACGTTTGCCCTCTCCCACACTATTCAACATTCTCCTGGAGAGAATCATGGCAGACGCGCTTGAAAAGCATGAAGGGACGGTCAGCATAAGAGGCAGAACAATAACCAACTTAATTTTGCCGACGACACTGATGGACTAGCAGGAAATGAGCAAGAATTAGCTAGCTTAGTAGAGAGCCTCGACAAAACCTCTACAGCCTACGGCATGCAAATTAGTGCAGAGAAGACCAAAACGGTGACCAACAACACCAAGGGCATCAGCTCTGACATGAGTCCACAGCTTCAAGTATTTGGGGGTAACTGTAACAGTTGAAGGATCGAAGCCTTAAGTACTCTCCAAGATTGTACGGACAACAATAGAGCTGACAAAACTGAAGCCCATCTAGAACGACAAGAACATCGCACTCAGTTCAAAGGTCAGACTGATGCACTCACTGGTGATCTCCATATTTACCTACGCCTGCGAATCATGGACCATAACAGCTGGCTTAGAGAAAAGGATACAAGCCACTTAGATGAGATGTTTCCGAAAGATCCTCGGTGTCACATACAAAGACCATGTCTCCAATGAAGAAATACACGATGACCTCCTAATCACAGTGAAGAAACGTAAACTGCAGTAGTATGGGCATGTCTCACGATCATCAGGACTTGACAAGCCAATCATGCAAAGAACTGTACAAGAAAGAAGAAAGAGAGCCAGGCAAAGAAAGAGGTGGGAAGATAACATTCGAGAGTGGATAGGCTTGACATTTAGTGACTCAGTGAGAAGGAAGGAAACTCGAGAGTAGTGTAGTGGTGGAGCCTAGCCTCAATGGGAGTTTAACGTTAAAATAGTGTCCCGGTACTCTGGCCTCAATGGAAATTTAACATGGGGAAAATAAGCTAGGCACTCTAGCCTCAAGGGGAATTTAACATGGGAAAAAGTCTTGGGCAACTCTAGCCTCAAGGGGAATTTAACATGGGAAAAAGTCTTTGGGCAACTCTGGCCTCAAGGGGAATTTAACATGGGAATAGATGGTGGGATTATAAACATAAAGACAACATTTGTAAAAAAAATTTTTTTGAAAGGCAATGAAAGTCAAGGTCTTTTCGAGGCATTGAAGGGGCCCTGAAAAGGGCCTTTGGGTTTATGTTAACATACCATTCTGTTAACATAGAAGGCATCGTATTGGTCTTCTTCTTGTCCTCAAACTCTGTCTTACTTCAGGGCCATAAATGAGAACCCTCTATAAACATCCTTGCCTCTCCACGTATATTCTTCTTTTCCACACACAGGTTTCTGTCATTCTAACAATAGTCCACGAGGATCGGACGTACATGGGTAAGTCCGTTCTAAACATCATGGAAGAGACAAGAGTTGATGATTCCACGTCGGTCCACATCTTGGTGACGAGAACAAGTGAAGGAATGCAGCAAACTGTGGGTTTTTATAGGGAGAGGGAGGATTGAAACGGATTGAGTTCATTGACCAATCCAAACACGCGTTACAAAATTCAGTCACCATTCGTCCAATCGGAAGAAAGCAGTCCGTGACGTGACATGTCCTATATAGAGGCACTAGCGTTTGTTCGCAGTCAATCCATGCGACACAGTGAGCATAAACATGGCGCAAACTCAGAAGACAGTGAATTGGGGTGCACCAGTCGTGGAGACTACCCAAGTGAACCCGGACTTACTTTCAGAAGAGGTGAATTGGGATTTTGTGGATTTTCTTTCGCAAGAATTTGTTACGGAACCTTCGCCACCTTCTCCTTCATTACCGCACGTGGAGAATTTTAAACAAAGACAGAAAGAAGAATTGGAGAGATTTGTACAACAACAAAAGGAAATGGAACAAGCTTTTCTCCTACAGCAACAGCAGCAAGAAGAAGAGGTAAGAAAGAAACAACAAGAAGAAGCAGCAGCAAAGAAACAAAGGGGTGAAAGTCAAACGGTCACGATACTGTTGGACATTTTAGCGGAGTTAAGAAGTCTGAAACAAATGTATCAGACTTCTTTATTACGTCCGAAGAGACAAAAACCTTCCCGAGCTAAACAACCCAACCCTGTGACAACACCTACTGTGCCACCCTTACTTATTTCTACCAAATCATCATCATCATCGACAGTACGCAGCCCAGAAGTAGGCCTTAGCCGTGGCAAAGGCTTAAGGCAGTTAAAGTTAATATAAACCAACAAATACCCCCAAAGGTCCTTTTCAGGGCCACCCATGTCTCTCGAAAAGAGATAGTGTTTCAATTTGCCAACATCAATTAAAACTAAAAAAAAGAACCTTTTTTACCCCTATAGTACGTGAGAATGATTGAGTGCGTGTGAGTGTAGATTCTTATTCTAAAAATCATAACCAAGAGACACTTACTTTTTATAGACTGTCTATTCTGGTACAAATCTTACAATTCAATTCACAACACATCACTTTAAAAAGTATATAGGCTTCTGCTTTTGTCTTTCTTCACTCTCTCTTTTTTTTAAATGTCTGCACTTTCACAGCTTTTTCCTCCTCTTCATCCTCACTTTCTTCCCTTCTTTTTTTCTCCTATTTCTGTTTCTTCACCTGTCTTCTTTCTTCCTCTTCTTCCTCTCCATAACTCCCCTCTTCTTCTTCTTGCTCCTGTTGTTTCTTAGGGCAATCTGGAGACCAATGCCCTTTTTCTTGACAATGATAACAGGTATCTTGACTTTTGTCTCTTTTAGCCCCTGTTTTTTTTTGACGGTCTGGACACTCTGAAGATCAATGCCCTTTCTTCTGACAGATATAGCAAGTATCTTGACTTTTATCTCGAAAGGAGGGTGAGTAGTCCCTCGACTGGTCTGAAGAGAATTTTCTGATGACCCTTCACAAAGCTCTGATGAAAAGTTCGATCTGTGTAGTCTCTTCTATTGTTCTGCTCAGCTTGAAAGTGAAATGAATAGTGGAAGGACAAGACACACGCCCTTTATATACGCTGGTCTGTCATGGCTATAAAGTGACCCATGGTGCTTAAACTTTAGTCATTTGACTTCTTGCAGTCAAGATGAAACGTTCCAATCCAATTGAGAAGAAAGAAGAAAGTAAGAGGCAGAAACGTGATATATTGCCTCGTACCATCAATGCAGTCTTGGCACAAATTCCTGCCAGTGATTTTGAAGAGGACATGAGTGAACCAGAATCCAAGCCCAGAGAGTCTTCCTCTAGACAAAGTTCACCACCCTTAGTCAACCCTGAAAGGTACTATTCCATTCGAGAGACAGAAAAGCGCTCCTCTAGAAAATTTAGAACCACGGCTTACACGTACACGGTGAAGTTTAAAGATTTAAAGTCCGACGAACCGTTAGAGAAAGCAGAGGGCTTCAACACCGAGGTGTGGGATTCTTTGCTCACCACACTGAAACACCAATGTCAAGCCAAAGAAGATGATCGTTTGAGACTTTCCATACAACACGACGGCTTGAAATCCCCTGTTTGGATCGGGTTTAGTAGCCCTGCAGAATTGACCCCTTCCAAAGTCATGGACAAAATTCAACACGTACAACAATCTAATGACCAGTTTGACATCACCGATGGAAAAGCCACACTGTTTATGACCCACGTCTCTCCTCCTCAAGCACCAAAACAAGTCTCGTCCGAACTAACAACCCTTAAGACCAGATGTGTTTAGCCAGGGCTATCGTGGTGGGACGAACCTATGCCAACAAGAACGACACAGCAGAATGGAAAAGAGCCTGGAAAACTATTCGACAATCGGACCGAGCCAAACAACGAAGTGAAGCAGAACTCCTGTTACAACAAGCTGGCCTGACCAAAGACACACTTTGTGGTATTCCTGAAATGCAAAAATTGCAAGATGCCCTAGCTCCGCGCTACACCTTGAAAGTGCACCCTTAAGAAGTGCGTGGGTCTCTGTTGTTTCGAGGCCAATATTTTAAGGCTGGAAAATACATTCACCTCTATCATCACGATGAGCATTTCGATACCATTACCAGTGTTCCTGGATTTCTGGGGTACAGTTATTACTGTGAAAAATGTGACTATGGCTATAACAATCGAGAGCAACACAAGCATTGTGGATCGAAATGCTCAGGATGTTTGGCCTCTCAACCCTGTCTGGACGAAGGACAAGAACGAGTACATTGTCCTACTTGTCTGTGGACGTTTGTCAGCCCTACCTGTTACCAACAACATCTCAAGACACACGGTTCACAACACAAATGTGCTTGTCAACTCCTGAGATTGTGCCCTACGTGTGGACAAGGCATACGTACCAATAATACCAAGGCACACGTCTGTCCAGGAAAGAAACGATGTCACATTTGTCACCGAATCATGGACTTGGAACATCAATGGTACATGCAAACATACCAACCCTAACAAGAGAAAAACGATGTCCACAAGAAGAAAGGGAATTTCATCTTTTTCTATTTTGAATGCATACAAGAGACCGGCATTCACATTCCTAATTTTTGCGTGGCTCATCGAGCGTGCGAGAAGTGCATTCAAGAACCTATCTTGAGTTATTGCCCTCACTGTAGCAAGATTCCTGGAAAACGTGAAAAAATCTTTCGGGGACCTAACACGCTAGCCGATTTTGCCCGATGGGTCATAGACCCCATCGACAAGACGTGGAGTCAAGAGGACATCGAACGCTACGGAGATTGTCATTGTCATGCCACAGTGATGGCTCACAATTTCTCAGGATACGATGGACATTTTCTTTTGAGATGCTATACGGAACATGGTACTGAACGTCCTAAAGTCACTTTGAACGGAGCCAAAATCATTTCCATGCAAGTGGGACAAGTGCAGTTTAAAGATTCGATGAGTTACTTGGCCATGCCTTTGAGTCGAATGCCTAAAACGTTTGGAATGACAGAAATGGCTAAAGGGTACTTTCCACACTTTTTCAATACCGAAGCTAATCAACATGCCGTTCTACCCCATTTGCCTCAGGCTCACTATTACGACCCCGACAACATGCTTACCGAACAGCGAGAAGCTTTCTACGCTTGGTACCAGGCTCACGCCTCGGAACCTTTTGACTTTCAGGAAGAAATGCTAAAGTAGTGTCGTTCCGACGTGGACATTTTACGGCGATGCTGTGGAAAATTTCGAGAACTGTTCATGGAACACGGAGGGGTCGATCCTTTGAAAGAAGCTTGCTCCATTGCCAAAGCGTGTTCCTTAGTGTACCGGCAACGATTCATGCCTGAAAACACCGTGGCTGTCATCAGTCCTCAAACGACCAACTTTGTCAAACGTCAATATTTGGTCAAAGCCCTACGTTGGTTACATTAGTTGTGCGACAAGGAAGACAAATGGATTCAGCATGCCCGCAACGGAGGGGGCGAAAAGACCATCGGAACGTATTCGGTCGATGGCTGGGACTTAGAAAACCCCAAGATCATGTACGAGTTCAACGGTTGCTTATTTCACGGGTGTCCTGTCTGCTACCCTGATCGTGGCACTAAAAATTAGTTTTTACAACGAACCATGGAAGACTTGTACCAGGACACTTGTCAGCGACGCCTTAAGTTAGAACAGCAAGGATACCAAGTGGTGGAAATGTGGGAACACGAGTACGATCACCGTTTGAAAATCGATCCCGAATTTAAACGCATCGTAGAAAGTTACCAGTTCATGGACCCCCTGAATCCGAAGGATAGTTTGTACGGAGGAAGAACCAATGCCACCTGTTTGCTGTATCAAGCCGATGAAGAGAAAGGAGAAGAAATCAAATACTTGGACGTGTGTTCGCTGTATCCCTACGTATGCAAATATTGTCGCTTTCCTGCAGGGCACCCGCAATTGCTGACGGAACACATCGACCTGGACCACATTCGACAATACGAAGGTTTGATCAAAGTCTTTCCTCCCACGGACTTGTACCATCCCGTGTTACCTCACCATTGTCAAGGCAAACTGATGTTTCCCTTGTGCCGTACTTGTGCTGAAACGTGCAACCAAGACCAGCCTTGTCAGCACACCCAGGAAGAACGTGCCTTGACGGGGACGTGGGTCAGCGTGGAATTGTTCAAAGCTCTGGACATGGGATTCCAACTGTTAGAAGTGTACGAAATTTATCACTTTCCCAAGACACAACAATATCACAAGGGTGACCCAACTCAGGAAGGCATTTTCGCCCACTATGTGGATGCCTTTTTGAAACTGAAACAAGAAGCCAGTGGCTAACCTTCCTGGTGTCACACTTCCGAATACGAAAAGACATTCAAAGAGAAATACTGGGCACAAGAAGGCATTACTTTAGACCACATCGAGAAAAACGAAGGCAGGCGATCGTTTGCCAAAGTGATGTTAAATTGCTTGTGGGGTAAAATGGCACAACGACTGTGTTTACCCAAGACGGAATATTTGACAGAACCTTCCCGCTACTTTCAGATGATTCACGACAAAACCAAATACATCAAACACGTGGACGTCGTTCACTAGGATTTGATTTTAGTGAATTACGAAGAAGATTTGGACTTTGTGGAAGATGACGAATTTGGAAATGTCATCATAGCGGCTTACGTGACAGCTCATGCTCGCTTAAAATTGTACGAAGCTTTAGAACTGTTAGGGGAACGCGTCCTGTACTTTGACAAGGACAGATGCATTTACATCGATCACCCGAGTCAACAGCACCCTAACATCGAAGGAGACCGTTTAGGAGCCTGGACAGACGAGCACCCCGACAACAAGATTCTAAGTGTCGCGAGTGATGGTCCTAAGAATTACGGCTATGAATACCTGGAGAAACAAGGAGAAGTGCACACCGAGTGCAAAGTGAAAGGACTGACTCTGAATTATCGCACCAGTCGAGTGGTCAACTTGGGGGTTTTGAAGGAAGCCTTGCACTCTGGAGAAGATGACAACTTTAAAGTGACCACCTATCAGCCAAACAAGATTGTACGTTTACCAACTCACCAGATCGTCAGTCGACCCTTGGAAAAAGTCTATCAAATTGTGTACCAGAAGCGAGTGCGACTCCCCAATCACTTTACTTTGCCTTATGGACATGTTGGTATAAAACATTGGTTGTAAGAGGATAGCCACTCACCAGAAGGATGACTTCGACACAGCAAGAATCGAGTGAGAAACCCAATGAGAACTCCAAGTTCAAACCCTACCATTTTCCGGTCTTCTTGCCTAACTATTGTGATTGTGCCCGTCGATTGGAAACGTTTCAAAAATGGCCTACGGGTAGGGAAGGATTACCTACTTCGAATAGTTTAGCTAGAACAGGATTTGTCTACTTGGGACCTGAGACTGGATTGGGATACGAAGTACAGTGTTTCAGTTGTGTCCTGAAGTTACGAATGGATCTATGTATCTATAAAGATTCAGCTATTCTGGAACATACTCGATGGTCTCCTCACTGTCCTTACCTTTCTATGGCCTTTCTACCCATTACACTACGGTACAATTATGACGGCACCTTAGAGACGGTACCTTCCAAAACTAGACATAAAAAAGGAACGATGTACAAGCTTGAGACTTCATTGCGACTAGTATAAAAAGGAACCATAGGCAAGATCGATAGTTCATTGTGACTACCAAGACCAAGCGAACAAGATGAATCCTTTGAAAGAGACATCGTTCCAGTTTGGGGATTGTAAACAAGTTTTACCTTCCTTTGTGTGACTAATATTGGATGGATAAGACCCATGCATTGCGACGGAAAATGTCCGGAAGGAAACTGCGATTGTCCATGCCGTTACCACTGTAACTGCGTAACGGAGTTTGCAGACGAGTGCGATTGTGAGCCTTGCGATGGGAACGATGCTGTACGTTGTGACCTTAGTGATGCCGTGAGGCATCATGGGAACTTTGTTCTCACTACCCCTATCATGGAAAGTGATGCTGTGCGTGTCAAACCTGATGGATGTGAAAGCGATGCCACTCGTCCTTTTGGACACTTTACTGGGTTTCATTTTAAATGTGGATGTCAACCTTCACGTCTACCCCCCTACGGATGTCATCCAGCCCTGAGCAAACACCTATTGATGTCACCCTACCCTCATTGAGATCCTGTGAAAGACGAATATTCGTTTCCTGTGCGTTTGCCTGAATACTGCGACTTTGAAAATCGTCTTCAATCGTTCAAAGGAAAATGGCCTAAGTAGCTGGGAGGACCAACCCCCGAAGAATTAGCCAGAGCCGGATTTTTCTACTTGGGCGAAGGGGATAAAGTCAAGTGCTTCAGTTGCGGTGTGTCACTTCACCACTGGGAATCACAAGATTCGGCCTACGTAGAACATGCTCGATGGTCACCGAATTGTCATTACTTACCCTTAGTGGGACCGAGACATTGAAGTAACTTACCATGTCGTTGAAGAAACCAGATTGGCTAGGAGTCAAATGTTGGACATCACCGAGACCAGTATTTAAACTTGATTTCAAAAATGATATTGAATCATTACCTAAAGAACTGCAAGAGAAGATTTACAATGAAGATTGGCAGGGACTTGCCTGAGTGAAATCTCAATGGGTAACTGTAGAACTTTTGTGCCGTGTAATTCACAAGAGGAAAGTGAAAAAAGTCAATCAATGTGTTAGATTTCTCTGGATCAAGGGTGCGTTCATCCTATTATACCGCTTTAGACCGTTTACATCAAAAGATTTCAATGACATTCTTTGACGTTACCCTGAGTGGCAGTGGTCAGAAATTACTTACTATGTGGATTACTTTTGCTCTAGGAGAAGATTGTTGATTCAATCGTACGGACTGACCTATTCATGGATACTTTAGAAGAGAACATTCGTGCTTTGCCTGTGGAGTTGAGAGAACGCATTTACCGAGAACTGATCAAAATATAAGTCAAACGTAAAGAACAATTTCATCCGTTACGTCATCGGTGTTTGAACCACTGGTACCTGAATGCTATAAGAGAACTGATTCGTCAGAAATTGTTTCAGTGGTCAGACATTCTTCAACACTTTGAGGTCGCCAATGATCAACATGTTCATAATTTTGGTTACTTCGAGATTCACCTAGAGCAACGAATTGAGGAAGACGAGTTAAAGGATTACCAACATATCTTACGTGGAATCTGCTTTGTGGAAGAGGAAACTTCTAAACGAACTCTGAACTGTAGGTTACAGTTTGGAGCATTTAAATTTCCTACTGGAGAACGAAGATCTCTGGGTAGAAAGTACGTGTATTGCATCAAAAAAAAAAAAAAAGAGAATATAAAAACAGGCTGTCATGCCAAGGTTTTTATCACATGTGCTTGAACAGATTCCGTGGAAGGAGATCAATGACCATATTCAAACCATGGAAAATCACCAACACTTAGTACAAGAACTGTATCCATTCAATTTGGGTCGACGCATAGTGTGTGTCTTAGTGACTTGTTTTCTGGGATTTCGTTTACCAGCCGATTCCTTGTGGACTCTTTACGAACAGTACTTAACACCCAATTCAACATGAAAGTCGTGCCTTTAAATGGTCAAGAAAGACTCATTTTGCTCAAGGCCTTGCGTTTTCATCTGGATACTTCTTGACCTCTACAGGAAAAAAAGATTCGTCAACTTTTAGCTACCAAAGAAGTGTATGACGATGTGTGTGAAGCTTGTGACTTACACCCCGATTGGACAGATGTACGTACCTGGAAAAAAGGGGGTTTTGAGGCTTGGACCCAAGAAGTGGCCCAGTATGCTCGAGAGTTGTGATCCTTCCTTTCAACGTCCAAAAAAGTCACTTTTCAACCTGTGCTAGTGACAGTACCAGAAGAAGAACTCGTCATCCAGGACAGAACTGTCGTGGACATTCCTGAAAGGCGCTTTCAGGAGGACACTTGTGGTACCTTACCCCCTGTTAAACTGGTCAGAACATTACCCAAAACATGTTGTACAGAAACTTGTTTCTATTCCACGTTGATCGTTTTCATGTGCCTTTTATCGTTGTACTTAAGCCTTTGGCTTTTATGTATTTTTGTCTTTCGTGTTCACGTTTAAAACATTCAATAAACGAGTCCTGAAAAAAGTATATAAACTCTTGTCTTGTCTGTTTTCGTGTCACAAGTGACATTCCTAACAATATGGCTACCTCTGCTGCCTCTGCTCCCTCTTCTTCCACTGTCAGTGTCAACGACGAACACTTAGATCGTGCCAGTTGGGAGGCTTTGTATCTTCGCCATCCCTTTAACATGCTCATTGCTGGACCTAGCGGTTCAGGCAAAACCGAATTTGTCAAACATTCGATCGAACATAAACATCATTTGACCGATCGTCCACCTCGACGCATCGTGTGGTGTTACAAAGAGTGGCAATCGGCGTACAGCCTCTTGCGAGAAAGTCAAGGCGATTCCATCGTGTTTGTGGAAGGCATTCCTAAAGAAGACGACGGAATCGTGTCTGGCTCCCGTCAAACCCATTTGGTCATTTTCGACGACATGTTAGGAGAAGACGAAGAAGAAATTAAACTTTGGTTTACACGCAAAGTGCATCATCGTAATGCCAGTGTTGTTTGCATCACTCAAAATTTGTTTCAACAAAGTAAAGCCCATCGCACCATCAGTCTCAATGCTCATTAAGTGGTCTTGTTTAAAAGCCCTCGAGATAAATCGCTAGTGCAAGTCTTGGCCATACAGTTAGGAACGCCTTGGCTCACTCAGGCGTACGACGATGCCACTCAAACTCTACACGCCTATTTACTCGTGGATTTGAAACCTACTATTCCTGATGATTTGCGATTTCATGCCCAATTGTTTCATTGTTTCACCACTGGTGTCAAGACGGAGGACCTGTCGTGTACACGTCTCCGTCCTCGACTTAACCCCACAAAAAATCTATAAAAACCTTAGACACTTTTCGTCTGTCTCACACAGTCTCAACATGACGTCCCTTCAGTCGCATCTTCCCGTCAAATTGATTCGTGCCTTGTATGGCATCATTCGCGAAAAAAATCCACAAATACGGGCTCGTGTCTTAGAAGCCAGTCTCAAAGAAGTCTTACAATGGTTCACAGCGACAGTACGTCAATTACTACAAGGGATCATTCAGATTCCTCATCAAACCTTTTTGATCGAAACAAAGTCGCTTTGACCCAACTGGCCGATCCCCGCATCGACACTCAAACCAAAAAACAAATCATTTTGAAACCTGCAGGGAGCGGTACTCTAGGAGGTATCATCATTCGCTCTTTTTTAAGATGGGATCCTAATGCTCCCAAAGTTCTCTCCAAGAAAAAAGCTAAACGAAGCTCCAAGAAGTAAAAGAGCCACGGTGTCAATGCTAGGTCCCCAAGGAGACATGTGTCTCCAAGAACTTCTCCAGTGGGGGGACCCTCCTCTTACCGGTCACCACCCCGGAAAAAGAAAAGCCCACAGAAAAAGAAACAGAGAACACGTCCCCAGAAAAAGAAAAGCCCACAGAAAACTAGTCGCAAGAAAGGCACTTCGGCCCGGACACAACCTTACACTCGCAAACCACGACCTGCAAGGACGGTGACCGCGTCTCCGTTAGCCTCAGGTTCATTCACTTCTCCGTTGATGACACCAAGAACTGAGAAGTACTTGGAGACGTTGATGACACCAAGAACTTCTCCGTTGATGACACCAAGAACTTCTCCAGTGGCAGGACCCTCCTCTTTAGCGGCAGTGGCAGCTGCGCACAAAGTACCTTCTCCCAAAATCAAAGTCCAAGAGAGATCGGGCATGTTACAAAGTTTACTGGATTTGTCCAAGCAAGAACTGGCTCGATTTAGTCCGTTGCGTACCACTGCACGACGTGTCATGCCTGTCTTTAAGTTAATACGACGTAAAGGCAATCACGGGCGACGCGTTCCAGTATAAAAAAGGTCTGTGACAAAGTAGGGGTATCAGTGTTTTGGTGCTCCTGAAGACTCAAAGATGTCACCCTCCAGAAAACATCCCTCTTCTAAACCCCAAGGAAAGAAAAGGAAAGGACTGCCTCCTCGTTTAGTCAAACATGGGGACATGTTATCTGTCCTGTGCAAAGCTTCTCCACCCCTACGAAAAAAACTCATTCAAACAGCCTCCAAAGAGGTCATCGATACCGTGTGCGAATGTTGTTTGAACGTTTTGAAAGGCACGATCCCTTTGTCCAAACACCAGAAACAATGCTTAGGCAAACATCGTCACGGTCTTCGCCAAATGGTTCAAAGAAAATCCCTCTTGGACAAAAGTTGAAGATGTTGGTCCAACGTGGAGGAATTTTACCCCTGTTGTTAGGCCCATTGCTGAAAGGAGTCTTGGGAACCATGTTGGGAGGACTGGTGGGAACAAGATGAAAAGGTCCTCTGGATACCCTAGATCTCAGAATTGACCCTTGACATCCAATGGAAGGACGAAAACTAGCTTTAGTGCCTTACAAACGATGGATGGAACACCATCGTTGGCAAGAACAGTGGACCCCGCATTTACCTCCCAATCCCAATTTGAGCGAGATGTCCCAGTTACAACAAGAATTGCAGTCGTTGATGGATCGCCAAGATTTGTCCGAAACAGAAAAATCGCAAAAGTACGGGGAACTCTTGCAACGACTGCAACTTTTTCACCAAAAAGCTTTAGACGAAACAGCTCTACCCACTCTGAAAGATTTTAAGACCTTGATGAAAAGTCCATCCCCCACACTACCACCACTACCACCACCACTACTTCCATACCCAGGGGTCACCAGAGACGCTACCCCACGAAGGCCTGAGGAAGAAGAGATACGAGAAGTTTTTCAAACACCGTCAGCAGCTCCCATTTCTAGTAAGATTTCAGCGTCCTTGTTGACCCCTTCCCCCACACCCCAACGAGAAGAAATGAAAGCTTGGGTTAAAAAGATGATGTCCACTCCTCCTTCGATAGAAGTGAAAGAGAAAGAAGAGAAACCAGAAGTGAAAAAAAGAAAAGAAGACCAAAGTCATTCCATTACCACCTCCACCACTACTTTCGACTTCTACTCCCGTAGCCCATCGTACACGGAAATCCGTTTCCAAACCACCCTTTCGTCCCGCCGAAAGTAGTATCATCGAAGAGTGGGTGCCTTATTAAGAAACAAAAAAAAAAAAAAATGGAGATGGTGTTAGCCAACATTTGCTACGGTCCATCCCATCATGCAGGTTACGGAGATGTTCAAAAATTGTATCGTGATGCCAAAACTGGACTGAAAAGTCTCTGTTTGCCTCAAGTGCAACGATGGTTACAAGAACATGCTACTTACACTTTAGACAAACCCATTCGACGCAAGTTTTCCAGAAGTCGCACCCGAGTGGAAGGCATCGATCATCAATGTCAAGCCGATTTAGCCGATGTCTCTCATTTGGCCAGCTACAATCGTGGCTACAAATATTTGTTTTGTGTCATCGACGTCTTTTCCAAATTTGCCTGGGTCGTACCATTGACTTCCAAATCGAACAGTGAGTTAGTGATAGCATTGCAACGGGTGTTGAAACAAAGCGGTCGTCACCCTCTTCGATGGCAAATGCACAAAGGCACCGAATTTCTGAACCAAGCTTTCCAAAAAGAATTAAAGAAACGTGACGTTCATTTTTTTACCACCGAGAATCCTGAGACCAAGGCCAGCATCGTGGAACGTTTTCAACGCACTTTGAAAGAACGCATGTGGAAATATTTTACGCATCACCACACTCTGAAGTACATCGACATCTTACCATCGAAGCATTGGACGTGCCCCGCAAGAGGTGACTCCCGACAACGAAGTGCTGGTGTCTGATCGCCTGTCTGGTACGTCCCCGACGAGGGCTGTCCCCAAGAAAAGTGGAGTGTTGGCCGTAGGAGATTGGGTACGCACTGGCAAAACCAAACGCACTTACCACAAAGGTTACTTGCCTAACTGGACCACCGAATTGTTTCGTGTCACTGGACGAGTGCATGGTCGTGATCCTGCCGTCTATAAATTGGAAGACATGAACGGAGAAGTGCTCAAAGGAACGTTTTATTTGCGCGAGTTACAACGTGTCACCAAAAAAGAAGACGACGTGTACGACATCGAAAGCATTCTCGAACGCAGAACCCGTAAAGTAGGCAAACGACGTGTCAAAGAAGTCAAAGTACGTTGGAAA
Source organism: Sinohyriopsis cumingii (assembly GCA_028554795.2). NCBI lineage: Eukaryota > Metazoa > Mollusca > Bivalvia > Unionida > Unionidae > Sinohyriopsis > Sinohyriopsis cumingii. The sequence goes on along the minus strand of CM068835.1, from coordinate 119,870,445 downwards.
GGATATCCACCCAGTTTTGATTCTTGGATCGACGCTTCGCAAGTCATCGACTATAAAAAGAAGTGACCATCATGCCCTTTCACACAGACTCAGCTACTGCGACCACTCCTTCACCTAGTTCTTCTCTGCAAGATTTACAGAAACAACCCTTGTGGGTGTGGTGTGGAGAACGTGTGCCTAAAACGCAAATCGTCTTTTTCTGCCAGTTCTTTGTGGTGTATTGTGTCATCGATACAGCCATTGCCAATTTGAGTTTGCAACAAGGAGACAAACAATTGTGGACCATTTTATTGAGCAGTTGCATCGGTTACCTTCTTCCTAATCCCTCCCTGAAATTCACCTCGAACGGGAACAACGGAAACCTTGTGTCCAGTGCCAGTGTCAGTCGCCACTCCAACAACAACAATAACAACATCCCCATTTTGAGCGGAGACACTCTTTTGACTTTCTGTAACCCCTCGGACAGTCACAGAACTCTGGAATTATGAGTCACCCTGACCAATTTTACTTAACCTTACCCAGTGACAGTTCCATGGAGGCGTTTCCCAAGAACACTTTGTCCTGTTACACGGCCAAATTACCTCAGGCCATCCCCTTAGATCACGAAGCCCATTGAGAAGTGGCTTTAGTGGAAATCATTCACCCGACCCAAGTCTTCAATGTCCTTCCAATCAAAATTCTTTTACGGTGGAAGTTCATGACGAACAATTGCAACAGTACTTGGATACCCATCTCAAATATGACAAGAAAACCCCTGGCACAAAAAGTCAAAAGTGGACCACCTATCACTTGTTCATTCCCCCAGGCTATTATTTTAGTGGTCAACATTTGGTCAGCACCATAGCCTCCAGGTTTAATGTCGTGTTTCTTAAAGCTTTGGAGAGTGCCCAAAAAAATGTCACACTGGAGTACCATAAAGTAGTTCGTCGCTTACTGATGAAACTTCCTGAGGGGGAAAAATTATGTCCATTTTATTTTGTCCTCAATTGTTTGCCATGTTAGGTGGGGACATGGAGATGAGGATGGTCATGCTCAAGAAAAACGAATTACCAGTCATTTACGACAACGATTCTTTTGCCAAGTTTTTTCGTGCCCCGGTATAACTGAACGAAGGACTGAATTTGATCTTTGTGTACTCCGATGTGGTGGAGTATAACGTAGTGGGACACACGTCCGTACCGTTACTGCGTGTCATTCCTTTCAAAGTGGATTCTGTCACGAACGCTGACGAGGAAGGTGGAAAAACTTATCACGTACACCGCGAATTTGTACATCCTCACTATTTGCCTATCAGCAAGTCTTATTTGGACACGGTCAACATTGCTATAAAAGGAGATCTGGGACAAAATATTTCATTCACCAAAGGGAAAGTCACGGTGAAACTCCATTTTCGAAAACGGTTCTCTAACGACTTGTAAGTCATGTATCCAGTGTACCGAGACGTTGCTCGACAGCGAGGACACGGTTTAGGAGATATGCTAAAATCTGCTTTTCGTTCGGTGGCTCTGGTGTTGAAACCGATGGTGACACGCGGATTGCACGCCTTGAAAGATGCCGTACTGACACAAGGCAATGAATTTCTCCAAAATGTCATCATCGAAAAGCAAAAGCCAAAAGAAGCCTTCCTGAGGGCAGGCAAAAATGTCTTTTTGCAAATGGGCAAAGATCTTTTGGGTCGACGAGACACACCTATAAATGCCCTGCACGCTACCGAGTCAGGCATTCCTACTTCCTTGACGCCACAGCAAGGACAAGGTAGAAAGAGACGACGAAGAAAACACCCTTTCACCAGTCTTCACACTTCTAAATCTAGAAAGGCAAAGAAAAGAAGAACCGTCCGAGACTTAGACGTTTTCGATTATTAAATAATTGAGAAAGAGAAAAATGATGCACCGAGAATCTTGCGCTTGTTCCAAGTCAGAACTGGATTTGTTTGCCATGCCACCCACAATGGGTGGAATTTCATCCCGTCTCCTCTTTGACGGATTCCGCTCCTATCGAGTTTGAAATCAAAGAACAACCTGAAGATTACATCGATCTGAATAGCAGTTACCTGTACTTGAAAGTCAAAGCAACCGAAGTGGACGGTGACCCTCTCATTAATACGTCCAGAGTAGCTCCTGTCAACAATTTCATGCATTCCTTGTTAAGTGGAGTGGACTTGTATTTGAATAATAAACTGGTCAGCAGCAGCATGGATACTTACCCTTACCGAGCGTACCTGGAAAATCCTTTGACGTGCGGAAAAGAAACCAAAAGCTCTCATCTGGATGCTTTCGTGGTATGGAAGCCTGACGCATTAGGTGCAAAGTTCGACAGCACTACAATTGATGGGGATGCTCAAAATTTATCGGGATTTATAGAACGAAGAAAGAAAATTGCACTAAGTCGTAGTTTATAACTGATGGATCGTTTGCATTTGGACATGTGGTTACAAGAAAAGTATTTGCTGAACGTAGTGGATGTCCTCTTGAGACTGAATCTCAGCAGTACCGCTTTCCATCTGTTGTCTAATGCTAGTGATTAGAAAACTGTCATCCAAGAAGCCAGACTCTACGTACGACGCGAGGAAGTGTTACCTAAGGTGGGAAACGACATCAGTCACACATTGAGCTGAACGACCGCCAAGTATCCGATCCGACGAGTGGAAGTGAAAACCTTCACCATTCCCAGGGGACAACGATCCATGATCGAAGATCATCTGTTCCAAGGACAGCTACCCAAACGTTTGATTATTGGTATGGTCGAGAATACAGCCTTCAACGGAGCTGTCGATAAAAATCCTTTCAACTTTCAACACTTTGTCGTGTCCAAGATCGAAGTCAGTCGCGATGGCAAGACCTTGTGTACCCGACCCTTTGAACCTAAGTTTGGTGACGAGAAGAATTACTTGAGATCGTACCTGTCTCTGTACGAAGCCACCGGACAGTTAGGAACTAACACCAGTCACGGCATTACGTACGAAGATTATGCAGGAGGCTATACTTTGTGGGCTTTTGATTTCACTCCAGACCAAGGTATTACGAGGGACATTTCCACCCTATAAAATCCGGCCAGATTCGAGTGGAAATTCAGTTTGCAAACCGAGAGCCTGATGTAACGGTGAACGTCATCCTGTATGCAGAATTCGATAATACCATAGAAATCAACAGTTTGAGAGAAGTCATTCTAGACTATTAAAAGCCATGGAAGACTGTTATCCCTCTTTACCTAGTGGAGAAACTTGGGACATGGAATGTGAGGAGACCATGGAAGGAGAACCTCAAGGCAAAGAGGAAGAAGTCATCATGATGAAGTCAAGATGGCCAGAACAAGAAGCACATTTAGTCTCCTGTTTTGCTACTGTCCTGGCAGAAAAAGTGAAGGAATTGATCAAGGAAGATTACTATGGATGTTACAACGATCATCCCAGTCAAATTCAACACGATAAATGTCTGACGCTGAGTCAAGAAGAGAAATTGGACGAATATCTGGATGAAGCTTGGGGTCTCATCTCGAGAGTGGTATAAAGGCTTGCGTGAACATTCTTGTCCTCCATTAACACCTCTGGAGATCCGTCGCATTGAAACTCTTGTGAACCAGGGTCCAAAACCGGAGCTAAACGCCTTTTACTTGTCAGACATTTTCCAAGAGAAAGTCAGGATCGAATTGATCACTTATCATTACCTGTGATGAAAAAAACCACACAAATAAATGGATACCTGGGAACTTTATTATCTTTTGAACCACAGTTCGTATACTGCTTCTTGGAATCCTGTCGCATGTGCTAAAGATGAACTCCCTCATCGCAAACCTCAAGACCATCAAGCTTATGTGATCAACACGGACGACAGTCATCTCCCAGAAACCCACTGGGTAGCCGTCTACTTTCCTCAAGAAGGATGTGTGGAATATTTTGATTCGTATGGATTGCCTCCTTTGGAAGACGATATCATTGACTTTATGAGAAGAAATGCTCAGACCACCCGATTCAATAATGTGAAATTACAAGGCACAGATTCCTTGGTGTGTGGACAATATTGTGTGTATTTTCTTCATCATCGCAGTCTGGACTATTCTTTAGAACATTTAGTGAATCATTTTGATTTCATTCACAACGTTGTCAGCCCTGTCCAAAATAGTGTTATTGATTTGAGAAAAAAATGTTTTTTATTTGAAAAAATGTTTAATGTTAAATTGAATAGTTATTGTTAAATTGTTATAGTTACTTGTTAGTGTTTAGTGTTTTTGAATAAAAATGTTGTGCTTTGAAGAAAAAATGTCTTTGTGGTTTGTTTGACTATAGGTATCCTGATTCATGCTCTTTGACTTCTTACTATCCCTCCCATGACACTCATTGAACGTTCCGTCTCGAAAACCTTGTAGGGATGTTTTCCTTCACGTCCGCGCTTTGACAATAAAAGCGGGGTAGTCTCCAGTCTGACCATCCATTGTCGACTAATCCTCCTACGAAGATGTGCTCCAGACTAGCTAAGCTAAACGAAGCCTACGTGAATTTGCATAGGGTCAGACACAGTCTGATATCGAAGCCAGAAGAGATAGAGAATGTTAGAATGTTAAAAGTCACTGAAGACCTGATAGAAGAACTCTTCAGAGAAGAAGTGAACAGGGAGAAAGAAGAATGGACAGAGAAGTACCGACTTCAGAAACAGCAGAGAGAGCAGCAACAGCAACAACAGCAGCAGCAGCAACCTGAACCTGACAGAGCCTTTTCGACTGTCTTATCGATACCAAGGAGTTCTTCTTCTCTTTCCGAAGAAGCAGACCTTATTCTGGGAGAAAGCCTATCGTCAGAGGAGGCCGCAATCTTAGAACCTAAAAGATTCCCATAGCTTCAAGTTCACACACAAAAATAAACAAACAGCCCTTTTCAGGGCTACCCCATACTCTAGAAAAGAAATAACAATCGATTGCCTATAATAAGTTAAAAAAATAGAAGTGCGTGTATAAGCACATGAATTCTTTATCTTGCTTGGAAAGTGTGTGTGTGTGTGTGTGTGTGTGTGTGTGTGTGTGTGTGTGTAAGTATTTTCTTTAAGTGGCTTGTCAAAATTTTTTAGAATAGTGATGGGTAGTATAAAAAAGTGAGTGAGTGTTTCTTTTAGGTCCGCGTGTTGTTTGGTCATGATCTAAGTAATATAAGTTTTGTGTCTTAGGGGGATGTTTTCCTTCACGTCCGTGCTTTTCGTATAAATAAGAAACTGCTCGGCAGTCTAGCTACTCATGTTGATTGATCAACACCACAAAATGAGCAGAAGGCTAGATAAACTTCTTGAACTCCATGTGCACCTGGAATATGCCAGGCTCATACTGAATGAGCTGGCCGCAGAGGCTATAGTGGAAGAAGGAAGGATGAAAGAGGAGGAGAAAAGAAAAAAAGAAGAGGAGGAAAAGGAGAGAGGAATGGCTGTACCACAGCCACAACAAGGAAATTTCAGAATCCCAGAGACAGAAGATTGGGATTCTGAAGCCACTCATCCCGCCTCTGCACTCCCAGCGAAAAGAGTGAAAGGAGACTGGAGTAGGAGATGCGTGTGCGGTGCCAGGCCGGAGAGGTGCAACCACTAACAGGTGTCTGTGGAGTTGGAAAAAAAAAAACAGCCCTTTTCAGGGCTACTCCATACTCTAGAAAAGAGACAGCAATCGATTTGCCAATGTGTGTATGTGGAGTAGTGTAAATATAAAGTCACTCCTTTCCTAGTGTGATTGTATGTGTTTATGTGTGATTGTGTGTGTGTGTGTTTGTTTGTAAGCGCTGAGGTGGGTTTGTGTGAATGATAGATTATTGGGTTTTGTAAGCGATCACGTACGTTTGTGTGAATAGTAGAGTATGGTAATGTTTTTAGCTGCTTGCGTGTGTGAATAGTAGATCATGGGTTTGATTTAAAGCTTCTCCTGTGTGTGAATAGTAGATTATGATTTTTTTTTTTTTTTTTTAAGCTGCTTACCGTGTGTGGATAGTATATTTGGGTTTGATTTTGATGCTTATCATGTGTGGATAATAGATAATATGAGATGAGAAAAGTAAGGGATGTTTTCCTTCACGTCCGCGCTTTACCTATAAGAACTGACGGCGTTAGTCGTTCGAACCATTCCACGGAATAAACAGAGAACATGGATGTGACAAAATTATTCAGTCTGTTAAGAGATATCTATTTCTGGATAATGGATGTTGAATATGTTGTAGAAAGAATACAAGAGTGATGGAGATAGGAAAGGCTTGTTAACCATTGAAAAGAGTCTAAAGGTAGCCGAAGATCTCATTGTAGGGATGATAGAAGAAGAAGTGAATAAGTCGAGAGGATTTATTGACCCACCTTATATCAGAGTGGGAAGTTTGAAAGAAGCACTGGATCATGTCATCCAAGTCCGGTGCTTCCTAGAGAACCTACTGTATTGGACGGAGTGAAGGAAGGTAAAATGGGGGTTGGACAAGTTGAAGAAAGGGGAAGATCTCATGAGAATGGTAATGGAGGAAGAAGTCAAGAACATCAAAGAGAAATGGAGTAAAAAAAAGAAAAGAAAAAGAAAACAAAAAGAAAAAGGAAGAGTTTGAGCGGCTTAACAATAATTGGATAAAGATACAGACTAAGTTCAGAGCGTTGGGTCATCCTGACTGGATGCCGGAAAATGATGAGAAGCAGAAGAAGAAGAAAAAGAAAGGAATAGTGGAAAAAGTCAGGAACTGGATAAAGAACTGGAGAAAATAAAAGAAGAACAAGAAGAAGAAGAAACCCAAAGGCCCTTTTCAGGGCTCCTTCAATGCCTCGAAAAGACCTTGACTTTCATTGCCTTTCAAAAATTATTTATTTTTTTTTTTTAAAAATGTTGTCTATATGTTTATAATCCCACCATCTATTCCCATGTTAAATTCCCTTTGAGGCTAGAGTTGCCCCAAGACTTTTTCCCATGTTAAATTCCCCTTGAGGCTAGAGTTGCCCAAGACTTTTTCCCATGTTAAATTCCCCTTTAAGCTAGAGTGCCGGGCTTGTATATATATTAGGCACCTGGCTAATTTGCAGTGTAAAAAATAATTCCTGGGCCCCTAGGCTGTTCATACACTAGCTACATGGTAGCAGTGTCCCTGGTATATTTAAATTGAAATGTCTCGAAATTCGACAAAGACGGTAAAATCTACGGTGTATCGTGTACAAGCAAGAAAGGACTTAATAACGTGCATGTGGAAGAGTTGTTACCCCTACAACTCTTTTCTAACAGAGGGCGCGTGTAATGAATGACGTCACATCCACCATCATTCTAGGAAAATGGCCGAGCCAGACCTCTATGCAATCTTGGGCGTCAGTCGAAGTGCCTCCGAAAGTGAAATTAAAAAGGTATAACTGATAAATAAGACATTTATATGGTAACTATTTGAAAACTGTATCACTAGGCAGGAAGTGCTGAAAAGAATATTAATTCACTGAAAGAAGCTTCACCTTCAGTAGTGTATCTTTCTCGTGACTGACATGGTTTAGCATGAATTACGAATGTAGTTGAGAAAGCCACTTAATCAAATTATTACACATTTTTTTTCTCTTTCGTTAATAATCAACAGTGTATCAAATTGCTTTCAATCCTGTGAGAAACTGAAAAGCTTTCATTCGAGTTTTCTCGAGTCATGCCCAAACAGCATGGGATTGCTGTAGACCAGTGCCGCTTAAATCATTAAACACCATGACAAAGAGAGTTGAGCGTCTTCTCACTTTGGAAAATTAGAACTGAATCTTTGCTTGAATGTATAGGAGAATTTGGGTTCTGGCCTCCAAGTGTAGCTAATTTTTTAAAATTATAGTTTCAAAAAAGATGGTTCATTGGACAGAAATACGATTAGAAATTCAATCGAGAAAAAGAAAACTAGACATGGTGTAAATTTAACTTTAATTTTTCCTATTCGAGACCTACCATTAAATTTTTTAAAAATGATCAATGATTAAAAAAAAAATGAAATTTTTGAATGGCCTTGATGGACACTAAACTGGTTCTTTTTGTCTAATAATCAGAACAAGTGTTTGCTTCAAGCTCAGTCTTACAACTTAAGACATCAATCCTGATACTTATGTTTTGGGCGTCAAGGTGTAAATGGTGCTTAGTGGCCTGTTCTGATGTCGACTCACATTGTGATGAGAAGTCAGATTTTCAGGAAAATCTTTGCAGCCCTCGTTGACACTTTTTTACAGATTAAAGTCAATGTTTTGGTCTGACTGTACTTACTCTGATGTCTTTATTCCAGTAAATTTAAATTCTCACTCAAGCAAATGTACCTGTGTTCAGTTCCGTTGGCGTACATTTTGTTTGCCTGAAATAAATCGGGAATGCTAAAAGCAGATTAAGTTGAAGTTTGTCTCTTTAAGAGAGCAAATAGAAGTTTATTAACCCATTTTATCCTGTTCACCAGTTTCAGCTGCAGTGCCTGTTTCATGAGAAGCAATTCTAAATACATTGTGGTAAAATGGAGCATCAAACAGCAGCAGCTTGTAGATATTGTAGTGACTTTCACCATGTTTATTAAAAATGTAACTTTGTTATTTCTTTTTTAAAATATTTAAAACTATGTATCTCTGAAAAGGTAATCAAATTTGCAACACAGTGATGTATGTTTTGTTATCATTTACCAATGTACATGCTCACAACTGTATTTTGAAATCTTGCTTGATAAAAAAAAAGAAAAAACTTACCATAATGTTCAGTGAATCTTCTGTTCATGAAGATGAATGAAATGCTCCTAATAGTATGTGAATAAAATAAAGATAAATCAATTTCTAGTATTTTGGTCCAAATTTGATGTTTCTAGCACTTGCACTGTTCAAAAGTTATAATAATTTTACTAAAATTTGACAACGAAACACCTGGAACAATTTGCTTGCTTCACATTTTAGAATAAGTACTTCAGCGTGCAGTTTCTCATAAAAATTTGTTACAAATTAGTCCTGGAAATCCTTCATTAAGGTAAAGATAATTATTCAGTACAATTTTTGTCAAAATTTTGAAGTCAGAAATAACAATATTACTTCAGTGGTCAATGAAAATGTCCACATCACATTGCCAAGGTGAAAAATTATCCTGGACCCTTTCCTCTTGAAAGCCTTCACAGTTTCATTCTCTGAATCAGTGTCGAAAAGTGCATGAAGCCACACACCATATCTTTCATCAACTTGATTCAATTCTAACCCATCATATAAATCAATACTGTTATCGGAATTGTACAAATCATCAACTTAGTTTTGATACCCTTGCTATCAACATCGATGTTTATATCTGAGTTGTATTCCGTCATTTTATTGATCGATTTTCAAGCCAACAATTTCCTTTTTCTACCACGTTATTTTTAAATTTCACTGCGCATGCGTGCTTTAACCATTTCCTGTGTTGGTGAAGAAGTACACAAATATTTGTGATGTTTCTAGAGACATTACACACATACATAGCAAAGTACAACTGTAGTCATATTCAGGATAAAATGGGATGCTATGACCACAGGCATATTCAGGATAGAATGAGGTATTATGACTGTAGTCGTATTCAGGATAAAATGGGTTAGGATCCAAGAAAGTGGTTAGATAGCTTCATTTCCTTATGATTCTTACGATCCTTTTAACAGATTTTGGAATAACTGTCTATCGTAACATTCCAGCCAACTGAAATGCAGACCAAAGGAACTAGAATACATGTCCGTTTGCTGGTGTAAGAATTTGAATTTATTAGAAAAAAGACAGTAAGTCAAGTCTGAGTAAAACATTGACTCTAATTTGTTGAAAAGCGCTGATATGGGTTGCCAAGTTGTGAGATATTCCTGAAAATTTGAGGCATCATTCAGATGTTTATCAACATCAGAACACGCTACACAGTGACGTTTCTAGGGCAGTAAGACCTCCAACCCCAAAACATAAACATCAGGGTCAATATCTCATATTATAGGACTACATTATGATATATCCAATCTTCTCTGTTTTTGTAGGACTACATTATGGTATATCCAATCCTGTCTGTTTTTGTAGGACTACATTATGGTATATCCAATCCTCTCTGTTTTTGTAGGACTACATTATGATATATCCAATCCTCTGTTTTTGTAGGACTACATTATGATATATCCAATCCTCTCTGTTTTTGTTATCTCCCAGCCTTAGTGCTCAAGGAAGAAAGTTTTTAGACACATGCTCAGGGATAGTGACTCAATAAAATCAAAAACTCTGACTGAAATTCCACAATCCCGGACTCCAATTTCAGTATGCCCAAAATTTCCCCGGTTGTAATATTTGTCACTCAGCATTGCAATTGCTACAGTTCAAATATATATTCAGCGAGGATCTGTAAGGTAATGCAAGTGTTATTAATGTTCATCACCACACTCACTAGAGACTGGATTGTCTTGGTGTTCAAACTTCTTTCCTGGATTCTTTGAGCCAATCACAGTCAGAACCAAGTTAATGAACGTCAGTGTGTTGTCTGCAGTACATGCATAAATAATTGTCAGAACCAAGTTAATGTATGTCAGTATGTTGTTTTCAGTACATGCATAAAATAATTGTCTCTCACCCACCATAATTATTTTTTGCTGGTGTGTTTCACAAAGTAAAACTCAGTTGACCAGTTCTAAAATTTATATTTGTTTGGCTTTTGCTGATACTATTGTTAGCTGATTGCTTCCTAAATGGACTTCAGAAATGAATCACACTTTGATTTACCTATTGGGTTGTTCCATGTCCTGAGCATACCTATGCAAATTAGCACAATGGGCTCACCCACTGCAGTCTTCAGATACATCTCACTAGCTATTGCTAGCCAGATAAGTAATGGTGGTTTATATGTTACTGCTTTGCCTTTTAATTATCACTGTTCAAACTGGCCAAAGGATAGCTTTACATCAGCTTAAGTCATGGCTGTTTTACTGTTTATATATGCTACATTTAACGAGCATATACTGATAGTGGTGTTTTCTCTTAATTTTAATTGTTTTCTCTAATCATGACTGTAAGGAGATTTTGAGAGTACAAAATCATGTTTTTAGCATCACATGCCATGTTATCATTTGATTGAAATCAGATCTCTTAGTGTTGGATGGTGGCAGTCTGATATTACTCAGATTGTGCTGTGTTATGACAGGAATGTCAACATCTTGAAAATACATTTTCAGATTTGATTATATCATTTATAAGCCAGATGGGCACCTCTTTAAAATAAAGGACAGGTCTGAGCTGAACTTAGAGGGACCCCAGGTGTTTGGCTCTTTTCATTTCTTTTAGCACTGAACCTACACCCTCCACTCTGAAGTAATCAAAGCAAATAGAGTAAAGTCTTAAATGCCTTAAATTAAGCCTGTTCCTAGCAGCTACTGGTCAGTGTTGTGCATCAGTATTTCAAAATAAAGAATGTTGAATGAAACAGTTGCATGTTATCACAAAATCAAATGACTTAAAACTAAGATATTAGTTTGTGATAATGTTTACCAAATTTGTCTACATGGTATTGAAAGCTACTATCTATTAAGTGGCTGTTCATGACATACACGAAGTGATTATATGAAAAGATTACTTTCTTCATCACTTTTGTGGGTCTGTCATCAAGCATCAGCCAATGAGGGACTACTACTTTCGAAGTCTTCCATTCCGCTTGCTAAAACTGACCAGTCAGGAAGGTGTTAAACCTTGATGCTGTTATTTAGCACCGATGTTTCAAGAGAAGTTAACTTCTCAAAATTTTTTTGTTGATATTTGTAGAAAAACACTTTTTGCACTTGTAATATTGACTTAGAAATGGGATGTTGTAAAGTTATATTTTCACATAAACTTCTTATTTAGTGGTATATAACACATACCATATCAGATGTTTATTCTCCCCATTAGTCTATCAGTACACTATATAATATACATCTATCCCATCAGCTCAAAAATATGTTTATGAAAGCTGTATTACACTACATGCTTTTTTTATTTGAAAAAACACTCTTTGTAATAAAAATACATTTATTACTTGCAAACTAGCACAAGAGAGAAAGAAAGTGAGATTATGCAATACAAGTTTTGATGAACTTTGCTTGCACATAACTGTTATTGCTAACTTGGAAACAGGCATTGCTAATTAGAGAGTATGCATTTTTTTTTTAATGTGCTAGATTTATCTCCATTTTTGAAAGTTCTACTAAAAAGATTTAGAAATAAAATTTTCATTCAGCTTTTATTTGAAATATGTAAATTGCTGATTAAGACAATAAGAACCTTTTCATAATTAATTATACTTCTAAATGCTTTGAATTTACATGTAACTTACCACTCCAGTGGCCTAGTTAGAGTGTCCACCTCAGATGTGGGAGGTCATGGGTTTGATCCCTGGCTGAGTCATACCAAAGAAATGGCCACTGTTCCTACAAAATTGAAAAATTGTGTTCCTTTTCCAAAGCTGTTGAATAAAATGTGACAGAACCTGATAGGGAGTATGATGGCCAGAGACCTCTAAAATTTCTGTAGAAGAAGCCAATCCACCATGAAATAGCCACTGATACTAAAAATGTAGACAAACTTAAACAACTTTGTAAAAAAAAAAAAAATGCACAACATCTCATAGTTCACAATAGATGCATCCCCCACCAGGTTTTGATGCTTGGAATTACTGATGCATGGAAGTTCCATCCAGTGCGTGTTTATTGTGCACATTGATTGGGGTCGTAACATCAGTCCCAATTACCCTTGATTAACTTGGGGCTTAATTCCCTACAGAGTATATGCTGTCCATAGCAAATTGCTGTTTGGCATAGCCTACTGTTTACACCTTGTCAGCCAATATCACACACATGCAAAATTAATATGATGGGGTCACACTTAGGTGGGCATAACTAAATCATTGTTGGATGGTTTTGTGATTATCTTTATGTTACCTATTGATCCAATAACGGCATTAATTTTGTTGTCAAGCAACATTGTACCTGTGATATGACAAAAATACTGTTTTAAAGGCTGTATATTGCTTTTGAAAAATAAAAGATTATCATTTTTATTATTTTAAGACCCCAAAATCTGTATATGTGTTCTATCACCACATTACAGAAATTAGTGGAAACTAGACATCTGAGGACTGGAAATCTTAACCATTGCAGTTATATGTGGCTCATTCATCAGATTACAGGGGCTAACAATTGTACATAACCTGCTAATTGGTTACTTTGCTGATTTAATCTTTAGAGTTTAAGGCTAAATGCAGCAAATTCTACAAAGTTTTTTTTAAGTAATAAAAGGATCAAAGGTATTGTTTGCTTTCAAGTCTTATAATAAAAATCAGCTGCTATTTGTTAGGAATGAGATAAAAAGGAGAGGTCAGCCAAAGAATTATTGGAAACAAGAGTTAATATTTTTTTTGTTCACAATATTTTTTTAGAAAAATATGTAAAAGCAGTTGATATGTTTTAGTTAAATTTTTGTCAAAATGCTGAACATAAGCTTTCTCCTATGATAAAAGAAAAACTGGATAATAAATATGAAACTCAGGAATAAATCTGATAAAGTTATAAGAAACCTTTAGCGTCAGTTTGCTCAATGGCTAAGGAACTATTCCACCTATGAGCTCACTGCTCCAGAACAAATGACTCAAGATTTTGGTATCTGGTCAAATGGCTCATCAGTTTTTGAAATCTGTTGAGAAACCTGCAGATTTACTCCAGATTTGATAGAAAGTGTCCTTGCATAGATGGCTCCCATATATGTATATGTGTGTGTGTGTAGCAATTAAATGTATTTGGCCATTTCAGGTTGCTCCATTTAATCAGTTGGAGGACTCATTTTGGTTACCACACCATTTGTTTTTCTCAGATAGATGCTTTAAAAACATCTTATTTAATGTCCTCACTTAAATTTGGAAGGTATTACAATGTTATCTTCACAAGAAAATAATTAATGCAGTTTCCTCCTGCAAGGAAAATCTAATCTTTAGACAAGTCTGAAAGGAGGACTTGAGTTGATTAACAACCAGACACATCAGAAAAGTCTTTCTTTATATTCAAACTATACTGTTACGGAGACCTGGACTTCGCTGTTTGGCAGTATTTAAACTTTCATAGCATGAAAAGTATTTTTGTTAGGGTTATCTACAGAGCCCATTGTTAGTTTTAGTGTGGGGAGACCAATTGTAATTTTCTACAGGTATACATTTTTATGGTTGGGAATGATCGTGAAATGTTTTTGATTAAGAAAAGGGTCCATTTCAGTCCTGGTGCACACTAACTGAATCCCAGAACTAAAAAATTAAAATGTATGAATTGTCTTAATTCAGGAAAAGTCATATAACCAGAACATGCAGAAATTATCAAAAGTTTGTGCATGGAAATTCAAATTAAATGTTCAAAACAAAGTTATACCAAATACAAATGTAACTTTATTTCTTATTCTTTCAGGCATATTACAAGTTGGCAAAAGAGCATCATCCTGACAAGAATCCTGCTTCTGGAGAAAAGGTGAAAATGATACCATTTGTTCTGAATAATCATGCTAGGCATGCAGTTTACCATTTTCTTCAGTTGTTGACGTGGTCGATGCACTATGATTTTAGCAATGAAAACAGTGTTAGCACAAGAATTAGTGAAGTAGTTGCTAAATTTAGCTCTAAAATATGCTGGCATATTTTATTATTTAGTGTACCAAGTCAGGTGAGGGCATGTATTTATTCACTGACAAGTCTAGTCCAACTGCAAACTGCACAGACCCAGATCTGCTGTCACGTAATGTGCTGGCTGGTCTGGGTCTATGCAGTTTGTTGGGAGCAATCAGTAGAACAAACAACAGGACTGAGACCTTTGTTGTTTGGAGTTTTCCACTGTGATTTTGTCTCCTACTCATCTTTCGTTGTTAAACATTATACACTTGTACTTTCTTTCATATTGTCATTTTATGTTTCAGTTCCATCAATATTTGATTTCTTATGAAATTACATATTGTTACACATTTCATTGTATGAAAAATATAAGTCCCTTACATCTTTTGTATAGCTTGAAAAATATGGTCTGCTATCAGAAATTAGCTGCTTGATGTTGTCTTTCACCCATCTCTCGCTTAATTCTTATACTTGCTTATTTAATTTCCTGATTTTGTTGGACGCACTTATGAAATTGAAACAGCCACTATCCTATTCTACGGTATTTGCATTGCTTGTTTGAGTTTTTTAACTTGTACATTTTTTTATTTAGCTGTTCACCCATAAATTGCTTGTCACGATATCTTTTTTCATAACTGTTTACACATCTGCTTTCTGCAGCCTGACATGAAAGGTTATTAAACTAAATTTGATTGGCACATTTATCCCCAGAACACGCTTTTTGTTGTAGTTTGAAGTGGTGTTAGAAAACCACATCACACACAGTTATACTACGGGCTACTTAGCAAACCCAAAATGGCAGATTCCAAGCGTGGTTCATCTTTCGATGATGAATTTTTTGGCAAATACATGATGGTGATGAATGCAATTTATATTTTACTAAAGTTAGGAAGCATATCAGTATCAGAGCTGGGTAAGTGTTTGTGGATATACCAGTAATTGGTTTTGAACCTGAAAATATAAATGCAATGTATGATGAAGAAGAAAAAAAACTGTTGGCATGCCATTCAACCCCTCTTTTTAGTAGTATTTAAAAAATAAATGTAGAAAAGACCTAATACCAAGCATTATAGACAATTTAAAAGTAGAATGCAATTTATTTCCAACAACATAGCCTTGTAGAATCTTTTGTTTTTGCTTTAGTGGGCCAACAAGCAAAGCTAAAAGCAGGAAAAAGTAGTGTGAGAATACCAAAATACTGCTTTCACAGATCTGAGAACCTTTATGATTTGAGAGAGCCCCTATGTTGAGACGTGAGGTTCTTCCTCTTAGGCAAAGTCTGTGGATGGTCCACCAGCAGGTCAAGAAACTCACAACCACAATTGTTGGATCCACTGGGGCTAACAAAATGGGCTGGATTGTAGAGTGCCTGACTTTGTCAAGGACCTGTGGAATTGACCTGAATGGAGTGAAGGTGTCTGTGAACAGACAATCCAGTTCAGGCTGAAAGCATCCACAGCCCATGCCCTCTGTTCAGGAACTGGGGAAATAAAATGGGAGCTTGTTGTTCAACATGGTGGCAGACAAATCCACTGGGAAGTTTCGCAAAATTAGACAGGGAATCAGCTGTGGACTGGGGCCTGGACAATTCCGTAATGACTGTCTTCCCTTTCCTGAACAGACTGTCAGCCAAAATGTTTTTCCAGTCACAAAAATGGTGAACACAGATGAAAATTCATTCTGAGGTGAACACAGAGGGAAGTGTATGTGTACGTCTTTGTCTCCTGAGGTATGTAACCACTGGTGTGTTGTTGGAGGAGACTGTCACACAGTGAGCTTTATTTGGTGGACACACCCTAATGGCCTAAAAATACTGCCCTCATTTCCAAATCATTTAAGTAGAGAGTCGATTCTTCCCAGGGCCATAAGCCCTGATGAATTTGGGTCCTATGGCTCTAGGTGAGTGCCCAACCCTGAATCTGATACATCTGTCAACAGATAGGATTGGAGTTCTAAGGGTTCATGGTTGATCTGGCCCAAAACCATACCCAGTTTGTTGACCAATTTAGATGACGGTGAAAGTCCTAACTCTGAGAAACCTGTGTATTCAGAGGGTCCCTGCGTGGTTTCCACACAGCTAAGAGGAGAAACTGGAGAAGACATAGATGCAGCCTGTCTAGGTGAACCAAGTCTTCTGCAGTGTTCAAAGTCCCTGGCAGATTTAGAAAAAGATGAGCTATCAACGTGGTCTTTACTCTCAGGTAATCCAGCAAGGACATGATCTTTTCTATTCTCACCAGAGGGACACAAAATAACCCACTGTTTGGGAGGAAATTCATTTCCATGTAGACAAAATCATGAGATGGAGTGAGCTCCAAAATCTCCAGATTTGGTCAAAAAACCCACCTGGTCAATATGAGCCAGGTCTAGTCTGAAGAACTATTTACTGACTTTGTGGATCAACCAATCATTGAAATACTGGAAGAGTTAGATACCCAGTGATCTCATATCAGTTAGAATTACTCCTGTGACCCTGGTAACAACTCTAGAGTGGAGGCTTGGCCAAATGGCAGAGCTCAGAATTGGAAGACTTCTATCCAAACAAAGCTGGAGGTACTTCCTGTGTGGACGAAAAATAGGGATGTGCACATATGCGTCCTGAAGGTCCATGGAGACTGCCCATTTGCCTGGTCTTATGGTATTCAAGACTGAGGATGTGTCTCCATCTTGAAAAGATCCTCATGCAGAAATCTGTTTTAGGGCAGAAAAGTAGATAATTAGACAAAGCGATCCCCCATTTTTTGACAGGTAAATCTTGGAGTAGAAAGCAAGAGATTTGTTTTTTAAAACAATCTCTACTGTACTTTCCTCAGAAGGGAATGAACCTCTCCCTTTAAGTGACCCAGCTTTGACTGGTGGAAGCAAATGGGGGAACTTCTGAGGGAAAGGGGATCCTGGAACCAAACCTGTTAGCCATCCTGTTAGAAAAAACTCAGCCATTGACCGTTATGTCTTACCAAGTCTAGTCTGGTGCCCCACAGGAATGTAAGGAAGAGTTATGTTTAGCAGGAGAGGAAGGCCCTGTGAACTTCTTAAGTGGGCCTTTTGTAGTGTCCGTTTTTGGGGCCTGACTGCCGAAGGGAAGCTCTGAATGGACTTTGTTGCTTCACCTTGGGCTGTGCAGCTTTAAAAAAAAAATGAACTAATGAGTCCTGTGCATTGTCAGGCAGAAATTGGTTCTTGGCTGGTTTCAAAGAGCCAGAAATGGATGCATGGGACCGGTGTTGGTGATCCTTCAAATCCTGTGTTACAACAGAGGGGATGGGATCTTCAAAGAGTGTCTGCCTCCTGTGGGGTGGCCTTTAGAAGTTCTTACTATGCTGTTGTAATACCTTTGAATTGTTTAAAGTAACATCCATGCAGAGGTAGACAAGCTACACTGACAAAATCATAGACAAGGCTTATATGCATGATGGTGATGTGGGTTTAACAGTTTTTCAGCACCTGATTGGCCATACATGGCAAGCAGTTTAACTGTTAAGGAAGAACCCAAGAAAACCCTGGGAAAAACCACAAACCCATCCGCATTAACCAAGCCTGACTATCAAACCCACATGGGCAGCAACTGTGCTCGGGTATTTATAAGATTCGATTTACAGATATTTTTAATGAACCCCTTGAATAATGCCACTAGTTTTAAAAAAAATGTTTTAGTGCTTGATTCATAGCTGCCAACCCTCATGAATTTGGTGTGAATTTCATGACTTTTTCAACGATTCACGGATTAATGCCGTAAGCCAAAAATTCACGAATTTTCAAATCTTCAATTATTTTAAATCTTTAATAAAATAACCGATTTCCTGTTAAGCGCTAGTTGTGATATTCGCAGTTGCCGAAACGGTCCGGTACTGCTGGTCACGATATTAGTAGATCTACAGCCAATTAGTACAGTTGGCCCGGTAGCAAGCATTTTAGCCTATTTTAATCTATATGTATAAGAGTAGTTTTACAAATGCTTTTGGTCAGGGCCCTGAGAGGTCTAAAGCGCTCTCCGTTACGGATCACTGCCATCTCACCTCGGTCTGCGTGTGTTCGAGTCTTGGATTCGGCTAATGTGGGTATTTGAGAAAGCTTGCCAGTAGCTTCTCGTGGGTCGGTGGTTCTTTCCGGGGTTTTCCGGGTTCTTCCTCCACCATTAATACTGGCCGCCATTTGTAGCCTATCGTGTGCTGAAAAATGGCGTTAAACCCTACAACAACAACAACAACAACAGCAAATGCTTTTGAGAGAAACTGGGGCCTAACTGGAAATTTGCTCCGCGCATGCATCAAAACACTGATTTGAGTTACCTTTCAGCATCGCATGTAAGATCTTGAAAATGTCTTCACCACCAAGGAAAAAGAAATGTATTACTCAAAAAGTGAAGTTTAATTTGGAATATATCAAAAATTGGCTGTGCATTCTGCCATTACACATTGATATTCATTCATGCTTTTTGCACTGAAGTGTGCCATCGCAGAGACGATGTGAGGAAGAATGTCGGTTGCAGAAAACACGTAGAAGTTGGGAAAATTAAGAATTCGCAGATTTCAGCTCTGGAATATTTTAAACCATTGGTGGAAGACCTGCAGGCTACCAGTGCTGAAGCATTATTTGTGAGTTTTCTTGTCGAACACAATCTACCTTTATCAGCTGGAGACCATGCTAAACATTTGTTCTGACAAATGTTCCCGGACTCGAAAATCGCTTCCAAATTTTCCTGTGGAAGAACCAAATATGCTGCAGATCCTGTGCATTCCTCACAGCAACAGTGACAGCGAAAGAGTATTTTCTTTAGTGAGGAAAAATAAGACAGACTTTAGGGCCTCCTTAGCTGCAGAAAATTTGTCAGCAATTTTAGTCACCAAGATCAACCAGCAGGCAAGAAGTCGGAACTGTTTAGAAAACAAATTTACAATCAAGCAGTTGAGGAAGTTCAAGTCTGCCACAGTATCATGTCTTGATAAAGAACTATTTCTGCATATATGTAGTGTTTTATTTTTATTTTACGAACTTGATATAGTGTAGTATTGATGGTCGGAGTGGATGGAGTTATTGTCATGGTATTTTTCACGAATTCATGTCCAAATTCATGACTTTTTATCCCTATTTTCACTAATTGTGAGCCTGGAAGGTTGGCAGCTATGTTGATTTAATAGAATTAGGGTGTGGATGCATCTTGAAACTGTCCAGTTGAATAATTTTCTCTCTGTTGGTCAAGGTCTATGACCATGACAAACATTTTATACTGCACTTAGATATCTTTTGAGCATGTTGACTTGGACATGTAAGAAATATTTGGTATCCTGGACTTCCTCAAGAATATCAGAGTTGGCTTCAATACTCTACCCTTATTCTTGTTATTGATTCCATCCAGGAATCTTGCTTACTATCTCAAACATTCACTTGTGGACATGGTTACTTAAGAGGGATGGTACAAAATTGTAATTAGTTTTTTTGTTTTGTTAAGACAGTGTGATAAAACAGATCATGTGAACATAAGATTAAGACTGCAAAACTACACCTACATGCTATATATGTTGTGATGGCATATGTGCAATAATATTGCACTAGGTTCTCAAAAGAACTATGTCTGTGTACACAAATGAAATGAGAACAGAACCTGTACCTTTATTTATATTTAAATTTATTGAAATGAAAACATGAAATGTGAGCAATCAATGCGGATCATCAGACAATTGTATAGTTCCAACATCACTTGTATTTTTTGTTTATTTTGCCAGTTAGTTACTCTTGGTTATTTTCTTTCAGTTCAAAGAGATAAGCTTTGCCTATGAAGTTTTGTCCAACCCTGAGAAGAAGGAGACTTATGATCGCTTTGGAATACAGGGTCTTAAAGAAGGAGGTGGAGGGGGAGGAGGTAGTTAACTTGTACCATTCTTGTTTGAGGGGCACAGAATGCTACAAATTACTATGCAGTGGTCAAACACGCCTACTTGTATGTGATACATACCATGTATATACATGCTTTAAAGTCAAGTCCATCTGCAAACAGAACAGACCCAGATCTGCCTTTGCATAATGTGTTGGCAGGTCTGGTTCTTGGCAATTTGTTTGAAGTAATTATTAGAACAAAAACATGCCCTGGTCTGCTATAATTACGTTATATTGATCATGGTCCATGTTCTTTACAGCTGGACTCTACTTCAAGCAAACTACTACATATATGTGGTAATTTTGGTCATATATTGTGTTCTCATTTTCTGCGTTGACAAGAAAAATGGTCACTAATTTATTCATTTTAATTACTTTTTTCATGTCGGAGAGAATCCACATGAACACCATTTTTTCCACATAAGGGTATTTTCATCATTTAAAAAGACTTGAAAAAAATATATATAAGAGTTTTAATTTGTGTAATTGGAACGAGATATGCTAAGATATTTTGTTGGCTTTTTGACGGATATAGTGAACAAATATTGGTTCATTGTCTTAAAGATTCATAGATGCTGTACCATGTATGTTTAAAAGCTAACTTACTCAGTCCAAAATTAAGATTTACGTATTTTAATATTAACTAAACTTACTTTTGTTTAATAGTTTATTACCGTTTCTTTACATAGGTGGGCTTGATATATTTGGAGATTTGTTTGGTGGTCTGTTTGGTATGGGAGGTAGCCCGTTTGGCTTTGGGGGAGGAAGTATGCGCAGGGGAAGGAGGAGAGGAGAAGATACTATTCATCCACTTAGGTATTCTGTTGTTGTGACTGTCGTGTTTTAAAATATATTGTACTTGACAATTATTTAATACATACCAACATTGTATCATCATGCAGGTGTACGGATTAAGTAAAACGTGTAATTATTAGCTTGTGAAGACATTTTGTTGATGTTGATGGAAGTCATATAATGTCACTAATAGCCATGTTATCAGGTAATACAGTGTTCCAGTAACTCCTGTCAGTATGTGTGATAAAGTAACTGAGTGATCAAATTTGTTTTAAAAGATCCAGTGTGTATTATTTGTCTAAGATCTTGCTAAAAGTTAAAGACCAATAGCATTTACAAACATTTCCACCATGTTTAATAGAAGTGCAAAACCACCTGTGACGATTGTTAGTATCATAGCTGTTATTTTTACAAACAAATTTCTGTCTTTGCTAGGGTTACACTAGAAGATCTTTACAATGGGAAAACATCCAAACTACAGCTTAGCAGGACTGTGATCTGTGTAAAATGTAATGGGTAAGTTGTTAGAAGATCTTTACAATGGGAAAACATCCAAATTACAGCTTAGCAGGACTGTGATCTGTGTAAAATGTAATGGGTAAGTTGTTAGAAGATCTTTACAATGGGAAAACATCCAAATTACAGCTTAGCAGGACTGTGATCTGTGTAAAATGTAATGAGTAAGTTGTTAGAAATACTGTTAATTGACAGCATGCAAAGAAAACCAATTCATGAAAATGTCTTTGTTTTGTGGATAGAAAATTAAGATGCACTGGTGTGGGACAGGGGAAATCTTTCCTGAACATTAAGAATAGAATGCAGGAATTGATGCAGTTTTATGTGTTTGCCTGTTTCATACAGAGTTTGACTTTTAGTGTTGATGGCTAATAGTTTAAAGTAGTTGTGCCAAGTTCATTGGCCATGGTGTATATACAGGGCCTCCACTAGGCTTCGCATCTGTTGCCAAATGCCAAAGAATTTTGAAAGTGGCACTAGTTTTTACTGACTGACAAAAATTGCTGATGATAAATTTTTATAAAGTGCATTGTTAATTTTTCATTGATATAAGTGACGTGGGGCACTTAGTACTAGTTTTCGTTATCTATGGCAGTCATATCAGTAGATGATGAATAAGACGTTATTCAGACATGATTGCAGCTAACTGCAAGCTGTCAGTCGGTTTTGAGAAGCAGTTAAATGGGATTAGTAGGAAATAAGGAATGACAAGGGGATATACTTTATTGTTGAACAGGTTGGCAAAAGGATTCAGTGTCATTTGCATGCATTGTTAATTTATGTTTGTTGCAAACTGTCAGTGTGAGATGCACTTGGGACTGCTTAGTGTTTTAGGGATTATTTACTTGGATAACACATTTTTGTGGTCTAAACTTAACTGAGAAACACAGGATCCTGCCATAAGGATGCCAGTCGTTGACTGTAAAGGGCCAGAGTCGCTTACATCAATGAAAAATTAAAAATTATCTTTATAAAACAAGTCTGTATCAAGCCCATAGAATATGGCTAATCCAGCTCTAAAAAACAAAGATTTATATCCAGCTTCGTATGAGTCAACTACCAGGTTATTTGTCCCAATTTCTACTGCAGACTGGGCGGGGGGAGGGTCAGTAGCCAGAATCTGATCAAAACAAACTTACAAAATTCTATGAGTATATCTACTCTGACAAATTTAATGAGAATTTCTATTCATGGGCCCAGTGTTGAGAATTTTGATTTCAGGAAGGTATTGACGAAATGTTTTGACCAAAAATGAGATAGATATTGATGAAGTGTCAGTGACATTGTAAATAAAGACTAAGCATTATTTTGTATTATCAGTTGTAAAGAAACATTCTTATTCATTCTTGCTTTTCATATGCTACACATTGAACTTCACATTCTGTCGGGGCCCCGAGTGGCCAAGTGGTCTAAAGCGCTCTTCGTTACGGATCACTGCCATCTCACCTCTGTCTGCGGCGGTTCGAGTCTAGGATTCAGCCAATGTGGGTATGTGAGAAAGCTTGCCAGTAGCTTCTCATGGGTCGGTGGTTCTTTCTGGGGTTTTCCCGGGTTCTTCCTCCACCATTAATACTGGCCGCCATGTATAGCCTATCGTGTGCTGAAAAATGGCGTTAAGCCCCAAAACAACAACAACAACAACAACAACAACAACACATTCTGTCTGTCGCTCACTCTCTTTCTCTCTCTCCTTAATGGTAAAACTGACAAGACTTTATCAATTGTTGGAGAGATTGACAATATAAATTATATTAAGTCTGCACCCCACCAACTCTGTTGGTTTGTTGGCCATCATGTCGGTTCATCTCAGATTTATCCCAGTGGATCCAGTTCTCTTTTCTCTCTCTTGACCAATTACATGAGCAGCAGGTGAAAATAAATGGGAATGCATCTGGTGTTTCAGGAGTTGATAATGTTTTTGAAATGTGTTTGAATTTTTTTCCAACCTGTCTGGAATTTATTAGTACTGTCAAAACCATTATACTCAATGTAATTAAGAAAGAAAAGAATGCTTTTTAGAGAACACAGTACAATAAATTTGAGTTGGTGAATATGTACACAAGACTTGCAGCTAATGGAATGGGTTGTATTCCTTTGTTTTGTTTTCTGTGAAGTTGAACTTGCAATGCTGTTGTCTATCCGAGTTCACAGTTAACCTACCATGAATTGTGTGTATAGAAGATATCAATGTGATCTGCTTTATAGCAGTTGGGGGAAGGTATGAAAGATGAAAGCAAGGCAATTTTTAAGGCCTGAGACTTGGCATTATTGTATGGGTCCAGCAAGGAAATTTATAAGGCCTGAGACCATATATTGTATGGGTCCATCAAAGAGATTTGTAAGGCCTGAGACCAGGTATTGTATGGGTGCAGCAAGGAGATTTGAAGACCTGAGACCAGGTATTATTGTATGGGTCCAGCATGAGGGAAAGTGTTGTCAAGCTTCATAAGAAAAGTGAGCAACAAAGAGAGAAGTTCATCTGTTGTGTTGCATTCATTTTATAGAACTGTGAGGGAAAGTGAGGCTTCTGGAACTTTACCCTCTGTCTTGAGTGAAAGGTTAATAAAGCCCTGCCACTTCTGTCAACCAAGTCTGCTCTGCCTTCTGGTGTTACTGATAATTGCGTAATGAAGGATGATGTATTTTTGTAATGCAGAATATTATGGAATTTGAGAACCATTGACTGAACACTGTTCGTACCATTGTAGGAAAAAGAACTGTTCCAAGTAATGTTTCTTGATCATGATATAGCTCAGAGTATTTCAGGTGGAGATTGAAGTTCCATACATGTGCTAATAATTAGCTGAACATTTTCCAGATAGTTGCTAAGAAATGATATTAAAGAACCATAATTATATTTTAGTTGAGAACTTGAACAAAAGGTCTCAGGAAGCACAGATGTAGATGTAAGACAGACCTGCTACCTATCCTAATTTACTCAGGATAAACCCAGATTTTGTTTTTCAGATATTTGTTACCCAAACTCACTTATTTTTTATATAAAAAAAGGCAAAACATTAATTTTATTCCAGTGGTTGCATCTCCTTCAAAAAGAGCAAAAGTGATCAATCATTGATGTGTTAATTGAATTAACACTAAATATCAGCAGAAAAGATGAAAAGAGAACAATGATATTGTTTAAATGTGCATCAGTTTTTGTGGCCATAAACACTGATCCTTTCTTTCTTTTTTCCCCATAAATTCTGATATTTTCCTTTGGCATTCTGATTTTCATTCCGCTGCTGGAGATGGCAGGTCTGGAAAGATTCTGGAATAATGCTATCCACCAAGTACATCAGAGTTTCTTGGTAAGTCCATTTCATATGACAAGTCACAAAACTAGAGCTATTGTTGTTCATGTTTTGTTTTGCTTTTAAATTTCATATGTTACGGTGTGTTGACTCTGCAAAAAAAGTTCCTTAAGGACCGTATGAACCTTGTGAGAGAATTATGATCTACCATAAGTGATTGGAGCCTGTGTTGGATGGGAATGTGCCACTGGGTCATAACTAAAAAATATATATATATATATATATACATAGGCACATCAGTGTATCATTGCCAGTCATGAGTACAGATTGATGGAATGGGTGTACAGGGATGTGTTTTATGAACATGTCTTTAGCAGAAGGTACAGTTGCATATTATTTTCATTTGCAGTATGGGTGGCAAAGCTGGGGCTACTTTGCGGTGTAAAGTCTGCAGTGGTCGTGGTGTGAAAGTTACAATAAGACAACTTGGGCCTGGTATGGTACAGCAAATGCAGTCTGTGTGCCCTGAGTGTCATGGAGAAGGTAACCATTTTACTTAACGTAGCATTCATTTACTTTGTAACATAATTAAAAAAAATTAACAGTCTAATGCATGCATGCATTTGTAGTGACACAACTCCTCACATACCATTCAGATAGCTGAGACCTTAGGATATGATTAGCTTAGTCATTATATGTGTTGAACAGTTCAGTGTTTTATCCACCAGAGAGGGTGGAATTTTGGAAGCAGATTATAACACTTAAGATGCCATGTAAAATTTGTATATTAGGTGTATTAATTTCAGATATTTTGATTGACATGCAGCTCCTGCATTTTTTTGACATACAGACTTCAAATTTTGGGATATTATTAGGGATTGTCTGTAGACATCAACAGGGATTTTTACATTTTGAAACAGCCAAAAAGTGTGGGCTTTGTTTTTCATAAATTTACAGAGGCAAATTGGTGTGTGATGACCAACCTCATCTCTATGTACTTGACCATAGATTCACATGCTTTGGGATGATCATGGGAACAAATTGGGGGTAGAATGTTATATGTGATTTGAAAACACTTTGATTAAAATGGCATTGTTCTTACCTAGAAAACAAGCAGCAGAAAATACACTGTCTCCCTACATCTTTCAGGTGAAGTGATCAATGAAAAAGACAAATGCAAAGCATGTAAAGGCAAGAAGGTCACAACTGAAACAAAAATTTTGGAAGTCCATGTTGATAAAGGGATGAAGGATGGCCAGAGGATAACATTCCGTGGAGAGGGTGATCAGCTGGTAGGAGATTTGTTTGCTTTGGTTGTAGGATATGGGTTACAAGAGATTTTCAAGTCCCACTATAAATATTTTGGTTTTACCCATTGTCCATCCTTTTCTTAAAAACTTTTTTTTGTCATTTTTCATGTGCTTTCTATCTTCCATGAACACATTTCTAGCGCTCAGAAGTTGTGGTTATGGTGTCATCTTAATTTATCTACAAATGCATAACCCTAGTAACAAGTTTTTTTTTTTCTTCTCAGATTGTTGATACAGTGCTGAACATTCATAATGTTGTAAATCATGACTTTGCTTCATGGCTGTTCGGTAAAGCATTCTTGTAAACACAGGGAGGGCACTTTCTGTGTGCAATAGTCACTTATGGATACAATTGAGAGTTTTGTTTCATTTTTTCGAACTATTTGATTGATCAGAATACCTTGGCATACGGTTTTTTTCTCAAAAAGTTTACTTCCTTGGATTCTGTATGTTTCAGTGGAACATACATAATGAAATTGTTAAAATTAAGTAATTTCAGCATACCAGTGACGTAAATTCTGTATATTTAGCTCTGTGTTTTTTGAAGAAAAGTTATGGATTATATTATACTGCCCACCTGGATGTGTGTAAAAGAGTTATTCACATCCCTCCTACACTGTTCAAGATAAAGACTTCAGCATTGAAATAGGAATTGTAGTGTCTTTAGATGTGCACACTGGTTTTAACATTTTCAAATGGATCCTGAGAGGGAGCTTGTGAAGGTGGTATGAGGGGTGTTTTGCGTACATTTAAATGAACTCCTGAATTACATATGGTTCCAATGCCACTAGCAAAATTGGAAAAAGTCTGGAATAAGAACAGGTTTAGCCCCAGATGGAAGAGCATTGTAATTTGCAAAAATAACTTACAGTTGGGGGAAAATCGAGATTGTTCAAAAGCCAGTTGAGACGTAATTTTCAGAAATAATAAATAAAAACAAAAATTTAATAGCTGTAATACATTACTTAGTATTCAGGCATGATTTTTCTCCATTTTAAAGTGGAATTCTGCTTTTCTCCTGATTTGAATCAAATTTTTCTTGATATAGTCCATTTTTTATATCCTCTCCAATCTTGTTTTTAAAAATGGTCTGTATGGTCTCATTCCACAACGACCCTTTTAAATTATTCGGTCCATATATTAGTTAGCACACTACTCTCGTAAGGAGTATTCTGATTGGTCAAAAATTCATCCAATGAATCTTCATGTAATGGAAACTGATGGCAATGGAAAGAAGAAGCATGCTTGCAAAACATGGCATCCCAAGTTGTTGAGAGAGACCATGACAAGAAAAGTTCAGATAAAGGTTTATAAAAACTTATGGAAATGGGAATGTCTGGAGCAAAACGTTAATGGCAATTTTGTTTGTCAGTTTATAAGAAAACTGAATGTTGGAGGACTGGCATTTTGTGACCTCTGCAAGAAAGATCTGAATTACGGTAATGGCAGTTGGAAGAGTTTGGAACAGCACCTATAAAAGAAGCTGCATAATTGAAGGCATCAGGAAAAAGTGCAATTAATTACTATAAGAAGAAAGATTTCTTGCATGATAGAACAGATGTAGCCCTCTGTCAGAATATGCACACTGCATGATGCCAATACAAGCGCCAGCTTGAAATGAAAAATGCTCTCATTGAGAAGGTTTGTGCACATTGAGCACAAAAAGTCAGTGGTGACCAAAAGGAAGGCTAAAGAAATCGTTGCCAAAGCTGCAAAAAGAGCTCAACTGGCATATCAACAGTTGTGTCCATTAGAGAAAAAGACAAGTGAATGTATGGGATTTTTTTTATATAGTTGATGTACTTGGGTGTTTATTTTACAGATTTGTTACGAAAGGAGAAAAGTATAATATATTTGCTGTAAAAATTAACAAATTATTGTGAATTACGATGTGAACACTGACATGCACATGAAATAACTTCAGCATCAATAGTATTGGAGAACAAATTCATGTGAAAATAAATATTGTGAAATTATTGAACTCAAGTTGAACATTATTGGTAAGTTTATTAGTTTTTCAAATGATTATTTTTTTTTATAATTATTATTATAAGTTGCACTAGGAGCAGTTGTTATGAGTGTAAAATCCATTTTTAATCTGGACCCCTGGATCGGCAGCACTGACCCTCAAGGCCCCATTCCAAACCCCCCATTGTTCATCTTTTTTATCAAAGACCAAAATCATGTCTGGGTATTGTCACATTGCTGCATCATTTCCAGGAATTTGCTAACAGTCTGAAAAGATTTTTTCTTCTTTTAATTTCAAAAGTAGGTCACTGTGTCATATTTTTCATTCACATTAACTTTGGCTAAACTGTTTGTAAGTTTATTTCTCAAGCTCTGTTCATGCTAGAATCATCAAACAAGATGATCATATATCTCTCTGTTAGTAACATATCTTCACCTTGGAAGAATGTTCCAGTGACCAACATTTCACATGACACCGGCAAAGTTTTTGCATTTAGAATGTGACCAAAAACAATAGATTGTTAGCTTCATGTGTATATAGATTCATGAAAGTTGGTATGGGGATCTGCATCTGAGTAGATCATTGTCACAGAAGTAGGTTACCATTACTTATATTTCATGCTAGTTTGACTTTACTTAATTGTCACCTTTATTTCTCAACCTTACTGTATGCTAGATCCTTCAGACTGGATGATTATATATGCATGTATGTTATGACCACATCCATACCACAAAAGAATGTCACTGACCTACATTTCACTTGCTTAGATTAAATTTAGGGAGGTTAGGCTCAAAAGCAAACAATTTTTTAAAAAATTTCCCACTATACATATGTAACAGATATATAAAATTTTGTTAGGGCATGTATCTTCATGAGTACTAAACCCTTATCACAAAAATAGGTCATTGACCTGTACTTCATGTTTCATTGCCATGGTTTCAGTCTGGAGCATTGTTTATGCCATAATCATCCAACCAGGTCATTGTATGCATTACTGTTTGTATAACATTATTATGTATACATTACTGTTTGTATAACATTATTACAACAGTATGTTATTGTGACAAGCATTTAACTTTTTTGTGGCTTATGTTTTTTTTTGCATTTAGCCACCTTAGTGTTTATCTACTCTATTATACTGCTGTACCTTGATTCATGATACTTAGCAGAAGTGTACATCTTGATAAGTACTTCACCATCATCATAAGAATTGTGCACTGTGACCCATATTTCACATTTTACTGACTTTGGATCTGAGTTGGAGTTTTTCTTCTTTTTTTTACTGTTTATGATGTATTTCATAAACTAGGTGTTTTTAATGCATATATCATACTCATATAAAAAAAAGGTTACTATAGCCTATGTTTCACATTTGATTGGCTTATGTTGTTGCATTTAGTTCATGACCACATAGATTTATGTCATGTTTTGTGGATACTGCTATATAAAAACTAGAATCTTGCAGATGCATCTGTTGAACCAGTACATCTGTATCATACCAAACAAGCCTTCATTGCTGAACAGTACTCAGAGCAAGTGGTGCAGAAAATTACTTTGGCAAGAAGGCCTATGACTTTGAAAGTATACAAGGGGAAGTGGACAATTTTCCCTCATTGTGAAGAAGTTAGTTTCCATGATGCCAAAAGATTGCCATTCCACAACCTCAGACATGTTGCATAATCACTGAAGGGAGGATATAGGACAAAGCAGCAATCTCTCCAACGTTCTGGTGAACTTTGATCTATCATGACTGGAAACTATCACCCTGTGCACAAAAAGGAATCAACAATGGGTTATGATATTATCGAATAAGGCATCATTTGAACTGCCATCTAGCGTATTATTAGTTCATTACTTTTATAAGACCTGCTTCCTAGATATCCTAGCCACATCAGGCAGGATAAGTGAAATGCAATGTCAGATGACCCAAATTATCTATAGCTCCATGAGGATGAATCGATTTTCATATAATGGCCCCTGCATTATCGAGAACAGGTTCCCATTTCTGGGCATTCTGTCTTTTATGGTGAAACTACTTTTCCATGTTGGACTCCTCACTTGGTGCTATCTGCTGGACCTAAGGAGACCTTTTCTATTATTACATTTGAATGAGGGAAAGGTAGATATCTCAGCTCAGGCTGTTTTGATTTGGATAAGATGGGTTATTTGCTCTCCATTCAGAGAATAGGCCAAGATCAAACAAAATTATTTTGCATTTTTTTAGGCTAGGGTAATCACCAGCATCATTGCATTAGAATGCAACTGTTCCCTAACGGATATTTTATAAGCTGTAGGAGAGGGGTCAGAGGCAACTTTCTTTAGCTTAATCTGAGATCTTTCATCTCCAAGGGACTAGCTTGACCTTGTGGGACCTATAGCAGCAACACAACTGGCTGCCAAATTTGCAGATGAAGAATGTTTCCCATTGAGCTGTTTTTGAGGCATATTGGGCATAGTTATATTTCAGTAGTTGAAATGGGGGCCCCGAGTGGCTGAGTGGTCTAAAGTGCTCACCGTTATGGATCACTGCCATCTCACCTCTGTCTGCGTGAGTTCGAGTCTCAGCCTCGGCTAACGTTGGTACGTGAGAAAGCCTGCCAGTAGCTTATCGTGGATTGGTGGTTCTTCCCGGGGTTTTCCAGGGTTCTTCCTCCACCAATTATACTGGCCGCCATGTATAGCCTATCTTGTTCTGAAAAATGGCGTTAAACCCTACAACAACAACAACAACAACAGTAGTTGAAACTGCATTACATACATTAGGGGACTTGAGATAGGCCTTCTCGTAGGTAAGTGGTTGTCAGACTTGCCAATTCTTATGATTTTGCTGCAAGTCTTACAAAAATTGCCCTTAAAATACAAACTTAAGGAATACACGCAAAAACTATGGAAAATGATCGTTGCCGAAAAATCCGGATAGTTGATTCATCTGTGTTTTATTTGGATCCAGGTTTCATATTAGAATTATTGAAATTAGTTAGGGAACCAGACTAACTTTACAGAAGCACCCCAGACACTTTAAGCTACCTATTTGTTCATGTGAAACGTCTGCATGATCAAACTGTTGATTATAGAATTTTTTAAAAATGGCATCCTGAAAGTGATGCTTGTTTAAGATGAAATGGAAAGTAAGCCTCTAGAAAGTGTTAATAATCAACACAGAAGAATAAAAGGAATATTTAGATTCTTATGAACACAGTTATGTTTATTGGACATTACGTGCCAATTTGAGTATGTCTTGTGGCAGGAGATATGATTGCCGTTGTTCTATGAAATGGAAAAAGAATTCAAGAATTATGTAAAGTTGAGAGATAGCAACAAGCCATAGAGTTGCATTAAGTTTGGAACTAAAGTTTGTGCAACTGTACTAGTGGTAAATAAGGCTTACACATACTTTACAAAACTTTTCAATTGAATTTAATGTTATCGTTGCAGCTTCAAACTTTTAATTATGTTTTCCCACTTTAAAATAGCAGTTATTGGTATTTTTTTTTTACACCTTACTGAAAACTGGTCAATCTTGCGGAAAAAAATCAGATCCCTTACTGAGATCGACTCGTCGGGGTTGGCAGATCTGGGTTGTGACCTCTTCCACATGTTATCGATTCTCCTATGGTCCTTATGACCAGGTAAAATATACCAGATATGAATTTTTTGGAATAAAATGTTTTTTTAATAATACTTAACCAAACACGATAATGATACACCCTTCCAACCACCCAGCCATTACATCAGGGGGTCGGCAACCTATGGCACACATGCAACAAAGTGTCACTTCAAGAGGTTTTGTGTGGCATGTGAAGGGCAGCAAAAAACATCAATTTGAACAGTGTTACTCTCTTACTGGTGGCATGTGCTCATTCATTTTGTATTTAATCCAGGAAAAAAAGTGGCATGCTATGTAAAATAGGTTACCAACCACTGTATTACATTTACTGGTAGAGCTTGCATTCCACTCTGCCATTAATTTATGTATTGACTGTATTTGGTGCCAATCCCACTATCCAACAGGAGATCGCTTTTACCTTTCTTATGACTAAACTTTTGTTTGGGAGGGCTGTCTTGCGAGGTCATATTCCTAATGTATTATGATTAAGTGTTATGAAAGAAACATTTTTCTCCAAAAAGTGGTTTTCCAGAATGCCTTAAAAATTAGCCAAGTTAGGGTTCAGAATTACCAGCATCTTGACCATGAGGAGGCATTGGGTTTTTGGTATTAGCGGTTTTATACAATTTCACCTATGGTTTCTTCTTACTGCAGGATTACATTAAAGAATATTAAAAGTAACTTGCGTAAAATAATTGCCATTAGAAATAACATTTTTGCAAGTTGATATCTTTACTCGTGAAAAAAATGCAAGTATATGTGGTCAAAAAAAGGTAATCTATGCCTTTTGTTTGGTTCCAAATGAAACTCGTGTGAATCTGACCAGACAGTGGCCACCATGGCAAATCTTTTTATTGCCACTTCTCTTGAATGCATGGCATTATTGACGTGGGGTTTCTAAGGAACTTTTCTTAGGGTGAATAGTTTGTTCAGGATGTAATGGTGTTAGCTTGACTTCACCAAATAGTTTTCATGTTAGTAATCTTTAAAATTGATATTACTTAAGACCCTAATACATTGTGGAGCAGATAATAAAACTGGAAGAGTAGTCAGCAATGCTCAGATTAATGAAACTTGTACTTATAGTGAAAAATCTTATTTTGGAGCAGAGATAACAAACAGACAATACCTTTGAACTGTGGAAAATAACAACCCTATAGAGCAGTTTCCCAAGTAGTTGAAATCGGCTAGGGTAGCTATACCCCTTCAGACAGAAGACTGAAAAGATGTATCTCAGGGGTTGTCATACAGGAAAGCAAGCTATGGGATCAAGTTCAATTATTTACTGGAAGAGTCAGACGTTTGCTTGGCACTGAAAATGTACACATATTTATGGCTCAGTCAAAAGGGTTGTCAGTGTGAAAGCAAAGTGAGTGCAGCTTTAACAAGCACTGGCAGAAAACTTGTATGTGGTGAATGGATACACTATGGCTCATTTTATTATCCGCATTATTATCAACGGGCAGGTACCCATGTATTTGGATACCCACTGACATCTTTAATTTTGTCATTGTGGCCTCTCAAAATGCCCTTGTAAAAATCAAGCCTCCCCAAATCTATTTGTGTATTTTTGGTTGGCTGACCATTGCAATTTCTCATTGCTGACCGTATCACTTTTTCCCCGATGCTTAAAAAAAATTCCCTAAATAGATTTGTTTTTGTCCAGTACTTAGAAGTGCTTAGTACATTTTATATACTTATCATTATAATATGTATTATGTCTATAAAAAAAGAAAAGAAAAAATGTAATCTACCTACCATAATTTTAAAACCAGCATGACTGGAAACATTTTCTTTTTGCCTAATGGGCCTGTGCATGTTATGTCTTGCCTTCAACAGTTGCTGTTTTCATCTTCTCCAGTACCACACGCATAACAAATTTCAAAGTTTGCAGATAGCATCCTGTCTTGAAGACCTTGCACATACATGATACTAATCCACCACCATTACTAAAAATAGACCAACCTTTCAACAACTCATTATCTAAAACTGTTTAACAAAATTTTATTAAATCTGATGACCACTCCAATGGCCTAGTGGTTAGAGTGTCCGCCTCAGATGCAGGAGGTTGTGGGTTCGAACCATGGCCGAGTCGTACCAAAGGCTTTTAAAGATGCTACTAGCAGTTACCTCGCTTGGCTCTCAGCATTAAGAGGTGGGCCTAGTGTCAGGATAATGTGACTGGGTGTTACATCATGCTACATGTCTGTGTTATGATGCCCCAGTGCTAGACGTCACCATACACTGCAGACATTGTAGCGATATGACAGAAAAATTGTTAAAGCTATGTTAAAACTCCAAATCACATCACATTAAATTTGATAGCACACTGGCATAGAATACTTCTGTGACCAGATTTGATATTTAAATGAAAATTGAAAGGATTTCATATGTCATTTATCAAGAATACAATGGAAGAAATGGATTTCTTGTGGGTTCATTCAGATTTGTTTTTGGTCAAGGCTTTTCAGGGATCTGTTTAAATTACAAAAGCAGTAAATGACTGAAGCAGAAAATCGTCTTAAAGATGATACTTTTGTTACATTGCAGCCCGACGTAGAGCCTGGTGATGTGATAATTATGCTGCAACAGAAAGATCATGACTTGTTCACTCGTGACCGTGATAACTTGATCTGCAAACACAGTATTAGCCTGACGGATGCCCTCTGTGGATTCCAGTTTACAATCAAACAGCTGGATGGTCGAGACTTGTTAATCAAAAACCCACCAGGAGAAATCATACATCCAGGTACAACAAATACATGTGATTTAATTCTGACCCATATCCTGCATTATTTAACATAGTGATATAATCATTCATTTGTTTCCTTATGTAGATGTCAAAAATGACATGGGTGTATTGTGGGCAATGGAAAATTCTGAAATTTATCTAAAGCAATAACATTGCCCAAAACTTGAATTGATTGGTGTATTGCCAAGACTTTATATTTTGACATAATGACAATAGATATGTGATGTTTTGCTCAGTAAAACCTGTTATGAGAGACCACCCCTTCTTCCAACAAAAAGCAGTCTCTCAAGACAGGTGGTCTCTCATAGCAGGTAGTACGAAAAGAACAAGTTTCCAAGGTCATGTTTCAGAACAATTTCAAGAAAAATAACCACAGTCACTGTACTTATCTCCTATTCTTTATTAATAGTTCTTGCTAAAATATTGTATTTATTTATCTAAAAACAAAATTATATAGCAATAAAGATATACTTCTATCATTAAACATGAAATCACATTTACATTTGAAGATCACATATTTTAGCATGTGAAATCGTTTCTGAATCACTAGTTTTCCTTTATAACAACCTAAATTTGTTTACCGACATTTAAACCACTTTTTTGCGAGTGGTCTGCCCTTTTTCACTTTCTGCAGTTACAATAATTATTTGACTGGGCTGTGGGAAAACATGAAAAATCTATACATGTGCGTTGCATATCTAACAATTAATGAAATAAAAAGAAACAGTTATCTCATCTAGAAACAGAACCATTTACTCAGACAAAAGTCAGTGGCTTAATTCAAAGATGACATACAGGGATTAACTCTAAAGCAAAGTGTGTAACCTGGTTGCGCCAACTTGAATAGACAACAGCTTTGTGATTGGGATGTAATCACTTAACATCAGGGAAATACAACAAACATCACAAGTCTTGAACACTATCAATCGAATCCCACAAATGATTTTCTCTTGCTGGTTTAATAGACAATGACCTTATTCATCCCCAGCAATACAATTAACTCTAAAGATAAACAATATGCGTGAATAATATGTCAATTTTGGCACTATAATGGCAATTAATGACATGTACATTAGCCTGGTATACAGCTGCTGCATCTATCACTGGTAGCAACAATCTTTTTGTTTATATACCTTTTATGTTTGATTTTGGTCATTGTAACATTTGGTTACATATAGGTCAGTAGTGTCTGTCTGTTCTCATGATACGGTCGTTGATAGGGATGCCGGGTCCTATGATAAGGTGGGGAAGCAGGTTAAGTTTGGGAATAATTAGACTGATTCCCTAGTTTTTATGTTCCCTGTGTTGCTCACCCCATAGCAAATAGCAGAGAATAATGCAGGGAGCATACAAAGCAGGGAACCAGACTTGGAAATAATCTTCATAAACTTCAGTCTCATTTACAACAAAAAGTATAAAACACTATAAGCATAGCTAAAACAAATTCAGACATCGTTAGCCAGCCTATTTTTTAAATTTTTTTAAAATTTAGAATGGTATGAGCGTTTGTTTTTCCAGGGATTAAATAAAGGTTGGTCGAGTGTGTCCTTGTTTTTGAGATGTGGTCGTTCATAGCAGTGTAAAAATACATATTTAGCCAAGACATTGCTGCTGCTGGTTGCATTCTGCAGGTGGTCGCTCATAACAGCATTTATATAATAAAATCGATCCATGCATTACGATTGTGGTCGGAAATGACGGGGTCGCTCATAGCAGTTTTTACTGTACTTGAAAATATGTATTTATTTTGGAAGATAAATACCCATTTTGACATTGCAGTGTCACTACACTACACTCGCAGATTATGTAGAAAATTGAAACACTGAAGTTAACCACATTGGTATTTCATGATACACTTTCAGATTGTTTATGATGGACAAACTATTAGTTTTTGCATAGGTACGGACAAGTTGTTAAATTTACGAATAGACTGTGACAAATTATTGATAGACATTGTTCAGATAAACATGACTGTTGTTATTCAATAGATGAATCTGGTAACTATGCAGCATTTGTAATATGCATCTGTTGTATTTTACAACTCATACCTGAAGTCATTAATATATTTTATACAGATTTATTAGCCTTGGTTGTTTTGTACATCATTATGCAATTTTTGTTGTAGGAGCAGTAAAATGTATCCCAGGAGAAGGTTTTCCAATCTTCAAAAACCCTTTTGAGAAGGGGAATCTCATTATCAAATTTGATGTTGTTTTCCCACCTCAGAACTTTACAACAGAGGAAAAAATCAAGGTACATACCTTTTCATTGCATGTAGATTACAAAATTTCATACATTTGCCTTAGGCCTTATAATCCTGTAATCACCAGTTTTTCTTCTCTTATGACATCATTGTTCAGTTCTACCTTTTACAGGTAATAATAGTTCACATTTAATTTCACTACCTTTACAAACCTGCCAGTTCTTATGATTTTGCCGTAAGACTTATGAAAATGACCCTTAAAATACAGACTTATGAATAAAAGCAAAAACTGTGGAAAAATGATTGTTGCTGAAAAGTCTGGATAATTGGTTCATCCATATTTGATTTGGATCCCTGTTTCATATTAGTGACATGAAGCAGGGAACCAGACTAACGTTAAACTGCACACATTTTTCATGCAAAGCGTCTGCATGATCAAACTGTTGATTATAGAATTTGAAGAAATAGCATCAGCAAGCAGTACATGTTGAAAACGGAACAGAAATTAAACCCCCTGTACATTCTTTTTATCCATAGAGCACCAGTTCCTTTGAGGGACTGCTGTTATGAATGCTATGAATTATTTTGTTTCCATGCCATTAAATTTGATTTTTTAATTTGCCATTGGTATGACCATGTGTCAGGCACAAGTATGTCATTCATCAATCTTTAATCACCAACTGCTTGTTTACACTCAGATGTCCATATTTCTTAATACAGTTTTGATAAAAATTTGAATGGGTTTATATCATCAAAATCTGGGGCGCCAAGTGGTCTAAAGTGCTTTCCATTACGGATCACTGCCATCTCACCTCTGTCTGCATGGGTTCAAGTCTAGGATTCAACCAATGTGGGCATGTGAGAAAGCTTGCCAGTAATTTCTCGTCGGTCGGTGGTTCTTCCCGGGATGCATAGCTTATCGTGTGCTGAAAAATTGCATTAAAACCCACAACAACAACATCAAAATCTTGGGATGAGTTCATTAATAAGGGAACTCCATGCATTTTATTGTGGTTATCTTGCATCTGATTGACTGAAACTGTTACGATTCAGGATGCCAAATTTCTATTCTAATTTGTAAATATGTGCTTATATTGTAAAGACCTTGTACTGGTTCATTAATAGCAAGATTCACAGATATAAATGGGGTAATCTTGCAGCTTATTGGCTGACCTTGTTACTATGGAGGCCAGATTTCTGATTGGATGCTTGTATCGTCAAAATCTCAGATGAGTTAGATAATCAGTGAGACTTCTGCATACTAATAAAGTGATTTTGTATGCGATTGCCACAGGTTTGTTTTCACTCTGGAAGTTGTATTTCTGATCTCACTTTGATCAGAAGTCTTTGATCACACTCTTGAGTATGTGCTTATATCATCAAAATCTTGGGCAAGTTTGATAATGTGCAAGATCCGTGCATATTAATCAGATGATCTTGCTTCTGATTGGCTAAGCTGCTTGTCACTCTGGAAGCAATGTGTTTTGATTTGTTTTATAACAGACTTCAAACATTGGCTTATATGATCAGGAACTCACATGAGCTGGATAGTAATAAAATTTCGTAACTAAGCTATTATTGTCAAGATGTTGGATGATTTTTGTTTTAAATGAGACGTGCATATTAATTACATCTTCCATCTGATTGATGGTCTTTTTTGACCATTTAAGATTTTTTTCCTTGGGTTTTTGAACATAGTTGGTAAATAGGCCTGTGTAATGAAGGTTTTAGTTGAATATAATCTTGTCTAAAATTCATATAAGTAGTCTTGTATTCTCAAGATATTGGATGAGTGATTATGAGCAAGATCTATTCATAATAATAAGATACTCTGATTGGGTAAGCAAGTTAGCAGTCTGGAGACCAGATCTATATAGGATTTTGGTCCACCTTCGCAGATAAACCAGGGATGGTCCTGGCTTTTAAAAAGCTGTCGCAAAAAAAATCACCAACCTCAATATTTTGTCGCCAATTTTCAAAAAGTGTCGCCAAAACAAGTAGTGTACATTTTTCCAAGTGTTAATTTAGTCTATTAATGTAACAGGCAATGAAAATTACAAAAGATGGGTTAGTTAATACTTTAATTACAACAAGCATTAACAAAATGTTACAAAGTGTTACATGAAGATCCGTCGCAATTTTAGGGCTGCCCACTTGTTGAATGCAGTTTCAAAGTCTAATTTTTCACATCTGTACATGCTGATTCTCATTAAATTCTCGAGAGATGAGATGCAGAGCTTATTTCTGATGTCAGTTTTTATGAGGTTCATCATACGGAATCCACGTTCACAGTCTACAGTGCTGACAGGTGACACCAGTAGTCTCTCAGCAGCCCCGTCCCCCATGGCTAGCTTTACAAAGCTTGTAGCGAATTGCTTCCTAACTCCCAAGAATGATCACTGAATGCTGTATAAATTTTCTCAACAAGAAAAATAGGATCTCCATTCCCACGAATGAAACGTACACGAGTCAACACCTGGCAATACTGGACCGTATATATAAGCATAAATTCACACCCAATTTAGGGATTCTTTCACTCCTGTATTTTGAGAAATAAATAATTATTATTAATTATGCAAAACTGTTTTTTTTTTTTTTTTTTGCTATTTCTTGTTGCGGAGTTTAAGTCTCTGCAGCCGTAAC
Source organism: Sinohyriopsis cumingii (assembly GCA_028554795.2). Taxonomy (NCBI): domain Eukaryota; kingdom Metazoa; phylum Mollusca; class Bivalvia; order Unionida; family Unionidae; genus Sinohyriopsis; species Sinohyriopsis cumingii. Next base: position 119,830,948 of record CM068835.1, on the reverse strand, counting down.
ACGGGACTGATGGCAAAAGGAAAAGATCAATGAGTAAAATGCTGCACTGGCGACAGATGTAATGTGATTGAGATTTTTTTCCATTTGCTTTGTATTTATACACAGTAGTCGGTACTTCAAAGGTTATCAGTTTTCTATGAAGGTTCAGCAAAACTATTGTATTGGTATATGTATAAAAAAAACAGAAGGATTAGCCATACAATTAATTGTATCTGTTCTATTCGCGTCTTCAGAAGTCGGTCAGTTGTAGGTATAATGCGGTAGCATGATTGACTGTATCGCAGCATACAGTCCTCAGCCCAGATGTCAGCATAAGCAGATTATGATGTAACAATGCACTGTAAAGATGGGGTTGTCAATAAGAACAAAGGATCGTTTGTGTAACAGATTGATTCCAATGCATTGCTTAGTCAAGTTTGTGGCTTCCTTTCGTTCTGCCTTTTAATTTATCCAGTCCAAATCCATGATTGTATGTACAAATTAAATAACCAAAAAGTATGTCGCCAAAAAAATCGCCAGATGGGATATTTTTGTCGCCAATAAGGAAAAAAAATCGCAATTTGCGACATTGGCGAAGCCCAGGACGATCCCTGTAAACTGATATAATCTTTTTCCCACCATTTTTGGTTGGTCCTTTGCAAAATGTGCTCATCTGACCTCCTACATGGCCAGTACAAAAATCTTGTTAATATTACTGCTCTTTTATGATTAGTTTTATTGACATCTGGGTTTTGCACTAAAACATTTCTTGCAATATTTAATTGTTTCTGTATGAAAATGGCACAGATATGACCTTCAACATATCAGCACTTTTATGAAGGAGTTTTAAAAACCAGACATAATTGACCTTGGGGTCAAGTCAAATGCCTTTATTTGCAATTTTGTACTTTGTTGAAGTTATGAACACAGTGACTTGTGAATTGATCAGACTTTGCATTTGGTTGTCTTCAGGAAATTCTGAAAAAAATAAGGTGATCATCTGTTGAAATTAAACAGATCTATATGTTTGATACAGTAGTCCCATGAATGATACTTTTTCTCTTCCTGTAGAAACTTGAGAAACTACTTCCAGTTAGAGAAAAGGTAACAATCCCTGAAGGAGAGCATGTTGAAGAAGTGAATATGGTGGAGTGGGACAGATCACAGGATGGTGCAAGTGGCCGGAGGGGTGAGGCATATGATGAAGACCAAGATGAAGCTCATTCCGGTCCACAAGTTCAGTGTGCACATCAATGATGAATGTTGTTCTTAGACATTAAAAAATTCCTTGTACATTAAAACGAAGGGTTACATGCCTTTTTGGCTGTGATATATTTCCTTCTCTTGCTCTGTAGTTTCTTTAATGAAAAACTTTGATAAAGTTCAGATTAGAACTCTGCCTTCTACCGATGGAGGCTCATTAGTCTGCTTTCATTTATTCCTCTTGACAAAGAGAAATATATATGATTCAGTGGCACATCAACACAGTCCTATCTGTATGGTACTGTGTAAATTTAGGTATCCTTAAAAGGCATTCAAAACAAAGGCAAAATGGATACAATCCTTAAATGCAAAGTCATTTTTTTTAATACATTAACTCTTAAAAAGGTATAGATGTTCTAAGCTGGAACTTTAATCAAGGGATGCATCCCAGGGTCGAGTTTCCTCCATTACAGCATGATGGAAAAAATGTTTTATACTAATTCTGTTTTCTGAATAGAAGCAGGAAAGGAAAAAAAATCATATTTATTAAGTCACTTTTATTAAATGATTAAAAATGATACTTCATCTCAGCCACAATGTATAATGCAAACAAAAATACAGTAGCCACTGAACAAAATGATGCATCTGTATTCATTTTCTCTTCTCTCCCTTAGTGTATTTAGTTTTCTCCCCTTTTTTTTTCAAAATAGAAATTTGTAGCTCATTTCAGATTGCCAGATGAATTTTTTGGTTCATTTTTTCTACCAACTGCTACAGGTTTACTGTCTAGACAATTTTATATTTTTTTTCTTCATAGAATGCATAAAAGGTTAGTGTGAAATTATTGTAATTACACCCGAGCATTTAAAGATGTTCATGTTCTGAAATTTAAATCTCTGTTGATTCTTGGAGGTGTTTAGTTCTATCGGCCATAGAGCTGAAGACTTTTTATGATGGTATGTTGTCTCATTGTCTATCTATCCACTAGAATACGTTTATCAGAACTCTTCCTACACTTCTTGGAGAATTGCCATGACACTGCACACGTTAATTTCATGATCTGGTTGGTGCTTAATGAAAATAGTGCCACTTCTACGTCCAATGTTGTTGTTAAAGTTGTCATCTCATAAATCTTGTTATGGCTACTTCACCTGGATGGATGGTCATATCAACATGGGTTTTTAAGGAAAGACTTCTGATGATGTCTAGTTTGACCTAAATGAAAAAGGTCATGATCTGATGTTCAATACAGCTGCCAAAGCAGCCATTTTGAAAATTGTATTGCTACTCTGTATACTGAAATGAGGTTTTCACCAGAAGACTTCATATATGTTGTCTAGTTGGCCGTGAATTAAAAGAGCTGATCTGGTGCCCAAATGGCTACCGCAGGAGTTGGCTTGAAAATCTTGTTGTTACCACTCAAATGACTATTTCCAGTTTTAGTACATAGGCTTAAGTCGTCAAGATCTTGGATAAGTACAGTTATGTCCAAGATCTTGGCAGATTTGTGATGTGATTTTGATTGGCTCTGCCTGTCAACACCGTGTCTAGTTTGTCCTGAATGAGAATGATGCCGATCAAAAAGGTCAGTATGGTCAACAATGTAGCCATTTTAAAAAAAAATGTATTACTACTCCTCCAGAGAGAAAGTAATATTGTCATTGGGTTTTCACCAGGAGACTTTTAATGATGTCTAGTTGGTCCTTAATGAACAAGGTGCTCTTTGCCAGCAAGGCCGTCTTGTAAATAATTTTTGTCCCTCCCCCTCAATGGATGGTCATTATTTTGCTCTTTATGTTTTGGAGCTGAATGCCATGTAAGGCAGAACCACTGAATGACAGCTATCTTGATGGTGTTTGTGAAGGACAGCTATCTTGATGGTGTTTGTGAAGGACAGCTATCTTGATGGTGTTTGGGAAGGACAGCTATCTTGATGGTGTTTGGGAAGGACAGCTCTCTTGGTGGTGTTTGGGAAGGACAGCTGTCTTGATGGTGTTTGGGAAGGACAGCTATCTTGATGGTGTTTGGGAAGGACAGCTATCTTGGTGGTGTTTGTGAAGGACAGCTATCTTGGTGGTGTTTGGGAAGGACAGCTATCTTGATGGTGTTTGGGAAGGACAGCTCTCTTGATGGTGTTTGGGAAGGACAGCTATCTTGGTGGTGTTTGGGAAGGACAGCTATCTTGGTGGTGTTTGGGAATTGCTGTGAAATTTGGTACACATGTTCATCATCTGAAGATGCACATATTGGACAAATCATTTTGCTGTCATGATTTTATTAAGAGTTATTGCCTATCTTGACTTGCTGGATGCTATGTGAATCATAATTTTGTGAATGCAGCTTCTCTTGCAGTTTTTAGTGGATTGCTGTAAAACCTAGTACATATGGTCATCAGAGACAAGGATATTTGCAAATCATTTTACTTGCGCTCTTTTCATTGGTCATGTTCATTGTTTGTCGATTGATTCATCTCGATAATTGGGGTAGAGTTGGGATGCAGGAGGAGGCAAGAGTAAAGTTATGTCAGCAAAGCTTTTTTGTGATTTTAATTTTATCCAATACTTATCTTCGATAACAGAAGTTCTGTTTATTGAGGCTCATATTTTACAGACCTAGAGGAAGGAGTTCATGACCATAGTATTCTTTTTCATACTTTTAATAGTTGCCATTTGACTTTTGTCACAAGCTTTTCAGCCAACCTGGCATCAGACTTGTGGTATAAACCTGTATCCATCGTGCATCATTTGTCCTCAGTCATTTTTTGGTTTGTCTGGCAGTAATTATCTGATGACTATCTCAAGTCCATATTTATAATCTGATTTTGGTAAAACTTGAATTATTTGCTTATATAAATCAGTGCTCAGAGCAGTTTGATAATGCATGATATACATACTAATGATGTGATCGTACATAGGATCTGTGTATATTAAGATGATCTTGCATGTGATTGGCTGAGCTTGTCAGATTTATCATGTGATTTTAAATCTGATTGGCTCTGCCTTTCAACACTATGGCGACTATGATGATACCTGTTTTTATTGAACTTGGATAAAGGTACATTATAACATGTTTTATTATGAGCAATAACGGTCTGTATTTATGAGATGATCTTGAATCTGATTGAGTTTTTATAACTATCAAGGCAGTAATTTTGATAGTATTTTGATCAGACTTGGCAAGTCATCAAGATCTTGGTTGAGTGTGATTATGAATGAAACTTGTGCATATTAATGTTGTGACCCTACATTTGATTGGCAGACCTTGTGAACATTCTGACAGCTGATTAGATTTTGATCCAGCTTGTTAAAGTCTTATTGGATGTGTTTGGTTATTATCAAGATTGAGACATTTTAGTGAGGTAATCTTATATTTAACTAAGCATGTTAACCACTCTGGAAACCGAATTCAGTTGGATTTGCTCCACCTTGGTAAATATACTCGTATTAGGGTTTCAAACAAGTTGTATGATAAGTGAGATCTGCGCATATTCATTAGGTACTCTTGATCTAGATACTATTTTCCTCATCCAGGTTCTATTTAACGTGGTAAATGGGCTGCAGAAGTCCAGATCAAAAGTTATGATTTTGGCTGAAGTTTTTCATATGTATGTATTTTATGCATCTTTTGATAGATTTCACATCATACTTGGCAGGGGTCATTAAAAAGCTCTGACAGTTCATTCTGCTACATGTTTGCTCACCCCTTTTTCATTGGGGTCAAAGTCTTTATAGTTTTTCTTTATTATTTTTTATGGATTATAGACAATTTATTCAGTGACACACTCACCTGTCCCATTGACACTGGGGTGAAGATCACAGAAAATTTGCATTATGGTATGGTGCTAGTCAATTATAAATGAAAATGGTGCCAGTCTGATGTCCAATAAGGCTGCCGCAGAGGCCATTTTGAAAATCTTGCTGGCACTACTCCTTCTGAATGGATGGGTGTATTGAAATAAGGTTGTCACTAAAGAAAAGTCTTCTTATGATATCTCCTTGGTCCTAAATGCAAATGGTACTGATTTGATATCCAATATGTCTTGTACAGCAGCCATCTTGAAAAATCTTATTAGTGTTACTTATATCTAGTTGGTTTTTAATGAAAAGTGCACCTATCAGAAATCCATTATATGGAGCTATCTCGAAAATCTTGTTGGTACTAGTCCAAAAAAGGGAGTCATATCATCATGGGGTTTTCATTAGAAGACTTTTCATGATGTCTTGTTTTGTTGGTCTTAAAATAAAAATGGTGCTAGTCTGACATTGATTATATCCTCCACAACCACTAATGAAAAAATGTTTATCAGTGAAGAATATCAGATGGTTTCAGCACTCAGTAGTTAAATGGAAGAAGTGGTCTTGAATTCCTGAAGTTCTTTCAGCCTATGGAACATCATGCCCTTCAAGGAACTCTTGTTCGAAATAATATCGAGCCATCTTCAAATATGGCTGCCATTATTTAAAAATTTAGCAAACAGATGTATTACTTTTTTTTTTAAAAAAAGCTTTGTCAGAAATTGTCAAGGTTTGACAATGTGTCCTGGCATAAAGGGCTCAGTATAAGGCAAATGATGCTGATATACAATCAAATATACATGAAGATATGAAAACTGGAGAAACCTTCAAAGAGTCAACATCAGTAAAAGAAATTTCAAGCATTGTACTGATCAGATTTCTTCAACTATTCTTGCATTTGTCTGTATGTTGGATATCATGTAGGTGAGCAGTCTCTGACCCACTTAGGTCCCTTGTTTGAACAAAGGACCTAATTATGGTGAAAAAAAATGCTCTATTAAAAAAAATGAAATTTAATGATTGTCTTATTTGTACATATTTTAAATGTAAATATATTATGTCCTTTTTTGTATGAATGGACATCATACTAATACATGGAAAATCTTCAGAATTGAAGTATTTTTGAAAATTGGAATGAATCTTGTAATTTCATTTTTAGGCAACTCTCTGTTGAATAACCATTGTAATAATCATTACATTCATGATGTAAACTTTCATCATATATATTTAATACATCTCATGGTTTGAATTTTTTAAAAAGACAATGTTTTCAGTATCGATAACTTATTTGCATCAGAATGATCATCTTTCTCAAAATTTTAACTTTGCAGTCCAGCTTAAATAACCTTTTGGGAGATGGAGTTGTGTCAGTTTTTGAAATATATATTATAATTGGTTTCTCAATTTGCGATGTCTCATGTGGGAAAGAATCTGGAAAGTTCATGCCTTCTCAAAATTCTCTTATGATTGAGTAACTTGGAAAATGAAAGGTTTAAAAAAACAACATTGGACTATGGCTTGTATTGATATTGGTCTAAGTCTTTCATAGATATTAGGACTCTCTTGCATTGAATATTAGGACTTTGTCTTGCATCAGTATTAGGACTGTCTTACTGTGATATTAGTACACTTGTGGTGACATTTTGACTGTCTTGCAGTGATTTTGGTACTATGTCTTGGCACTAATGTTAGGACTATGTTGTGCATAGATATTAAGACTTTCTTGCATTAACATTTGGACTGACTTGCATTGACATTTGGACTGTCTTGCATTGACATTTGGACTGTCTTGCATTAACATTTGGACTGTCTTGCATTGACATTAGGACTTTTGCATTGACATTTGGACTATGTCTTGCATTGACAGTAGGACTCTGTTTTGTATTGACATTTGGACTATGTCTTGCATTGACATTTGGACTATGTCTTGCATTGACATAAGGACTGTTTTGCATTGACATTTGGACTATGTCTTGCAGTTTTATTAAGAAAAGGTCTTGCAATGATACTAGGACTAGGTCTTGCATTGATATTAGGACAATGTCTTGCATTGAACATGTTGGACAAGTTAAACATAAAGCATAGCAAATGAATAGCATGTACTGGAGTAATCAGCTAATTGTGATATGCTACATCATTAGAGGTTGATTGACCAGACATTAAAACCGGTAATAAATTTTAATCCAATTAGTTGACTGCTAATGTCTTATGACCTGACAAACACTTGTACAGCTGCAACAGTGGCTGAATTCAGTTTGAAGATTGTACTTTAGAGACCATTGGTAGATAATTTTTCATTTTTATACCTGTGGAACTTTCTTTTCTCATGATTGTAAGTATACGTGTTTTTCTATCGGAACAAATGGTCTTGTAGATGGAAAGAGAAATGCAAATGGGATTGGAAAGAGACAAGAGATTTTATAGGATGTTTTCAAGTTATTGGCAGTTAATATGTCTTTGGGTTTTTCTTGTAGGAAGAAGAGAATAACATGAACCAGGTAGCACTCCATTTTTCTGTCACTGATAAGGTACTGTCTGCAGGGGTTATTTTTGCACGTGTTGTGTAAACATTCACCTGAATTAGTACACTTTACGTTAAAAAGTTCTGAATTGCAGGCAAAAAAATGCACATACTTTACAAAATGAAACATTTGTAGATGAATCTGGAAATGTCCCTGCATACAGCAAGCACTGAATCTTAGTGCCAGACGAAACTTGCCTCAGTAAATAAGACATAAAATGTGTTTTTGTTGGTACTGACATTACATTTTATACTCACTATAACACTCTGTTGTAATAATCATGGGCCTGAATTGGACTGTTGTATTGACCACTTCGGTGGCTTAGTCGTCAGAGCGTCCACCTAGGAGGTCACAGGTTTGAACCCCAGCAGAGTCGTACCAAAGACTTGTAAAAATGATACTAACAGCTTACAAAATGAAATGTAAAAATACCAGTAAAAAAAAAATACATTTCACTTGCATAAATTAAAATTATTACTTTATGTTTATCTGGCATTTTGTTTGTGTGCATGCATGCACACACAAACACATACACACTTTGATAATTTTTGCTCTGCTATAGTTCTGTCAGTTATGGACCCCAACTACTGTTATAATGATGGAGAGCTGTATCCTGTCAGTAAGTAAAGAAAAGCACATGTTCATCAAGTTGCAGTATATGTCATTCATCCAAGACTTTGGATATTGATGTTATAGATTCCAGTGTTTGGGATGATCTTGGGGTGCTGCTTTTTGATTTTGAAAGATTCTTATTTATTTATCAGTGTGGAAGAGAGAGTTGAACATTGTTGTCTTTGTCAGATAAATTTTTCATGTTTTAGGAGTGCTTTTTGTTTCATCTGGATAAGCATAGTAAAATATAGTAGTCACATTTCCATTGTTGGTGTCTATATCAACATTGTTAAAGGTTTGACAGAAACATTGGTTGTACCAACAAGAATATGGATGCAGAAGAGACACTGGATTCCACATGAAATTATTACGAGTGTCATACATGCCAACTATTACATTTTTGGCATAATCATTGTTTTTTATACTAAATTACGCCTTACGTGTAAATGTATTTGGATTCAGCATTTTCAGTAAATCTCCCTTCCAAACAAATTAATACTTTGTTTTCTCATTTTTATTAACATCCTATTAATCTTTCAGACCGTATTCTAGAAAAGAGCGTTTCTATGTAACTACAACATAAGAGTACGCATGCACTTTTCTGACAGTATTATGTTCTATTTATAGCAGCTGCCCTATTTCCAAGAAACTTGCTGATTTCTATTTATAGCAGCTGTGTGGCTTAGGAGAGAACTGACTGGTTTTCTAACTTTTAATCTTTGCTCGCAGATTTTTTGTTCTAATTCAAATCTAGTACAGAACCAGTCTGTAGGTATTTGGCGCTGAAAATATTCCAGTCGATGCATGTGTTAGAGAAAAAATGTTTTTAAATTAATTTCACAGATGGATTAGAAAAAGATGAAAAACCAATTCAAAGATGAATGCATGAATTACCCTATTCAGCATTCCATTTTAGGGCAGCTTCATGCCCATTAAAGGCAGTGTGGAAAGGATTTTAGTATTGGTCATGTTGGTAAAAACAAGGAAATCTTGAATTAGCTCGTTTTACTAACTCCAGTACTAAGGTAACTTCTGTTTTACAGCAGAACGAAATTGTGGACACGAATTTTATAAATGCAGAGGTGTTATTTATCAATTTTGAAATAGAATTCTGACTACCCCTAGCAATAGAAGACTACGTTGGTTTGTTCCAACGAATGTTTCCTGATTCCAAAATTGCAGAAAATATGCATGTGCAAGAACAAAATCATCTAATATTGTTTGGTGTTTAGCAGAAGATAATTCACTTAAAATTGCAGAAGCCATGAAAATTTGGTCTTTTAGTATTGCATCAGACAGGAGCAGTGATTATGATGACAGAAAGTTGTAACCATTCTGTGTAAGAGACTTTGACCACGAAAAGCACAAAGTCCGAGTGCACTTCTTTCATTACCAGTATTAACAGTAGATTCCAATAATGCTTTTAATAAACATAAGTTGGCAGAACTGTATGAGGCTTTCAACTGATAGTGCAGCTGTGATAACTGGAATTCATAAAGCAGTTGCATTCTATATTTTGAAAAATGTCTGTCAGTGTACATAATCAGGTTGTCCCTGTCATATGATGCACCATGCTGCAGGAATGCCTGCCGATAAATTAGAAGGAGAACTGAAGTATCAAGTTGGCATTTTTGCACTAATATTCTGACTGCTGGTTCGGTTAGAGGGGTGGCCTTTCTTAAGGGATACTTTTGAACACAACCTCGTAGGTGCCAAGGGATTATGGCCGTAATAAGTGGGTGCCTGTTGGTCAGGAGGGCTGTTCATGAGGGAGACCATTGTACCATATATCATTTTCCTTACCTTGATCATTTTAAATTGCAATTGGCATCTTCATTGGTTTTCGTAGACTTTGTTCTACCCTTGTATAAATTCACAATTTTGAACTTGCACCAACCCGATCAGAATAGGAGATCGTAATTTGAATCGCACACACACACACACACAACCTACTCGAATACACAACTAAAAAGGTATCCTCGCAATAGAGAAACTGGAAAACTAGATTTTATGAATAGAGAGGAATAAAAATTTATTTCCATAGTGTTTGAGGAAATATTTATTGAGCTTTCTTCGTAAAAAAAATCTTGTTATTGCTGCTTCTCCTGAATGGACGGTCAAATAACATTTGATTTTCATAAAACTACTTTTTGTATTTAGTTGGTCATGAATAAAATGGTGCTTCAATGTGGCCACTACAGTTAGGGGCTGTCCATTTAGTACATATGTATGGAGGGTGGAGGGGGTAACCCCAATTCTTAAGCTTGCATATGGTGGGTGGATAAAGTTTCATTTTACTGTCTCTGAACATAATATATTCTGGGAGTTGTTAAAGCCATTCATAAATCATGGACAGTTAGAAGTTTATGGCCGTCAAGAAAATATAAAATTTGATTTTCTGTTAAGATTTTTAACCTGATGGGAGAGTGCAAGCACTCCGCATTATACTCCACGAAAAGACAACAATTGCTGTCGTTGTGCAGGCCAGCGAAGTGTAAGTCTGTCCGTTTGAAATACGAAAAGATTTACTTTGTCCAGATTAGATCGCTAGCGATTTAATTAAAGAATTTTAGTTTCACTACTTGGTATCCACCAATTAAAACTGTCAAAGTATTCTCTCCATTTAACCAAACTTTGCTCACCTTTTCTTGCTATCACTCACTTGCTCTGTCCGCTGAAGCTCTTGTTTGCAGAAACTTCCAGTAATTCCTGCACCTGATACATCTTTCATTGTGTAAGTTATTGATATTGTTGTTAAAATTATATCTACAACAAAAACTTTCTCGGACCAATTCGGAGTGAATCCTTTATCAAACGTAATTTTTAGTAACTAAATTTAAACACGATCACCGACGTTATATTTGTGTCTTCCATACATATTCTCGTTCACTAGCACTGGATTATGAACAGCTTCGTTGGGCGACATTATAAGTGTTTTATCTTTAGTGTTATGGTAATCCGACACAATCTTTGTCAGATCATCAACGTGTATATTAGTGCTTTTGGCTGTGAGTTGTTTTGTAGATCTTTTCTTTTAGCATACTATTAAATCTCTTGACTGTGACACTTTTTTCCCTCATTCCCGGTTACATATTTAATATTTTTTTCTCTCCAGAAACTGGTCGAATTGTTTATTAAAAAAACTCCGCCCCGTGATCGGACCATACTTTATTTGGTTTCGTTTCTGTGTTGATTATAATACATCGCAAAGCATTAGTTACAGTTTTTCCTGTTGTATCCTCAACACTAAACGCGTATTTACTAAAAAAATATCATTTACGTTTATCGGGTACCTTTTGTTGTCATTGTACTGTGAAATATTTGACATCAGCTAGATCTATTGCCCCTATGAGCAGCAGGGAGGGTGGACATACCACTTGTTTGAAGGGTCCAAAGGCCGAAATAAACCTTCGTAAAAAAGACTATTAAATGGCGTAAATAACGCTAAAATTAAGCCTTCTAATCACCAGTGGAGGCTTCTCTAATTGGGTTGGTTCATTTTATTAATTTGTTTTTTTCCCGAACTGAAATATAAATGTGCACTCGTATGTTATAAAATTCTCGTGTATAGGATGTCTGAAACAAGTGTCTTGTTCGCGAAAAGACGGTGAGATCTTAACTCTGATATCAATCGTGATACAGCGCATCAGCATCTGAATACTGCAGCGTATCAGAATTCTTAGAATTCCAATATTATTAACAGTCATGCAAAACAATACTGGACTTCAGCAATCTCAATTCTGCAGCGCATCAGGATTCGAAGAATCAGTTTGGTTATTTTACACTCCGAATTTGATATAGCAACGTATTTGTTTCCTGTCATTGAGGATAAATTTGCCGTTGAGCCAGGTATAGTACAAGAATATGAGCAAGTTTATATCGCAGAAAAATCACGGTATAATGTTAAATATCACCTCGCCAGAAAGATTAAAAAGTTTCATTTTACTGTCTCTGAACATAATATATTCTGGGAGTTGTTAAATCTATTCATGAATCGTGGACAGTTAGAAGTTTATGGCCGTCAAGAAAATATAAAATCTGATTTTCTGTTAAGATTTTTAACCTGATGGGAGAGTGCAAGCACTCCGCTTTACACTCCACGAAAAGACAACAATTGCTATCGTTGTGCAGGCCAGGGAAATGTAAGTATGTCCGTTTGAAATATGAAAAGATTTACTATGTACAGATTGGATCGCTAGCGATTTAATTAAAGAATTTTAGTTTCGCTACTTGGTATATAGCAATTAAAACTGTCAAAGTATTCTCTCCATTTAACCAAACTTGACTCACTTTTTCTTGCTATCACTCACTTGCTCTGTCCGCTGAAGCTCTTGTTTGCAGAAACTTCCAGTAATTCCTGCACCTGATGCATCTTTCATTGTGTAAGTTACTGATATTGTTGTTAAAATTATATCTACAACAAATACTTTCTCGGACCAATTCGGAGTGAATCCTTTATCAAACGTAATTTTTAGTAACTAAATTCAAACACGATCACCAACGTTATATTTGTGTCTTCCATACATATTCTCGTTCACTAGTACTGGATTATGAACAGCTTCGTTGGGCGACATTCCAGGTGTTTTATGTTAAGTGTTATAGTAATCCGACACAATCTTTGGCAGATCATCAACGTATCTGTTAGTGTTTTGGCTATGACTTGTTTGTAGATCTTTTCTTTCAACGTGCGATTAAATCTCTTGACTGTAACATCTTTTCCCTCATTCCCGGTGATATGTTTAATGTTGATTTGTTACATAAACTTCTCGAATTGTGTATTAAAAAAACTCTGTCCCGTGATTGGTCCTTACTTTTTTTAGTTTTGTTTCTGTGCTGATTATAATACCTCGCAAAATATTAGTTTTTTTCTTCTGTTGTATCCTCAACAGGTACACTAAACGAGTATTTACTAAAGAATATAATTTACGCTCCTCAGATACCTTTTGTTGTCATTATACTGTGAAATATTTGACATATCAGCTAGATCTATTGCCCATATATCATAAATTGCATTTGCGATAACCCCTTCGTGGATGAATATTTTTGGTATGTGAAATTCATGTTCTAGAGCGCTCTGCAGTCCACTGTCATACAGTGCATTTTAACCAAGCCGGGGTTGAGTCGCATGAGCCCTGCCAAGCCCGAGTTTATATTTCGCTCCACTGATACCTTGTACTAGCTTACGATCAATTCGCTTTCCTATTCTACTAGGTTTTATATTATTTTTTATTTTTTTTAGCTCATCAAGCATATTACACTCGCAACCAGATTTATTATTTACGTTGTTACGGGAACATACGTCATGACGCATTGCGATTGCATTGACCTGGTTATACGGTTTTTGACCCGGGATTGGATTGTCATTTTCATCAAGATGTGTATTGAGTGGATTCCAAAGCCCCGTGTAACGATGATGAGTCAATGTCTCCCTCCAAATATCAGTTCAGCACAACCCCATGAAGCCCCACCTAAATGGAGATATGATAAAGCTGATTGGGATAACTTTAGAAACACCCTAGCCGCTATTAATACCAAAGAGCTCGAAGACCCAGCAATACCAATATTCCATGACAATGTAATTAATACTATACTTAATGCTGCTACCCTAAATATTCCCCACAAAACAAACACTCAAAATAAACAATTAGTACCATGGTAGGATGATCAATGTCAAAAAGCACACAGAGATAAAAAAAAAAGCACTTAACAAATATAAGCGAACAAGAGACAATAGATTTCATCCAATAAAAAGACAAAACACCTTAAGGGGATCATAAAACTAGCCAAAGAAAAAACATGACAACACTTCTGCTCCAAATTGAACCTCAAATCTAACTCTAAACAAGTATGGGACAAAATAAAACCTATCCTGGGGAAAGCTATTAACTTAACACCTAAGCTGAAAAATGCTACAACCAACCATGACAAAGCTGACCTAATTGCTAAACATTTCTCGGCCATGAGCAGTAATACCAACTACACTAGGAACTTCCAAGAACACAGACAGAAAGCTGAAGCCACACTTCCTAACCTTTTTAAAGACCATGGGTTCAAGAACTCAGATTTAAATTCCGAAATCAACCTATAAGATGGAAAATAGCGCTAGGGTCTAAAATAGAAACATCACCTGGGAAAGATCAAATTGGATATATCATATACAAAAATCTTCCAACCAACATTACAACAACCATTATAAAACTGCTCAACCAAATTTGGCAAAGTGGAAAACTACCACTCAGGTGGAAACAAGCAATTGTCACCCCGATTCCTAAACTATGTAAAGACCCTGATAATATTAACTCCCCGTATCGTCCCATCTCCCTCACTAATAAAATGTAAAATGATGGAAACAATCCTAGCCAACAGATTAAAACGCCACCTAGAAAGTAACAAAACTCCTATCAGAAAACCAATGTGGCTTCCTTAACAGGCGTTCCACCACATATCAACTTTTAAGACTAGAAGTGGATATCAAACTAGCTTTCAACTCCAAAAGAAAATCAAACAGACAACTTATAAGAGTCTTCCTTGACCTTGAAAAAGCGTTTGATTTGTCTGGACCAAAGCATTGATTGCAAAACTCAACCACTTCGGAATTACTGGACGCATGTTTAACTGGATCAAAAACTTCCTAACAGGTCGCAGAATAATCACTAGAGTAGGAAACGCCACCTCAAAAGAATACCCCTTGAAAACGGTACCACACAAAGGAGTGTACTCAGTCCTACGCTATTCAACATTATGATTAACGACCTTGACCTCAATCTAGCGACGAAACGGGTTAACATTTCCCAATTCGCTGATGACAGCGGCATCTGGAGGGCAGGCTAGCAATCAAGTTGTCAAAGAAATCCAGAAAAGCCTAGATGACATAGGGAGATGGGCAGATATATGGGGTTTTAAGATCTCACATGAAAAAACGGTAGGAATAATCTTCTCCCCTAAACGCAATAACCGGATAATTTCCCCCAACTTGTATATTCAAAACCAGTTAATCAAATATTCTAAGGAAGTAAAGTTCCTAGGTATGTTCTTCGATAATCATCTAACTTGGAAACACCAGATTGAACAACTAATTCAAAATTGCAACAAAGATATTAATCTCTCAAGAAATCTTAAAGGGACCACCTGTCGATCCAATCAAAAAGCCATTTTAACCATCTATAGATCACTTATAAGGTCGAAGCTAGATTATGGATGCCAAGTTTGCAACTCTGCGAAAAAAACATTACTGAACAAACTGGATACCATCCAAAGGAAAGCATTATCTGTTTGCACTGGCACTATACCATCGACATCATTGGACGAACTTCAAGTCCTCACCGGTGAACTGCCATTAAAAATAAGAAGACAGGAAATGCTCCTCCGATACTCCAATCGATAAACAAATCACCCCGACTAGCATCCTACAAAAGTAACCATTAGCAAATGCGACCAACCGTTTAGCCGCAAACTAGTTCTTAACCCACCAGGTGGCAAACAAATCATAGAACTCAGGGAAAAGCTGCCAACACTTGTTCTACAAGAGGAGTACAATCATTCCCCTGACCCCGCCCCTTGGACAAACCCTATCCCTAGGATCAACACTACAGTCACCAATTATGGAAACAAATTGGAACAAGAATCTAAACTCAAAACCATCCTAGCAATGGAAATACAAGACACTTACTCTGGCTTCGTAAATTTTCACTGACGGATCCAAAACAACCGACCCCCCCCCCGACCCCCGAACAGCAGCTGCAGTGGTTATTCCCGAATTCAACATACAAATGGGATCCAGATTACCAGGCCACTTCTCTACTTTCACCACAGAGTTCTCGGCAATAATAAAATCATTAAAATGGATTAAAGACCAAAAAGTTCCAAAAGCAGTTATCATCAGCGACTCACTTAGTGTAATAGACTCCATCAAATCTCACAGCACCAAATCAAGAGAGCACCCAAACGAAAATAGTTGTTTTTATAAAGCGCTACCCAATGCGTGTCAGATCCATCGTTGAAATTTTGAATATTTATTACACAGTTTGCTGAAGCTGTTGGCGAAAACCCTTGTGTTTTGGGTTGAAGTGATAAATGATCTGTAGAAAATACTCTTTGAAATCCGCTGATATCTTTAAGTTTATATCGAATCTCAAAGCTGCTCAACGGTGGGTACAAGACAACACTAGTCCTCTCCCACGTCGTATCCACAGCAGACTGGGAAGTAGACTTCCAGCTATTCCTGCTATCAGCGTCATTGTGAATCCACCTTGGACCGCTTTCCGGTTCGTCTTTGAGGTTCTCCATTTTTTAGTTTTACGTTTCGTTGTTTCTTTACGTTTACCATGCTTTTTTTATTGCTGTTATTAGATAAAATCACTAGATTACTAACTGTTTGATACCATCATCGGAAACAGCCTTTTTCGTTGCTTCGAATATCTCCCCATAAGCAGCAGCTATCCGTAATATTCCTAGAACTGGAAGTAATTTTTGTAGTACCGTTTTCATAATAACTGCTAGTGGAGGTCTCAGAAAACCGTGACAGATCGCTTGCGATCTGGCCATTGTAATAACTGGCACCGCTGATAAATTTAAGATAAACGGTTTTTGTAGTCGTATTTTATTAAGTTGCCGCCGTGTTAGCATTAGCTTTGCCGGCGGTGGATCGGTCTTCGATCTTAGCAACAGAGAGGGTGAACAGACCATTTGCTGGAACGTCTATTTATGAAAAATAAAGCTTTCTATGAAAATGAAATATATAAGCGTAATAAAGCCAAACCGAAGCCTCTTACCGACCGAGAGTTTCTCTAATTGGGTTAGCTCATTTTGTTACTTTATCTTCGTCGTTTGTTTTCAAATTTGTATGTGTGTTAGTTTACCCGTCGGACACTCATTTTTTTTTTATCGCATCCTCTCTGCTGCTGTCTTTTTATCCAAATATTTTATCAAGATATCGCGACCGAGTATCATATAAATTTATCGTCATAAATCCGTTTGGGGTAACTTGCGCTTTTGAAAAGAAATTTTTAAAGTCAATCATATCCATGTCCCCACTACACCAAGTATGTTGAATGTTTAGCAATGTCCATGTATCAACACCATTAAATACAACTAAAATATTGCACTTATCTCTGATCACTTTAGGTATTTGTGTATATCGTTGAGTAGCAGAAATTACATCAGTATTTTTATGTCTG
Organism: Sinohyriopsis cumingii; assembly: GCA_028554795.2. NCBI lineage: Eukaryota > Metazoa > Mollusca > Bivalvia > Unionida > Unionidae > Sinohyriopsis > Sinohyriopsis cumingii. The sequence goes on along the minus strand of CM068835.1, from coordinate 119,813,662 downwards.
CCTCAAAAAATATTCTAGCTGGATTTGATTGTTTACCCAGATCACATCATCATATACTACTAGATTATTAATAAATCCATCAAGATCATCTATGGATGGAGCGTCATCAATATCGGTGATAAACTCAATATCAATAGAATCCTCGTCCAATAATTTTGCATTTTCATTAAAATCTTTAAGCACATTGTAGCATCTCTGATCATCTACAGATGGTGCCACTAAAAATAACTTATCCCACTTGAGCCATCTCATTATCAGATTAAGTAATAATTGCGTATTACCAGATCCAGATGGACTTATGATAATTGCTCAGATAGAATTTGGTAGCACCGGATGATGTTTTCCTGAATCTTGCTTTCGAGTCGCTGAAAAAGAATGATATCCATGTTGTAGGAATATTTAAATAATATGGATTTATATTGTGTTCGATGCAAATCATATACTCCCACCATCGGTGGGACAAGTGGATTAACAACAATGATAACAAAAAAACAAAAAAAAAAAAAACAAAAAAAAAAAACAAGGCGTGCACTTACAGGTAAGTGTGTAAAATGTGGTACAAAAAATACAAATTTATTTCGTGTCGTTTGAAGATAGGTGGTGATATCGCTACTTCACTGGGAAAATTACCAGGAGCTCCATGGGCTAAATATCCAGGAGAAAAACATCTTTCTGGATATAGGATATAATTATTGTGGTCATGGAACCCGACTTGATATCCGACTTGACGAGCTAGATCAACCAAGACCTGGAGAGTATCCAATAAATGCTATTGGCCAAGCGTGCCACTTTCATGATGTAGCGTATATAAATCAAAATCTACAACAACGACATACTGAGGATGTGAAGTTGATTCACTCGTTAAATTCCATTTTAAAAAAATCTCTCAGAGAAATATTAGCCGGATTTCTGGCAAAATTTGCGATGAAAGGTAAACTAGTATTAGGGGCCGGTAATTAATCAAACGATTATTATCATGGTAAAAATGTATTATAGCCCAAGAGGATATTTTAAAGGTAGAGCGGCGATTAGTAAACTTGCTGATGGAGCAAATGTCACACGTTCTGTTCCTGCAAATTGGTTAGCACGACAGGCAATACGGCAAATTCAGTTACCACCACCTAAACAAATTCAGTACTCACATTTTGATATTAGCGGTCCCAATGAAGTTCATCAAGCAGATATTTTGTTTTTACCACACGATACCGTTATACTGGTAGACGTCAATCGCGCAGATACAAATACGCGTTGACGTTACAAGTAAATATAAAGAACCAGAACCACTATCAAACAAAATAGCAGCTGAAGTTGCATCTGCATTTGAACGAATTTGTAAATATGGTGGTCTACGATGGCCACATCTACTACAGGTTGATCCTGGCAAGGACCTTCTTGGTGCAGTATCACCTCTGATGAAAAAACATAACGTCACAATCAGACGACTACATACCGCAATTAATCGTGACCAGGACATTATTGAACAATTAAATCGAACTCTTGCTGAGAGATTGTTTGGATATCAGTATGCGAAGGAAATATTTCAGAAAGACGAGAGATCTCGTGAATAGGATGCACGACTGACAAGTGTGATAGCTGCGTTAACTAATGAAATTACTCGTGCGATTTCTATGAAACCTACCAATGCGATCACAAAAAACATATTCCAATACAACAACATGACTTGTCAAAACAACCAATACTAGGTAATGTGACTGTGATATATTTTTATGAAGCTGGTGAACTTGAAGGTGGAAACAAAAGAAGCGACTGATCATATCTGGAGTGTCGCGGCACATAAAATTTCCAGCGCGGTAAGAACTACGGGTAGACCTGCAAACTACGGACTAGATTCAACTGCTCCTCAACGTGGATTTGTACGTGAACAATAACAAGCAATTCACGAAGACACATAATTACTACAGCATTCACTTGTGTGAACTAGCGCCTCGACGTCAATTACATTCAAGATAGGTCAGCATCACAATTTTGCGTGTGTGAGCAAAATTACTATTAATTCTGTCTACGGCAAATTGTCTTGGTTTATTATTTAAATATTGCCACTACATTACTATGTTACATCTTGCACAATGATTATTTTGCTGTTGTTTCAGTGTCATGATAAATTCAACATCGAGATTAAAGTCACGTTTTTTTGTCACATTGTTTATAACCAGTTAATATTTTCTTTACTAAATCATTATCAATAACATTATCGCCAAAACCTTCAGTGTTGCCAGCAGTTTCTGTAAAGTCTCTAATAACCCTCCGCAGTTGAGATAGTCTTCTGACTCGAGACACTGCGAGATAAACTAAATTTGACCATTCGATACGATCATTAACAATCCAAATTTTAGTATCAGATATAGTTATTCCCTGAGAAGAATGAATCGTTACAGCCTATCCTAGAGTCCAAGGAGTTTTGCCCATCGTTAATGCTTCAACAACACTGACATAAACTAAATCAATATCATTTAGTAAAAGATTGTTTCTCTGATGATCATGGTATTTCATCTTCAATATTTTGTCGTCGCGTATCTGCTGGTCGATAACACAATGGTATAAGTAAATTTTTCTTTATGTAACATAAATAATTGTTGTTGAAGTGTATCACTTACTATTTTTCTACTTACAACTTTAAAAACGTCTGGCCTCCATAAATTCCAAAAATTGTTAATAATCTTATGTTAATTGCTTCGGCTCGAATAATCAGCAACACAAGAAAGAGTGAAAGCAACAAGCTTTGGCAAATTTAACAAAGAATTTTTTCCCTGGAAAAACACTGTAAAATTTATTTAACAAAATAGAACTTACGGTTTTAAGAATCAAATCCAAAAATAATCCAAGTATAATCCACGAATCAAATTTAAGAAGTCCTAATATTGAAATGTTCAAATGAATTCAAGTTCGAGTCCCGACGAAGAATCCAAGATGGAAGGCGATGACGTATGTTGTATCCTGTACTGTGCTCAAATCTACAGTTCCTTGTAGAAACAAGAAATATCACTCTGGTTTTGAAAATCCTAATAAAAGTTTTAAGAAATGTCTTTGTTCAAGAATGCTGCATGAACACTCAAAATATTTCCAGAGAAAAGAATTAATTATTTTGAATCCAAATAATTTGAATAGACATTAAAATGTAATTCCCAAAATGGTGCAACAAAAGAAACACCTTTATGTTGAACTGTTTAAAAACCCAACTGAGATTATATCTCTAAAACAATGATTTGAAACTTGAATTTTACGCAAAACAGATGCCCGGATAAGGGTCACATGATCACGTTTACATATAAAAAATCACATATGTCCTTGATAAGAACCAATCATTTTACTACGAGAATAAAAGTCGTTTACCTCACTAAAAACTATTTACAAGTCGAAGGTCCGACACAACCTTGATCTCAACCTCATTTATTCCCACAATAAAAATAAATACAAAATTAAACTTGAAGACGTGACTGTTACTAAATTTTAATTTAGGTCGGGAACCAGGTCAGCCTTATGTTTGCAAAATGAACTGTAAAGGTTAAACTTCTTTTGTTCCTAGTAAATAGCACTACATTATTTTTCACATATAATAAAATTAAAAAAATTAAAAGATTTTAAAACTTGCAAACAATTAAATCAGATATAAAGTAAATCAAATATACATAATAATAGAATATTCTGAAATTATATCATGCATTATTTCACGCTGAATTTTATTTGTTTGAGGGATGATTGATTAATTATGCTCTCTTAATTCTTGGTCAAGTGCTCTATGATCATCATTTATTTCCTCATAATAATCTACATACGTTTTTACCATTCTTGTTGAGACAATCCAACAAAAGGTGGCGGCTGACCATGATCGCCCCACATTATTACAGCAGTATTTTTTGGTCAAAAATCAATCAAGAAATATTTTTAATGTTTCTAGCGGCACTGTACATATTTCATCCCAGATAATAATCTTTGGAATATATTTCTCCCAGTTGTTCAGGAGTCCATGTATCTCCCTTCCTTCGAAAGAAGCTTTTGTAGGTAGAGATTTTACTCTTCGTTCGTTAAATTCTCTGGTTAGTCTATGTGTAGGTGTTAAAACAATCATTTCAACAGAGTTCTTCTAACTCTGACAAAATAATTCGATCACACGTTTTGTCTTTTCTGATCCTCCTTGTCCGTTTAGATAAACAGTCTTATGCCTGGTCACATGATCATATACATATGGTGCAGATGACAATCCTTATATTTGATTATTTTTGTAATACATATCCTTAATTTCAACGTCAGCAGATTCAGAATAACTAAGTGTCTTTCTTGTTTTATTCTCCAGTCGCCCCATGATGCATCAGCGCCAATATGCAGTTCTAGCAATCCTGTATTTTTTGTTGATATAAAATGAATCTGTGGGGACTCTAACTGCAGCATCATAAGATCAGTTTATCATCGATAATAAAGTTACCGAAAAGTACGCTAACATTGAAGATCTTAAATGAGTATACTGCGGTGAGTCAACATCAATGTAAATCACAATTGTACCTAATTTAATTCCGTGGGATATAGTAACATTACTTCGATTTATAAATATATTTCTCTTCGTTGTATCAGTAATTATAGAATATAGTTCAGCATATCTATAATTAATCTTGTATAATGTCTTTTATGATCATATGAACCTCCTTGTGTAAATTTACTAATTTTCTGCCAATATCTTTTGCGACTTTATTTTCAAAATCAGTCATATCAGGATTTTCATCATTAGAATATTTTTTGTTGATGTGGTAACCAAACCTATATCTGCGAACTGTATGATATATTTCCTTCGCCTATCGTTGCTGATTCTAATAATTTTTAATCAAGCATAAGCCGTAATAATACTGTTGGTGCTCACATTTTTTCTGAAAAGTATTTGCGAAACCAGACATAACAAATCATATGGATATTTTCGGCAAACTTAAATGATTTAATTTGTGCAAATCCAGTCAAGTCAAAATCTGGTAATGGTCCTTTTAAAGATACTCTGGTCATCTCGTGTGTTGGATTTCCAAATCTCTCAAAATATTTCGAACATTCTCCCATTACAAGAAAACTTCCAGGATAACGTGCAATATTATCAACCGAGATAACATCCTTATAATCGTATTTGGTATTCCACAATCAACCGTGTCCGTATTCATCACAAATGCATTGAATTTCTTCAAGAAATTCAAATCGTGTTGGTTTCCATGGATTTTACTTCTGAGCAAAATGATCAGCAGCCTACGGAACGTTAAACATGTACTCATTAATTGTTCAGTATAGTCATGGGTATATTTCAGCGATGAATATCGCGGAGCAATATCTTCATTTTTTCGTGGATACATTCTGTACGATAAATATCTCCATTAGACCGTATAAGCTGATCATGGTTTCCATTATCTGAACCTTGAAACAGCCACATGGATACGGGATCGTTTATACTGATAGTTTTCATAAAATCAAACATATCGACTTAATAGAACTAAACAGTTCGATTTCGTTGAAATATTGTTATTGCATTAGTCCACACATGCGCATTATGATCAATAATATTTATCGGAGCGCCTTTCGATAAATAATATTTCAATCAACGATTTCAGCTGGTAAATATTTTGATATTTGCATACCTCTAGTACAATCTGTCACGAATAAAATATACAAATCAGCATTTTCGGAGAAATACAAACAAAAAATGACGTTTTAGTATCTCCCGATTGTGCTAGATACAAACAGATGAAGCGAAATAACTCTGTCAGGTAAAAGATAGAGCGATTAAAACGTTATCTCGCCTTATTTTACAATACTATTCGCTTATAAATAAATTATTAATCTTTGGTTAATTTTTTTCCCCACCGTGTTGCAAATAAAATAACCAAATCGGTATTTTCAAAGAAATACAAACAAGGGTATCTGACTTCAGGGTATAACTTTATTGTAAGACAGAGAAATTCAACGTCAATTACTATATTGTAAGACAGAGAAATTTAACGTCAATGGTAGTCATTGGACTAAGTAAAGGGGAATAGTTCTGTCAGATAAAGGCAGAGCATGTAATCATAAATAATTTCTATTTACTGATGAGTAATGTTTTTTGCTGTTTTTTTAAGAAACATTATTCCTATTATTCCTATGTCACCACGTGGTGGGTGCTCTTTTGCACTCCCCGGGGTTGATTTTGGGGGAGTGTGTGTAGACATGTTGAACGTATATGTATTGTGCTGTCCATAGAACTAAGTTAATTAAGTTAATGTTGTGCAGTTCATAGTTTTAAGACTGTATGTTGTGCAGTTCATAGTTTAAGATTGTATGTGTGCAGTATATAGTTTTAAGATTGTATGTTGTGTAGTCCATAGAACTAAGTTAATTAAGTTAAAGTTGTGCTGTCCATAGAATTAAATTAAGTTAATGTCGTGCCGTCCTTAGATCTAAGATTTACTGTATATATTTCGTGCCCTCTGAACTTGCTATAATGTAGATTGGCAGTCTAGGGCTTCATATGGGCGTCTGATGTCTAAATATGTTTTTATTTTAATAATATACTTATTATATAATGAATTACGAAAATATCTATGCTATTATTTCTGCAACTAAAACTTAAGACATAAAAATATCTAATGAAATGAATCCTGAAAAAATTATTTGTGATTTTGGATCATTGCAGCAACGAAAATTTGAAGATAGATATACACTACCAGCAAAATACAGATTTATTAGCTGATTCAACCATCTATGTACAATCCTTGGCGACAGTCAAAGATACAGAATTTAAACAATTTGCATCTCATGCATAATTTAAAGATAGATCAGAATTAGATCACGAGTACGAAACAAAAATTATTGATAAGCGTGTAAGACGACTGAAAAAGATTATGTCAGATCGTGAAACGATCTATGCTGAAAATGAAAGTGCTGTCAGTGACTGAAAGAAAGTGAAAGTAAGAAAAACGTCACTGATGAAAGTGAAAGTTATGATAACAGCAAACGTTTCAGTTTTGTCTAGTAAAGGATAGTGAAAATGAAAACAGGCACCAGTGACCATAGTGATTGTGAAAGTGAAAGTTTTAATACCTAACAAGAACTCATTAAAATAATTTTTTGATAATGTTTTTTATTAGGATTTATTTTTATTCTGATAATAATATTAATTCTGATAATAATGTTCATTCCTAATTCAGATTTATTTTTATTGAGATTATTATATTTAAGTCTGATTCAGATTTATTTTTATTGAGATTATTATATTTAAGTCTGATTCAGATTTATTTTTATTGAGATTACTATATTTAAGTCTGATTCAGATTTATTTTTATTGAGATTATTATATTTAAGTCTGATTCAGATATATTTTTATTCTGATAATAATATTTATTCTAATTCAGTCCTATAATTATTTTTAGTATCATTTATCTCAAGAAATTATGAAATCAGACCAATTATTATTATTATTATTATTATTATTATTATTATTATTATTATTATTTAGTAACATTTACCCCAGCAAATTCAGTAGTCAGTGAAGAATAATATTTATTTTGATAATAATATTTTTTCAGATTAATATTTATTCAGATTCAGATTTTTTCAGATTCAGTTATTCTGATTATACTATTTATTCGAATTCAGTTTAAGTTTTATTTTTTGTAGGATTTTTAGTAGCATTAACCCGAACAAGCTATGAGATTAGTCCTATAAGTACTTTTTGTTTAGTACCATATACCCAACAAATTATAAAATCAGTCCTATAATTATTATTTTTACTAACATTTACCCCAACAATTTATAAAATTTGAATGATTTTCATAATTGTTTGTACCATATACCCCTGCAATTTCAATTATCAGTGAAGAATAAGATGCTTATTTTTTATTATGATAATAATATTTATTCAGATTATAATATTTATTTTGATAATAAGATTTATTTTGATAAGAATATTTTTTAATTCTGATAATAGTATTTATTATGGGTTCTGTATTTATTAGGATTTTAACAGTTTAGAGTACCAAAACACCCATGAAATTATAAATGATTTTTATTATTTTAAGTCCCATTTAACCCATTAAATTATAAAATCTGATTGTTTTTCATGATTTTGAGTACCATATACCCCATCAAACTTGAGATCCAGGGAAGAAAAAGATATTTTTTTAATTCTGATAATAATATTTATTCTGATTCTGAAAATATTTTTAAGTCTGTTAATAATATTTATTATGTAATTTTCTGTTTATAGTAGGATTATTTTAATTTTAAGTACTATATACCTATCAAATGATAAAATCTGAATGATTTTCATGATTTTAAGTATCATATACCCCATCAACATAAAAAATCTGACTTATTTGCGTTTTTTTAAGTACCATTTACCTGAAATCTGGGAGAATCAATAAAAAATTAATTCTGTAATATAAATTTTATTTCCCCTGATTTTGAATTAAGGCTGATGATCAATCACGAACGTGAAGATCTATGATCTTAAAATCGTTAAGATTTCACATACAGATTCAAATTCAAAACTTCAAATCTCAAATGAAGCAAGTGTACGGATTGGACAGTAAGTTTGAAATGTATCCTTGATAATAGTGTATTATGACATCGCAGATAGACCGGATGTTATTGTACGATCAAATGTCCATGAGGTACCTGAGGTGTACATGTATATGAACTATATCCCTGCTGAACCTCGCTAGATTTTTAAAGATCTGCTTGATAGCTGCCATCATTTGCATCACATGCAAGATTGACTGTGATCGTTGATGTTATATTAACAACACCTGGTGACATATGATGACCTCTACCATATGGATCATTGTTATGTCTGTGAATATTTGATGGCAGGGTTATTTTTCTTCATGACTCGACGATTTGAGGAAAATATTTATTTTTAAGACCGTTGACTGATTTCTTCAGCTCAGCAATGGCAAATCCTGGTACTATGAATGTTATTAATTGTTCTTCTGTGGTTTTATATGCTTTCAGACATAATTGCTTAATTGTTGAGACACGAGATAGATGATCACCACGGTAAATTATATTTTCGATGACAGTTTTATTGGGAAGCTCAAGGTCGGATATAACCTCATTTAAATTTTGTATTGTAGCGATGATCTGCTGTTTTATATCGTCGCTGTAATATTGTGTGACGCTTAAAAATGAATTTTGTAGTTGATTGAGCATATGTTTATATTCTTACTTGATATCGCCGGAATATACATCAATTTCTTGTTTGAGGAATTCCAAGTCATTAATTTCCGCATAGTAAGCAAAACCAAATTTGATTAGATTAAGACTTGTACCATCAGACGCAATGTAATTAAAGTGATAGATTTATTTCTGCGCTGAAATTCATCATTGATTTATTCAACCTGATAACTGGCCGTTGGTACGCCGACAATTTGTTAATCGCAGTTCCATCTGGTTTATTTTTATTTTCAAATAGCAGTGAAATATTAACTGGCAATCCACCGAATGATTTTGATTTAATATTTGACCAACTATGATATACTGGTAATTGCTCTAGTGCTAATTCATTTGCGCGAATTGCAGTTGGAAAGTTGACGCTGAACTCTGGATTGGTTGAGCTTGCTGATATTATCGTGGTTTAAATCGGAGTTGTATTAGCGACGATCTGTTGCAGTAATTCTTGCGATGACGACATTATTGTTAAAACTCTGATTTTAAATCCCGATTTTCTAAATCGGACGTAGATTATGGTACAGTTATTGTTTCGTCGTAAATCTTAATCATTTCTGTGAATTCATCTGATATTATTCCATCGTTAAGACCTGATGATATCAACGAAGATAATTTGGAGCATGCTAGCGTGGCTGTTTGCAACTTTATTATATGCTCATTTAATTTCGCATTTGTGCACGTACATATTTTGTTGCGATGATATGAAGAATACACGCAATTGTTGTTGCAGCTGAAACACAAATTGTTATAACTGCTGATGATGTGATTGCTATTGTTGATAGCAATATGCCGGTTCCAGTGATAACAGTGTACCCCCGAATACACAATTATGTCAACAAGAACAACACGTCAACGATATTTGATTACTTTTACTGTATACTCGCCAACGATATGTTTCAGTTTGGTTTGCCACTCACATATTTGATTGTATCTGTAATGTTGCGCTGCAACATCACGTTGAGCGTCGATTTGGGAGCTCGTTGTTTAATTAGGTGGGAATTTAGCTACTAATTCAAGACACCAGTAGTGCATCAAGCCGGATTTTTATGTTCTGGTTTCACCACAAATTATTTTCTCGCCGTTTTGCTCCAACGTCAATAACATACATCCAGAATTTTCCTTGCTTATCAAGAAATATTGCTACATCCTTTGGATCTACATTAGCTAGATTTAATAATTTAGATCTGTCATCACTAATATGTTTACTCATTTTTTGAGTTATTCCGTGTTTTTTTGCAGAAGATATTCCATAAATATCTATCATTATACTTAAAGATCTGTTTAAAATGACGGTGGACTGTTATACCGTCTACTTGTATACTCGTGCATGACTGTATGAGGTGGTATTGTTGATGATGACACAGCGTCTAGTACAGCAATTACTTCACAGCCACGTATTGGTGGATCGTTTATTGTCTCTGTTGGCAATGTTGAATACCAGACTGCAGGAATAGTACGTATTCTGCCGACATATTTTAAAAATTAATTTGGTGGTTGCCAACCCATACGAATCGAAATAAATAATTCCACGTGGATCAATTGCGCATGCAACTCAATAAGTACAAGGGCGGGAACTTTTGTCGAGATTAATGATACCTGTTTCAACATTGTTTGGTTGATTTGGTAATTGGTCAGGCATTACAAAATCCCAGAAGTTCTTTTTTTTTATATTTAATGTTTTAGCAGCATCAAGCAAATCAAAATTGGACATAGAAAGAAGACGATTTGCGTTTAACGAAGTGTTCCGAGAGGTCTTAAACCTTTTTCCTACCAATGAAGGGTGCCAGTAGTCTTAGACCTCGCTCTTCTTTATAGAAGTTTTATTCCGTGACCTGTTGATTTCTTTAATGCCATCCCAGCAGCAGTTCCAACAGTACCAAGTGCAGCTGCTTTTTGCAACAGCGGGGGCTGCAGTGGCTATTAAAGCAAGTAAGGCTGCAAGAAGTGGAAATATACCACCCTTCCTGAATACGTCTTTAATGGCACCCGCAGAAAGATTAAGTCTAATGGCAGTCTTTCATTGTTTGGTCGCATTGAATTGCCTGAGTTGATGATAGTTTATTCGGACCATCTGCGATTTGTTCTTTTTTAATGATATTTTTATTCCACAATTTCCTTTTTTATACTAATTGTAGCTTTTTAATCTGACTAGAAGCCAGAGTAATACTAACATGATGATATGACATTATACTATCATGAGCGATTTAATTCCTGATCGCTCGCGATCCAATTACATGTTTTCTACTATGGCATCAATAACTCTCATTCGTCCACCAACACCTCACGTAACATTATTTTATCTCTGAGTATAACAGTGATTACTCTGTAATTAAGAGCTCCTATTGCCACACGACAGATTGCCTAGCTAAATTAAAATGTTCGGGAGAAAAGTAATAGATTGGAGACAGCGTAGTAAAACCTAGTTGTGACATATTTAGACCGGAATCACCACTTTGATCACGTCACATGAATGTCATCAAACGATGATATGCACGTGCTACATGATTATTCTCAAAGTTCAGTATTATGTCCTCAGCTGGTGGTTCTTGATGCCCGTTTATCCTTAATGAAACTTCAGTAATACCAAGTTTGTCAAATATCATTATACTGTGTCTTTGTGAATGTATTCGCTCAGTATTTTGAAAAGCAACAAATATATGTCGCGGTGTAGAACACTTGCTGTAATGCTATTTGCCATATAAATAAACCATTAATATTACTCTGAACACTATCTGTAGTCATCATCAACCACTATAATGTTGATTTACCACCTTGACTCATAAAAGAGAGCAATCGTTGTACTTCCTCGATAGATGGAGTCATTACCGGCATCCACAACTAAAGTTTTGTCAGTATTACTTTACCAGCATCACCGATAGGGCGGAAAATTGCATCATCGTCAGTAGCCTTTCTTACAAGAACAACTGTCTGCTTAGCTCCAAAAATAACCTTTCTGACATTTCTGCAAAATCCAAAGATATGTGATAGTGGAATTGCGCATGAAAATCTTCTACGACCATCTGTTAGCATTGATGGACGTGCTGCGAATCCTAAATTAAATTCTGGTTTAGCACCATGAACCACCTATCGTATTTTAGCGTCAGCTGTGTCGGCAAAGTTTCTTGGTCGTCTTATATTATACTGTATGTTAGTAAGGTAGTCAGAAGTGTCTTAGGCAAACATCATTGACGGACCAGCTGATCTTGAATAATCATCAGAATATCTTCCTAGACCCAATATCGTCGTGGCAACGTCGACGTAGTTATGGCATAGTTCAATATTTCTTCCGTCAATCATATACGTATCACTGTTGAATAACGCCATACTACCATTATTAACAAAACCAGCTCTAACCTCAGGTCCATATTCAGTATTATCTGTTTTCAGAATTTCACCTTCTACTTCAATAAATGCTTTAGCTGGTAAGAAATATCTACTTCCTAGAGTAAGAAGACCACTTCTCCAAATCGCAAATCTTCCTCGTCCTCAACACGAGATAGTCTGAATGGAAATGTTTTGGGGGATAAAATTTCTATGGGATAGGACGTTCTTCTTGCTCTTTCAACTTATTTCTCAAATTCTGCAAATTTATCCTTATATTCACCAGTGATTCCAGATATCCCATAGTATTTTCGAAATACAAAAGAGATCCATTTTTATTTTCTTCTGAAATATCGGTGTTGATTGGATCTAATAATTTATCACGATCTGGATATCCTGTTTCAGTAACCTTAAGGGCGTCTTCTTGAAGCAGACGAAGACCTTCTTTAGTAAATTTTGTTGGTGGTTAGGGTTTGGCGTGACAAGATCCCTTACGTCACTGACCTCCCCATAGACTTTGTCAACACTCTCAAGTACTTGTTGTATTTCTTCTTGTGATTGTGGTTGAGCAGCAGCTATATCAGCTGGAAGTTGTTTTAGAATCTTTTTTTTTGTGTGTGTGTGTTCTTTCTGCTATTTTTTCCAGTTGCTTTAGCGGTTTGCTCCAAAGAAGGAAGAATACCTTTGGTAGCCTATGTAACTCCTTCGGTAGCCCTTGTAACAGGTTTAGATAATTGTTCTGCGCATTCTGCAAATTCCACCTGAGAGCCTTGACGATTTGTAGTTGTTGTTTGACAGCATCACGAACAGGAACATATTTCTTAATTGACTCTACTCTTTCTCGAGCTAATCTAGCTGTGTCTGATTAATTATTGATATAAGAATGATTAAATTACTCACATACTACATCAGCAGGGAGGTTGCGACCAAAAAATGAGTGTCCGACGGGTAAACAAACACACATACAAATTGTTGAAAACAAACGACAAAGATAAATAACAAAATGAGCTAACCCAATTAAAGAAACTCTCGGTCGGTTTGTGGCTTCGGTTTTACTTTATTACGCTGATATTTTTCATTCTCGTAGAAAGCTTTATTTTTCATAAATGGATATTCAGTCAAATGGTCTGTTCAACTCATTGCTGCTATCTTATTCTGAAATCTATATTTAGAAAAAACAGATTGTCGTTTA